>CM036087.1:1223311-1823311 GCA_020631695.1 Trichoderma cornu-damae
CCAGGAACTTGAGCATTTGGCCAAGCTGGAACGAGTCGCACGCGGCGCTGGAGTCGTATCCCAGCTTGCATTGCCTCTCCTTGGAGCAGTACAGGCCGAGAAAGTGGCGTTGGACGGACGCGATGGTATTCAAGACGCACTGCCGCCGGTATTGCAATTCCTCTGTGCTTCGTGAGCCTTTCCAAGTCGACCGCCACAACGTCCGCAACAGCCACCGGTCGCTTACCCTCTATGCCCTCGGGCAGATGCCACCACGCGGCCGTCAGTTCTTCGTGCTCCTCGTGGTAGTCGCTCCACAGGCGGGATCCCCGGGTGACCAGCTCTCGCGCCGCCTGGTGCAGCTTCATGCCGTTGCCGAGAAGCCAAGAAACGAGGACCTTCTCGCGCAGCGTCCGCTCCACGTCCGTGTTGCGGCCGCCCTCGTCGGTAAACGCCCTGGTGCTCGTCACCGGCCAACGCACCCCATTAAGGGAGCGGGCCACCACCGCGATGCAGTCGAAGCGGTCTGCGAGAATGGCCATTGTGGTGACCTCTGCCATGGCCGCCCTCGTCACTTTAGGCGGCTTCCGGTGCATGATCCTGAGCATGTCCTCAAACGCATGCTCGCGGCCCGCCGCCTCGGTGGCTTCATCATCATCCGTGATGCCGATCCATGGCAGGTCTGCGGCGGCTGCGTCTGCGGGCTTCACGTTTCTCCCCGCGAGCTTCTTGTGCGCCTCCTCGATGAGCGACGCCTCCCGGAACTGGGAGTTGGACAGGAGATTGGCAAAATACTGAGAGTGCTTCTCCAGAGCGTCTTGGTTCACCCGGTACGCGACCTTGACTTTGGTCTTGAGAGCGGCCTGGGGTACGCTGCCGGGCTTCTTTGCCACAAGAGCAGTGGCTTTACGAGACTTAATGAGCGTCTCCTTTGATGTTTCAAAAGTCACGTCAAGGATGATATCGCCGGCATCGGCGACATCAATGACGCTTGGGCTCTCTACTTTCGAACTATTGGCCGCCTCGGCCGCCTCTCCATCTGCGGGTGCGGCTGCCGCAGACTCGCCCATTCTTCAAACAACAGAAATGATGCTATCGGCATAGAATGATTTGAGAAGAGAGAGAAATGAGAGAGAAAGAGAGAAAAGGGGGGGAGGGGAAAAGGGGGACACAGAGAGAGAGAGAGAGAGAGAGGAAGAGAGAGGAAACGTAACAAAGTCCAGCCAGTGCAGATTTCCTGATGCCTAAGCTGCGGCATGTTGGTTTTTTTTTTTCTTTCCTCTCCCTTCTGGATGCCTGGGGTCGGTTAGTGCCATCGCACCGCTGTAAGCCCAGCTGTCAGTGGCGTGTAACTGCCCAAGGTGAGGTGAGGTATGTAAGTAGCTGTGCGCAGGCGCTCGGCGTTCATTCCAGCGCTGACGCACTAATTTGCACTGAGACAGCCTCGGCAATACAGCGCATGTACGGAGCAATAATCTGCGCTCCTCAGCCCCTCACCATATATACTACTAATGTAGTATGTACTACGCAGTAGTAAAAGTAAAGTAGGCAGAACACGGAAGATCAAATCGCCATCAAACAGTCGAACCGAACAATATTGCTCATGGCCGTAGCTAATTCCTGCATGCATTCGCCAAGCGCCCCCAACAGCCTATAACGACAGCGCGCCTCCACGGGATTGGGCCTTTTTGCAAGGCGCTGTTGGGGCGGCCTAACCTTCTGGAGGGCTTGGAAAAGCTTCGTTGCTGTTGGCGGGACTCACTTTCCACACTCGTCTGCCGCTTCGCGAGTAATTTTCGTTATTTTTTTTTGTTCTTTTTCTCTCTCTTTATTTCCCCCCTCCCCTCATAATTCCGACGACGACTCGCCTCTTCTCGAAATCTCCCAAGCGCCCTCTGATTGACGCGGAACGCCTTCTCTGCGGAGCCGAGTACCGCCGTTCGAACTATCCGACAAACTACTGACTGCTAGGCTCTCTGGCCTGAGACATCCCTCTTTCTTCCTCAGCTCCCCCCAAAGCGAGCCCATGGCTGTGAGCGGCAGCAAGCTGGCAGCGATTCGACTTCGAAAGCGACACCTAATGCTTGGGCTTGCGGCTCTCGAGCATCGGGCAGCGCACATCGTCACCAATGGCAAACTTGGCAAGTAAAGCGCTGGGCTCGGCATCGCGAGCTGCCGCCCACATCTCTCCCGACACAGTCGCGATATCGGCCTCGTTACGAGTCGCCTCTGCGAGCGCTCAGCTGAACCCACTTGAAGACGCCGTACGGCTTGGGGGTGAGAGCACAGCAGTCCGTCGCCAGCCTTGTTCGGCTTTGGCGACGAGCGCGAGGCCGCATGCCGTGCGGAACTGGCGATGCGCTGCCCGCGGGGAAGCCTGCGACGCTGCCCTCAACCTGCCTCCAAGACGTGCGCAGCCGGCGGCTAGACGGGGTTTCCATACGTACTTTGTCACCCATCTTCCGTCTTCCTCCCTGCACCCGGACTCTGGTCGGCTACACGGGCCTGGCCACAAGCTGCCCCGCGATGCCTCGACACCACACACCCCGAGCCCTGGATCATCCCCGGCCGTCTCGATACCGAACATGCCCAGCCGAGATTTGACGGTCGTGCGGATTCCCTTGCGGCGGGCCAAGCACCACTTTGGCACCGCGACCGCGCGGGGGAATCGGCCCTATAACGAGGATGCGGACCAGGCGGGGATCGTGGACATGCCGGCCTTTGCCAAGAGGGCGCCGACGAGCGTGAAGCAGAAGCCGGGAGAACCAACCGCGGCGGATAGCGCCCTCGGAGATCCCCAGATATTCTACTTTGGGGTTTTCGATGGCCACGGAGGAGTTCAATGCTCCCACTTTCTTCGCGACGAGCTGCATGGCTACATTGAAGAGGCGGCGTCCGAATTCGGCCTCCAGAGCAGCTTGCGCAAAAGGAACCCGTGGGAAATTCCGGGGAGGTCAGTCTCTCGGAAACGGACCCTCGTCGATGGCGTAAACGTGAAGGGGTCCGATGAAGTGAAGGAGGATATCCAGCTTCCGAGCCGCGACGGCGACGCGGGAGCTGTCAGCGCCCCCCGGCATGGGGATCCTCTCCCCAGTGCCAAGTCGGTGCCTGTTGAAGTGTCCGATTACTCAAAGGCCATCAGTTTGAAAAGAAGCCTCGTGCAGGAGTATAAAGACTCGATTGGCGGATACTTCCGCCGTTTCCAGCCAGAGCATTTCGATCTCTCGGGCGATGGCGAGGACTGCACCATCTCGGTCGAATCGGCCCTCGCCTACGCATTCCTGCGCGCCGACTTGGATTTTGTTTCCGCGCAGGCCCGAAAGCTCGACCCAGACGACTCGCGCGTCAGCGACAGCCCCCTGAACAACGATGAGATCCTGGGGCAGCCTCATGCCACGCCGTCCGGCCACGACATTGGCGGCGCTACGAGGTTCAAGGGAGGCTCTACCGCGTCGATTGCGCTCATCTCGACGCCCACTCCCGCGCCCTTTTGGCATCCCGGGGCTCGATCGTCGCTCGTCGTGGCCCATGTTGGCGATACCCGCGTGCTGCTGTGCGATACCGCGACGGGTCTCGCGCAGCCCCTGACTTCGGATCATCACCCCACCACCCCGGCCGAGAGCAGGCGCCTGCGCCGGTACGCCCCAGCCGGGTCCATGGTGTCTGGGGATAGCTTCGGAGAGGAGCGCATCGCAGGGCTAGCCAACAGCCGTGCTTTCGGCGACATCAAGAGCAAGCGCATAGGGGTCTCCGCAGAACCGGAAATCACCAGGGTGGAACTCGGGCCCGCTCAGTATTCCTTCATAGTCCTCATGAGCGACGGCGTCTCCGGCACCCTGAGCGACCAAGAAATCGTGGACGTCGTCAAGGAGGCAAAGACCCCAGAGGAGGGCGCGCGCCGTGTCGTCGAGTACGCGACGGAGGTTTCCGACGACGGCGACAACGCAACATGCCAGGTCGTGCGGCTAGGCGGCTGGGAGCGTCGGTCCGAGGGAGGCCTGGGCAGCCTCGGGACCAAAGAGTTTAGGGACATCAGGCTTGCAGAGGCACAGGATCCGCGACGGCGTGGGAAGCGATAGGATTGCGTGTTGCCGGCCGGGAAAAGGGACCGGGAGCTGCGAATGAGCAGTTGGATTGTTGAGAGGAGGGGAAGGGGGATATACATCGTTCAGCGGTTGCATGAAGCGTAGCGAATTGCCGCTTGGGATCTGCGGGCACATATATACAGGTATATTTATCTACATATACACACACATTGCATAGCGTGGAAAAAGATTGGAACTTGGGAGGCATGCATCGGATGTGATGTTGATGCCTACGATTGGGGGGGGGGGGGGGGGTTGTGCATAACCTCGTTTGCACCTTGGGAATCAATAAATTCTTACCCAGATACGGAGGGCGGGTAGAAGGAGGATATGTAGCGAGCATACGGTATCTACAGAGTAGAGGCAAATGAAATTTAGCAATATGTGTTGGCATCTCTAGCCGGTATACCGATATCCGATTATTAGCAGCTTGTTATGTGGATTGGTTCACATTCCCCAGGGGTGTCACCCTATAAGACCTGGTAGTAATCACTCCTCATACTAACAAATGGAGATTGGAGACCATCTATTAGTATTTGTGACATTTCGTATCAGAAACCCCCATCCACTTGACGACCTCCAGACCTTTACCAGGCGGTTGGAATAACACCCCCCCAGAGAATACATGCACAAATCGGACAAAGGTTCTCATCATCCACCATATACACGTTGCCATAAAAAAAAACCCCCCATTTCACGATTCATAAAGCCCGGAAACGAGTAACGGCATGCTGTATAGTTTAGTAGCCGGGTCGATGTTCGTGGTGGGAGCCCCAGGATGGTGGTGGCTCCTGATACCCTTGGCCATGATACGGAGCATATTGGGGCTGAGCTGGACCGCCGTACCCATGGGGAGGCTGAGCCTGTTCCCATTGCTCGCCGCCGCCGTACTGTTGTTGTTGTTGTTGCTGGTGATGGTACTGCTGCTGTTGGTACTGGTGCGGATGGGAATCGTATCCTTGTGGGTGTTGTGGCTGGTTGTGATGGCTTTGGCTGTAACCGGAGGAATGGCCAGGCTGGCCCTGCGGTGCTTCCATACGAGACTGGGCAAGATACGAAGCGCTCTCTCCGTAACCGTAACCCCCTTGAGCCGGCGGCGAATAGCGGGAAGGGGGAGCTGGCGAGGTGGAAGTGTAGTTCAGAGCCGGGTTTCCGTCGTGGCCCTGGATGGAGTTTAGGTCTCGGGTTTTGACTTGATCCCAGAGAGACCCAGACACTTTGCCGTGGCCAAGCTGGGTAACCGTCTCCCATGCGTCGTGAGCATGGCCGCCAGCGCCACCCTTCTTCTTCTGGTTGAGAATGTGGTTGTGGCCCTGTTTGACGGACTCCGAAGATAGGAGACGGTCGAGTTCGTGGCGGCGAGGATGCTCATCGGCCCAGGCCTGCACGGTGCGGAACATATCCCGTTGGATCTGGATGTTCTCATGACGAAGGGCAGGGTGGTGGAATGCCCGCAGCACGTCGTTGATAACTTCGTCTACGGGGACGCTGGGATTCTCCCAGGCGTAGAGAACGCGACTTGTGGACATTAGTTGGGAAATTTGGCTTTTGTGCAACTTAAAAAGAAAAAGAAAAAAAAAAGGGGGGGGGGGTTGGAACCTACGGAACAGTGTACTGGAGAATGGTAGCAGCAATCCGACCAGCACAAGAGTTGAGGATATTGGTGAAGTGATCCTTTGACAACATGGAGTGCGTCGGGTCCGAGCTTCTGGGGTTTTCCCACGGCTCGAATTGAGAGTTGGCACTGGCGCTGATCACGCCAGAAGAGCCATCTTTCAGGACCTTTGAGACTTGGTTGATGATGGGCCTTATAAACGGGGCAAGGAGGCCGAGAATGAAGGCAGTCAGCGTTTCGCTGATGTGCTCGAGGAGTTTCTCCAGGCCGGGAATCTTTTCAATACCCCGGCTAATGGCCTTCACGATCCTGTCGCGGAACTGCAGGATGGGGTAGATCTGCCTTGCAGTCTTGACCGGGTCGAAATTTGGGCTCATGCCAGGAACGACGTTCGCGTTCCCCTCGGCACGAGAGCGCACTTCGTTATCCCGCTCCTGGGCGTCGGATATGGCTTGAAGTTCCCTAGCTTGAGCAGCGAAACCTGCTCCATCACCAGGGATCTTGGCAATGAGGGAAATGAAGTCCCGTGGAGCGGCAATGTCCAAGAGGCCCCTGGAAGCTCCTCCGCCGCTGTTGGAAGCGCCGGCATTCAAGAGGGCAACGTCGACCTCGTCGACCTCGGACTGCGTAAAGTGATCGTTCGCCTCGCCAATGACAGAATGCAGGAAGTCGACGCCACCAAACGTCCCCGTCACTAGAGGGAAAATGCGTTTTCCTCGGACAGTGATTTCCGACTGGCTGCCGCAGTGTGGGAACACTTGTCGGTGGCCCAACTCACGGAGGGCCAGCTCGCAGTAGTTGCTGTGAGCGCTAAAGTCTTCCATGCAGTGAAGGGCCTGGCCGAGGCACCTGAGCGCCTCGCACAAGTCTGCCTCCTTGCCGCTCTGTGATCCATGGGTATAGAGACGACCAAAGTGGATGCTTCGAGCAAAACTATACCGGAGATAGCCAGCGCTGGTAGCCCATCGTCCGGTCTCATTGGCAATGTAATTCTTCATGCCAGTGTTTAGATCTATGTCGATCTCGACGGGGTCGACCGGACCACGCAGGCGAGGGTCCAGCGTTCGAGCGTCAATGCCATCTGCGTAGCCCTTGGGATTGTCAATGTGCTCCTCAGGGCGGTAGCAGCCTAGGCGTTCCTCGGTCACCTCGAATTCCTCCGTGGCATAACCAAAGGACATGAATGAGAGGATCCAAACCTATTTTTTTTTTTTTTACAAAAAAAAAAAAAAACCTAGAGCATTAATAAAGGTTCCCATTGCACAGATGCAGGCTCGGCCCCTACCAAGATGCGTATTGTGGGAGCGTTGACGCCCTTGAGAGAGCCAACGTCGACCGCCTGTGAGTAGTCGCGCAGCCAATTGCCAAAGTAAGTTCTCTTGACGAGCATCGACGTCCATTTTTTGCCATGCAGAAAGGCAATGCTCGTCAGCATATCCTCAATATCTAGAAACAGAAACGTTAGAGAACCCCCCCCCTTAAGATATCTCGTATCGCACAGGCTATCACCCACCTCCATGACGCCAGTTGTGTCCCTCGACCTGGAGCTTGTAAGCATCTCGACGCACGTGTAAAATCTATCTCTGTGCCCATGTGATCCAAGCACGCACCTGTGCAATCGACGGAATGTTCCCTGCACCAAAGGCTGCCACCTTGGACGGCAGCAGCGCGAGGCAGATGCACAGCACCAGAAACCAGATGCCCCGCGGAGGTGAAAATGACGCCATGATGCAGCCGGGCTGTGGCGGGGCGAAATGGCAAAAAGGGTAAAAAAAAAAAAAGGTTCAACGTCAAGTTTATTAAGCTTCCGTCCCGAAAAGATTCCAGTTCAAGATTGAGCGTGAAAGAACAGGAGCCAACAGGAGCCCCTCTCACCTTGATTTCCTTCTTTTTTAGTTAGCAAACCAGGCCGTCGTATACAGTGCAGTACGTATGCAGCAGGTAAGATGGGCTGCCTCTGTTTGCCAGCTCCAGCCTTCAGGTGTGCCTTGTGGCTGATCCGCCTAGGGAAGATTTAATCAGCCGCACAGCAAGCCACGATTTTTGGATAACCAACCAATTTGATGAGAGGGGTGGCGTAGCTCAGCCACATGTCGGTGAGGCGTCGAGTCACGGCGTCATCTTTGATTGACACTGTAGGAGACAATCCTTGTGTCGCAAAGAAACAATCTGCTACAGTACTACTACATAGTACCCTAATAAGGCAGGGCATTGAGATACCTTATGGAATGACGAGTACTTCATATGTAAGGAGGTGAAAAAAGGCATTCGCAGACAGTCGACGCAAAGATGGACTCGATAGAGAGGAGGAGCGCTCGGATAACCGGGATCACAAACGAAATGAAGTTCTAGCGCGATACCCCCTGATGTTGACAAAGTGCGAGTCGGTACTTGTAGGGCGGATTCCAAGTGCCTACCCAAAACTGTATGGTGAGGCCCGAGGAGGAGATTGTATTGGCTGCCCAATATCCCATCGCTCAAGCAGGAAACTAACGCCGTACTACCCGTGAATGATCAAAGTAATGCCCTATTAGGGAGCATTGTTACTCTCCGTACATGTCGGTTCGAGAAAAGGGCCGTGAACAGCTAGTGAGAGAAGAAGCCTTTATGCCATTGGCTGTTTACCATCGCCCCGGTATTCGGAGACAAGCCAAGCCAAAATCGCCTTACTCGTATGCAGAGAGGCCATATACAACCATGAAAAAGGGAAAGGGGGGAGAAGGGGAAAAAATCACAAAAAATGAAAAATGAATAAAATAGAATAATAATGGAGGAAAAAAAAAAAAAAAAACTCAAGAGGTCACAAAAAAGTAGGTTGAACTCTGATTAGTGGTGTGACTTTTGGCGTGCTCTCTGCTGAGGTTTTTTCCGGCCGCTCGGCTTCCGATGCACTTCGGGGGTGGAGGGCGGGGGTCAGCATCTGTAGCGTGCGTCAGGGGATCGCCAAAAAAAAAATTGGGAAGTTTTTTTTTTTTTTTTTTTTTTTTTTTTTTTTTTTTTTTCTTTCTTTTTTTTTTTGCCATTCGCGCGGTACCACTTGGCTTAGTACCTAGCAGGTTCTGTATTCGCATGACAAAGGTTGATCCCTGAGTGCTTGAGAAATTACCAAGTACCTACCGCTACTTCAGCGCTAGGTACTAAGTAGGGGTAAGTGTACTAAGGTATGGATGAAAAGTATAAGATACCTTAGTAACCAGGCTACCTACCTTACTTGAAACTGTTTAGTCCATCATGTATTATATCTTACAAATGATGGAAAATTAAATGAAAAAAAAAATATCATTGAAGAAGCCAGAATTTTTTGAAAAGTTATTTTTCGCTGCTTCTTAATATATTTACCTAATATAGTAAGCCCCTGTAATGCATCGAAGAAATCCTTGTAGTCACTTTGGCGCTTGTACCAAAGGCGTCTACAGTGGTTAGGTACTGTACCTTAGTAGGTACTACTAAGGTACCTACCTTGCCTAGGTACTATAGTACTACTACTAAGGTACGTACAACCTCAGGTGCCTGGGTCGCAGTGGGGAACTTACGGAGTACCTGGTACTACTAAGGTAGTAAGGTATAGTAAGGTAGCCAAGCTTCGTGGCGTGCAAACGGCAAGGCTCAAAAAGTAAATCGTTTCTGGGGCACCTGGAAAACCCGTCCATCCAATCGTCAAAAAGTCTCCAACACCCCTGATAAAACCTGCAGCTCGCTTGCTTCTTGTTCTCCAGTCGACAACCCTGTGGCTGGTGTTTTTTTTTTTTTTTTTTTTTTATATATTATTTTTTTGCCTTCACGTCTGTACCCGTTCCTTTTGGGTATCGCGCTTCTTCTATCCATCTGGCTTGCTGCCAGGTGCGCCAGTCCTCTTCCCCTCTCCCTCCCCAACCTGGCTTTTGGGTCTCGGTTCTCTCTTCCTCAGCCGCCGCCCTCGAAAAAGCTCGCGATAGCACAGCAAGATGCCGTCTAGAACGCTCCCCACCTTCACTCGCGCGGAAGTCGAGGCGCATAGCTCTGAAAAGTCTTGCTATGTCACCGTCGGCACCAAGATCTACGACGTCACCGACTTCCTGTCCGACCACCCCGGTGGCGGCCAGCTCATCCTCGACTATGCTGGCAAGGACATCGAGGACATCCTGAAAGACAGTGTCTCGCACGCACATACAGACGCCGCATATGAGATTCTCGACGATTCCCTCGTAGGCTTTGTCATCTCCGAGAAGAATGGAACGGCCAATGGAAACGGCACTGCCGTGGAAGAGCCCTATGTGCACCCCAGAACCGGCATGTCGTCCGAGGAGGATCTCAGCAAGGACACGGATTACACCCAGGACTACAAGAAGCACAACTTCTTGGACTTGAGCAAGCCTCTGTTTCCTCAGCTCTGGTACGGCAACTTCACCAAAAGGTTTTACCTCGACCAAGTGCATCGTCCACGCCACTACAGGGGTGGCCAGTCTGCGCCCCTCTTTGGCAACTTCCTGGAACCCCTATCAAAAACGCCTTGGTGGGTGATTCCTATCATCTGGCTTCCCTGCGATTCGTACGGCTCGTACTTGGCCTACCAAGGCTTCGACTACCCCGTCCTGTTTGCAGCGTATTGGGTCCTGGGCTTCTTCATCTGGAGCCTTGTGGAATACGGCCTGCACAGATTCTTGTTCCATCTTGATGAGTATGAATCTTCTCTCCCATCCTGCCGACTGTACGAAACGACCTGCTTACTCCCATGCAGCTACCTTCCCGACAACAGATATGGCATCATTGCACACTTCTTGCTCCACGGCATCCATCACTATTTGCCCATGGACAAGTACAGACTAGTCATGCCGCCAGTCATGTTCTTGTTGCTCGCAACTCCATTTTGGTTTCTCGCCCACAGTATCTTTGCTTATAACTGGTACGCAGCGACCGCCGTCTATTCCGGTGGCATCTTCGGCTACATCTGCTATGACTTGACCCACTACTTCCTTCACCATGAGAATCTGCCTCTCTGGTACAAGGAGCTCAAGAAGTACCACCTGGAGCATCATTTCCTCGAGTACGAGCTGGGCTTTGGTGTTACCACCAGATTCTGGGACAATGTGTTCGGCACAGAGCTGAAGCCTAACCTTGTCAAGACTAAATAAAAGACGAAGCGCAGCTTTTACAATTCGGCAGGCTCTTGCCACGAGGACTCGGGCTACAATTCATTTCTTCTCCCCCCCCCCCCCTTTTTTTTTTGGTTCTGTTTCTTTTGGGATGTGAAGGGTTTTGGTTATAATGGAATTGAGAAAATCGATCGTCACGTCCATGGGCGGAAGGGCATCGTGGGGATGCCAGATGCTATGGCGAGAGGCAAAGTTTTTTGATGGCCGCCGATATGAGTTACGGATTAATTTTGCGATTGCGTGTCTACGAGGGAAGGAGGATAAATGGCGGACATCTTGGAGGCTAAGGGGCCGAGTGTGAAGTCGTCAATGCTAAACACCTTTAATTCATGACTAATTATTAATTCAACTACCGTAAATACAATACAATAACAACCTAAGTCTATCATCTTGGTTACCAGATCAATGCAAGAGCGTTTTGACATTAGGGAATGGAGCCCCAATCTCTCTCACCTGCAAAAAGGGCTGACAAAGGCTCGCAACCGTGGGCGCGTGAAAGGAAAAAAAAAAAAAAAAAAAACTTTATGTTATGTAATCAACAAGGGCGAATGCGGTATCGGCCGTGCACGTGACCCCACCTCAGGCCGAACAATTTCAAGGAGAAAGTAACTCTGATCCGTTCCAGAAACCTGAAATCCCAACTCGCTGGAAACTTTAGTGACTGATCCCAACAATCCCCTCTTCAATTTCAGGACCTGCCCATACAAACACTTGAATGTGCACACGGCAAACCATACTGCTGCACATAGGACTTTTTTTTTTTTTTTTTTTTTTTTTTTTTTTGATTTTTCTAAGAGACAAAACCCTGGCAATTCCTCCTTCTCAACCACTGATCGTCAGCGCGCTTCATCATGTCCAACTTAGACGTCGAGGCACTGCTCGACGCTACGGCCAAGAACCCAGAGAAAAAGCCAAAGACTCCTGATGCTGAACGTTCCAAAGATGATGGCAAATCTGATAGACGAGACAGAGACTCCGAGCGTGATCATGGCCGAGAACGCGACGGCAGCCGTGTGAGAGACAGAGATCGAGACTACGACCGTCGCCGCCGAGATCGTCGAGACTACAGTCTCACTCGAAGCCGCCGAGAGACCCCCGATGCGGGCACTCCCCGTAGCGACACCGGCAGCCACAAGAGTAGGCGGAGAAGCAGGAGCCGTGACGATGACCGCCGTCACTCACGCCGCCACAGAGACGGCGATTACTATCGAGGCGGACGAGCACGCTCTCGTTCACGCTCGCCCCCTCGACACTATCGTCCTCGTGATGATCGCGATCGCCGGGACCGACGAGATCGATCCGACCGCTACTCTAATGACTACGGCCGTAGTCGAGATGATGAGCGCCCTGATGCTCGTACTGAGGGCGGCAGTGCCCCGCTTACGGAAGACGAGCGAGACCGTCGCACTGTCTTTGTCCAGCAGCTTGCAGCCCGGCTGCGGACTCGTGAGCTGAAAGAGTTCTTCGAAAAGGTCGGACCCGTTAATGAGGCTCAGATCGTGAAAGATCGAATCAGCGGACGATCCAAGGGGTAAGTTTGCTTGGTTTTTTTTTTTTTTTTTTTTTTTTTTTTTTTTTACCCTTTTGGAAGAGAATGCCATCACCAGTCTCTTGTTCATTGCTAACATGGCGATAGAGTCGGCTACGTTGAGTTCAAGAGTGAAGATGCAGTGCAGCATGCCCTCCAACTTACAGGACAGAAACTCCTAGGCATCCCTGTCATCGTGCAACATACGGAGGCTGAGAAGAATCGTCAAGCTCGCAACCCAGACGCAACGACTGGACATCCTAACTCAATCCCTTTCCATCGCCTTTATGTAGGCAACATTCATTTCAATGTCACTGAGCAAGATCTGCAAGCTGTGTTTGAGCCATTTGGAGAGCTCGAGTTCGTTCAGCTTCAAAAAGACGACAATGGACGTAGCCGTGGCTATGGATTTGTTCAGTGAGTCACCCATACAAAACCCCCCCCCCCCCCCCTGTCACTGCCCGCATACCTTGTGCGACGAAAAGAAAGACTGGCTAATATTTCCCCCAAAAGATTTCGGGACGCAGGCCAAGCTCGCGAGGCGTTGGAAAAGATGAACGGCTTCGACTTGGCTGGTCGTCCTATCCGTGTTGGCCTTGGCAACGATAAGTTTACCCCTGAGAGTACTGCCAACCTAATGCACAAATTTTCCGGTAACAACCAGGGCTTCCAAGGCTCTGCGTTCTCCGGAGCAGGTGGCCGTGGCCAACAGTCTACATTTGACCGAGCTGGAGGTCGCGATAGCGAAAAGACTGGTGGCGCTAGCGCTTTGGATGATACAGACGTTGCTGGCGTCAACTTTAACAACTATAGTCGCGATGCATTGATGAGAAAGCTTGCCAGGACCGACGAAGCCCCGACCAACGGCAGTGACGAACGCCAGCAGATTCTCAAGCCCAAGACGGAGACGAAGCCCCTTCCTGTCAACGTCAACATGGCCAGCCGCTGTGTTGTGTTGCACAACATGTTCGACCCCACAGAGTAGGCATATCACGCGTCTCCTTGCGGATTTCGCAAACCATTGTGCTAACGAGAGATGACAGAGAGGAGGGCGACGACTGGGTCAAAGAGCTCGAGGATGAGGTTCGACAGGAAGCCGAAGAGCGATATGGGCATGTCGTTCACATCTCCGTCGATCCGAACTCCAAGGGAGATATTTATCTCAAGTTTGACAAAGTCCAAGGCGGCGAAAATGCCATCAAGGGTCTCAACGGTAGATACTTTGGTGGCCGAATGATCGACGCGTCACCTGTTGTAGACGCCGTCTACAGCAGTTTGTTCTCTCGCACCCGGGCAATCTGAAGCTAATGCTCTCCTATTCACGTCGTGCAATCTAGGAACTTGGAGGTTGGTGACCATTTTTATGAATACGACACCCGTGATTGTTGTTAACCCGTTTGGCAGCCTTCCGCATGCCTCTGTGCAGACTTTGATCCAGTACGATTCCTGCTATCACAGAATAGCAGTGAGACGCAGGTTACAGCTTTTTTTTTTCCCAGCCGAATACTAAAACAGCCAAGCTTTTTGGCGCAGCAGATCTCTTGAATTCAATGTGGATGGCGCCTTGGTCGCCAATATTTGTCTACTTTTATAATGCGTTTTAGCACCTCTTCGCATGGCAATGTCCCAAACTGATGTTTGTGCCTAGGACGGTCATCGATAGTCGTTTGATAAAAATTCTCTTTTTTTTTCGAAATCGTGTAGGATTAGTTCCGATCAATGTCGCAAATAGCAATGACAAACTTTAAAGTGCCTGCCTAATGCATCTGATGCGAGACGAATATCCTAACTAGCCAACTCAGAACTGCGGCATCGTAAACAAGCAGCCTGATGCTGCTTGCTGCTTGCTGCTGCTGTTGCGGCCCACAGACGTCTGTCTAATTGAGCGTTGGAAACTTTAGCTTTAGAGTGGTAATATAGAATGTTTTTGTGTTTAGGGTTATTATTCAAAATTGCGCAACCACCCGCGATGCCCGCCAGCACATCCCATCCATTTAGCTCGAGGCCTCTCCTCCCTGTTGTTTTGAGATGGATTCCAGCAACAGATTTCATCCTCAAATATGGCTGGCGGCAAAAAGAGAAGATATCGCAAGCACGATGAGAGCACGAGTGTGCTGCCCACGTGATGAATAGCAGCAGCTCGCGTCTTCCACTTCGCTTCACTTCTCGCTTTACTTCTCGCCTCACTTGACTTCACTTGGCTTTCGCTTCGCCTCCCCTCACTCCACTCCACTTCACTTCACTTCGGGGCCTATGCGCTCTTCACTCCTCTCTCACCCTCGGAGCAGGGCTACCGAATGCTAATCGTGTATATATACTTTTGTGCATCCGCCTTACCGGCCGCGCGGCAAATTGCAGTATTGCTCAACCCCAAAAGTATATTCAGGGCCTAATTCTCCTTCATTCTTCTCAATGAGGCATTACTTTCTCGGCTTCCCGCAGGCTCTTTGGCGGTGGTTTAGGAGAAACACAACAGCCAGAAGAAAACCTGTAGGAGTTGAGCTACTCGGCACGGAGAGACCGATCATCTTCACTTGGGACTCAGTTTGCGATCAGCCCTTGACCTGCTGGCCACATGTCTGTGGCGTGTTTTTTTTTTTTTTTTTTTTTTTTATATATATGGCGTGCCGGAGCTTGCTCGTTTGCTTTTTGCCCCCCCCCCCCCCCCTTTTTTTTTTGCCTTTTTTTTGTTCTTTCCCCCCTCGTGTGTGTGTTTTCGCCTTTCACCTTTTTCTTTCTCTCTTGACTCGATATTCCTGCCGGAGAGGAAGAAGAAGAAGTTCTGCCTTCTCAGCATTCTCTCAACAAGGGACACTCCATCTTTTCACGGGTACCAGCATATACAGCTGCAGCTCGTCCTTCAGAAGGTCCCCTGTTTCACACTTCCCGAGTTGCGTGTTTTTTTTTTCTGTTTTTCTTGCATTTGGCGTACTTGGATAAGGTTCCACTCGGGTTGACGTCTTCATCAAGGAGGCGTAATCAGTGAGTTTTCTAGCCGACTCTGTTGCGGTCTTTCTTCCGGCTCGTCATTGCGCTGCTGGATTCTCTTGTTTTGTCCTTTGCCCAAGAAAACCCATCAGAATCCCTAAACACTGTCGATTCTTTCTTCTCATTTTCCGTTCCCACCCTAATATACAGCTCACACACACACACTTACCATGCAGTTAGTTATCTACAAGACTGACAGAATCGTAGTACTACAGTGAAAAAAAAAAAAAAAAAAAGACTGAAAGGAAGAAAGAAAGCCAAGCGCGTCTTTACGTTTTGCGAGTCCCTCCAAAGCTCTCCTTATCAATCCTCCTATTCTCCGATTTTCATCTCCCTACCGCACTTCGCGAGGATTGTGCCGGTGATTTTCCACCTCGTTCATCCTCTTTTCCTGGAGGATGATCTGGAGGGAGACGCGAGCCCTCACCATAGAAAACGGCTTCAACACTCTCGACTCATCGACCGGTTCTACAAATTCAGCCATTCAAGGAGTTTCGACTGTGATTGGAAACATGTTGTCAGTCAACTTTTCCACGCCTCTCACGGGGACTGCGCGGTCAGAGAGGATCAAGCAGATGTCGAATAACCATGTAGGTGCATTTTTTCCACACCAAAAGAACCGTCATGAGTGACTGACCAACCATCGTCGTCAGCCCGCATTCGAGAAATCGCGCATAACGCAGGAGATTTTGGTCAAGATACAGCACTCTCTTAGGCGCATGCCTGGCGTTTCCGCGAATGAATCAGCCGAAATCATCCAGAGCTTGATAGAGGTCGGCCAGGTCATCAGCCGGGAAACGAGCGCGCTCGTTGAGGCTGTAATGAATCTTCACCTCGACCAAGAAGATACCGATAAGGCGATTGCCAGGATGAGCATCGAAGCCAACCTTGCCAAAGCTAACGCGGATGATCAGGCCCAGAAAATCAGCAGCCTTCAGGAGGAGCTCGCGCTGGAAAAGGATAAGCGAGAGCTCTCTGAATCTGGCTTCAAGAATATGATGGAGACTATTGCAGACATCACCACCGAGTTCAAGCAGTTGAGGGATAAAGCTGACAAGCAGAAGACCGACTCCCTCAACAACAACTTGCCATCTCTCGACGGCGATTTTCTGGTCAAGGTAGGTAGCGCCCGCATGCCGAGGAAGAGTCAAAATGCGATCTGACCGTGTTTATCCCGCCCAGAGTCTGGATAACACCATCCAAATTTTAGAGGACCAAGCGAACAAACATCGCACCCTTTGGGTTGTGCGACAGCCCAACCCTGAGGCTGTCACCAGAGCCATCGAGCCCACCGCCGAGACCGCTCAGGACAGGAATGGCTACCACAGGCCCCTTGTGCCTCTTCAGGAAGAAACCCAAGGCGATGGCAGCGTCTTCAACGACGCTCTGCCGCCTCCCCGAGCCGCCTCAGCCTTTCAGCCGGTTCATCGCCCGCCTACCGCGGGACCGCCGCCAAAGTTTGGCCAGTTCCAGGGCATGCCTTCGCGGCCTCCGACGGCTCTGCCTCACGAGCGCAGAAGCGCCAACGCGTGGAACCTGGTCGCACCCATCCACGGCGGCAGGCCGGGCCCCTTTAACAATAAGCCTCAGTATCCAGGCCCTCCTTTCGGCCGAGCTCCCTCTCGCCAGGGATATCAGAGCAACCCCCGGTTTCGACCTGATAACTTCCCGCAGTCTGCGTTTGCCATGCCAGAGAACCCTCCACCAAGGCCCAGCAGCGCATTCGGCTATGGTCGTGACTACTTCCCCCATACCCCAACAGGCCCGGGCCGCAGGTACGGCGGTCGCTTGCGCGATACCGCTCCGCCTCCTCCTTCCCTGGACTTTGGCGCCTCTTCATCAAACGGTTCTACTCCCGGTCCTCCCAGCACCCACGTCAACCGCAGCCCCTACTCCGGCAGCAGCCAGCCGATTACGATCACGGAGCAGACAGTTCAGGCATGGCATGGGTATATGATGCATTTCTACGCGACCATACGCAACTTTGTCGAGCACCACGCCAATAACCCCGATCTCACGGGAGAGACGAAGCTGAGCCAGACGCATCTGTGGCCCATCTTGCTGGCCACGTACTACCCCCTGTCCGAACAGGAGGCCGAATCTTACCTCGAGTTCCACGTGCGCAGCGAAAACTCTAAATCATGCATCGTCACTCGGGTCATTATAGACTTTGTCGTGAACCGTGTTTGGAACCCGAGCGCCTGGTCTGGGGCCGATGCCGACTCTACTTTTGGCATCATGGAAGTAGAGAGAGATTTAGATCGCACAGCGGGTAGCTGCCCCCCCCCCCCCCCCCCCCCTTTTTGCGTATATATTTGAAGGAAACTAATGAAGAATCATCGACGCAGGCCAACCGTCAGCTCTTCGCCAGCCAATTCTCGACCGCCTGGCTTCCATTGTCGGGACCGTCATCAAGAACGAGCAAGGCGGCCCTTTTGTCAAGAATAGGATCGAAGAAGCTACTCACACCCTTCTCGCTAGCCTACAGCCCCTCATGAACAAGTTCTACAACTCGACCGAGGCCTTCCGCGACCTGGAGCAAGTCATCGACAGCGCTTACGAGATATCCTGCAAGATCCTGACTAGCCGCTTGACTTTCGACTTTCGCTTCCCAGAGATTGGCAGCCGCTTCTCTTCGCAGTCCATGCTGCCCATCTGGCCGAACACTGACCCGTTGGAGCTTCAAGCAAAGCATTGGCGCGTGGCACTGGTGACGACGCCCGTGGTGACTTGCCGAAACGACACGGGCTCGAACATTTCTGCCCACTCCGTGTCCTTGGCAGATGTATTTTGTATGCAGTGAAAGATGTCTGGGGTTTTGGCGCCCAGCGCAGACGGGAGGCGGGGATGGAGGGCGAGGATGAAAGTTTTTTTTCTTTCTTTTCTTTTCTTTTCTTTTCTTTTCTTTTCTTTTCTTTTCTTTTCTTTTCTTTTCTTTTCTTTTCTTTTCTTTTCTTTTCTTTTCTTTTCTTTTCTTTTCTTTTCTTCTTCTTGCGTAGGATAAGGGGGAGGGTCTTTTTGGGCGTCAGTCAGCCATCCCCTATCTTCCTCACGCCGTATAACCCTCCTAGGAATGCTCTGATGGGGGGGAGGATGTGCAATCCAGATGGGAAACCCGGATTTGAAATGGATTGACAGGGTTCTTTTTTTTTTTGTTTCCCCTTTCTCTTTTCCCTACATCAACCCCTTTTTTCCCGGCGGCGCGGCACAGAAGAGAACATTGATGTAGCATCTCTTGGCCAAGAAAAGCCATCAAACCAAAACCAAGCCCCTCTCAAAAAAAAAAAAAAAAAAAGGGGGAGTCATGACTGTCTCTCAACGAAAAGAGAGAAAAAGGAGAAAGTGCGAATAAATGGGTAAAAAGAAAAAGGGCGTTCGTTCACTGACTTATTTGATTTTCGGATTTTAATTTCTTTTTTAATTCTTCCCCAAGATTTATTCCCTCCGAGGCCATTTATTTATTTAGCCGAATATCAAGTTTATTGAGAGATTTAACGCTATTTCTACTTTCTTTTTCTTTTTTCTTTTTTTTTTCTTTTCTTTTTTTTTACTTTTCCTTCTTCCATTTACAAAGACAGGAAAACACTTGATTGAGAGAAAAAAAAAAGGTCTCAGTGTGAATGAAATACGACCGAATGATGCCCGGCAACTCACGGGGCCTCTTTCTTTCTTTTTTTAATACTAAACCAATCCAGGGGAGTATTCGATATGGAACCCTGAGTTGGATGCAATCACGCGCGGCTCGCACACACATAGGAAAATGGGCAGCAAAATTGTTATGGCAAATGCGTTTTTTTCTTTCTTTTTCTTTTCTTTCGAATGTCATCTGTCCCTTCAACTTCCTCTTCGCCATATCGGATTAAGTTGCCTTTGACCGTCCAACATTTTTTTTTTGATACCTCGAGCCCCCTTGGCAGCCTTGAGCGTAACCAGCACTGACTATCAGCCATTGAAAAGCCACTCCTCGACGTCCTCTTACTTCCAATTCTCAAGAGACTCCCCGCAAGACCAGAGAGGCATATCCGCCCCAACAACCCTCCACGCTCTGTGAAATTGAAAAAAAAAAAAATCTCTAACCGGCATGGCACCTTTCATTGCCGATACGACACCTCTCAGCGTCTCTTGGATGAGTCCCTCGACGGCTTTCCGGCGGGCTTCCTGTCCAGGCGGCGAACGACCGCCCCGAGAACGACTTTGAGAATGCCATCGGCAGAAAGGACCCCCGTACTATTAGAGGCGGTGCCGTCCCAGGTTACCGTATCCACAATGTCCCGGACGCCCTGGTCGGCCAGGTCGTCGTCCAACTCCCGCAGCGCCTCCGTGGCATCCTTGTCGTTCCCAACCTGGAAGAACTGGATGCCGATCTGATGGGGCGGTGCCTCAAGCCTGTCCAGCTTCATGGCGCTCTGGACGATGACGCTCTCCGGGTCATCTGTGGGACAGCCGTCCGTGATGACGATGATGTTGACGGGCTTGACGTCGTCAACGTCCTTGGCAGAGGACAAGCTTGCAAGGTAAGGCCTGAGGATGCTCTGCAGCCTGGTCCCCGTGGGCGTGGTCCCGCAGGGCCGAACGGAGTTGAAAACCGCCTCCATGGCTCCTGGGCTATTGATGTTGTAGTACCCATCTTTGGCTTTGCCGCCCGGCGCCTGCATCGCCGACCGATGGTTCAAAAAGTATAAGTCGATGCCGTCGCTGTCGTGGGCGGCGCAAATCGGCGTGATGGAGCGAAGCACTGCGGCAACCTCCCTCCAGGGAGACCCTGCCATGGAGCCGGAATCATCGACGACGAAGACGGTGTCAAAAGACGACAAGAAGGCGTATTTGTCGTCATCACTGGTGATGTTGTGCAAATGCGGCGCGGCGCTTTCTGCGAGAGATGGCGCTACGGGGGTGTAAGCGGGAGGCGCACCATCTATGTGCCAGGAGAGAGAGAGAGAGAGAGAGAAACAAAACGTCAGCAACCATCCTCCGTACATCGATCCATCCATGCAACCCTTCTCTCGGGGACAGCAATCCGCGACTTGATCCTGGAAGCGGCACAGCCGATAATGCAGAAAGGGGGGGGGGGAGGGGAACTCACACTGGCTTCCCGAAATGGGCGGCCCAGATCCTGCAAACGGGTTGCTGCTATGGAGAGCCAACGAGTCCCTGGATGCGCCATTCTCGATGGTCTTGTCAGAGTCTCCGCGAGACAGCTTGTTCTTGATGCTTCCGAATAACGATTTGCTCATGGTAACGAAAAAAAAAAAAAAAAAAAAAAAAAAAAAAAAAAAAAAAAAAGAGGCAAATGTTTCGAGATTGTGAGTGTAGAGAGAGAGTTCTCCAAGTCTAGAGTATAAAGAAAAGAAAACCGGGTTTTTGGATAAATTTGTTGGATCGATTAATCGTTGATGTCTTTTTTTAAAAAAAAATTAAAAAAAAAAAAAGCAGTGAATCCGCGTCTCGTGGGAAGACAGACACGAGTGATGCGGTGAAGGAGCAACTGAGTGAGACCTCTTTCGTTGGCACCTGCGAGGAAGCGACCACTAATACTCAGCAGAAGAAAAGAAAAGAGCCCGGAGCTTGTAGGTTCCGTGCGTCCTAAGACCAGCCCGAAACCAGGGCCAATTCGAAAACAAACAAAAAAAAAAAAAAAAAAAAAGACTTCGTTTCCTCTGCCAAACAGAACCGATATCAATCTTGATGCTTCTTCTCACTTGGACTCGCCTTATCCTTTCCTCTCGGCGGATCGCCACTGTGAACATGCAGGTCCGGATGCTCCCCCTCCCCCCCCCCTTCTTATAATTGGCAGCAGGGAGAGAGAGAGAGAGAGAGAGAGAGACCACACGCATCACATGTTCCGCACTGGCCTGACCCTCCCCGGCATCAATTGGCGTCAAAAAAAAAAAACACGACCACCATCGCCGGTCTCCTTGGCTTCAATCTCGGTAAAAGAACTAGTTGAGATTTCGATATGAGGCGCTCACTAGGAAGAACAACTTAGTTCGGTCAGTCTGGGAGATCGGGCGGTGCTGTGGCTCAGCAGGAACTAGGAATTAGGCGTGGCGCGTGTCTGATGGCCCGGGCAAGGCCGCCTTCAAGGCAGAAGAACAAACCAGTCGGGTCGGCTGTCTCGAAAAGGGGCCCAATGCAATATCTCGACAAAGCCTGTCTACATAGGCGACGTCTCCCCTGTCTGCCTAGCACCTATGCGTCCTAGGCAGGTGTCCCATGTAACAGCGGGAGGCTATCTGGTTTGATTTGATCCAGCAAGCCGGGTCCGTATGCTCGATGGTTCGACTCGCATTTGCCTTGTCGGCCTCTGGTCCGTCTACCCCCAAAACAAGTATCCAGCCGAGGGCGGGAATATCACACACATGGAGGGGTAGCGGACGAGACACAGCAGGCGATTAGGCAAGGCAGATCGGCCGCCTCAGTGATGGTTACATAGGTTCGCGCATGGCAAATTGGACCGTGTCTTAAACAAGTGCGGTTATTCATCTAGGCGCTACATGGTTGCCATCCCAATGCTAATCCGCCGCCACCATTTCAGCCATGTGGCGGTCATTATTCTTCTCAAATTCTTTCATTTCCAGTCAAGAACAAAAACAAAAGGAAAAAAATAGAAAGAAAGAAAGAAACAGAAAGAAAGAAACAGAATACAAAAAAAAACACATAGCCTCACCTCACGCCCCGCTCAAGATACCCCCTTCCTTACTTGAACTTAGCCTCTCTTTTCTGCGCGCGGTGAAAAGTTCAGCCAAAACTGCCGTTGCCGTAAACGGGTAATTTCCGACACTAAAGAATCGTATCGAAGGGTTGAACGAATTGAAAATCTTGAGCCAATTTGGTCAAGTCTCTTGTTCGGGAGGATTTTTCTCTCTCTCTCTCTCTCTCTTCTAGTTGGATCGCTTGAATCTAAGGGGGAAGGAGAAGCGTCAGTGGTTGATGGCTCTGACTGTAACAGAGCAACTGCTTGGGGGGCTAGAACATACTTGTTGACTACCCGCTCGATACCGTCCAGGCCATTCTTGAGGACCTCCATCCTGGGTCCGTACGATAGACGAACGAAGTGGTGGCATGGGCTGTCGAACAGGTCACGTCGTCGAGAGGGGTTGAGGTCGAAGAAGATGCCAGGAACGACAATGACCTTTTCTTCCAGGCACGCCTGGAAGAAGTTGAGGCCATCGGCGATGGCATCGGGAAGACCCTCGAGGTTCAGCCACCTTGGAAGTTGGAATGGTCAGCTCATTTGCGCGCAAACGTCATTGGGCTGAAAGGGTGCTCATTGGCCATACAGGTAGAAGGTAGAGTCGGGGACGTATTTGATGGAAAAGCCCATCTCGCGCAGACGCCGGACAGTGTAGTCACGCTTGTCCTATTCCACCAGTCAGACTGAATGTCTCTCTCTCTCTCTCCGTCTCAGGGGGGATTTGCTTGGTCAAAACGAACTCGAAAGTGGCGCTGGAGGTGAACCATCTCGGTCTGAACCACGGTGGGGTCAAGCATGGGAATGGCAGCCTCCTGGAGGGCGTGCACAGCACCTCCATCCAAGTAGCTACCGCATGAGCCAATGCTAAAAACAATCCAGTCAGTGAAATGGCAAGGCCGTCAGGAGGTCCTTGCAGGATCAAACATACGCGCTGATGTACTCTAGAGACAAGCGAAAAGGTCAGCATCTTTGAGCCGCGCCCATCATCGTTTCGCGACTTGTGCCTCGGGCTTACCCTTGGGACCAATGATCCACGCGATCCGCCACCCAGGCAGTCGGAAGCGCTTAGTGAGACCATCGATAATCAGCACGTCGTCCTCATCAACGTCCTCGACGTTCTCGGCGGCAGAGATGGTGGTGCCGTCGCAGTTGCTGGTGTAGTTGTAACCGGAGTAGAACTCGTCGCTGATGAAGGTGGCGCGGCCTCGGCAGAGGTCTTGGATTTCGGCCAGCTCGGGGTTGGCAACGACTCTGCCGGTGGGATTACGAGGGTTTGAGGTAAGGATGACGGAGGTACCGCGGGCGATTTCCTCGGCAATCTTGTCGGGGTGGATATGGTAGCCGTCCTCCTCGGAAAGGGGGACAGGAATAGCGGCAAACTATCACGGAGCCCGTGTGAGCACAACCCGGTCTGCTTCTCAGCGGCCAAGCCGCACTTATCAGCGGTCAAGCCGCGTGAAGACTCACGTTCTTGAACAAACTCAGCATCTCATTGTATGCCGTGTAGTCGGGCAAGAAGAAGGACAAGTAGGAGCTGCCCAGGACCGCGGCAATTCGAATCAGGCCCGCACGGCCGCCGGGCACGATGGCGACATTCTCCCAGGTGTACTGGCTCTCCTTGCCCTGGCGGTGCATCTCGTTGTAGAGCTTGGCGACAGCCTCCCGCAGGGGTTTGATACCCGCCGTGGGACCGTACTCTCTTGCCGCCACGCTAATGTTGATAGTCTCGGGGCGCTTGAAGCAACCGGCAATGTCGTCCTCGACCTCGGGGGCGCCTTGGCCTAGGTTGGCCCAGGCATCAGGCTCATCCAGGAAGCCATACTCGCCGGCGCGCTCAGTGCACCAGACGACACCGGTGGACGATCGGCTGGCGTCCAGGCCGGCGTGGGGCATGTGGCCTTCGTGGGCATTGCGGAATTGTCTGTGGACCTTGGATTGGATCTCTATGAGCCACAGGTCAGGTCAGCTCCGCCTCTTCGATTTGAACAAATTTGAGAGGAAAAATAAATCTATAAAAAAAAAAAAGTAAAAAAAAAAAAAAAAAAAAAAAAAAAAAAAAAGGGGGGGGGGGGGAAAAGCCGATGGCAGGTATGGCGGTGGTGGCTGCCCGCTGCTGCGGGGGAGGGGGAGGGGGAGGGGGAGGGGGAGGGGCAGTCGGGGCTTAGTTGGGGTTGCTGTGTGAGATGGGTTGGGTTTTTATGGCGGGGTTTTGGAACGAAAAAGAAGAAACCAAGGCCAAGTCGTGCGCCACCGCTACTTTTGACAGCCCGCCAACCTCGAGAGGGGAAAAAAAGAAGAGAAAAAGAAAAGAAAAAAGAAAAGATAAGAAAAAAAAAGAGAAAGAAAAAAGAAAAAAAAAAGAAAAGAAAAAAGAAAAAAAAAAGAAAAAAAAACCCCCAAAAACAAAAACAATAGAAGGGGAAAGAAAGGGGGAATCCTTCTTTGTGGCTTCGGGTCGACAACGGAATGGGAATGGGAATTCAGCGCCCTCAAGTGAACAAAAAAAAAACCAAAAAAAAAAAAAAAAAAAAAAAACAGCGGTGGCAATATTCAATCTCCCTCCTCTCCTCTCCTCTCCCCTCCCCTCATCCCTCTTGAGCAACGCAGAGCGCGGTAGGGGCCTCACTAACCATTCATCGACGGCTCGACATTGCTGAAGCGTCGCAGCAACGGCTTCGGTACGCCCGTGTGGCGATTGATGGAGAACTTGCGCCCGGAGAACATGTTGACGATTCGTAAGGCTGCAAAAAAAAAAAATTGGTCAAATTAATTGGTATTCTGCCCTGACCTGACGGCGGGAGGGGAAAGGTGGAAATGGAAAGCAACAAACCGGAGGTGAATGGGTGAAAAAAAGAGAAAGAAAAAAAGAAAAAAAGAACTTCTTGCTCGCAAGTCCAGGGGAAATGCGGGTGTAGCACAGCTTCGGAAGAGCGGCACGGTAGTATCACGTCACGCAGCGATCAAGCGAGAGGGGACGGACGAGAACGAAGCAGGAATGTCAAACTCCAGGAGCGAGGCGAAGGAGGAGCTGCAGTCTCTGGGCATATATAGCAAACAGAAGAAGAAGAAGAAGAAGAAGAAGAAGAAGAAGAAGAAGCCCGAGCAAGAAAATTACGACCCGAATCCTCCTGGGGCGTCACCACGAAGCTTCTTCCTACTATATACGGAGCCATTCAGATGCAACTAGAGGGGGGGGGGGGGCACCTCAAGCAGCTAAGAAACGGATCCGTTACGCAAACAGGAGCGCTACAGCCTACAGGCATAGTAGTCATAGGCCCTAGCGGATCACTTTTCAGATGGTCCCCCCCTCCAGCGCTACAGGGCCGTGTTTAGCAAGGGGGGGGGGGGGGGATTGGCAGCGAGAGAAGCCATCCGGATGGTGGAGAGGCCGCTGTCAGGCTGCCAATCCTCGACGCCGTCAGACCAACACGGAGCCAAAGTTGTGACCAAACGGAGGGGGGTGCGGAGGCTTGTTTGCAAACTAACTATAGGTAAAATCGGCCATGGACCAACCGATTGAAGTGACGGCATGGCCGATTGAAAACATTAGTTGATACATAAGCAGGAGGGGCGAAAAAAAAAAAAGGCAGAAACACACACAAAAAAAAAAAAAGAGAGAGAGAGAGAGAGACGGAAAAAAAAAATGGGAGAAGAAGGAAATGAAGAAAAGAAAGGGCTGGGCATGCTTTTTTTTTTTTTTGCCATCTCGAGGCGATACATAGACGCAGTAGCCCGTTCTAAAAATTGCGGCTCCTCTCGGGTATGGCAGTTACCACGAGAAGAATAAGCGCGAGTTAATAAGACGCCGAAGTTTGAGGCTATTCCCACCACACGCGCGCAGCTGCATGTCTGTCAAATCACCGCCACGCACACACACACACACACACACACAGAAAAAAAAATTTAAAAATAAAAATGTAAAAAATAAAAATAAATCCTGCGAAATCTCCCCCGGCTGTGGGGCTTGCAGAAACTGAACTTGCAGCAATGCGCATAGAAGAAGGAGGGCAGCAGCCAAAACAAACAAACAAACAAAAATAAATAAATAAATAATAAATAAATAAAAAGGAGCGGTGTCCAGGACAGCCTCTCATTCATTGCCCCAGTTGGTTCTGTTGCCGTTCCCAGCCAGCCCGAGTCCCGATAGGTAAAACATGTCGGGGAAGACTAAGGTACCAAAGTCAAAAGGCCTCACATGCTCTCTCTCTCTCGCGCCTAGGGGACGGTTTCAAAGTTATAGGTAGGCATTCGACAGGTTGTGCGGAGTAATATATACAGCACACCGAGCAATCAACAATGCCTTTGGGTTACTGTGGTTGCGTGGTGTGTTTGGAATGTTCTGTGCTGTCGTGATACTGAAGATAAGTACCTACCTAGTACCTAGTAGTACCTTAGATAGTGCCGGTAATACTACATAGGTACTTACAGGTACCTAGTAGGTACGGAGCACAGCGCAGCCAAGGCGGGGGGGGGGGGGGAAGTCGCACATTCGATCGAGGGGACCTGTAATAACTCTTAGCTTCTTTGGTACTCAAGTCAAGATTTTTAAATTTTAATATAAAAAAAATTCATTTTTTTTAAAAAAAAAATTATTATGATTATTTTTAAAAATAAACTAAAATAAAGAAGAACAAAATAGTCAAACAGCCTCCCATCTGCGTCCCGAAAACTGCCGCCCCCCCCCCGACTCCGTTTCGTCCCTCCCTCCGCCGCTCCAGCGCGCTCCATGCCGGCCGGATATCCATCAGCCTGGCACCGAATCGGAACAAAGTGATGCCCAACATCAGCAGTTGTTGAAAAAGAGACAAAAAAAAAGAAAGAAAAGAAAGAAAGAAAAGAAAAGAAAAAAGGGGGTCAGCAGCATGTGTTCGCCAACCGCATCGGGAGACGACAAATTCAAATTCAAAAAAAAAAAAAAAAAAAAAAAAAAAAGGGAAACGGAGGTTTTTATCTTTGGAGAGAGAGAGCAAGGGGGGAATATGTAAGTATGTAGCAAAACGGGGAGGAGAAACGGGGAGAATGCTTGGCATATGCCTCAGCCTCGCCCGATGCTGTCGAAAAGGTTTGGATGCATCAAGGGTTGGTCCATATACATACGAAAACACCATATACTATCCCCAACTTTTTCTTTTTTTTTTTTTCTTTTCCATTTTCCCAAAAGGGGGATTTATTTCGTTGTTACTTCTAACGGCACCCACTACCGAGGCCTATTGTAGGAGCTAGAGACATATAATGTAGCACAAGGGGAAAAAAAATTTTGGAATAAATAAATAAATAAACAAGCCATTGACAACGCCGTATTACCGTTGTACAATCGGCCAATTACAACCAAAAAGAGAGGCGGGGGGGGGGGGGGGGGGACCTATGTAGCCTAGAGGGGCGAAAAAAAAAAAAAAAAAAAAAAAAACACATCACCACCACCAGTCAGCCGCATAGAAACCCAGCAGCAGCCGTTCTCTGGAACACACGCCTGATCCTACAAAAAAAAAAAAAAAAAAACTTCTTCGGCATTTTCCAGCGGCAGCCCGATCGAATCGTAATCGCGCCCCGGCTTGTACATACATAGCTGCATCTCCCGCATCCACAGCGGGCTGCATCACATACTCCGTGCAGTCAGTCGGTCAACCGCACGGCACGGCAGAGGAGGGACCGGCTCATCGTAGCCTCACAATTCATGACGCTCTAATTTTCTCTTCCTTTCCTTTCTTTGCTCTTTTCTCTTCTCTCTTCTCTCTTCTCTCTTCTCTCTTCTCTTTATCTCTCTCTCTCTTTTTTTTTCTTTGTATTTTACCACATCCCAAGCCAATGCTTCGTCGCAGCATCTTCAACCTTCGCTCATCCCGCTTCGGCATCGCGTCGCGTCATCGTCATTTCACTTCTTCCCCCTCCTCACCCTCATCCTCTAAAATGAGCTCCGAGTCTCAGCCATCATCTCAAAACGACTCCTGCTCCCCGTCCCCCTCGACAAACCCATCATCTCGCAACGCTCTTCCCGCCCCGGGTGACAACAACGACGGTGAAAACATCGCAACCCTCGACGTCAGCGGCTCCGGCACAACCGTCAAGCTAGACGGCCTTGGCCCTCTAGTAGTCAACGCGGACGGCACAGTGTCCCGCATCTCCAATTGGGATAAGATGGCGGAGGTGGAAAAGCAAAACACTCTTCGCATCATCGGCAAGCGGAACCAGCAGCGCTTGGCCGCCCTCAGACAGGCCCGTGGCATCACCGGGGGCAATGACAGCATAGGCGCTAGTGGCAATCACGACACTTGTAGCAAACAATGAGAGCGGAATCGTGGCCCGGTTATGGGGGAGGGGAGGGGAATCGATCATTTCATGCGATATAAATCAAGCGTCATGCCACGTAGAGCTCATTTCTTTTTACTCTTGGCTCTCCATTGTTTGTCCAACACTCTGGATATATGCCCCACGTATAAAAACCAAAAAAAAATTAGCCAAACAGATACCCGCCGGCCCGGCTTCGTCCATTCCAGCCCCAGATTGAATCGTTATCCATGGTTCAACCTTCCCAAGACAAGACAAAGCTCCCATCCGAGGTAATAATGCTAACGCCAGTAACCAAAAAAAAAAAAAAAAAAAAAAAAAAAAAAAAAAAGCCCATCCCTATCATTCAAGACGACATTATAAGAGGCGAAAGAAAGAGGAGAAGAAAGGCCAGGATGAGATGCGATATATCAAATCTTCCAGTCTTGGCTCATCGCTCTTCTTTGAGCTTTTCGCCGCTACTTGAGTCGGCAGGTGTGGTCTTGGCCTTGTCGCTGGCGTGCTTGGTGAATTCTTTCCACAAAGCAACGATGTCCTCATTGCCCTCGTTCTTCTCGACCAGGAGGTTCTTCAGCCACTTGTTCTCCGTTTCAAGCTGAGCCACCTTGCTCTCGAGGTTAGAGACTTTGTCGGACATCTCCTTGGCCGACTTCTCGAGGGCCTGCTCGCGCTGCTTCTTCTTGATGCGGAAACGGGCGCTGGCAGCGGTGTTCCTCCTCCGCTTGTCCTCCTCGGCAGCCATTCTAGCGGCTTCCTCCTGGCCCATGGACTCGGACTTGCGCTTCTCGCCGACCTGCGGGGGTAGCTGGTGGTAGCGTGCGTGATGAGGAGGAACCGGTACGTGGCCATGATTCGGTTGCAGGGACTGGAAACTCTGTTCCGGGAAGTTGTTCATGTGGGGCGCCGCATATGTGTTGTTGTTGAAGTCTGTAAAGGCAAAGTCTGATGTCACCACGGACCATTAGCAACAAGAACGCCAGGTGTGTCTCTCGCACCAATGGGCGACAGGTGAGCAGGCCAAACGACGGGACGAAACGGCAACGCGGCGAGCATAGAGAAAGAGGATATAGGCCCCGAAGCATCCATGGCCAGTAGCAGCGCCTCGTCGAGGCATGGGTTGCATTTGGGGCAAGAGTCTCAAAATCACGAGTTATTGCACCATCGCCCGAAGATTTGTCAGCGCATGCGATGGGCGGGTTGCCCCACCCCGCAGGCGCACTCCGGCAGCACTTTTGCTGCATCGCATCCATCTCGGAGACAGCTCATCCCAATGGCAGCGGCGCAAATAGAAGGGGAGTATGGGGGGGAGCAGAGCAGCAAAAGGCCCAAGGGATGCAAGGGCCCGGTGGATGGGCCGTAAGCCATGCGTGGTGCTTGCGGAGGAGGTTTTCAAAAAGCCGCGCCCCGTCATGTCATGCCAGGTTGCGCGGGTTTGGCTTGGCTTGGAAAGCGAAGAAGGGGGGAAAAAAGAATTGAAGGAAAACTAGCCTTCATTTCTTTCCGGCAATGAAAAGTTGAGAGAAACCCTGAAAAAGGGAAACAAAAAAAGACAAAAAAAAAACAGTTTTGCAAGGGAATAGAGAACAAAACCAGTCGGCCGATAGACAGATACGCAAAGAGAGGAATAAACTCACCGGACATGAAATCCAAGGGCATTTCACCAATCACCGAGGGTGCTGCGCTTACATCCTCAGACGCGGTGCCGCTGTGGGGTGCCTTGCCCTCCGTCTTGACAGGTTGAGCTTGAAAGTCGGTGTTCTGGCCAGAGTCGAAGTCGAAGAACTGCGTGTTGGTGAAGATCGCCAGATCGTCCTCCATGTTGAAGGTCTCCTCAACAGCGGTGGTATCCGTAGGGCTGATGGTGTTGAGGTCGCGGAGGTACTGCGACACGTTGGGACCGTGCCGACCGTTGTACGTCGACATGGCGATTTTCGGTCAAGAGGATTTCCGGCGAGCCCAAAAGGAGAAGGGGGGAGAAGAGATGAAAAGGCGATATCTCGTCGCTAATTGGCCGTGCACCGTAGCCTTCCGCTCGTAGCGGTTTGCCGTCGAGCCTGCGGAATCGTGATGGAGGGAAAAAATAAAGATAAAAATAATAATAATAATAAAAGGCGCCCAGCGAGCAAGACAACCTCGCCCGCCGTCGAAAATCCAAAGCCTGCGCTGAAAGCGATCGGAAACGGGCAAGGCAGGGCGATGCAACTTAGAGACGTTCGAATGTCGCTTCGAAGCCGATGCCGGTCGCCTGTGCTCTGCTCGTCGGACGAAGAAGCGTGGCGTCGTCGATGATGGCGACAGCGTCGATGGTGAAGGAAGAAGGTCAAAAACGAAGCATGCAGTGAGATCGCACAAACGTTCGGATCGGGGTTATGACTCTCCAGCCCTCCCCAGTGGGAATTTGTTTTTTTTTTTCCTTTTTTTTCTTCTTTTTTCCCCCCCCCCCTCGTCTCTTCTTTTCTTTTCCCCAGGCCAGAAATGCGGTGCAACGTACCAGTAACCGACCGGTGGCCGAAGGGCTCCGACCTTGCAGTGGGCCAGACCGCGCCTTTTAGCGCCTTGCACAGACCGTGATGAGAAATCAATCAGCTGAAGCCCCACACCGCTGCGGCAGGGGTACATGGATTTGGCGCTGCACTTGCACGGGGCACCGAGTACCTCCCTCCACGTTCTGCGGCGGCGGCGAAAAAAAAAAAAAAAAAAAAAAAAGGGCCCCCCCCAGCCTGTGAGTGGCGCCGTTGACGCCTGGGTCTCCACTCCCCCCGGGGCGCTGTAGCCAGTGAGAGCGATCGCAGCCATCGATTTGCTCATTCGGTTGTCAAGAATTGAGTTGCACAGTTGGAACTGCCAGTTCCAGTCCTTATCTCTGATACTGTACTCCGTAATACTAATTCCATAATAAGAGGTCGGGTCCCTTTTTGCTCCGGCCAGCCTCTTTCTTATTGTTTATTATTGTTATTGTTATTATTATTATTATTATTATTATTATTATTATTATTATTATTATTATTATTATTATTATTTTGCATTTCCTTTTCTTCTTCTTTTTTTTTTCTTCTTCTTCTTCTTTTATCCTTTCATCATCTATTGCTTCTTTCCAAGTCAGAATGGTTGAATCGATTTGCCTCCCACTCCAGCATATTCATATCCTCCCCCCCCGGCCTCCCCCCCCTCTTCCCGGCCGACGGCCAACTTTCCCCGCTAACCAACCAACTGCTTGCCGAGCTGCAAAAGTCGAAAATAAATAAAACAAAATAAACCCTCACCCTCACCCTCACCCTCACCCTCACCCTCAGCCCGTTTAGCTCCCAATCCTTCCCGCAAGGCACCACGCGGTGCTTTCGCCGCGAACCCATCGGACGCCATCCAGCATGTGCGCGGGGGGGCCGCTCGTAAAATGGGCCTTGGAGCAGCAGCCAACCAGCCGGCGCGGTTCACAAACAACTTGCAGAACACGGCGTTGCCCCGCCCCCCTTCGAAGAGCGTTGGACTGGTAGGGTGTACCTTTGTGTACTGTATGTTTATAATACTGCTACAAAGTACTACTACGAAGTACGACTACAAAGTTCTATGTACGGCGAAGTGCTACTCCGCACAATTGATTCTACACATGCTCCGCCGCTCCACAGCAGCCATTTTTTTATTTTATTTTTCGCTCTGCCTGCGTAGCCGAGGGGAGACTCGGGGGGGCGGATGTGATGTGATGGGCTTTTCCCCTCTTTGTTTTCGTTGCCTGTGGAGGCTTTCTTCATTCGCCCCCAGATAAGCCCCTATAAAAGCCACCATGGTCGAACAGCTGGGCTGCCTTGGAAGATGGATTGACTGCTGACCTTGGCTAGCATGTACTATTAGATGGCGCTACCATTCAGCATTACAGGTACTACTAGGTAGTACCTAGTACTGTATTGTAGTAGTTGATGGTACTCGTACTTAGTAGTACTGCTGCAAACACCGTCGTCGCTTCGTGCGGCTTGGGAGATTTTCAGGATCGGTTGCCGACGAATCCCTGTCTCGGCTAATGGAATGGTTCCTCGGATGGCCAGGGTTCCATAATCCCTTGCTACTGTAAAAGGAACTGCAGCCTGGAGCATCGCCAGTGCCATCAGGCAACGTTCTAATTGGTGCATTTGTGCATGTTCTACGGAGAAAAAAAATCCCGCCATGTGATCTTTTGCTGGCCATCCGATGCACATACTTAAGGGTGCGTCGCATCGCGGAGGCGCAATCACGCAACGCTGCCTGCCTTTGCACTGTTAGTCTTGGTCGTGCGCAGCCTCGCCGTGGTATAGAGGGGAGTGCTTGGGAATGGTGGCTTGGACGACTGCTGCAACAATGTAGGCACGGAGGGAGCAAGCTTGAGGGAAAGGGGGAAAAAAAAAATCAACGCATCTTGCGGAGTAGTGGCTCGTCCATGGTAGCCCTGTCATCTCGTGCTGGCCACGCCGCAGAGGCAAGCAAAAGCAGGTGATGAGAAACAAGAAAAACTATAGGCTATAGAGTGCATGTCAAAGAAGCCAAGCTTCTGGATAATGCCTTTCCAATGCAGACCCGGGTTCCTCGACCCGGAAATAGTTATATAGTACACGGTCATAACCCGACCATGGTACCACCACACTTTTGTCTCACCAGACCCCAAGTGTTCGGGATGGAATATGTGCTGACGCATGCTTCCTACTATAGTTTGGTCGCAAAGTGATGAAACAAGAGGCTGACCAGATGAGTTGTAAAGAACTAGAAAGGCCCTGTCTAATAAGCCATGTACACGGAAAATCCCAAAGAAGCCTGGAAAGTGGAAAGCCGCAAGGCCATTGCCTTGACTGCAACAGCTCTCAACTCCAGTCCCCCAATCGACCCAAAGAATCCCATACCTCCATCATGCCAACACGCTCCAGCGGGCATGTACGAAAGCCTGGGTGTTCGTGTCTGGGCATGGGGAGCCTGTTTTATTATCACTGTTACTGTTGTTGTTGTTGTTGTTGTTGTTGTTGTTGTTGTTGTTGTTGTTGTTGTTGTTGTAAATTAACTTTATTGCTTTGGTGTCAAGCATGGTTTATTCTTGTCTAGCTTAGTAGTACTAACCAGGTGGTTCTTTGTGTTACCTCAAGGCAAGGAGCTGACCAATGCTTTACAGTGTGGATATTGTATGGTAAGGTCCATAAGGCGCCGTCCAGGTCCAGGATTGACCTAACATTTGGTAGCATTAACTTGGGAGATTCCTCAATTATTCTGCCGTGCAAGACGCGTTTTGGGATCTGCAATCATACCTACTACTCTACTTTATGCTCTGTGAAGCTGTAAAGCCAACGTTTACCTTGCGTAGTACGTACCTACTACTAGTAGCAGTACGGTACTTAGTATGGTAGTACTAAATGTTGCATGCTCGATACTGAGGTGTTGCTGACTAAAGGCCCCACATTTCCAATCAACGCGTCTCGCCGAGCCTTTGCTCGCGTCTTGCTTTGCTGCTTCATCTCAGCGGAAACATCCAAGTTTTTTATTATCATGTATTATGTCGCCGCCACCGATGACCTCTTCGGCCTTGTAGAAGCAATCATGCTGGGCGTTGAGTGATTTTTTCCTTTTATTTTCTATTTTTTCTATTTTTTTTTTTTTTGTTTTTTGCCTCAACTCGATAGATATTCCCCTCACCACAACCTAGCCATGGCCCGGTTCTCCGTGCCAACCAAGGCCAGGCTGCCTTCTTCGCTGCGCGTTGATTCGTCAAACCCAGCCGTCGTAAAGAGTCTGGGCCGGCTATCCCGCGAGGCACTCATTTCCCTCGCCATCAGCTGGCTTGACGGAGACACTATAGTCAATGCGGTACCCTATCTGGTGAGACGGGACGAGGAGGATGAGGCTGACCCGGACGATCTCTACCCTCCCTGTACATCAGTCCAGGAGCTATACGAGCTTTACGTCGACATGCAGCGGCAAAAGGGATCCAAGCGTGATGTGGCCAGCCGCATACTGGAAGGGGATTGGAGACACGGGCTGTCGCTGTATCAGCTCGCCATGGTCGATTTCTACTATCTAGAAGAGCATCCAATATCACAGAAATGGACGGCTTACAAGATACTCCCGTTGAAGCCCCCAACCAAAGGTGCCGACGACGAAATCCTTCAAATCGACGACAAGGCGTTGAGCGTTCCGCGCTTCCACCCTTCAACGTTTCTGCAGAGCCTTCAGGACCAAGTCTTGCCGGACATCAAGGCTCATTACCATTTTCACCGCCCAAAAGACCTCCCCGTCTTGCTGTTGCGCGTTTTTGTCATTGAATCTCCCTACAACAGCAACTTGGCCCTGTCCGGCGTCGCTGGTGGCGGAAGTGCCACCAATTTCACCTCCTCCCGGACAGTGTATCTGGCGTTCCCGGATGGCTCCTCCCACATCTACATGACCAAATCCCAAGCCAACGGCCCGGCCGCCACGGGCGAGTCGAAAAGCCTCCAGAACTTGATTATCCATGGCGTGCCAAAGGCGCTGTCTCGGCCTCGAGAACGGTATACTCTGAAGCCGACCAGCCTCACAAGTAGAAACTTGGAGACGCTGTTGGATAAGAGAGGATCTGGGCGGGGGAATGCTGCGGGAGGCGGTTGGAGCATCTACGCCTCTGAGAAGAACAGGAAATCTCCTCTTGATGCTGTCCTTCCCAGCCCCCCACTTTCAAGAGACCCATCCCTTTCCGACCAGAACCGAAAGAGACTGAAGCCGCTGAGCTCGGCGGAGCGGTCTGCCAAACGAGCCAAACTAATTGCCAAGGCGCGATTTGGTGACTCCGGCCTCATCGCCGATGGGAGAGGCATCGAAAGAGTTGACGTTTTGCTCAAAGATCCGTTCCCTACGTCTGCCGCTGCCGTCGAGGCTCAAGCACAAGACGACGAGCAGACTGATGCTCCTGGAGAGGCTTCAGTCTCGGCCCGAAGAAGAACGATTGATGCCGTGCTGCGTCGAGCTGCTGACGACGACGACGAGCCGAACGAGCCGGAGGACTCCTCACAGTGGCAACCAACGATGCAAATCACGCTTCAGGGGACTCACGTTTTCGCCGGCATCAGACAGCTGGTCGAGGCTGGGATTGTGGATGGCGAGCGCATGCCCGGCTGGATGACGGGCGAAGATGGTGTCACCGTAGGCGTTGTCAGGCATGGACGGATACGGGGCAACAAGGGATCGGGGTTATGATGTGATCCGCCAACTTTCTTGTTTTTGGATATATACTGTATAGTGTTCCTTCTATGCGCTTGATACCCTTACGATAAACCATGATGACTCTAATCTGCCTCGCCGAGGCCAAAAACATGTACCGTGTTCCTCCAAGACGCCTCGCAGAGCTCTTCGATGCTCACGCCCTTGACGGCGGCAACGATCTTGGCAACCCGCTCAATGGTGCATGGCTCGTTGCGGCCTTTGATCATCGCTCCTTGTTGCCACTGCTCCTTTTTCACTACCTTGAAGCGATTTGGTACATCGGGCTCCTTCTTTTGGTTCTTCTGCTTCTTCGGCCGCTTCGTCTGTTGCTGTGCGGCCGCGGCAGCTGGCTGAGGCTCGCCGTTGGGCGCGGGTGCCGGCTCCGGCTCTTCCGGCCCAGGCTTCCTCTCCATGAGGTACTGATATCCGGCATGGCTAGGTCGGACCTCGCACCAAGGGCCGTCCGTCTCCAGCATGATCCTGTCAAGGGTAATCTCTTTGACCATGACTAGGTTTTCTTCCGTCTTGAGGCTGCAGCCATTGACGCCGATGTGCAGGCCCAGATCCATCAACTCCTTCATCTCCTCTATGGTGCCCGTGAAGCTGTGTACCACGCCGCCCTTTTCTAGCCTCTCCAGCTTTTCACCAAAAGCCCCCTTCAGTAGGCCCACAAAGTCGCGATGGGCGGCCCTGGAGTGGAGAAATAACGGCAGCTGGGGCTGTACGGAGGCGGCAACCTTGAGCTGGGCCTCAAAGGAGTGCAGCTGAGCGGCTTTGCTGCAAAAGTTCAACCGGTCGTAATCGAGACCAAATTCTCCCATGGCCACCAGATGACGTTTGCTGGAGGACCTGGCATCGGCAAGCAGGGTCGTGAGCTCGTCAATCACCTTGGCCGAGGTTTCCGCATCGGGCTCGCCCCGGTGCTCGGTTGGCTCCGAATCCTTGGGCTCACAGGGGGTGGTGTGCTCGTCATGCCTCCCATGGCCTCCTTTGCAAAACATCGCACTGCTGCATGGGTGAATGCCAGCGGTAGCAAAGCACGTTCCAGCTACACAAGACGTTGGCTCAGCTCATGCCTGCCGCTATGGGCGAAGGGCTTACCGACGAAATTCTTTTGCCAGCTCCAAGGAATCGCGAGAGCTCGTGAAATCGGAGCCCGTCACGATGAGCTTGGCACAGCCTACTTCCTTGGCTCTTCCGATGACATCTTTGAGATCATCAGGATGTCGCTGCACGCCGTGGTGTTTACCCCTGTAGATTGGATCGGCTAGATTAATCCCAATCTTTTTTACCAACTACGCATCAGCAACCCGAGAGAGAGCGTGATAGTCAATGCATCTTCATTGGGGGGGGGGGGGGGGGGTAAATACATCGATATATCTAGGCTTATAAGGCTCTGATGCCGGCTCAGAGCTGGGCTGCGGGGCACTCATTGTGGAAAGCACTGAGAAACGAGAGATGGCTGCAGTGCAACGGCGTGGGAAGCAATGACGAGCTCTTCCCAAAACCATAGACATGTATACAGAATAACAGAACGCTCATGTATACGCCGCCGTGTTTGTTCGCGAGTCCTTGATTCTCGTCCCTGCGGTCAAAAGGCTGTTCATACATATGGCAAAAAATGGGGCAATCTCGAAAAGCTTTGCTTAGTAATTCGAAAGAAGAAAAAACCCCCAAATTTTGAAACCCCCCCCCCCCCGGGTTAATTGAAAGCACGTGACCCCGCGACAGCAGCGAGAAACCCCGATGATCCCAAGACACGCGTCAAGGGTTCGCGTATCCACCAAAACAGAGCTGTGACAAGTAGGTACTTGTTTTCCCCGTCGGAACGGATGATTAATTCTTGTCAAATGTTGAGCATTTTTGTTTTTGGAGCCCGATCAGGCTTAACGAGGTTTCAATGAGGCAGTGAAATTTTGTTGGGGCCCCCTTTGGGCTTGTCCTCGCCCTTTGACTGGCCGGCCAAACTGAGCGCTGTAAAACGGTGCTGCTGCGCGGGGCAGCTTCTGCTGTTTTTTTTTTTTTTTTTCTTTTAAAAAAATAGGTTTCAGAACGTTCCACCTGTATTTTTTTCACGCTAACAGCTGGCGTGGCGCGTGCTGGAGACGCGCCTGAGAATAAAATAAAACCCGTCCCGCGCCGTCGGACGAAGAGACATTTTGCTTCTTCCTCCTCTGTAAACAAAAAGCATCCAAAGGCCTCGATTCATCTCTGCCTGACTGCCTGCGTGTCTCGACTGATACCCGCAAGCGTCTGAGTGAGTGTGCCTCGAGCTGCCATTCACCACCGTCACTCTTTATCAGATCTTCCCCCCCCCCCCGGCCATCCCACGCCGCCGCCATGTATGTGAGGAAGCGTGGTATGTATCCCACTTGCGTGTGCTTTGTTTTGAGTCAGACCGAGCCTTTTACACCTTTCTAATCTGCGGATAGACGGTCGTCAGGAGCGTGTTCAGTTCGACAAGATCACCGCTCGTGTCTCTCGGCTGTGTTACGGCCTGGATACGGACCATGTCGACCCCGTCGCCATTACCCAGAAGGTCATTTCTGGTGTCTACGGGGGTGTCACGACGGTACAGCTTGATGATCTCGTAAGTCAGCCGCATCTCGTGACGAGGGTGTCAGCCCGTTAACAGTGTGTAAACCAGGCTGCCGAGACTGCCGCCTACATGACCGTCACCCATCCCGACTATGCCATCCTTGCCGCCCGCATTGCCGTCTCCAACCTACACAAGCAAACCAAGAAGCAGTGGTCAGCTGTCGTCAGCGACCTGTACCACTATGTCAACCCAAAGAACAGCAAAGCATCGCCCATGATCTCCAAGGATACGTACGAATGCGTCATGAGACACAAGGAGGAGCTTGACTCCGCCATCGTCTATGACCGAGACTTCAACTACCAATACTTCGGCTTCAAGACCCTGGAACGGTCGTACCTCCTGAAGCTCGACGGCAAGATTGTTGAGCGGCCGCAGCACATGATTATGCGAGTAGCTGTCGGCATTTGGGGAGATGACATTGAGCGTGTCCTGGAGACGTACCACCTCATGTCTAACAAGTTCTTTACCCACGCCTCCCCCACCCTCTTCAATGCCGGCACCCCGCAAGCCCAGCTGTCCTCGTGCTTCTTGGTTGACATGAAGGACGATAGCATTGAGGGCATCTATGATACTCTGAAGACGTGTGCCATGATTTCCAAGATGGCTGGCGGTATCGGCCTCAACGTTCACCGCATCCGGGCGACCGGCTCTTACATTGCCGGCACCAACGGCACCTCAAACGGCATCATTCCCATGCTCCGAGTCTTCAACAACACCGCCAGATACGTCGATCAAGGCGGCAACAAGCGCCCTGGTGCCTTTGCCATCTATCTCGAGCCATGGCACGCCGATGTCTTCGAGTTCCTTGATCTCCGCAAAAACCACGGCAAGGAGGAGGTGCGCGCTCGCGACTTGTTCCTCGCGCTCTGGATCCCCGACCTGTTCATGAAGCGTGTCGAGAAGAACTTGGACTGGACGCTGATGTGCCCCAACGAATGTCCCGGCCTTGCCGACTGCTACGGCGAGGAGTTCGAGGCTCTGTACGAGAGGTATGAGAAGGAGGGGCGCGGTCGCAAGACCATCCGAGCTCAGAAGCTGTGGTATTCCATCCTGGAAGCCCAGACCGAGACCGGCAACCCCTTCATGCTCTACAAGGATCACTGCAACCGCAAGAGCAACCAAAAGAACCTGGGGACCATCCGCAGCTCCAATCTCTGCACCGAAATTGTCGAATACTCTGCGCCCGACGAGGTTGCTGTCTGCAACTTGGCCTCCCTGGCCCTCCCTGCTTTTGTCGACTACAACGAAGGACGCTACGACTTTAAGAAGCTTCATGAAGTCACAAAGGTGGTTGTTCGTAACCTCAACAGGATCATTGACGTGAACCACTACCCCGTCCAGGAGGCCCGCAACAGCAACACGCGTCACAGGCCCATTGGCGTCGGTGTCCAGGGCCTTGCCGATGCCTTCCTTGCTCTGCGCCTGCCCTTCGAATCTCCCGAGGCTCGCGAGCTGAACAAGCAGATCTTTGAGACCATCTACCACGCCGCCCTTGAGGCTTCCATGGAGATTTCCAAGGTGGAGGGTCCCTACCAATCATTCATGGGATCACCCGCTTCCGAGGGTGTCCTCCAGTTCGACATGTGGGACGTTAAGCCCTCCGACCTGTGGGAATGGGATTCGCTCAGGGAGCAGGTCATGGAGTACGGCATCCGCAACAGCCTGCTCGTCGCCCCTATGCCAACTGCCAGCACCTCCCAGATCCTGGGCAACAACGAATGCTTCGAGCCCTACACCTCCAACATTTACCAGCGACGCGTCCTTGCCGGCGAGTTCCAGGTCGTCAACCCCTGGCTTCTCAAGGATTTGGTCGATACCGGCCTTTGGTCCGATGCTATGAAGAACCGCATCATCGCCGAGAACGGCTCCATCCAGAACATTGCCAACATTCCCGAGGACATCAAGGCCCTTTACAAGACCGTCTGGGAGATTTCGCAGCGCCAAATCGTCCAGATGGCAGCCGACCGCGGTGCTTTCATCGACCAGTCCCAGTCGCTCAACATCCACATGAAGGATCCCACCATGGGCAAGATTACCAGCATGCACTTCACGGGCTGGAAGCTTGGTCTCAAGACTGGCATGTACTACCTGCGCACACAGGCCGCGGCTGCGCCCATCCAGTTCACCGTCGATCAGCAAGCACTAAAGGTTGCCGATACCAACGTCAGCAAGGATCGTGTGCTGAAGAAGCGAGCTCCCCCTCCGGGATCCGCCTTCATGATGTCTTCGCCTTCCGCCGTCCCTCGTCCTAGCAGCGCTAAGAGGGAAGAGGGCTCCGGAAACTCGCTGAGCTCCAATGGGGTTCCCACTCCCACCACCACGCCTCCCCCTCTGGGTAGGCCTCTGGCCTCGCCCCACAAAGCTCCTCCTATGAAGGCCGACGTTGAGGAAGGCGACAGCCCCAAGGTTCTTCCTACCGAGCCCTCAGACAACGTCAAGGAAGATGAGCTGAGCAAGAAGCCTAACCAGTCGGAGGACAAGGATGAGGACAGCGAGGAGCGCGAAAGGGACATTTACTCTGACGCTGTCTTGGCCTGTAAGTTGTGATTGACTCCACCATTCCCCATGGAACAAAGGCAACGTAATGCTAACCTTTTTTTTTTTCTTATATAGGCAGCATCGAAAACCCTGAGGCCTGCGTGATGTGCAGCGGCTAGAGGAATATCAATTTGGGTTGCTGCAGGCTTGACAGCGACGTGTACGAATGAATGTTGGTGAGATGAGTACGAATCGAGAAGCTTGGTCAGAGTAAAAACAGGAAACACGGAAACGGGGACTTTTTAGGGTTTGTTCATGGTGAGCGTCGGACTGAAGAAACTGGCTGCTCCCACACTTGGTTTACTGCGTTTGGACTATACGGATATTTTTGTTTGTTACGCTTGCTGCATGTCGTTTAACATGAGTATGAATGTTGCGTGCTTCCTAGATGCAGTCGTTAATTAGCATAGATGCGCGAACATTTAGATGAAAACAATGATGCATCGCCATTGCTGGAGCACGTCCCGTGCCAATCTGGATGAAATACCGTCAGGAGAAAACAGACATGATCATCATGGGAATGGAATCCAACGCGATAAAATAAAACCCCCTTCTTTAGATGACAGAGGTTTGGTGATGTAATGCGTTCTTGCTTTGCCCGGCTATGGGAGGGTTGGGACCTCAGCGACGCACCCTAAGAGCTCTTAACAAGAACGTTTGCGTGATGCTGTTTGTTGTAGAGCTCATGGCGGGGATGCAACAACTCGATTGAACAGGGGGAAAAAGGAAGGAGAATGGGAAAAGATATGTTAAAGATATACACGCAGGATGAATCATTCAACTGTTGTCACGCAAGCGGGCTCCCCCCAACGAAGGGCATGGCTCCCGACAAAACTGCCGCTAAACCTCCGTTATATCGCCGCTCAATTCCCGCTTTGCTGCCGTCAAAAAGTTCGCAGCCCAGCTTGTCCCAAAGGCAAACAAAACGGCTTTTTTTCTTTAAAAAAAATCAAAAAAAAAATCGACAATTTCGCCCAAATCCCCGCCTCCAATTTCACAAGCAACAGACGTCTGTCCTCTCGAAACGCGCGGGATTTCTCTTTCATCACTATGCAGTTGAAACGTGGGGTTGAGCGGGCGTCGTGTGACTTTTGCCATCGCCGCAAGATCAAATGCGATCGGGCGTCACGGGAAGCCCAGGGCCGCTCTACTTGTTCGCCCTGCTCCCTGCGCCAGATCCAATGTCTTGTTGATAATTCGGATGATATTAGACTTCGTAGGCGGCGGCGGCAGCGGCGGAGAGCAAGTATTCCCGACGAGGACAGTGCGGAACGGAGCACATCGCAGCCGTTGGCAAGTAGCCCTGCGGATGTGAACGCTCAAGGCTTCAACGGCTCAAGCGTCAAGTCTACGACAGCCAGTAACGAAGTCTCCCCGATACCGCGAGGGGGGCCTGAGGAGCCGTTCCAGTCCCGTGTCCCATCAAATATAAATGATGGTGTTCCGTCATCGGTGGACCAGGCGACGGATTTCTCATTCGTCAACACCCCCTTCGAACTCAGTCCAGAGAGCATGTTATTCTTGGATCAGATCTTTATGGGTGGGTTTGAAGCACAGTTAGCATACGCCCAACCGCAAATCGTGATGGATAGCGATCTCCAATCCCCCACGGAAGGGGAACAAGCCGCTCGTGACAGCAAGGGTGAACCGCTCGAAGAAGCATTGGCCGGCAGTGCTCCCCAGGAACCCTGGATCGCTTGCAATCTCGACGAGGCGACATTTGACGCGGCGTTGCAAGCTTACTTTGGTTTCGCCGGCGTCCATCTCCCAGTTATTATAGAGGATGCCTTTTGGCAAGATTACCGCGCTGGGAGATGCAGCCTTGCGCTCGTGTACGCCATTGCTTGTCGAGGAATGCCCTTCACGGCTACCCCGGATAGCTGGGAGAAGCAGCAGCGCTTGGCTCTCAAGTTTAGAGAAAAGTTCCTGGAGGCCCAGCAACTTTCAACGGGCAAGTCGGCCATACGTCTTGACGATCTGGAAGCTCTAGCGGCCATGGTCAATTGGACGTACGATGAGGCGCACGGCTCACGTCTTCACTCGCAGCTGGGAAGCCTCTTTCTCACACACGAGTCTCTTGTCCTAGCTACGCTTCAGTCACAGACGCAAGAATACAATATGGCAAAGCCGGCCTCGTCAGATTTGCTTGCGCGTTCGGAGGAGCGCCGTACGCTTCTTTTCTGGCATGTGTACGGGCTTGATGCGTTCCGTAGCTTGGATCAGAAAACCATGTCCAGGATTCCCGACGGAGAGAACGACGGCGTTTCGCGAAAACTGCCACGGCATGACTCCGGGAGCTATCTGGATGCCGTGCTGAATTTGGCCATTATTGCGAGAGAGATTTCGCAGGCTTTGGTCACGGTCAACACAAAGCGGAAAGGGGTTAAACCTCGCGACGTTACGACTATTCATGAAAGGCTCAGGCGGTGGCAGAAACACGACTGCCCACTTCACCTTTGCAGGGGAAGAGATGGCAAAGGCAGGCTGCTGCCATTGGCCATCGATGAACCTAGCAAAGCTCAATTTCTGCGGCCGTTGCAGTGTTCGATCCTTTGGCTTCTGGAAATCAACTGTTATATGCAGGTCGAAGATTGCGTTTCCCAGTACGGCGTGCAGAGCGAAGCTCCTTTCGAGGCAGAGATGACCGCTCTCCGCGTTGAATTCGAGGCCCTCCGCGCGGTCCATGATGGTGTGGAGATCTCTCGGTGGATGAAGCAGCATTCAGCTACGGCAGATCGTGGTGCTCCTGTCCAGGGCTATTCTCTAATCGATCTTGCACCATCAATTGCACGCGATATTTGTGCTGGCTTATGTTTTTGGATATGTGAGCGCGGCAAAAGGGTGCTCCGCCGTGGGTCCCCCCGTGTAACGAATATCCACCCCCAAAATCGCCCACAAGAGGCCAAAGACGAATTAAAGGACCAGAGGAAGCAAGATGTTAGTGATTACATCAGCGTTGCCAAGGAATTCCGAAATGCAGTGGCAACGGCGACATCTCACAGGGATACCCAATGTGTGCTGGAACGGCTTGACAAACAGATTGCCTCGTTTGACGAGGCGTTGGCACAGTAATTCCCGGACTAGAAATGCAGATAGATACCCTGGGAGAAGAGTAAAGATAATAGCGGTAAATACAGACACAGCCCGTGGGTGTCTCTGCTACCCCAGCAGTGATTTCATTGTCTAACGGCCAAGCGATAAGCAATGGGATGCTCGGAATCCGGGCTTGCACATGGCGTTGAAAAATCCGCCTCCCACAGCAGACATTCTTGGAGGAATTCGCACGAGAGGATCTAATCCTTCGTATCCAATAGGATACCAGTGGTATTGCATGTACATCGGACATGACGTATATATGGTTGGCAAAGCGCGGTGTCTTCGACATTGGTGAATCCCAAAGATGCCAGCAGGTGATACTCCAGCTGGCCGATCTTGATTGCGCAAACGCCCGATGATGCTGGAGCAGGCTTACCAAGCTTGCCTAGGCCGTTGTTGTTTCCAACGAAAGCCGGCCGACTGGCTGGTATTGGACTATTCGAGGCCAACGGGAGACATGCGGGCATCCGGTGCGGAGGGCAGAGCATAACACTTTGCAAACGGCATCACGAGAGCCGGAAGGCAGCTCCGAAGGGTAAGAAATGCATCGTGTTCGCTAGGTCGACCAACATGTCGCCGGCTGAGCAGGCAAGGGGAAGGGCAATGCAAAGCCGAAGAGAGCAAAGAAGCCGTTGAAATCGTCCACCTGCTAGAGAGCCATCTCAGTGCACCGCCACAGGAGAGCCGTAACAGCACCCAAACAACACCCTGATATGTACCACTTACCCAGTAGGTACTGCCTTGGTAGGTGCCTGATAGTAGGTTAGTAGAGGTAGTAATAGGTACCTTAGTAGTATAGTACCTATTATAGTAACATTGGTAGTGGCGTTGAAAGCATTCCATCGTCCCGCTGTCATTCAGCCACCCGTTGAAGAGCTGAAGCCACAGATCCGCGGCATCGCACACATGACTCCAATCAAAAGGTCCAAGTCGCTCTTTGCAGAGCTCAAGAGACAACCCCTTTTCCGTCTACCGACACGCATCAGCCCATGCTGACAAACCCAAAGTCTCTATACTCTGCACCTACAACGGCATCAATCTCAGGATGCCAGGAACCGCAGAGCGCTATACCTGCTTAAGGAGTGCCTGGTAGTAGCAGGCTCGAGATAGAATGCGGACGCCAACAGCTTCTTGGCAGTACGTAGAACCTACTAATGTCTTGACTATTCATCCCATGCGCCCTATCGGCCTCCATCGAGAGCAGTCTGGCTGGCTTCTTGGTGGATTGATCTGAACAAGACAACGCGGAAAAGGCAAAGTGTCGTCTTACGTCTGGTCTTGTTGCGGCTTGCCTTGGCAGTATCAACCACTAGGGGTATAGCAGACTTGAGTGTCACTCGAGATGCAAACGTAAGGCACCTTAACTGTTACTACCTTACATTATACCTTATATGCTAAGTACATACAGCTAATGGGTGCTGGATGCTACCTGCCTGGTACTACGATAACCTGCTTCCTTACTGCTCGGTGCACATGTACCTTGAAAGTCTGCGATCGCAGATCCGTAATCTCCAAAGAGTTTGTCATACACACACTCCTGCTGTAGAAGATCGCAGCTTCTGCTACAAAGGACGTTTGTCATAGCAGAGCCGCCAGCTGGCGAGAACGCCAACCGGCGGCAGGCACTCTGGGCAAGGTATACCTTAAGGTATATGTACATGAGAGGATGCAGGACAAGGCAGGAAGGAGTGAGGTGATGTACCTCTCCTCTCCTCTCCTCTCCTCTCCTCTCCTGCTGGTACCTTACCTACTAGGTAGCCTGGGCGTCTCCTTGCTACTTCCTCATTTCATAAAAGCTCTAGGCCCTCCTTCTCCTGCCCAGCACCTGCCAAGTGCCCGCAAATTCTCTCTCTCGCTCCCTCCCTCCCTCCTTCCTCCTTCCTTTCTCTCTCCCTCTATCTCTCTCTATCTCTCTATCTCTCTTTTTTTTTTCCCTCTTCTTCTCTCTCCACAAGATCCATTTCCTTCGTCTCTGTTCCCCTCATCCCATTTCAAACCTTTTCTCATTCAACAATCACGGCCATCAGCCAAACAGAGAGTCCAGATCTTCACGTCGCCTCCTCATCGCCCTTCGTTGTTTGCGTCGTCTGTTCGTTGCGCATCTGTATCTCCCAGGTCGGTCCACCTCGCCTACCTCTCTCTTCTCTCTCCAAGCATTCTGTGCGTTTTTCCCTCTTCCCGTCTTCCTCGCAATTCTCTCGCCCGAGTTCCCGAGCATCTACAACGTTGGATGGCTTGGCTGCTTGTTCTGAGGGAACACCGTAATTTCTTTGCAATCCACCTCACCACCCGCTCATCTCCTCGATCGCGTCGTACAAACCCCTTGTACAGCCCATCACAAACATTCGTCGTGCTTTTCTGGTCACCAAAAAGGCTCGCGCCCTCTCATTCACAGTCGCTATCCCCCCTTGTGGTTAAAAACTACCATCAGTCCTCCATCACCTGCCACCTTCCAATTCCCCGGCCTGATCTCGCCTTCCTCCTTCAAGCATTCTCGTCAAGAAAATTTCACCTTCTCGTCCTCAAGAAAACGGCTCGCTTTCTTCATACTCAAGACGCCAGCATTTGCCACCCTTCCTTCTATTTTACTGACAGTGATATCGTATCGACAGAACTCGAGTCCAATTTTGACAGCATCGCCGCCAAGATGAAGTCCGTCGTTTTCGCCCTTTGCGCCCTGGTTGCGGTCACTACCGCCCAAGACTCTGCCAACCTTGCCGCCTGTGGTGTAAGTCTTCTCTCTCGTGCTCTCTGGGTTACGTTTTGGCAGCTACTGATAATGATCTCCAGCAAACTTGCGCCACCAACATGTTGAGCGCCGACAAGGCTGATGAGCTGGGCTGCAAACAGAATGACCTGAGGTGTCTCTGTGCCAACAAGAACTTCATTTACGGCCTCCGAGATTGCTCCGCCGCTATTTGCCCGGCTGAGGATGCCAAAAATGTTGTCGAGTACGGCATCGAAATTTGTGCTGGTGAGCTCCCCTGCTCAGTCGTCTCCATGGGCTTTCTCTCACGCATTTGTAGGCGCCGGGGTTGCGATCCAGACGAGTGCTGCAGGTGGACATGGCGGTGCTAGTAAAACTGGAAGTGCAGCTGGCAGCGCTACCAACGGCCAGTCGACCATTGCCGCTACCTCTGCTTCTAGTCTTGCTACTGTGAGCCCCCCCTCCTTTGTGCCATTGCGATATCCGTCCGTTCCTTACTTTCGTCATTAGGAAACCGCGGGAGGCAGCACGGAGGGTGAACAAGCATCTGGCAAAGTGTCTACAATCTTCAATACCCTCACTTCTGACAGCAAGACCATTACTACTGGCGTTGCCACAACTATCACCAGCAGTTTTAGTGATGGAGGAAGTGAAAGCAACGATACTGACACCTCGGACCACACTTCCACCTTCGCCACCATCGTCACCGAATCAGACGGCAGCATTCACACGAGAACTGGTCAGACTACTTTGCCTGGCGAATCTGGCCCTGCCACCCTCACTGGTTCCGAAATTACTGCTTCAGACACTGGCGCACACCAGACTGGCAGCGCCGCCCTAACGACCGTGACCTCTGATGGCTCCGCTGTCGTAAAGACCCTGACCACGGTTCACAAGACCAGCGAGTCTGAAACCGCTTCAGTCACTGAGTCTGTCACAGAGCCTGAATCCAGCTCTGGCTCTGATACCGAAGCGACTGCGACCGGTACTGCCAGTTCAAGAGCTTCCACAACATCTACGAGCACGGCCGCCGGTGTGAGTTTTTACCCCATGTTTTACTACTCCAGTACCTTCTCTTAACTTGGCTGTTTGCAGGTCCCTCAGAAGACTGCTGGCCCCGTTGGCATCATTGCCGCCGCCGGCCTTGCCATCCTTATGCTCTAAGATTTCTCTTGACGGCCCTTTTTTGATGTTGAACGCTGCACATGTTTGATATATAATACCCTATCAATGTCTCATAATCCTCGACTTACTAAACATCTTTCGCGCTCGGCGTGGGGACTTGGCGCTGAGTCTATCTCTCATGACAAGAAAAATAGGAACAAGGTGAATGGACATGAACCGGGAAACTTTTGATGAGGGTTAATGAGTCATATGGTTTGTCTTTTCTTTCTTTCTTTTTAATTGGGCCATGAGAAATGCATCAGGGATTCGGTAATTAGCTTGTTGTTGGCGTGCTAGTGGAAGATGGAGCGTGAAAAGGTGAGGTTCACACTCAAGATGGATTCACTGCAGTTCGCATTCTCTCCTGTCAGCTAGAAGAGGGCTCAGACTGCCGTACACCTTGACATGGCATGATAGTCAATTCTGACATGCCCGGATGGACGGGGTTAGCTCTCTTTGCGCGCTCATCAGGCAAGACATTAATAAATAATTTTGGTAAAATAAGTTTGCAGCCATTTCAACATGCACCATATGCTTAAGGGTTAAGTAAATCTCTAATGGATAGCCGTATGATGACGTCGACCTTGTTCTATAATTCACAAACGAATGCCAAGAGCATATTCAGAACAAACACAGATAAATTCGTATACTATCGTAAATCTAACCCATGGCAAATCCCCAGACAGGTATTGTTGCCGTAAAAATTGTGCAATCCCAGCTTCCACCAAAAACAAAACGCCTAAAATGCGCAAGGGGGGGGGGATGACCAAAAAACGAGGAGCCTAGAGGAGGCCCGCCTTAAGGCTTAATAGACGCGATCACCAATCTGGCTCCTCCAGTCTTTGGCGCGCTCGAATCCATTTTCATGACCCTGGTAGTCGGAAAAGGTCTTCATGACTTCCTCTTCAGAGTTGAGGACAAAGGGGCCATACTGTACGACGGGCTGGTCGAGAGGGGTGCCGGCGACGACGACTTGAAGAAATACATGGTCAGTACAAAAAAAAAAAACTTTTAACTTATAGTGTTGTATTTCGGGAATTGGGGGGGAGGGGGGAAAGAAACTTACTAACTCGAGCATCCTTTGTGGCGCTGGCATCAGATCCCAGGTGAATGACATCGCCTGCCTGCTGGAAGAAGATGTTATCGTACTGCTCAGCCTTCTTGGCTTCAGATCCCTCGCCGACGTCGACGTTGCCTTCGAGAACATAGGCAAAGGCGTTCCATCCCAGGGGGAGGGCCTGGGTCACCTTGGCACCGGGGCGCAAGAGGAAGTCGAGCAGCCATACGGGGGTATAGGCCAGCTCCTTGACGGAGTCGACGCCGTGGCTCTGGCCGGAGATGACTTTGACGGTGGCGCGGCCCTCGTCCACGTCGACGGAGGGGATCTCGGCGGCGCGAAGGTCCCGGTAGCGCGGTTCGCAGTACTTGAGCTCCTTGGGCAGATCGACCCAGAGCTGGAGGCCGACGTTTTGGCTGCCGTCGGGCTGCTTGCGGGGCATCTCGGCGTGCACGATGCCTCGGCCAGCGGTCATGAACTGCAAGTCGCCCTCGTAAAGGGTTCCGCTGTTTCCTGCGAAGTCCTCATGGTCGACGACTCCTTTGAGGAGGTATGTGATTGTTTCTTGGCCACGATGAGGGCTTTGATTTTGGAACAGTATTTGATTAATGAATGAATGAATGAATGAAAGACAAAGGCATCGCTTACTGGTCGGGAAAGCCAGCGGTCGTGGCAAAGTGGTCGAGCATGAGAAAGGGGCTAAAGTATCGCTGCGATCTCGTGCCAATGGAGCGCCTGACTCTCGCTCCAGCACCTTCGGATTGCTCGATGGCACGGACGATCTTGGCGACGGGGAGATGGGCAGACATTTCGGCGACGGGGAGATGCTGCTCGGCGGGATAGGCCCAGTCCGGAAAGGAGCTGTCCGGCGCTTCAGAGGAGGAGGCCCCTTGCGCTGGCGCGGCCTCGCTCAACGCTGCTCTGCCGAGGAAATCGCCGCAGCGGTCCGAGATTGGTGCTATGGCAAGAGCCGCGAGGTGGGATATTCTTCCTCGATGCTGGTAGAGTGCTGTAGATGACAATCCAACGAGAATGGCAATGGTGATGTGAAAGAGCTTCATGTGCATGTGAGGAAGAAAGACCAAAGGAATGGAGATTGGCTTTTATGCTTTATATATATATATATATATATATATATATATATATATATATGTAAAGGCACCACCAATTAATCAATGGCTTGAAGCCGGGAAGGTTGGGGGGGGGGGAGGTGGTTTGAAGAAGACAGAAATTTGGAGAAACTTCTAGGAGCTCGGCCGCGCCGCATGATGAGAGGATTATATCATCATCATTAAGGAAAGGCTTGTACTTTCTCGCCAAGTTCCTCGGATAACTTACAAAAGAAGTAATAAAAAAACATTTCATTAATTACCCAGTTCGCCGTACTCTGTATACTGTAAACTGACTTACTTACTATAACCTGTGATTAGAATTGAAGCTTGGGCGATCTGGTGGGAGGGGCAAGTTTGCAAGCCGGGACCCACCATTAGTCACCCTTACATCAGCAGTGCTGCGTCCCCGTTGTTGTGATTATCAAAGCAAAATTCTTTTGCCCCGCTTCGTTTTGCTGAAAGATTTCCACAACGAACTCCAGGTTGACTGGGACCGCGTCACATGATCAAGCATGCAGCAAGCCAAAACAAAGTTGACGGACAAGGCGTTGAGTTTTTTTTTTGTTTTTTTGTTTTTGGTTTCGTCAAAGCAAACTCCCATTTGGTATTCTACCCTTTTTACGTCCTTCCATAAATTGCCCATACATTCAAACGAGAAAAGAAAAGAGTCAAGAGTCCCGAGCTTCCAAAAAAAAAAAAATGAAATGAAATGAAAAGAAAAAACAAAGAGAAAAAAGTTCTTCCTAGAAGCAGGTCCATCACCTTTTCCCAGTGCAGAAAAGGGTCATCCCCCCTCATCATAGCCCACGATTCCCAATTCTTAGAAGTCATCATAAGGGCTGAAAAAAAAAAGATGAGTGGTTGAGGAATAATCTGTTTTGAAAAAAAAAAACGTGTCAATAAAAAAGTAGGAATCAAACAAAAAATGCGTCGGATCTTGGCCATCAGCTAAAACGCGACAATAACGACGCCAGTCGCAAGAAGCCCGGTCCTGATGGACGTGGCCATCTCCTCTCTTCCCCCCTTTCTCCCAGTGCATTTTCTTCTTTGGCAAAGCATGGACCGGCGTCTCGAAATTATGAAATCCAGCAACAGAAAAGGCCGATGCAATGCCGGCAGAGGGAGTGGGAAAAGGAGAGGAGGGGAGGGGAGGGGCGGAAAGATGGGAGAGCCAATCAAGCAAGGAAACGGTGCGCTCCTCGCTGACGAGGCACCCTTGAAACCGCCTACTAGTTGATCTTCTCCTTGGTGGCTTCGGAAGCGTCGGCCTTCTTGACGGCAACCAAAGTGCTCAGCCAGGCCAGTGTTTCATTGCTAACGACAATGGCGGTGGAAACGACGGCCTTGCCCTGAGCCACCACGCCCTCCTGCTCGAGCTTCTTGAGCTCGGCAGCGTAGATGTTGAAAACGTGCTCCTTGCCCTCGAGTCCCTTCTGGTAGGGGATCAGAATCAGTCCCCGAGTCTCGTTGTAGATGTCGCCGGTGGGCTTCTTGACGATGGGGAAGCGCTCCTCGAGGCGGTCCAGGGTTTTGTCGCCAAAGGAGTCGGCCTTTTGGAAGTAGGGGGAGACATAGCCATACGGCTTGGCAAAGTAGGGGAGGACAGGGGCGGCTAAGGTCCGAAACGCAGAGTCACCAAGCTTGAACGATTTCTGCGCATACTCGTTGGAGGTGACGGTGTGGACGCCATCATTGACCAAGGGAAAGGAGAGCAAGTGCTTCCAAGACGATCAGCAACCAGACCGGACAATGAGGTATTACGGCCCCCATATTGGGATGCTACATCTAACATGGGCATTGATTGTTGTGCATACCTGCAGGAAGGCGGATTGGACATGGCCGGACACCTCGCCGTTGACCTGGGGAGCAGGCATTGTGATGTCAGAAGAAGCAGGTGGTAAGTAAGAGGGTGGTTTTTTTTTTGTTTTTGTTTTTTGTTTTTTTGTTTTTTTGGTGTGTCGTTGGAGAGACGACAGGATGTGTTTTTCGACGGGAGGGGAGAGGGTGATGTAGATGTATCCTTTTGGTGTTGCCGACGGCGAAGATGGGGGGGAGTCGGGAGAGCCAAATGCCGGATGGGAACACACGAGAGGGATGATGGAAGATGGAAGATGGAAGATGGAACGATGGAAGACGGGGAGATGGGAGAGAAGCAGAAGCAGCAGCAGAAGCAGAAGCAGAAGCAGCAGAAGCACAGGGCGATAAGGACCGAAGGGGGAGGGGGGGGAAGGTGCCTACTTTCTATTCATTCGTTGGGCGTTTCCCTTGGTTTGAGCGCCACCCGGGATGATGTATTGATAACGCAGCGCCGGCAGGACAAGTTACTTTCTTTTTTTGCGAACGGCACGGCACATTTTTGGCTAGGAAGCATTTAAAAAAAAAAAAAAAAAAAAAAAAAGAAAAGAAAAGAAAAAAAAGGCATGTGAAAGCGGCGAAACAAAGCTTGCGAGTTCCCACTCTTGGCAGACCCGTTGGTCATCTTTGCTTCGAATCGCGCGTTCCCTGCAAAACTCGCGCGCGAGGACGGAACTTTGCAGCATCTCGGTGCCGTTCCGCGATTGGACCCCTCAGCCACACCTCGCAATCATGGGGCCATAATTATGTATGTATGTATGTATGCGAACAAATCAAACTGACATGTGAAAGGCTCTTTTGCCGGCTTTGCTGCTTTCTGAGCCAAACCCGCCCGCAGCAAGAACCGGTTTACAAAGGGGGGTTGTTTTTGTTTTGTTTCGTTTTTGTTTTGGTTTTTCTTGTTTTTTTTTTTTTTTCCTTTTTTTTTCCCGACCCTTGGCGGCTCGTCCGGATAACCCCCGAGTTGGGCGCCCCCATTGCATTATATATATAACACAATTTATTCATATAACAAGGTGTGCACATTTGCTGTATTTGCCTACCAAGGTGCTATCTATACCTTAGTACTTACTACTTACTACGTGCTACCTTATCTTATACCTACTATAGTATACCTAAAAGAGTGCGAAACTTGATCAAAGGCAACAACACAACTGGCACCCAAGGTATCGCTACTACCTAGTAGTATTGCCAAACTGCCTTTGCCTTTGCCTTGTTTGCGCAGAGATGCCTGGAGATGACGACATTGGCCGTTGTTGCGGTGTGAACCAAGCAAAAGCAAGCACATGCATTTGCGTCAAACATGCATGTACGGAGGGGAGTAGCATTGGGACTTTTTCATGCCGTTTTGTCAACCTGTCTTATCGCTTGAGATGGATGATCAGTCACCAAAGTCGGCTCAGTGTGAAAAATTAAAAATAAAATGAAAATAAAATGAAAATAAAATAAATGATAATAATAATAATTATTATTATTATAAAAAGGGAGCTCGTCCTTGCCGGAGAATGAATGAATGCTTAAGGGTCTCCACGGCAACTTGTTGAGCTCGAGACGGGTCTCTCTCATCTGCCATCCAAATCAAGCATACCTACTCTGTACATACATATTATATGTACTGACTCGTTGCTGCAGCCATCGCGTGCCGTCACATTGTCACTCTGGTCAGGAGCGCCGAGGCAGTAGAACTTGGGTTGCCTTGCCTACCTACGAGTACACCTTTTACATACCGGGTAGTACTAATCCTTATTAATATGTAATAGGCTTAGCAAATACTGTAGTAGGTTTATACCAAGGTAGTTTATTTAGTTGCTTGTAGCAGTACTTACCCAGGAGGCATGCTTACCGTGCTTTACATACCTCCGTATCCTTTTCTTTTTTTTTTTTTGGGGGCATCAGATAAAGAAATGGAAAAAAAAAAAGGAAAAAGGGGAAAGACAACTGCGAGGGGTTCTCTCACCATCACGTGTAGGCAAAAAATGAATGTCCCATGGCTGCGCATCGCCGCCTTGTGGTCCATGTAACTGGTGAGAGGTTCGGCTGCATTGGCGATTGGACAGAGGGACGCATTCCCAACCGGGCGGATCGGCTCCAAGCTGTGCACAGTAGCACGCAGCAGAGCACCGCATCGTCATCGTCATCTGGCACGCGATACCAGCTGCCTCCGCGCTCCGGTCTCGTTTCCTGATTTTTTTTTATTTTTTTTTTAATTTTTTTCAATTTTTTTTTTGCAGGTCGGAAAGTTTGATCGAATCCAATCCACGTTTTCGGCTTGTCTTTTTGGTTATCTATCTTGACCCATGTCGGTTTTACATGTGGATAAACTTTATCAATAACTAATCTTATGTAACTGATTGTTTGTTGTTGCACCAGCCACAATCACATGCCAGACGCCCCCCCAAAAAAGGGCTTTCTTTTTGCCCCCACGTCTCTCTCTCTCTCTCTTCTCTGCTTTTGTTCCCTTTTTGTTTCACCTCGTTCGTGTTTAACACCTTGTATTATTTACTATTATTATTATTATTATTACTATTATTATTATTATTTTTTAACATGTGAAGCTCCACACAAGTCCATCTCAAAACATGCACCTCGTCTATATTAAGCGCTGCTGGTGAAATGAAAAAAAAAATCGCCCTTTTTTTTTTTTCTACCATGGGCAGCCTTGTCCAGGCAAATGCAAGCTGTGGCTGGCGACTCATGACCCGCCCACCGCGATATGCGCATACATTACTCGTGAATGCAAAGAAAATTGTCAACAACCCAGACAATGTCATCAGTGTGTGCGCACGTATCCGCCTATGCTTGGATCAGAGGTTTGGTGTAATGCCATTGCGAACACTTGATCGAATCAAGCCGCCGTCTGGGTGGAGTGTTGCGTTACGATTCGGCAGAGTCCGCAGATGCCCCGAATGAGGATCAATAAACCGATGGATTCCTCTTCCTTCAGATTCCTCTTCTTCTTCTTTCGGATTCCTCTTCTTCTTCTTTCAGGTCAAGGGCCAACTGTGCTTGCGACGGGATCCCAAAACCGTATACATGTCCTTTTTCAAGTCAACAAACCAAACTTTTTCTCCCTCCCATGGTAATAGTAGTATGGAGTAGGCCGACCGCCAACACTTGGAGACTCTGACATTAGGCTCCCGGAAGCTCGGGAACCCGTGACGAGCCAACTTATGCCGCCGTCTTCCGAGAATAGCGTCACGTCTTCCTGTTGGAGCCCCCCGTCTTGCAGGATAACCCGCCAGTGTCTCCATCCACTCGGCTCAGTCGATGGTAGCAACGACACCAATTTTTTTTTTTTTTTTTTTACAAAATCCTTCAGCCTGCCATGTAGGTTCCTCTCTGTTGAAAGAATTAAAAATTAAAAATAAAAAAAACTCTTGATGGCGTGTTTACCTAGCTTCCACCCGAGGCCATGCTCCGTATCGCGTGAGTCTAGGGTAGGTGAGCGTAAATTGCGTCGCTGAGAAAACATTCTCTTTACGGAGTAGGTATCGTTGAAGGTAGTATTAATGTAAGTGTGCCGTTTGTTGGAGCCGATTATACAGCATGTTACTGCTATAAAGGCAAGGCTATGAAGGCAAGGCGGCTCCAGCTCTGCCCAGTGCCCCCTTCACCTTGGCACTCTGCGGTAAATTCATAGCGGTATATTCATAGTATACGAGGGCCTTGGATGAAACACATAAAAAAAAAACAAAAAAAAAACATCATGGTACTCAAGTTTACTCCGAACTCCGTGCATGGATACCTGCATTTCTAGTTTACACGAGCTTGCCAGGGGGCAGCAACACACGATGGTTTCACGGCCCGGTCTTGCCAGCACTTGATCGGCAGCACAAGCCCAGAAAATTATCAAAAGTCCCCCCTCTCAGCTGAGAGGCACGCTGGCCTGTGCATTTATTTTCCCCCTTCCTTCAGACAGCCCCCCCGATGCTTTTCCCAATTTTTTTTTTCATTTGTTTTCATTTGTTTTCATTTATTGATTTATTTTTCATGATATATATATATATATTTTTAAAAAAGAAATATGCTCCATTCACCTCATGAGATCAGGGAAAAAAATAAATAAATTAAAAAAATAAATTTTACAAAAAAATAAGCAGCTCCCCCTTGCAGTGCGGGGGCTCAATTTCGTGCATTGCAATCTTTGGCCGCGTACGGAGGATGCATGAAACAACCCGCGCACAACAAACTTGGAATGCGGAGCTCAGAGTCGTCCATGTCGTTTCTGTTGACGTGAGCCGATCCCTGCCGGGCACAAGTTGCTGGGCTGAGGTCTTTTTATTTGTTTATTTGTTTATTTATTTTACCTTGCGGGTCGTCCTGCATGTCTGGTACAGTATCTAGCGTAACTCATGTGTATCTCACTCAACCTTTGTCAACTTTTGTGATAGCGGACAACGTTGAAGCGCGCGTAGCTAATAATACCTCAAGGTACCTGCTAGGTTAGGTATACAGGTGCCAGGTATTAAACTAACCATGTACAACCTATGTAGAGGTACCCAGCATGTAAGTAAACGTCGCACCAGGAACGACGCCACATCTCAGGCACAGGCGTGTTGTTGGAATAGAAAATATTGCGCAGCTGCTACAGTACAGAGCAGCTCGTGGCGACACGCTTGAGCCCGCGGGGCGGACCGCCTGATGAGCTCGGCTTCGAGGGCCGTTGGCGATATCATACGAGAGGGGCGGCGCCATCTTTTTGGGACGGCAATACATTGTTGAATTATGTATTACCTCAAGGCCAAGTCGCAAAATGTTGTTGAGCCAGTCGTTTGCTTATTAGGTAAGGTATGTACTGCCTGCTGCTCATCCACCGTGGCTTTGATTGTGGCTGCCAAAAAGGTGCGACGGTGATGGTTGAACAAAGCAGCCAACGGGAATTAGTCTTTATTTTTGTCGTCTTCATTTTCATTCATCTATTTTTTTTAATTTTTTAATTTTAATTTTGCTTTTGTTTTTTTTTCATTTCATCCTCTTTCCAGAATCTGTTGGATGGCGAGGGAGGATGGGAGGGAGGCCATGCAACCTTGCATGACACAATTTTGCATTGATTTGACCACGAGGGCGGTCTAGAATCAAAAAAACAATGTTGGGTTGCTAATAAGCTCATGAAGACATTACTATATGTTGGAATAGAAAAAGCCTTATAATAGGCCTAACCTCGTTCGCAAGGGCGGGACCCGTTTTTTCTTACAGTTATGAGCCCGGGAGGTAATGGCCCAACGGTCAAAGCCTGTAATTTCCACTGATCATGGAATTGCCACTGTTCGAACCCAAGATGACCCCAAAACGAACCCAATTATTTAAGCAAAATTGCCTATTGAATCATGTGACCTAGATTCTGGAGAGAAGTACCCAGTCAGAAGGAAAAACACAGTTCATAGGAGAGGGCTTAACATCTATAAACTGGGGGGGTGTGTTGGAATAGAAAAAGCCTTATAATAGGCCTAACCTCGTTCGCAAGAGCGGGACCCGTTTTTTCTTACACTATAGTACCTCCTTAGGTACTAGGTACTTAGGTACTAGATACTTACGTAGTACCTAGCTTGTACTTCGTACCGTTCAAGGCGCTTGAACTTGTATCAAGATGCACACGGTGCGGGCACCTGGAAGCGTCAAATGCTTCCTGCACGTCACGAATATCAATTCAATCGCGATACATATGCAGGGCGCCGCCATGCAGGCACACGGGGGGGGGGGGGGGGGGGGAATGCATGCTTCTTCCCCGTAAGGTATTTATTTTGATTTTAGCCTTTTAGGTGCATGCCAGCAGCAGCAGTGCCTGTAATTACCTACTAGACCTAGTACCTAGTTGGTAGTACCTACTAAGGTAGTGCGTAGTGTTTCTGTGGTACGAATCACCACAAGGTACAGTACACATTACGGCCAGCAGCGGACGTCGCCCCTGGAGGGGAGCTCACAATGTTGCATAATAAACGCGGGCCAAACCGACGCACACGCAGCGCTTCTGCCCTGTCGCGACCGGCGCTCGGCTACCATGTGCTCCATGCTCTCACTGCTGTACTGGAGCCGTTCAAGGGGAGTTTCAAAGTGCGGAAATCCAGGCAGAGCGCGGTCACAGTACATGCTTGCAGCAGGGGCAGCCCTGCCAGCCTCGGGGGGGGGCGGTTGGGGAGATTGGAAAGACTGGTGACGGCGATGACGATGCGATGATGATGGTGGTGATGATGATGGGTGGTGATGATGATGAAGTCCTACTGATGCAGCGGCAGCAACTCCGTACGCACCAGGCAAATCCATCAGCCCTCATCTCATCTCATGTGGTTTTAAGGTTTCAACGACGAGAGAGAGAGAGAGAGACAGCGCTCGCCGAACTTTTACTTGGTAACTTACCAAGGGCTGGGCCGTGCCGACTCCGTGCTCGTACAAGTTTTCCATATGGGCATTTCAATGTAATGCCCACCGTGATGATGCTGGCCAAAAAAAAAAAAAAAAGAAAAGAAAAGAAAAAAAAAAGAAGAAAAAATTGAATAAAAGAATGAGAGCCGGACAGCCCGCAACCGCACAAAACCGCACCGAGGGAGGACAGGCTCGAGCCCACGGGTCGCCTCTTGATCGCGCAATGGCCGGCTGAATTGCCTCTCCCCCCCCTTGCTCCTTGCGTCCTCCGCCGCACGAAACGAAGCAAATCGGGCGCGACTTTTTTTTGTCCTGCTGGCCTCGGATGGGCTTTTGTTTACTTTGTTTACGGAGCACCTGCCGATCCCTTTTGCGCGCAGGGCGCGGGTGCTCCAAACCAAGCACTTTGCGGCGCTGCGATTCATTCATCCATCCATTCATTCATTCATCCATCCATTCATTCATTCATCCATCCATTGAATTCATCCATTCAATTCAATTCATCCATTTAATTCATCCATTCGCCGTCTCCGCCGCTGCGCCCCCGATCCCCTTTCCCAGGCGACGAATTTTCTCTCGCCCCCCCCGGGGGAGGGGGGGGGGGGAGAGGATCCAGATGCTGGGTTCCGGGCGCCCGTGATTGGCCCCTGTGAAGCTCAAATTTTGCATTTTGGGCCAGGATCCCTGAGCCATGCGAGCCCTTTTCCCCATGTCCCAAAATGTCCCATGTCGCACGCCGGGCTCGTGCAGACAGCACTGGCAGCCCGTGTGCCTGAATGCCAGAACGCCCAGCACGGAGTACACAGAACTAAGATACCTCTAGAGATTAGGTAGTAGTACGACTACTCCGTGCGTATCCAAGGTATGTAGCAGCAGCAGCAGCAGCAGCAGCAGCAGCAGCAGCAGCAGCAGCAGCAGCAGAGCTGCAAGCAGCAAGAAGATGGATGCTCCCTTTGCCCAGGGAGTCTCGGTCTCGGTCTCGGTCTCAGGATCATCACGACGACGTCGAGTCGCGGTGCTCGCCCTCTGTGCTACGGGCAGCCCAGCCCTCGGCCAACTGAGAAAAGGCGCGCGCCGTGACGGAACTCCCTTCTCGACTGTGCTCCGTGTGCGGTATTCCGTACCTACCTAAGGTAGTAATAATGCACATATCTACTAGGTACCAAGTACTCCGTAGTGCCACTACCTATAGTACCTAACTTGCTAGCATCCACGATACTACCCTTCTCCTGCGAACTAGCACGCAGCTTGTAGCAGCGCACTTGTAAATGGTAGCACCACTGTTTAATATCCCACGCCGATTGGGGGGGAGTTGGGGAGAGAAGTTGTTTTTCTTTTGGCCAATGCCAACGGGAGAAAAGAAGGACCAAGGAATACAGGTACCTACTTATCCGTACTACCTACTAGGTAGTACGAGTAGGTACTAGCAGTAGTATCAGTAAAATCAGAGGGGGTGGGGAAGGGCTTCCGGGGCCCCCCTGCTCTGTGCAGCAGTGCCCCTGAAAGTCGCTGCAGCTCGGCCCAAGTTGCAGCACCCGCAGGCACCTGCACCGCTAACGGCCAGCACTACCGCCTGCTAGCCTGGCCTAGCCTACAGAGTGAATGCCTCCCCCCAAAAAAAAAAGGCTTGCTGGCCATCTCGGACAGGTCCCCTTTTTTTTTCTCTCTCTCTTTTGCCATTGTCCGTGTCTCACCTCGTCTCGTGTCCCTGATCCTGACTCTTCTCTTTCTTCTGCTGTTTCTCTCCCGTTCCGTGCGGGATTCTTCTTCTTTCTCTTCTTCTTTTCTTCTTCTTCTTTCTCTTTTCCCCCCCTTCCTTCTGTTTCCCCTTCGTACGGGCCACTAGAGGTCGTCCCGTCGCCATCCTTCTTCTTCTTCTTCCTTCTTCTCCAGGCCATCCCCACGCCTGCTGTGCCACCACCGTTCCTTTTCTCTTTTGGTTCCAATCTCCGTGAGATCCAGAACCACCTCGGATGGCCCGCTGAGATACCCCAACTCCCATTTCTTCTCCTGTCCTTTTTGTTGGACCGAAGAGCGGCAAGCGTCTTGTGGGAGCTCGATACCGAAGACGGTTGTCGAAGTCCTTTCGCCATGCCTCCTTCTCTCAACACCCATCCTTCGTTTACGCGCCCCCGAACTGGCGACCGTGATGGCCGGCCCAGCACTCGCGACCAGGCCGGCGCCGAATCTGCCATGATGATACCGAGCCGCACCTCGTCGCTCCATTCCCGCATCACCCAGCCCATCCCCTCCACCCTGGCCCAGAAGCCGCAGCAGCGCACCCCGAAGACGCTCACGCACGCCTACATGGTCTGCGGAGTCGGCCGCGAGCCCTCCCAATGGGTCAAGGCTCCCACTCCGTCCCAGGGCAAAATCGCCCACATGAAGGGCGCCGTCGGGCAATTCTGGCTCCCCGAGATCCTGGGCAGCAGCCCCCGGCTGGAGCAGGACAATGACGTTGCGCGGGCTCTGCACGCCGCCATGAGGGTACGTTTTTTTTTTTTTTTTTTTTTTTTTTTTATATGCGCGTGAAGCGGGTGGTGGCATCCGCCGCCCACGGAGACGAGACGGAGACGAGCAAAGCTGACACACTGAATTCGGACAGGCCTGCTTCCCTCACGACGTTGAGATCTGCACCGGCCGGAACCAGCCCCACTGCACTCACCATTCCTTCGTCCTCCAGCAGGACTCTTCCCATACCCTCTACGGCATCTGCTTGCGCGTTTGGTCGCGGGCCGACGAGAAGAGGGCCGAGACGATCCGTGACCTGCGGAAGCGGACCGAGACCGACTACTACGACAACCCGGAGGAGACCTACTGGATTCCCTACTGCCTGTCGTTCCTGTCCCGCTACCCCCTGTACAACCTCCTGGGCGATTACCTGCGCGGCATGTGGATTCACTGGAACAAGGCCACCAACCTGTTCCACGCCGAGGAGGTCTCCCGCATCTTGAGCTTCCCGGCCCCGAGGCTCAACGACCTCGTCCGCATCGACATGAAGGACTACGCCCTCTGCTACCAGTTCCCCTCGTCTCCCACCGGCTTCCAGAACTTCGCCATGTGGCCCCTCTTCAACTGCCTGTCCATCCCCAACATTGTCGGCGTCATCGAGGCCGCCATCTCCCCCACTCGTCGCATCATCTTCGTCAGTCACTATCCGGCCATGCTCACCATCGCCTCCGAGACTGTGCGGTACTGCGTCCGCGTGTTTGAATGGAGCGGCCTGTACGTCCCCGTGGTGCACGCGCGCCACACCAAGGAGCTCGTCCAGGAGCCGGGCCCCTACATCTTGGGCGTCACGGCCGAGTGCCGCTCTCTCTTCACCGCCCCCACCGACGCCTTGGTCGTCGATTTGGACCGCAACTTTGTCCTCACGTCCAGCCCCCCCACTGCCCTGACCCCCCGCCAGCGCAACAAGTTTGTCACCCGCCTGACCCAAGCCCTCAACGGCGACGTCACGCCCTCCGGGGTCCCCCAGCACCTCCGCTCCGCCTACGGCGGCGGCAAGCTGGTGCCCGCCGGCCAGATCATCGTCATGCGCGGCGAGGTCGAGTCCATCCAGGACCCCGAGTGGTGGAACCAGGACTCCGTCATGGCCGTCATGGACCACGTGTGCGAGAAGATGGGCCGCAACTCGGGCATCAAGGCCGTCTTCGGAGGCTCCGTCAAGAAGCCCCTCATGACCAAGGTGTCGATGAGGCACCTCAACGAGATCGTCCGCGAGAGGAACCAATACTCTCGCGATGCCCTCGAGGCCTGGCAGGACTTCATCAACTTGAAGGGGCGCATGGACACCGAGCTCGGCAAGGTCACCAAGCGGAACAACTACCTCGTGGAGGAGCTCGAGAGCTGGAAGCAGCAGTTCCTCAAGTTCCAGGCCTTTGCCGAGCAGCTCACCAAGGAGACCCAGGACCTCAAGGTCAAGATCGAGGGCCACAAGCGCGAGAACCGCCGCCTCGCCACCCTCATCGACCAGCAAAAGGAGGACAACAGCCGCCTGTCTGCCCGCCTCTCCGGCACGGAGAAGCAGCGCGACGACGCCCTCGAGGCCCTCGTTCTGCAGCAGGAGATTGCCGAGGAGCTCGAGCGGGAGCGCAAGAGGAACAAGAAGGAGCTTGCTCAGCTCCACCACACCAACGCCACCATCGTGCGCCAGCGCGACGAGGCTCGCCGCGTCGTCCTGCACCTGCGCAGCTTGATTGGCGGCCAGAGCCACCACATGGAGCACCTCATCCAGTCCCTCACCAAGCCGGATGAGCTCATCCGCGAGGTCGAGGGCGGCTACGAGTCGGATGAGCAAGACGACGGCTCCGACGCCCACGCCCTGCGGCCGTCCCGCAGCAGCAAGCGGCTGTCTTCGTCCAGCTTCGTCGACATGGCCGACCGCCACCTCAAGGACAAGACGGACGCCATCGCCCACATCGTCCGCAACATTGCGGACCAATGCCAAGCTGCCGTCGACGGCCTGCAGCTTGCCCAGGATGCCGAATCTCGGGCCAGCACGCGCGCTAGCCGACGCCACAGCAGCCTGTCGACTGCTCAAAGTGATGATGGTGAGGACGCCCGCTCCACCGCCACCTCGGACGCCGGCGAGGGGAGTTCTCGCTTACAACCACATGCCGGGAGGCCTAGCTCAATACCACCAACACCGGATCTCATCCCCAACCGCAGTAGCACTGCGCTATCATTTGCGTCCACGGCCACAACGCCTGAGCGCGCCAGCCAGCAGTACTCTATTCGAGACGAGATACCAACCAAGATTGTCGAGGACGATGAAGAGGACTTCGATGACGGCCGAAGTGATCAGGTCGGAGTCTCCAACGACCACGGAGTCGTCTCGAAGCAGCCCCAGTCTCTTCTCCATCGATCATCTGGAGCAAGAATCAGCGCTTTCGGTAGTCTCCGATGAAGAAGGCAAGCCCGAAGCCGAGCAGGTCGGTGATGCCCAGCCGGCCTAGCGACGGTCCTTTTTGTATTTTTGCCCTGTCGTCTCCGCGGGGCACATTACTCCTATTTTTTTTCTTTGTATCCATTACTTCGACACGGCGATCCAAACTATATATCCTTGCATCTCGAGTGTTTCCGTCCTCGTCGGGCAGACATATTGTTGTTTTATGTGGCGGCTTTGGATAGAAACTTGTTTTGGATCACGGCGTTCACTTCTCGTCTTTCCTTTTGCGTTATTCTTTTATTTTTTATCTTTATTTTTTTTCTTCATCTTTTACTATCTTCTAGATGAAGGGAACAGCTTGCCATCGCATGCTGGCCGATGACTTTGCGAGGCGCCGTCGAGGCTCAGGATCTCTTCATATTCATGACTTAACTTTTTTTTTTTTTACCCCTTCCCTACCTTGGGATATTATGACACTTGATAGTTCAAGCTTTACAATTGAGCCTCTTTTGCTCATATTGGCCTACCGTGCTTTCTATATAACTTGTGAAATGGGCGGTTCTAGTTGCTGTTTTTTTTCTTCTAAGCTTCTTTGCTCAAGTCAGATTGCTGGAAGTTTGTCGTAGATGTTTTGTAATTGTATGCTTGAAAAGTTTTTTTTTTTTTTTTTTTTTTTTTTGCTCTTTTGTAGAATGGTTTTTTTGTAAAATGTTTTTCTTTTACTTTTTTTCCCCCCTGTTAGTAGATGCTAGTAATATGAGCTGACTCTTTTGCCTCCTACATATGTAGGTTGGAAAACTCATTTCAATTGCACGTTGTTCGTTCCAAGACCTTACTAATCATGCAGGGGGAGCCAAAAGTGGGGAGATGCGCAGGCCCCACTAATTCTTTCACTAAGATAAGGAAAATTCTGATAAGAAGCTTTGTTTGCATTTGTTGCTTCGCCAGGAAAAAATTCAAAAAGGACTTTCACATCCTCTCTTTCTTCCCCAGATTACAGTTCAGCAAAAAAAACTTGATACAATGGCCGATCCTCTACTCACATCCCTTTGCTCCATCTGTCGTACTTCTGTTCCACTATATAAATGCCCACGCTGCAATACCCGCACCTGCTCGCTAGCATGCGTCAAGAAACACAAAGCCTGGTCGCAATGCAATGGCGAGCGCGACCAGACGGCCTTTGTCGCCCGATCGAAGCTGGCGACCGCTGCGGGCATTGACCACGACTACAATTTCCTCCATGGCATCGAGATGGCCAGCGAGCGCGCGGAGAGAGTCCTCGTGGAAGACAAAGGCATCATACAGAAGGACGAACTGCGGCCGCTGACGATGGAAGAAGTGAGATGGAAAGTCGGCAGAGATGGGAGGAGGAGAAAGGTTTTGGTGACGAGGCTCCTGAAACGACAGAAGGAGAGGTTGGCGGACAAGCTGCTGGCAAGCAAGCTCAAGAAGCTTGGCACGGTGGTCGCGTCTGTGCCTCGGGGCATGACGCGGCAGATGGAAAATCACACAACCGTGAACCGAAAATCAGGCCGAATCAGCTGGCAAGTGGAGTGGTTCACTTTCGAGGAGGGCCACGGCGGGACAGGCGAGCTCAACAAGGCGAGGCTCCTTTCGAAACTGTCAGACGACGTGCCGCTGTACAGGGGGTATGATGCCTTGCTGGAGGCCCAAGCGAAGGCGCAAGGCAAGGTGCAAAAGAGATCCTTTAGGGGGGTTGCGCAGAATTCCTGGGACGCGCATTGGCATGTGGCAGGCGATTCTCTACAAGACCCCCAGACGGGCAGATGGTTCTCGATTCAAACGGCGTCGATCGATGCGTGGCCACGGGAGAAGGACGACTTGCAGCGACGGCGGTTTCAATTCTTCCTCGAGAGCCCTCAGAGGACATCGAAGCGGCTGGTCACCCTGACGCCCATTCAGCCAGAAGAATGTCTTCGAAGCGTCCTTTCCAATACCAGAGTCCTCGAATTTCCGGCGATATACATCTTGGACGAAGGACGTGGCTTGCCGGCTGGATTCGTGCTAGGGCCAAAGGATACAACTCTGCGCGGCGAAGAAGAAGAAGAGCAGCGGCGGCGGCAGCAGCAGCAACGGCAGCAGCAACAGCATGGCGCCAAACGCAAGGGCGGACCGCAGCGAGGGAAGGAGACGGGGTGTCCTGCAAAACGGAGAAGGCCTGACGATGCGGAAGACTTGGAAGAGGGCGAGCTCGGAAGTGATGGAGGCTCGGACGAAGACGGCGGCGGAGCCAAGGATGGCGTGGAAGCTGACGACGTGATTGCCGAGCAGAGCCTGAGCGAAGATGAGGATGACGATACCAGCGATGACGAGCCCACGAGCAGCTCGGGATCGGACGATGAATAATTTGAGGGGAGAGAGGGAGAGAGAGAGAGAGAGAAAAGAGGAACGAGGTTGTCGTGGGCACATGGCATCATGAATTGGTCGGTTCACAGAGCGCGCGTTGCTGTTGAGATCTTATTGTAAATTTGGAAATTTTGGCTGCCGGATGTCATGTTGCTTGAGTTTTGATTGCATGTCACGGTTATCAATGGCTTCGAATAAAACCCAAGTATCATTTGGGTACCTTTTTTTTTTCTCTCTCTTTTTTTCTTTTCTTTTCTTTCCTTTCTTTTCCTTTTCTTCTTCTTGTTCATTTTCCCCCACCTGCTCGTGGCTCTAATTGAAGATTCCCCGTGCTGCTTGATTCCTTTGCATTCCCTTATTAGTGGCCCCGTAACCAGGCCAAGGTTGCCGTTGCCAGACGCTCTCCGCTGAAGCCAAGGTACCGAGTACCTCCCGCACCCAAACCTTGGACCTTATAGGTGCTACAAGGTACTAAGGTAGCAGGTACCTTGTATGCCAAAAACCCTGTAAGCAGAGGCAATAATATACTAAGGTACCTTAATGAATACCTTGGTGCCTTGGGTTGCCCTTTTAATTGATTGGCCTTTGGGGGCGGCATCGTCACAACTTGGCATCTTTCGTGCTTCTCTGCCAAACGCATCGTCGTCGTCAAAAGCTCAAAGCCACACACGCGCGCCGCAAAACGCCGGGGGCAGGGCCTACAGGGGAAACAGTTGACATTGGGTTTCTTCGCTCCTCCCTGCAGCTCGCGCGTCCGTCTTTTCTTCCGCCCTCGGAGCAGCCCGCAACACTATGGTTTGACATCCATACTCTCGAGATCCCCCTCTCCCTCCCCCTCCTCCTCTCTTTGTTCCCTTTCTCTCGTTATCTCTTCCGTTTCTTTCTCCCGCAGCTCAATCCGTCGACTCTTTAAAAGTCTGTGCTTGCTGTCGACACAATGGACGACGCTCCGGTCCCCAAATTGTCGGATCTGCTGAGGCACCCGGATGATCTGGACAAGATACCCGCGCTGAAGCTCGAGCTCTCGCGCAAGAAGAGCGCCGTCGACGGGCAGCTACGCAATGGGTTGCGCGAGCAGCTCGAGACGACGCAATCCGGCATGACGGGCCTCAGCGACGGCCAGAAGGCGGTGCAGCAGATCAAGGAGGAGATGATGAAGATTGACAAGCTGTGCTCCGAGTCGCAGACCATGATCAAGGACTTTGCCAGCATCAACCTGGTGTCGCAGGCGCACCGCAACTTTGGCGCCGTCGAGGCCATGAGACGCAACCTCGAGACGTTTAACGAGCGCTTGATTGTGGTTGAGAGGATGCTGAGGGAGGACGACGACGACAAGGAGAACATGCCGAACCTGCTGCCGTGCCACTACGAGCTGACGCAGCTGCGAAACATACGAGACGACGCCATGGAGCAGATACAGAGGGCCGAGGACCCGAGCTTGGAGTCGACGCTGGAGGACTACTTCGCAAGGCTGGACGATACAATCGACTGGTTCGACGAGCACGTCGGCATCCTGGCCATGAACCTCATCAACCTCGTCGTCGGCGACAACAACGGCCTCGTGGTCCGCTTCGCCGTCGTCATGGAGGCGGAGGAGAAGAGCGACCAGCGCGTGATGGCGCTGCAGGAGGCCCTCAAGGACCACGAAGAAATGGCGGCCCGGTTTCAGGGCATCACCGACGGCGCCAGGAAGGTCCGCGGCTACAAGGACAAGTTCATGCAGGCCATCCGGGTCAGCGCCGAGCAGCAGTTCCAGCAGGCTCGGGAGGAGTTCCTCGATGACGCCGATGGCCTGGAGGCGACCATGAAGTGGTTTTTCAACGACCTCAACGCCGTCAAGATCGGCATGACGCCGCTCATGCCCAAGAAGTGGCGGATCGCGAAGACGTACGCCGACATCTACCACGTCCTGATGCACGACTTCTTGGTCGGCATGGTGGACGACCCGGAGGCCAGCTCGGCGCACACGCTCTCCATCATCAGCTTCCCTGAGCGATACTACAAGAAGATGTCCAAGATTGGCTTCAAACAAGAAGACCTGGTGCCGCACGTCATTGACAATCGCGAATCGGAGCTGGTCCGCGACTTCCGACAGCTCATCATCAAGTTCCTCGACGAGTGGATCGACCGCATCTTCGAACAGGAGAAGCGTGACTTTGCCGAGCGCAACGCCGAGGGCTCCAACCTGGACCAGGATGAGTACGGCTACTTCCGGACCAAGAACCTCGTGGCGCTGTGGAGGATGCTGCGCGAGCAGGTCGAGGCGGCCATCAACTCGCAGCGTGCGGACGTGGTCGAGGGCGTCGTCGACGCCATGTTCCTGCGGCTGCGCAGCCGCCAGCAGTCGTGGCAACGCATGCTCGACGAGGAGGCTCTGCGGTACGAGACGGGCAGGATCCCCGACCTGGAGGGCTTCCAGGCGCTGCAGGATTGGCTCGTGGCCACGGCCAACGACCAGATTGCCGTCATCGACGACAGCGAGGAGGAAAACCGCCTGGGCTACTTGTCGAGCTTCCGCCAGCAGTTTGAGAGGAACGTCAGCCCGCAGTACCTCGAGCGCACCGAGCAGGAGCTCAACGCCCTCCGCGACGGCTACGTCGACTTCAGCACCTGGTGCATCCACAAGTTCGCCCACCTCGTCTTCGCCGTCGACTTCAAGGTCGTCATGCCCGACTTCTTCACCCCGAAATGGTACACCAACACGGCCATGAAGCAAATGGTCGTCACCTTTGAGGAGTACGTCGGCGAGTACCGCCAGGCCCTCCACCACTCCCTCGTCGACATCTTCATCGAGATCTTCGCCGACGAGCTCCTCGTGCGGTACCTGTCTTCGGTTCGCAACAAGGGCGCCAAGTTCCGCCGTGCGGATCCCTTCCGCGACAAGCTCTTCAACGACATTGCCATTGCGTTTGAGTACTTTTCCAGCCTGGCGAGCCCCGAGGTCGCCATGTCTATAAAGGATACGTGGCGCGTCACCGAGCCGTTCCTGGGCCTGCTGTCTGTGGACAAGGACTCCGTGGCTGACGAGTTTGCGGCGTTCAAGTCTGCGTACTGGGATCTGCAGATTAGCTGGGTCGAGGCCGTGCTCCGGTCTAGGGACGACTTTGAAAGAGGCATGCTGAATGCCGTGAAGGCGAGAGCGGCTCAGATGGACATTGTGAGAGGGCCAGAGACGGTCATGGCCAAGATTAAGTGAAGAAAGAAGACAGAAAAAAAAAAAAAACAAAGAAAAAAAAAGGGAAAGAAAGAAAAGGAACAAGAAACCGTCATGGCACGCATGAGGCTAAATGGGTAGACTTGGGGGGGAAAAAAAACACAAACATGTAGCGGTGGTGCGAGGCGTAGCTGGCTTTGAAACAAGGGGGATCCCAATCCAGGTAAATGGATGGTAGATGGATTGAATGGAGGAGAATAATAATAGATGGGGCGAGGTCCATCTCACGTGGGACAAAGGGCTTATCACGACTGGAATGTTTTTACACATGTGTGTGTGCTATATTGGCGTTTTCCATGGATGTCAATGGACATTTCTTTCTTCTACGTGAGAGGGAAAAAAAAGAGGGCAGTTTTGTCAAGAGTCGAGTTCTGAGTCGAGAATAAATACATGTCACACAACAACATCCAAGTGAAGAACCAAGCATAATGAAAGGAAGATGAAAACGAGATGAAAAAAAAAAAAAAAAAGAAAAGAAAAGAAAAGAAAAGAAAAGAAAAGAAAAGAAAAGAAAAGAAAAGAAAAGAAAAGAAAAGAAAAGAAAAGAAAAGAAAAAAACCCAAGGACTGTGATATAATATGCCCTCCCCCCTCCCTCCCCTATAGAGATCGGGGGTGATTGATTACATGCCCTGTTATGCCTTTGTAATTGCTAAACGGCAATCTTCCTCCCACTATCCCTCGACATAGCTAAAAGAAGAGCAAAAGCAAAAAAAGAAAGAAAAAAGAAAAAAGAAAGAAATAAGAAAAAGGAAAAGAAAAAGGAAAATAATAATAGAACAAGACTTAATGATTGATTTATATCGTGTTTCCTCCCCTCCTTCCTCCCATGATCCGAAACGCAGTAGAAGGCGACCGCGACAGCCTTGTACAAAAACCCTGGGCCCGTATCGAAAGAAGAAAATAAAATAGTAATGTCAAGAAAAATTCAATTCTCCCCGCCGGCCCCCCCCCCCCCCCTCCCTTGCGACAAAAGAACGAACAATCTTTGGCTATGCGGTAATATGCCTTTTCCCCTTTACCACGGTGGAAAACTACAGCCTGCATTATGGACGGCTTATCTCATTCTCGATTTCAATGTTCAAGACTCGTTGGCAAGAAAGTTGGCAGCCTAGGCAAAGGACCAGTTAGTACAAGGCTCTGCCCTCTCTTTCCTAGTAGGAGCAATGAGGAAAAGGCAAACCCACCCTTTCCAAGTTGTAGTCGTACTGCTCGAGCGCGGCAAGGGCGGCAGGGCGTGCGTATCCCATGCCAGTTAGGTTCTTGAGGATTGGGTCATCGTGCTCTCCCGCTTCCGTGAGGGCCCTTCCCGGTGGAGCGGGGCGGGAATCGGTATTCTCTTCCTTTGCGGGGCCCGTGTTGTTGCTGTGCAGAGGCTGTGCCGCCGTGGCGCTGGGCGAGTCTAGCGTAGAGAAGATGGCGTCCCAGTCGTGAGATTCGGCCCCCTTCTGCTGTCCGTTGCTGGATTGGCCGGGGGCGCTGGTGGCCGAGTTGGACGAGATGAAGTCAAAACTGCTCTCGTTGCCGAATGCAGTAGACTCGCTCTTGGCCTGGCTAGCCGGAGGGCTGCTGTCAAACATGGGGTTGTAGTCGTCCAATCCGGATCGGGAAATGTTGGCAAAGTCGTCATCTGCAGAGCCTTCCTTGGCATCTTCTAGGCCCTCGAAATCATCGTCGAGGTCATCGAAGGCGCCCTTGGCAGCCGCAGGCGGGTTGTGATGGCTGGGTACCGGCATTGTGCTGGAACCAAAGATGTCATCCGCGTTGGCGGCCTGGGAGGTGGCCGTGTGATTGTTGGTGATGGTGGCGGGAGAAGAGGGTAATTCAGTGCTGCGGAGATGGGGTGTCAGTAAAAAAAAAAAAAAAATTCCCAAAAAAATCCAAAGGACCAACGTGACGCAAAAGCAACTCATCGCCGTGGAATCTCAACACAAGCTATTCATTTTCCCCTAGCATTTACCTTTTGGTTTCAGACTCGTGGGTGGTTGCGAATTCCTGGGACGGCGACAAGGGAGCGATGGGGTCAGAGACTTCGGCAGCTGGCCTATGAGGCTCCAAAGTTGGCTCCGGAGCGGCCTGCTTCCCCCTGGCCTTGTTTTCCGGCGACGCGGGGGCGAAATCGTCGTCAAAGCCGCCCCTCTCGCTGTCCGAGTCGGACACATCCCGCTCGAGCTCTGAGATGGGCGGGAATTCTGTGTCGAAGGCACTTTGGGATTTTACGGCGGAGCCCATGTCTGCGCTGCCGCCGGGGGCTTTGGCCGAGGTGAAGGCGGCAAACGCATTGTCAAAGTCTGCCTTGGCCTTAGCATGGTCAGCATTGTCAAAAGAGCCGGATCGTTCTTGGGCTCCTCCGTCGGCGGGCTTCTGCGAGCCGTCGCCTGGAGCGGCCGGAACGGGAGTCGCGCTGGCGCTGTCATGCCTGTCCTCTCCTTCGCCGGAAGCGCCAGCCGCAGGAGCCTTGGCCTCCGCGGCTGCCGATGCCACACCGGCAAAGGGGAATGAGCCGGACGCCGAGCCCTCGGCACGCGAGGAGGTGGGGGGAGACACTTGTCGCGACGAGGACAGTGACTCGTTGGGCTCGGGGAACGGCAAGAAGCTCGAGCTTATTTGTCTGGACTCTGGCGGAGCAGGAGGTTCAGCACTCAGCGTTGGGACGCGGCTGACATGGGGAGTCGGCCCTGAGTTGTTAGAAAAGGATCCAACACTAACTGATGACTGCCCGGTGTTTTGTTGTTTGAAGGCTGCAACTGGCGGGGGAGTGCCGCTGGAGCTGACGGGGCCGGCGGGGCCAAACAAATCGTCGAAGGACCTGTCGGAGAAGGCCCTGTTGGGGGGTGGCGGCCCGAAGACGCCCATGATGTCTGTGCTGGCGGACCTCTTGAAGAAGGGGTTGTTGCCGCTGGAGGTGGAGAGCGCCGGGCTGGCCATCTGCGCCGAGGTGGACACGGGCGAGCCCGTCTCCATCTGGCGAGAGGCGTCTTCGGCGGCGCTCTTGGCCAGGGCGTCGGCCTCCGCCTTGAGCCTGTCGCGCTCTCCCTCTGTGGTGGATAACTGCTTCTTGTTAATTGCGACGAGGCCCTTTTGCTGCCTGGCGTCCAGCCTGAGCTTTTCGATCTGAGGCTTGAGCTCGGCGATCTCGGCGTTGGCCGTGCGGATGCGCTCCCTCAGGCTGGCGTTCTCCTGCTGGTCGGCCTGGAGGGCGGCCAGGACCTGCTGATGCTGGCCGTGGATGTCTCGCAGCTGCCCCTCCAGAGTCATGCATTCTCCCTGCAACTTCTTAGTATCGGCCCTCGAGTTTCTCAGCTTCTCCTCGAGGGCATGCGTGCCGTGGGCCTCCTTTTCGTATTGCTGCCGCAGCTGCGCCAATCGCTGTTCAAAGTTTTGCTTCTGGGAGTTAGTCTGGCTCAGCTCGTGCTGAGTCGTGGTCCTCTTTGTTTGGACCTCCTGCGTCTGCTTCGTCAGGGAGCCAATCTGGTTTGACAGGTTGGCAAGCTCGGTGGTCTCGTCGGAGATGTTCTTGTTTGCCTCGGGATCGGTGTCGCCGAGCAGGTCCTCCGAAGCAGTGTGCGGCCGCGCCGACTCGGCGGCCGGGTGCCCGGCCAGGCCGCGGCCAAAGGATGAGGACGGCACGAAGGGCCTAAACGTCGTGCCCACGGGCGACGACGGCTTGGCGGGCGGAGACGACGGGTGGAGGACGCTGATGCCGCCGGCGAATGGATCGGCATTCGAGCCTCCCGTCGACATCGTCGTCTGCGCGGGGGCCGGCGGGGCCGGGCTGGGAGCGGAAGAGTCAAGGCCAAACAAGTCTTCGAGAGCAGACTTGGGTGGCGGCGGAGCCGGGGCCGGAGCGGGGGCCGGAGCGGCTTGGGTGACGGCCGGCGTCGGGTCAAAGGCGGATGACACTGCCGTGGTAGGACGGCTCTGGGGTCGCAAGTGCGGCGGGATCAGGTTCGTGGGCAGAGTGCCGGGCAACGGAGTCGCCCGGTTGCTTCGCTGCTGGCGGATCAAGTACATGGCGACCGCGAAGCCATCACGCGTCAGCCGCCCCTGGGAACCAAAGTCCGCCAGGTCCCAGATCTGGGCGAGGGTATCCTCGGGGAGATTCGACTGGCTGAGGAAAGGCACGGCCTCCTCGCCGGTGATGTAGCCCTTGTTCGTCTTGTCAAAATCGAGGTAAATCTGATCGAACCGCGCCTTGTCAGCCGGGGTAATGGCCCAGTCGTTATTCGACACGGCGCCGGTGACCTGGGCAGCGACTATGGGAGGGCGGTTGAGCGGGCTTCCCGTCCTCTGCTGCTGAGCCGAGCCGCTCAGCTGTCGCGGGATGGCGGTGATGCCGCCGGTGTTGCTGGGGGACTGCCGAGGGGCGGCGGCGGCGTTGCGCGTCGCAGCCTCGTACAGGCCAGCGGGGAGGACGGTGGGCAGCGCGCGAAGAGCGCCCGTCTTCATGGACGTAAGCAGGTGCATGGCGATGATGAATTCGGGCAGGGCCAGAGCGCCCCGCTGTTCGGTATCGGCCAGCCCCCATATCCTGCCAAGCGTCTCGTTGGGCAAGCCAGACTTGTCGAAGATGGACCTGGCCTGCTCGCCCGGCAGCATGTTCGCCTGCAGGTTTTGACGCTCGAACAAGGTGGCATACTGGGCGACCTTGTCGGGAGTCAAGGGAGGAATGCGAACGCCACCAGAGACTTGGGGCTGGATGGGCGTCTGCGACGGGGAGGTGGCCGGCCAGAGGCCTTCGAAGCGGGGGATGGGACCTTGCTGGAGAGCCAACTCGGGCGTCGGTTCTCGTCCGGCCTGAGCATGGCCAATGAGGCGAAGCACGATGCCGAAGCCAGCAGGAGTGAGGAAACCGCGGTTCTCCTTGTCGGCAATCTGCCATATCTATAGTGGTGACAAGAAAAGAAAGAAAAAAAAAAACGCACAGCGGTTAGCCCGAGGAGAGAGAAGGGGGGGAGATGAGCATGAGCATGATTCGTCACCCCCACGCTCCCCCCTCAAAAGAAAAAAAAAAAGGACAGAGGGAGAGGGAGAGGGAGAGGGAGAGAGTAGGGGGAAATTGAGAAGCGACGAACCTCTCCGAGTATGCGCGAATCCAACCGCGTCTTCTCGAAAAACTTGACGGCTATCTCGCCGGTGACGACGCCCACGCCATCGGTATCGGCCTGGCGGAAGAGCTGGCCATAGATGCGCTTCTCTTCGGGCGAGAGGTTGAGGTTCGGCGCGCCTGGGGGAACAAAAGGGACAACCTGTTAGCAGGGGGGGAAAAACAAAGGCCGCAACGAAGGGCAAAGCAAGAGGCAGGACGAACCCGGTTCAACGCCAGCGGCCGCCGACATTGTCGCACGCAAAGCACTAGGAGGAGGAGGAGGAGGAGGAGGAGGAGGCGGAGGCGGAGGAGGAGAAGAAGAAGAAGAAGAAGAACAAGTGGTTCGAACGGCAGGTTTTTGTCGTCTTTCGCTGGAGCGGGTGCGTGGGCGAAGAAGAAGAAAAAAAAAATCTCAGGTTCCCCCTTTCAAAGGTGCAAAATAAACAACACAAGAAGCCCGGGAGAAGATTAAAAAAAAAGCAAAAAGCAAACAAAAACAAAAAAATAATAAGGGACGTCGGGGAAAAGCTCCAAAGGCGAGTGCGAAGCTGCAACGGCGTCACGGCCGGAGAGATGGGAAGCGGTAAAAAAAAAAAATAAATAAATAAATAAATAAAGGCCAACGCAGGGCTTTTTCGCGGCCCAAAAGGAAACCAAAAAAAAAAAAAAAAAACGTTCCAACAGATGGCGATGGGGAGATTTTTTTTTTTTTTCTATCCTTTTCTTTTTTTTTTTTTTTCTTTCTTTTCTTTTCTTTTTTTTTTTTTTTTCCTCCGGAACTGAGTGCAATTAGTTGATTGATTGGGTTGAGATCGGGGGTTTGCTTTTGGGTCGTCAGCGGGTGGTGAAGCTGCCCCGGAGCTCTGATTCGACCAAAGTCAGGCTGCGGCTTTAGCGTCGCCGGGCAGCACGTTTTCCAATAGGCTGGCTCCAAATTTGCCGGCGGCTGCGGAGTACCCTTTAGGTACCTCCCCTGCAAACGCCCCGTGAAAGATGACGAGGCAGTACATGCATGCGTGTCAACAACCCCCCCTTGCCCTTCCCCCCTCCTCCCCCAGGCAGGCAATTTATCAGGCGTCATCCCCCCCAGTTGGTGGTAATCAAAAGAACGGGGTCGAGGAGGGAAAAGCAAGACGAGACACAACAAACAAAACAAACAAACGGGGTGCATGCATGCCTCGTTTGGCCGCCATTTGCTATCTATCTGCTAGGTACTCAAGGTGTCTGGGTATCTATGCCCTATGTATGCCCTACATATCCAAGGCAAGACAAGATAAGATACTACGTTTGCCAGGTACATTAAGTACTGCCGGAGCACCAAAGGCACCGTAGCAGTCGGTTACCTGGTACCTTTGATTGGTACCTCTGGTTGGGATGCGCTCCGTTACCCAAGGCACCTTGGTTAGCACAAGTCAGTACATACCTGGTAAGTACCACAAGACAAAAAATCCACCTCTATTCATAGTTCCTTACCTAGTAGGTACTACCTACTAAGGTACTAAGTAGTAGTACCACTATAAGGCAAGGTAAGGTAGTACCTTGGGTCGGCAAGCAAATGGCAGCGCGTCGCAACACACCCTACGGAGCCACCGCCCAAATTCCTTCTGAGCTCTTTCCCCCCCGCAGCAAACGCACAGCTGCTGTCATCGCTGTGGCCCTATTAGAGGCTCCTCCTGCAAAAGGGCGCCAACAATTTGATTTTGGGTGGCAGGGAAATAATAATAATAATAATAATAACAATAACAATAATAATAATAGTTGGCAATCATGATTTCTCTTTGGTTCAAGGGCAATGAATGAATGCGTGGGCCTCTTTTGCAGTAGCCGCGGGTCCCGAGCTATATACATATATACATACATACGTATATACCTATTGCATTAGTACCTTGACTGTATTTTTTAAAAAAAGAAATTTAAAAAAATAAATAATTTTTTTTTTAGGTCTCTCTCGTGTCTCTCTCGTGACTCTCTCGTGACTCCTCGGTTGCCAAATAACCAACCACCGGCGCAGAAGCAGCCCCGTCATGCATTGCGCATCCTGGGCTATTTTCCCCATCACACCTCTCTCAGGCTAATCAAAAAGGCCCCATCCAGCCTTCAACATTACTCGTTGGATGCAAAGAGGAGGGGGGGGAACCAATGCACAAGGGATCAAGGGAATTCCGGGAATGTTATACCAAAAAAAAATCCATAAATAAAAAATCAATAAAATTAGAAAAAAACAACCAACATGGAATTACTAGTACCAGTGTTTCCTTCTTCTTCTTCTCACCACACACAAAAACAGGCCCCTTTTCTCTATCGTCTTTTGCTCTCTCTCTCTCTCTCTCTCTCTCTCTATCTGATGACCTATTTTCTCTTCTCTTCTTCTTCGTTGCTATTCTTTTTTTCTTCTATTTGAGCGTAACCAGCTCTTCGGCGCTCGTCGGGTGGATAGCGACGCAGTTGTCAAAGTCTTCCTTGGTTGCGCCCATCTTGACGGCAACGCCAAAGCCCTGCAGCATCTCGCCGCTTCCCTGGCCCATGATGTGCAGCCCAACGACCCTCTCTTCGGGGCCGGTGACGATCAGCTTGTAGTTGGTGGGGCCCTTGGTCTCCGGGTCCATCATGGCGTAGTACAGGGCGGTAAAGGCCGACTTGTAGACCTTGATGTTGTCCCTGCCGTACTTTTCCACGGCCTGCGGCTCCGTGAGGCCGATGGCGCCGACCTCGGGATGCGAAAACACGACGGATGGGATGTTTTCGTAGCTGAGCTTCAGGGCCGAGAACTGGGGGGGGCCGAAGAGCCTGTGCGAGAGGCGGCGCCCGGCAGCAATGGCGACGGGCGTCAGCTCGACCTGGCCGGTGACGTCGCCGAGCGCGTAGATGTTGTCGGCGCTGGTGTTCTGGTAGTCGTCCACGACGACGTGTCCCTTGTCGTCGAGCTTGACGCCGGCTTCCTCCAGGCCGATGCCGCCCGTCAGGGGCGTCCGGCCGATGGCCCAGATGAGGTGGTCGACGTCGCGAAGGGTGCTCTCGCCGCCATCGGCATCCCGGCAGGTGACGGACAGCTTGCCGTTGGCGTCCCTGTCGACCCTGGTGGCCTGGGACTCCCTGTGGAGGCGCACTCCCAGGCGCTCGTACTCGTTGGTGACGGTCTCCTGGATCATGGGGTCAAAGTGCCGCAGGAAGGTCTTGCCTCGGATCAGCAGGTGGGTTTCCGTGCCGAGGGCGTTGAACATGCCGGCAAACTCGACGGCGATGTAGCCGGCGCCGACAATGGCCACCTTGCCGGGCTGCCTCTCAATGTCGAAGAAGCCGTCGCTGTTGATGCCCAGCTCGGCCCCGGGGATCTTGGGCGGGTCGCTGGGCTTGCCCCCGACGGCGACGAGGATCTTCTTGGCGTTGACCAGCACCTTGGACCCGTCGTCCAGAGTCACCTCGGCCTGGTTCTTGGACAGCAGCCGGCCCCATCCGTGCAGGTAGTCGACCTTGTCGTTGGCGAGATTCCTCTCGTAGATGCCGTTGAGCCGCTTGATGTAGGCGTCGCGCTTGGTCTTGAAGGTGGTCCAGTCAAAGGGCGCCGTGTGCGCCACGGAGAAGCCGTAGTGTTGGGCGTCGTGGATGGCCTCGGCGAGGGCCGCGGCGTTGTACGTGATCTTTTTGGGAACGCACCTGCGCAGCGCACCAAGGCCGTCGTCAGTATATGCAAACAAGACAAACCAAACCAAACCAAACCAAAACATGCATGAAATATATTATATATATATATATAAACCAAGCTTCGGTCGTAACAAAAAAAAAAAAAAAAAAAAAAAAAAAAAAAAAAAACTCACCCGACATTGACGCAGGTGCCTCCGAGGCGCGAGCTCTCGACAACCATGGCCTTGACGCCATACTTGGAGCTGGCCATGCGAGCAGAGCCCAGGCCACCGCTGCCGCCTCCGATGACGAGGTAGTCGGTCTCTCTGATGATGGGAGCCATTGCGCGGGCCGTCGCGGATAGATGGCGAGATAGTGAAGCGAGTCGGTTCGAAGAAGCAATACCCCTAAATGCTGGTGACTGTGCTCGCGCGAGTAGAGCGAAGCGTTGCATGGACAAACCGGGACTGGACTTTGCACAAGCTTCCCCCAAAACGCCTTGAGCGGGCTCTCTTCTTATAATAAATAATTGTTTTTTTTTTTTTTTTACTGGCGGTTGGCGTCCAGATGGATTATAGCTATTTTTTTTCAGGAGGGGGGCAAAGGTTTTTTTTTTTTTTTTTTTTTTTTTTTTTTTTTTTTTTTCCTTGCGTTCGATTTCTCGAACCGAGTTTGCTGCTCGTTGGGAGGCGGGGGAGGGGAAATGACGTTTCCGCAGCAGCAGCAGCAGCATCAGCATCAGCACCATCAGCAGCAGCAATTATTTATTAGTTATTTGCTAAAACTATTCCCACTGTAGGTACTCCGTAGTAGTTGGCAATCTATCTATTAAACTAACTTAGTAGTGATTCCTCCGGATATAGCAGTTGGGGGGGGGGGGGGGGAATTAAAAGTAAAAAAAAATTAGGAATCACAAAAACCACCACCCACCCACCTGATAACAAAAATTAAATCCCCCCCTTTTATTGATTTAATTTTTTTTTCAATTTTTTTTTTTTTCAAATAACTACTATGTACTTTGATAGCCCCAGTTCCATTGGTAAGATTTGTATTTATCAAGGCTTAGATTCGCATTTGTAGAGCGACCGCAGCTGATTCTAGCAGTTTCGAGCACATATGCCCCCCCCAAACTGAGAGAGCCATTGTGTTGATTACAATTACAGCGGTCATCATGTCCAAAATGTCGCCTTTTTGCCATAAACCCTCAAGCAAAATTTCTTCTCTTCTGCCAGGAAAAAAAAAAAAAAAAAAAAAAAAAAAAGAGAAAACGGGCATGAAGAAGCCATCCTATAAAGGAAATTTGGCCTCGTCCAAGCTTTTTCTCGGCTTGGCGCCAATAATTGCCTTGCCAATTGCACATCCTCTGAGCCGATGGGCTCGTTGAATGATTTGTCATCACCTGCCGGATCAACCTCTTTGGATGAACTCTGTGCTCTAATACTCCGTATACTGACTGTACTCGTAACTACGTATTCTCCGGCACAGTTGGTGATTTATTAATGAGTAAATTATTGAGTAAATCAAGCATATATTATGCAAACTTGCGCCTTTTTTTTTCTTTTGTTTTCCCCCATTCATTACCCCGTCTATATATATACTATATATATATATATATAACCTTGGAAACGATTACATGTGTCCTCTCATAATAGCGGCTGGCCCAATCGCCGAAACTCGCCGTTCCAGTCACCGTCTCCGACGACAATCTCAGGAACCACCAAAAGGACGTCAAAAACAGATGCTAAAAAAATTCGTTTATTTTTTTTATTGATTTATTTACATTAAAATAAACATCAATTTCAAAAAATAAAACACGGGACGACACGAGCCTGATTCGAACAGGCGCTCCCGAAGGAACATGATTTCGAGTCATGCGCATTAGACCACTCTGCCATCGTGCCGAGCTGCCTCAACGGCAACTATGTGATGCCTATAAACCTTTTCAGTTCTCGCCTTGCGTTTCAGCCTCCGATGGGCATGATTCTTCCTTCCTTTTGTACGTGATTTTCATTCTCCTTCTTGAAAGAGGTCTCTGGGGTTGTCATTGTCTCTGTTCTAGAAAACAAGGGAGGAAGGGAGGAAGGGAGGAAGGGAGGAAGGACATGTTATATTTACCACTTTCGAATTTCCGTTACGCCAACAGGCTACTTACTTGTTAAGACGTAGCAGCTCAAAGTTTCTGCCATGGAACAGGCTCTGTCTTTCTCATCGGATTGTCATTCTGTATAGCTACCATCAGTTTGAGGAAGCAGTGCAAGCAGAGGCCCTTCTTGGAGCTATCCGCTGCCAAGTCGTTTGGCCAATCGATCCGACAGATCGGGCTAAAATGGTTCCTGTCTGAATGCTGTACCAGTGTCACATAAATTCGTGTTTCCACGCCTCGCGGTTCTCGAAAATCCTGCCAACTGAGCAACTCAAATGCATCAGACAAAGGCCTAGATTGCCTTGTGATGTAATTGGCCGGCATAGGCACGGCTATGTTCCCTGGCTAGATGTAGTAGGTAGTTAGATATGGATAATAAAGCTCCCAAGAGTCGTTCAGCATGTCGATTAGCTCCCGAGTTGCTCGACAAAGCAACCATGTGCTTACATGCTCTGCTTCCTTGTTGCTCTCCTGGCCATTTCGGTCTCAGCTTCAACGCTCCAAGAGACCATCGTCACGCAGATCCCTCAGTGGCCGCCTTGTAAGTAACGTCCCAGTTCGAATTATCTGTCAGGGGGGACTTACTAGCAACACTGGGAGCCAGAGCAGCTTTCCACATTGAAGCTAATGAGCGTAAAGGCAAACAACTCGGATGTATGGGTTAAAGAGCCCATGTTGCCATCATTTTCAAGTACTCTGGCATCCAACGAAAGGAGTATACATCTGCAACGCCCTGACATGAGGCTGCCGCGTTTGCGAGTTAGTTGCAGACTAACAACAACTACTCCCATCTTGTCTATACAACACAGCTCATGGGGGAAACACTCAAGGCAGAGTAGCAAGTTCCGCCGGAAGGCGAAAGGCGCAGGCGTATCGTTCTAGATGAGAAGGCTCTCTCCTGTCCTGAGCAAACTTTCTTCTTTTCTTCTTCTCAACCGCCCGTAGGCTCTTTGACACCGCTAGTCACAAAAATCACATCTCAAAAGCTATAGCTAAATCTCCAACGGTATGTTTTTTTTTTTTTTTCAAGTTAGGCGAGACACTATGTGCTGGGCATTATATGTGTGGCCCAGATAAACACAGTTCAAGTTCAATGGGTACTTTTGAACTACATCAATGACAAGGAGTGTGTACTCAACACGTCTCCTTTCTCCATCCCCCCCAGTCGGGCCATCTCTAGAGACACTTGTCCCACCTCAACCCCAACAAACCTGCTGATCCAGTTCCAGTATAGCCGTATAAGCAACGTATAAATAAATAATTAAAAGGGGGTGGGGGGAGAGAGGCTGCCCATGTATCCATGGCACACCGAGCGGCCAAAGACACGGAAAGCTACTCCGTGTTACAAGACACCTAAAATAGCACCAGGACGACGAGTCCTCGCTGAGATCTGATAGACATGGTGGCGGCTGATTTCACCATTTCATGCCTGCCATGCAATCCCGTTCATTTCCTTTACCCCGCGCAGGATTCACATCGCGAACGGCACGCACACACACATACACTCATACACACATACACACATACACACGCACGCACGGGGCACATGTATGTATCTGCTGTGTGTGCAGAGTACAGAGCATAGAGCACAGAGCACAGAGTACAGAGCACACAGAGCACACAGAGTACAGAGTACAGAGTACAGACAGGTATGGAGGAGGGGATGTGGGCGTTACCTCGTGTGCTCCGTATGTGTGTGTGTGTGTATGCACGAGAGCAGACCGGTTGCGTAACAAGCATGTATCCATAGGCATCGCCTCCTCATGGCGTGTGCGCAGGATTTCACTCGCTCACCTGCGCGACGTGACAGGTCAAATTTCCACAGCCGCTCCCCCTCACGGAAGAAAACCCTCTCCCAATTGACGGGACTGATTGGCAGCAGAGCGCCGCCATGTCACAAATGAAAAAAACTTTTGAAAAAAATTTAAAAATTTAAAAAAAAATTTAAAAAAACAAGCCCAGGCCACGCCTTTTCTCGCGCGATACAGGCTCCCTTGTTGGGCGTTGTCCCGGATCCTCTCTGCTCTGCTCTGCGCTCGCCGACTTGTCCTTGTATTTTTTCTCGCCGCCAGCAGGGATACACAAAAAAAATTTGAATAGAACAACGCAAAAAAAAAAAAAAAAATTTAAATTAATAAATAAATAAAAAAGATGGATGGGCTTGTACGGACAGAGTCTATATGCGGCGCCGACGCCAACATATCCCTTGGCTTTTGGAGACACAGAGGGAAACAAACGGGCGTCGACGCTGACGGCGGAAGTGTCAAAGCAAGGCTTCTGGAACAAGACGTGTGGGGGGGGGGGGGGGGGGGTGTGTCTCGACTGGTTCCGAGATGTGACGGAGAAAAAGGGTGATGAAATGAATGAAATGAAGATGAAATACATGAATAAATAAAAATAAAAATAAAAATAAAAATAAAAATAAAAATAAATAACTAAAAACACCAAATGACCAACGAGTGAGCAAGTTAAAAAAAAAAAAAAATAATAATAATAAAAAATAAGCTCATTCCTCATTCCTGCAAACCCGGTGGAGCGGTCCCGGAATCCCGCCTTTGTCCTGTTCTCTTGGGAGCCGCTGCCTTGGCGGGCCGATCCCCGGTCTGTCTTGGTTGAGATTATTTTTATTTCTTATTTATATTTATATATATATATATATATATATATATTTGTTATGTCTTTTGATGAGTGGTGTTGGTTTTGTCACATTGGTCAACATTATAGAGAGACCCGTAATAGCACAATAGTAGCAGCAGTAGTCCTTTATTGTATAGCAAGTTGGTCGGTGGTGCCATACAGAGCAGTCAGTCAGTCGCCCATCAAGGTGGTCCGCACAGAGTTAAGATTGGAGGAGGCATAATATCTGCAGAGAATTTTTTGAATTTTTTTTTTAGGGGGGGGGGAGGGGCATCTGATTGCACGAAAGCCAGCAGCAGAGCAGGAGGGGGGGGGATGACGGATGTTGGGAGCACCGTAGACGTGGCCCGGTTGAGAGGAGGAGAGGAGGAACGTGCTGCTGCTGCTGCTGCTTGGACTGATGGATGGCTTGATCGAAGAAGAAGAAGAAGAAGAAGAAGAAGAAGAAGAAGAAGAAGAAGAAGAAGAAGAGGCAAGACCAAGGTTGATTTGCGGCAACGCCGGTGTTGGAGGGTACCGTGACGAGCGCTGGATGCCCGATGCCGCTCTGGGTCCAGAATAACCTCATCGGGAGCGCCCGTGTGATTGGGCGCGTGGCCGCATCCCAACCGGCCGGGACACGCGATTTCATTCGCTCAGTCGCCCAGCTTTTTGGGCGTCGCCGAAGAGTTGGAAGAGCAAGAGCAATTGCCCGCAGGTCTCTTTGAACACGGGACAGCGACCGGCAGGGGGGGAGGGTGTGTGCGAGGAGAGAGAGAGAGGGCAGCGCAGAGCAGGCGAACCGAGTCAACGTCGAGTCGAGTCGAGTCGAACCGAATCGAGTCAAATCGAATCACACAGCCAACAGACGGCCAACCTGTCCTGTCCTTGTCCTGTCTTGTTCGCGATGGCCTCTCTCTCTCTCACGCCCTCCCCCCCCTTACAAAAAAAAAAAACACCACTCTTGCCTCCCCATATATGCTCCAGCTTTTCCTCCTCGCCAAAGGAAAACTCTCAACTCTCATTCAATGAATGGCTGGCTGCTCCAAGCCACACACACACACACTCACTCACTCACTCACACACTCACACACGCCCCCTCCTCCGCTTCTTGTTAGCAGGCAAAACTTCTCTTGGGAAATTTCCAACTGACGACACACACAGGACGCGTCCAATGGCCCCATTCATTCATTATAAATGGCAAACGCGGCAGTGTAAAGTTCTGACCACCACACGGCGGGCGTTGGGGGGTCCACCCCTCGTTTCTTGCTGATGGGATGGAAATAAATAAAAAAAATTAAATTTTATTTTATTTTATTTTTTTGCCCCAAGTCTGGTGGAATGGCAGCTGTGCAGAAGATGTTGCTTGCGCAAGCGAGAGAAGAATGAAGCATTTCATAAGGAGATGCTTTCTCGGTACAAGGTCACGAAAATGCCGCCCGCATCAGCAGCGGTGCCGAGAAAGATGCTTATATGGAACGAAAAATAAAATAATGAAATAAAATAAAATAAAATAGTAAATTCATAACCAAGTCAATCCCCCCCCCAAACAGACGTCATCCGCAGCAGAAGGTCATGATCATGATCATGATGACAAAACATCCAAAAAAAAAAAAAAAAAAAAAAAAGAGGCTCAAGCCCTTTTTATTTTATTTTTAATATTCCTAGCCGCTGAGCCAACTCGCCGAGCGCCTCATCATCATCCATCGCAGGTCAGAATGCCTGTCTTTAGACGGGGGCACCTCGACCCCTTGCTTGGGACAGCTGCCCACATCCTCCAAGCCTTGCTTTGTCCTTGGCATCTAGTTCAGCTCTTTCGTAATAATGCCGTCCGTTGGAAGAAGGACAGCGTTGGGAATGGGTTCAAAAAAGATGAAAAGAGGGTCCCTGTCTCCTTTCCATCGGCCCAAATGGGTTGGGTATTCCATACCTTAGTAGTTATGTGCCATTCCGTCGTCTCGGACAAGACAGTTCTCGGGAGACTTCCTCACCCCCCCCCCCTTCTTCAAGGCCTGGGCATACATGAACAGAGCCAACAGGGCCACCTGGTTTGCTGCATCGTAAAAAAAAAAAAAAAAGAAAAGAAAAGAAAAGAAAAGAAGAGAAAAAAACCACTTGGGCCGTCTAGCGCGCCTTGCCACGCGGGAGCCTCAAGAAACTTTTAGTTCGTGGCCCAACTAAAACCTGTATCGTGAGAAGGATGGGATGAATAAAAAATCTTGGCGGTCCTGGCAGCCTTCTGCCGGTCAGAGATAGGGAAGATAGATAGGGCCAACGGCAATCCCACAAGAGAGCATGTTTTGAACAGGGGGAGCCATCTCAGGTCGCTCCGGTTGGCTGCGGCTGGATTTCTGGTCTCCCATGCTGGTGAAATAAGATGGATGGCCCTTGGCTCTCTCTTGCCAGGCCCTTGCCGTGTCTCTCTCTCTCTCTCTCTCTCTCTCTCTCCTACTCTCTCTCTCTTACTCTCTCTTACTCTCTCTCTCCTCCATGCGGTTTTCGGAAAAGACCAGCAACAGAATAATATGGCTTGAGGTAAATGAATAAATCAATAAAAATCAATCAATCAATCAATACAACCCTCCTCGGTAGATTAGGCAACTTGGGGGGGGGGGGGGGGGACCTTGTCACTTACAAGGCAAGGCACGGAGCATCACTCCGAATCCGGCCTCGATTGCGAAACGGCGCTCTCAGTGAACAGGACGTGGGTCAATCAATCTTTTCCCACCAGCGCCGGAGAGACGGTCGTCGTCGCAGCGCGCGCTGATTGGCCAGTCTTTTACGGGCCAATCTGGATGGGAGCCTCTTTTGGGATAAAACAATATCAAAGAATCCCCTTGCCTTGTGTATCAGGCGTTGCTCAGCTTTTTCGTTAGATTCAATTTTCTCCGGCCCGGCCCATGGGGCCAAAAGGGTTGCAAGCAAGGTACGGAGCACCGAGTGACGGCTTTACTCGATAACAAAAAAAATAAAATAAAAAATTGTAGCAATTACGGGAGTTACGAGGCGTTGTCATGTAGGAATAAAAAAGGACGGACGGACTGTGAAAAATGATAATAATAATAATAGTAATAATCATAATAATAATAATAATAGTAATAATCATAATCATAATAATAATAATAATAATAATAATTTACTAGGAGTCTTGTTGTTGATGCGGCCTGTTATTACTTTGTACACACACACACACAAAGATGGGGAAATCGGCAGGTGGGATTCGGCCATCAAAACAACATCTGCCAGCATATACATGCACAGCAATCCTTTTTTATTACTTTTGCTTTTATTTATGATTATTATTTTATTTATTTACTTATTTGGTTTTTGGGGGGAAAGAGAGAAAAAAAAAAAAACTGGTCGGCTCGCTTCGCCGTTTCGTGTCGCGACTCTCCTTGGCATGTCAGGCATGCAAGCCTTTTTTTTTTTTTGTGCAACCCTGACAGGTTTTTTGGTGATGATACTGTACGATAGAACAAAGACATGCAAGAAATGGGATTCGGTTCATTTCAATTTCGACAAGAATAAAAACAAACAAATAAATAAATAAATAAATAAATAGATAAATAAATAAATAAATAAGCCACCGCTCTGCCGGCCGGCCAATAACGGCACTTGTCGGCCAGCTCCTACCTGTCTCGCGGAGGGGGAGGGGGAGGGGAGGGGAGGTAATTTAATGCACCTCACCAAAGCAATTAATTTTATTGATTTTTTTTTTGAGAGAGAGAGGGAGGGATAGAAGCAATATATATATATATATATATATATATATATATATATATGGTGGGCTTTGACTGCTACTGCTACCCTCCTTCAACTAAATGGCCTGTTTGTTTGCAAATATATGCAGGCCACAGACAAAAAGAAAAAATAAAGCCCTGTTGGATGCCGCCGCTGCGATTTTAGTTATAACGGCACTTACCCATATCGAACTTACATATATGTATATAACCAGGGGGGGGATAAAAAAGAAAAGATTTTTTAAAAAAGATTTTTTTTAAAAAAAAGCGTCGTCTGAATCTGGTGGGTCAAATCATTTATTAGCACAACGTCGCGGGAGGCACGGCACGAAGGCCCCCCCCCCCATACATAAACCCTGAGTCCAGTCCAGCCCAGCCCAACCCATCATACAGCCCATCTTATTCAAAGCAAAGTTCCGTTGCTTTTTGGGGGGGGGGAGAAAGTCGACGGCCCATCCAAGAGCCTATGAGTCGTAGTGGTGGCATAGCGGTGGCGTTGGTGAGACGATCCAATCCGGAATGAAAGCCTCGCTGCTTCTTCAGTGGCTTATTCGGCATCCGCCTTGACAAAAAAAAAAAAGAAAAATCGGTTTCAACCCTGCTGAAGCGCGGCGCAATCCATCAACGCTGGAACAAAGTTGCCCTTTTTCATCCCCTCCAAATTCTAAGGCAGTCTCAATGTTGTCTTGAAGCATGTTGTGTTGGAAAAAAGAAAGAAAAGTTTCATAAAAGGGGCAGTGCGCGGCGTGCCAAAAAAAAACAAAAAAAAAAAAAAAAACATGATGCGGGTGAGAAAAGGTCGTGGACTCTTCCGATCCAGCGAACCGGTGTGAGCAAAGCATAGTATGGGGTGCAGCAGCGGGAATCCCACAGGGGAAAAGAAAACAAATGCACTCCCTGGTGGTGGCCGCAGCAAAAGAAAACTATTGGCTTCCGACAGGGGGGGGCGATGGGAAGAGTTGAAAAGGAGCCAGCCAGCCCTCTTGATGAAGATCCGAGTCACCCTCTTAACCCCCCCTGGGCGCAAGCACGGAAATGTGCAAACCGCATAGAGAGAGGAAGAGAGACAGACAGAGAGGGAGAGAGACAGATAGACCCCCCCCCCCCCATCGCCTGCAAGCACAGCCAACGCTCTTGATTCCAAACGGAGTACTCCGTAGGCGAGGGCAACAACAAGGCTGGCGTGGCGTGGAACGCGGGGAAATATTGTGATCTGTCATATGTGGTTTCGACCCCAAAAGTCCTAGACCCAAAAGCAAAAAAAAAAGCCCACAAGAAAGCTGAAAACGACCTGAACCCCGAACCCGAATGCTGATGCTAGTAGACCGTAGCAGACCGTAGCAGACCGTAGCGGCACCAGCAGCAGCAGCAGCAGCAGCAGGTTTCGGCCAAGCCACGACGGCGACCCATCATCCATCTAGTCCTCTTGTCTCTCTGATGCTCAAAGAGCAGCAGGGGGGGAGGGCAACTCGTCTAGGCCAGCTCGTCTTGTGTACGAGAGCGGCCAAGCGCCGGCGTTGCCTTTGTTTGGCGGAGCAGCATGTAGCAGCATGTAGCAGTATGTAGTAGTTGTTGTAGTAGTAGTTGTTGTTGTTGTAGTAGCAGTATATAGTAGTAGTTGTAGTAGTAGTTGTTGTTGTAGTAGCAGTATATAGTAGTAGTTGTTGTAGTATTAGTACGCAGTTACTTTTGTATGCAACACAAATGTGCTCTTTGTTGAGGCGAGGGCACTTTGACACTTGACCATGAATTGGGCCATCACACATATCCACCATCGAAAAGTTTCTTTCTTTCTCTTCTTTTTCTCCCCCCCCCCCCCCCCGCCTCTTTCTTCTGCACGTGGCACTCGCTCTTGTTCATAGGGAGAGAGAGAAGCACGTTGCATCTCATATGGATAACATAAACTCCGGTTTCTCTTTTTCGAGCAAAGGGGGGGGGGGTCTTTTTTTTTTTTTTTTTCCCCATCCGGGCGTGCCGTGACCCAACAAAACACCGGCGCTCTTTTTTTTTTTTTTTTTTTTTTTTTTCTCCTTCTCTTCTGGTGTGTGTGTTTCTTCTTTCGCTGCGACCCAGTGCAGTTTATCAATCATGATCCATCAATCATCCCCCCCCCTCCTCCTCCCCCACTCTTGTTTTTTTTTTTTTTTGGTCATAAAATGGGAGGGGAGTGAGTGGCTCGTGGGCATCGGCATCGGCTCTAATACCAACTTCGTTTTGGGGGGGGGGGGGGGGGCGCTCTTACGAAATGCAGCCTCTCCAGCCAACCAAAAGGGGGGAGCCGGAGAAGGCAGGCAGAAGAGAGAGAGAGATATGAACCACATGGCAATCTCTCCTTTTGCATCGGCCCAGCCAATGAACCCTCTTCGTTCGACCCAAGACCCAAGGAAACCGCTGGTAGAGGCCATGCAAGGCACGCAAACCATGATTGTCCAACGAGAAATAGCCCCTTCCCCCCCCCCCCCCCCCTTTTTTTTTTTTTCAAATCTGGCCCTGAGAGCCAACGAGCTCTCGCAGACGCCCTCCCACCCACTAACTTACTTAGTCTTTGATATTTGGTGGCGGTTTGAAAAAAAAAAAAAAGAGAGATGCATTTCCGTGGTGTGTTATGATATGATGAAGCCGGCATCCACAAGCGCCTGCCGCTACCGATTGTCATTTCGCAGAGTAATTCCCTACGAGTGCCGCCAATAACCATGACTCGTTTTTTTTTCAGACGCCTTTCCGAATCCAATTTTCTCTTTTTCTTTTTTTTCTTTTTCTTTTTTTTCTTTTTCTTTTTCTTCTTTAGCGGCGGGCGTGGATCACCGGCACCAAAGGGAAACCGATATTATTAGTACTGCTCACTACTCACTCTTCCCATGCATAATACGGAGCAGGCCTTGCTTTCTCTGCTCTCGGTGCCGAGAATAGCAGCAAAAATCCTAGACCCTCCTCATCTCTGTTTGAATCAGAAGGGCTCGGCAAGCTCCCCCCCCCCAATAAGCACCGGCGATCCGTTGCGCGCGCGCCCGCTCGGAACACAACCCCCCCCCCCCCCAAATTTTTTTTTTTTTTTTAATAATTTGAAATTTGAAATTTCATTGATGCTAATGGGATCCAAACTTTTGCGGAAACGCTGCCGGCACTAGACGGTTTTCGATGCGTAATCGCCGTTCCAATGTCGATCTGCACGTACCGAGACGATGAAGAAAGATGAAGAAGAGCATCGCCGATTACGTCGTAAGTCCCCTCCCTCCCCCCCTTTTTTTTTCTCTGTCAAAAAAAAAAAAAAAACAACCTCCCGATGTCGTCACTTCCAAGACATCGCTTGCTGTCTGTACTATTCCGCAGCCCGAGTGCTCCAAGTGCAAGCAGTAATGGCTCTTTCTTTCTTTCTTTCTTTAAAAAAAAAAAAGACGCTCTATCGACGGAGTGTTTGTTTTGTCGAGTAGTGCTTAGAGTTACTACATGTACTAGTCGCAGAAGTGCCAGTATCTCTCATTTCTCTTTCTCTAAACGGGAGTGGGCGCCTTCTGGCAGATGGGATGCCTTCTTTGGCCAAAAAACGTGCCACAGCAAAACGAATCGGACGATTCTTTCAACCGATGCCGCCACCCCGGTTGCTCCATATGTAACTTTCCATGACGTCCCGTTATCGCAGCGCGCAAGTGGATTTGACTCAGGGGGGGGGGGGGGGGAGACGATCGTTGCCCTCAAAGGTGAGCCCACCAGTACTCTGTACGTACATGTACAAGCACGGATACTGCCAGGGAAAAAAATAAAGAGGAAGGGGAAGGGAAGGGAAGGGAAGGGGGGGGGGTGTGAGTTGTTCACGAGAAGCAAGCTTGTTAGCGCTTCGCTTCTCCTGGGCAACAAAGGCTGGGTAGGTAGAACTAGAGCGGTCGTGGTTTAGTCCCGCGTCCTATGAACTTGAAAGGCGCCCCATGGCTGGAGAAAAAGAATGAAGAGATAGATGGGCTAGGGTATCGGAAAAGACTGGTGGCAAGGCTTGGGCGTCGATCTCGTTTGGTCCTAGTTCCGGGCCCTGACTCGGAATAGCTGCATGAAACAAAGAGGCGAGAGAGAGAGAGGGCGTCCGTCTGGCGGTTGTATCTTTTTTTTTAAACCTTTTGGGCGTCTAATTACCACCATGTGAATGCCGTCGGAAAGCGGGAGGGCATGCCTCTTCAAAAGGGAAAAGTCGGAGGCGAGAAATCAAAAAAAAAAAATTTTTATTCAAAATATTCTTTACGAAGCGAAGGGAGGTGGTGTCGATGGTAGTTGTGCGGTCGTGAATGGGTTTGGTTTGTGGCAAAAAAAAAAAAAAAAAAAAAAAAAAAAAAAAAAGCCATGATGCAGCCTCGAGGCAGACAGAGGTCAGCAGCGGCCCTCTAGGTGGGAGGATTTTTGTTGATCATGAGAAGGCTGGCGACCTCAGACGTGGTTTCATTTTTGAATCAAGACATGGCTTGAAGGTGAATGTGAGTTGAGTTGTCTTGCACACGCTCGGAGGCCAGCCAGCCAGTCAGCCAGCCAGCCAGTCAGTCAGTCAGTTCATTTACAAGTTGGCCAGTGCAGGCAGGCCAAGCTCCCAGCAGCCCTGATATCTGGGCTTGGCGAACCGCCGTTGCTCGAGTCATTCAAGCCAATGCAAGGCACCCCCCTTCCCCTTCCTCTGGGTGGGTGGGAGGGAGAGAATCAAGAGGAAGGGCAAAAAAGCACTGATGAAAACCAGGTTCAAAACTTGTGCAGGCAGGCCAGGCCGTACGGAGCAGCAGTACATAGCCCCCGCAAATACTCCAGAAAGCCCATTCCATTTTGCGTTACCACGATGCTGGTTAAGCTCATCGATGGGCATCCGGGGGGGAAGAGAGAGAGGGCTGCATCATATACAATGGTTGGCTGGCTGTCTGGCTGGTACGACTTCTGCATACCAACTTCGCATTACCCCGTATTGCTCGAGCCGTGGCTTTTCTTTTTTTTTTTTTCCTTTCTTTTCTTTTCTCTTCTTCTTTTTAAGGGGGGGGAGGCCATCACCCGCCCATCTTCGGTTAAGAATGGCGCTGCTTGTCCACACACTCGAGATCGCATCCAAGAACATCCATCGCCGTCGCGCCATGCCAATAGCGGTGCTAGTCTTCTCCGAGTCCGGCAGGGCGCCCATGACAACTTGACATTCCCTCCCTTCGCTGCCTCCTCCCAGGCGAGCTGAACAAAACTTGGGCGGAGCCTAGTTTTCCATAACGGTTCAACTCAGATCCGAATCAGGGGATTTCCAATCATTCATTGGACCACGCACGTGCCCTTTTTTTTTTTTTTTTTTTTTTTCCCCTCTTCTTCTTCCTTCTTCCCCCCTTTTCTTTCTTCCCGATGCCCTGGTCCGGTCCGTCCTCTCCAGAGTCGCCCAGCTCGTGTGGGAACGATGGGGCGCCCCTTTCACCAAACGATCCAAAGGGGGGGGGGGCCTCAACCTGAAGTTGCCGTCGACCGTCCTTTTTTAGTCGTGGGAGGCGTTACTGTAATTATGTGCTGAGGCGCGGGAGTCGCGACAAGCACCGCAAAAAGATACACGTATTCTTTTTCTTCCACGTCCAGGCTGTTGGTCAAATTAAAGCTTTGACGCCCTCGCTCTCCTAGCGCACGCCATCTCGGATGGATAGTTACTGTATCCCCCATCTTCATACGGCGACATCCCCAACAGCTTCTTCGTCCACTGGCTTCACTTGTTCCCCAAGATTACCAACTGCGCGGCAGGGTGCATGGCCGTGACCACGGTGCTGGGAACAAGACACCGTATCGTATCCGGCTGACTGGCACCGGCAGAGTGGAAAGACAAGACTAAGAAAATAATAATAATAATAATGGTAATAATAAAGAAAAATAAAAGAAAAATAAGGAAAGAAAAGCCATCACCCGTTGCCGCCCCCCCCCGTAGGGAATGACGTGCTTTCGGTGAGATTAGAACACATCGAAGCTGGCACCACTTTCCGCCATGTGCGGTAACACACACACACGCACGCACACACACAAAAAAAGTGAGCACCGATGAATGTGTGGACAAGGCAATGGGCGGTATCGTGCGCGTTCACGGCAGTGGGTGAATTGAGTCTGACGGGTCCAGAATGAGATCAACCAGGGCTGAAACGGTTCCAGCGCCCGTTTCCACCGCCCCCCTTGTTAGGGCTGCGGTTCAACTCAGATAGGCACGTATGTATGAGCATGTAATAATTTTCCCTTTTATTTTTCAGCAGTAGCAAGTGCAGCAGAGAACTCTCTCTGGACCCCGAACGAGACTTTTCGTCATCTCTTGGTGTCTGGTTGGAAAATTCGCCGATTGCAGGGCGACGGCGGTGCCGAGTTTGGCTGGTTGGGTGGTGATGAACGGGTGCGTAGGCGAGCAACGGCGCCACAGCCATGTAAAAATGCATCTTGCTCCAAAACCTCGCCCGCCAATGTCTGCTGCGCCCGCTGATTGGGAAACGAGCTTCCGAGTCAGTCGGCGCGTTCCATGGAGCCGAGTCCGCTCCTCCAGAAACGCAGTGCGGGTTGACGGCACACCAGCAGCAGCACCACCACCACCACCACCACCAGCAGCAGGGAAAACCACGACCCGACCCCAGGCGGTCCATGCGATGCCGTATCGGCCTGTCACTCATCTCCCACATAAACGTACTTTTTGTTATGCTGTCATGTAAGACCCCATACTCTGTGCGTACTAGCGGTAATGTGTGGAATATGGAGGCTGCATGCAAGCACTGCTGCAAGCCGCTCGCGGTTTTGCTCTTGTGGTAAATTTGGGGAACCGGGTCATGGATGCCTCGGAATGCCCTCCTGGTCGCGGGGGAGGGTGTGGCCATTACGCTTGGGAAGGCTCAAAGCTCAACCTCTTCCAAAGCCAGCCCCCCCTCCCCCCCCCCTTCCTTCATGTTCTAGGCTGGGCTTCCCCCTTCTTGGAACATTTTGACAGGGCGGCGTTGCACGGACAACCTGTTTTTTTATAGTAGTAGTATTCCTTCTCGAAGGATTGGCCAACCTCTTGGCCCACTGCCGGGTAACTCAGCAGCGCCCGCTCGAGAAGCTCAATCCCGACGAGAGATTGTATCATTCTGCCGACTTGGGGAGGATGCCCTTTTGTTGGCCATGGTCTTTCCCCATTCCGGGATCGAGCGTGTGCCCCTACTGCAGGTGGTGATGTATGGGCTCGCTCCAGGGGGGGGGACTGTGTGTGCAGTATAATTGCGCGCTCGAGGTTGGTAATTCGGCAAGGGTCCAAGTGATGCGATGTCATCTGCAGGCCCGGCTTATGTACCTACTCCGTGCATTTGGCAGATTATCGCGGGGTTGGATGTGGATGCGTTCGCGCAAAGGACGGGGTTCTCCAATAGCTTGGCAGCAAACACCGTAACTTGTAACCCTTTGCTCGCTTCTGACAACGGTGGCCCTCCTCGCTCCCACATGGCATGGCCTTGAGGAAGGGGAGGGGAGAATTCTCGCTCGATAGAACCGTTTTCGCATGATGCTAGCCTCGAGATTGGACGACAAGGCGAATAGGGCGCATGAGTTTTTACGCGCCAGGCGTCTTTGCTAACCAGCTGCTCACCCCCTCCCCCTTCTTATCGCTTCTGTTTCGTTCGCCTTTAATTTATTTCCTGCCCCCTACCTCACTTCCTTTGATGCCCGCGGTAGCCTGATGACCCCTCCCGGATGACTCTTTTGGTGGCTGTCTCGCAGGCACGAAGCCAATGTCGCCACGTACAAGGTAGCTACGTGTAGTGGCCTCGTAGATCGCCAGTCTCACTACCTAGTAGTAGGAGTAGGAGTAGTAGTAGTAGTAGTAGTAGGTCGGATGTCAGGTTTTTTTTGCCGTAATGATGGCGGCGGCTTGGCTTTAACGTGAGCCGGCGTACGTGGCAACGACGCTTTCGAGGTAAGTAGCATTAATAGTAGGTGTAGTGCTACTGTAATTTAATGCTGCCCCCGTACGAAGCACTTGTGATGGCAGCAGCAGTATAGTCAGTAGTGATACGACAGAGTGCGAGCACGCACACAGCAACATGCTGGTAAGTAGTTGGTGGTATTGCTACTATCCGGCCTGATCCCAAGCCAGCACGCGCGGCCCACGGAATGCGCCTGCGTCCTGCAAGTTCTCTGCATGGCTCCATACAGAAGACCCCATCATCCGTCAAGACAATGCCAAGAGTCCCTATTCTCCAACGAATAAATCCCCTAATGACAAAAGCCGTATCGACGCATGCCCCGTAAGGATCTCTCCACAGCCGGGGAACCTGCCATTGCAGACCAGAACGGGCTGCTCGCAGGTCGCATCAAAGGGGGAGAAGGGGAGGAGGGGAGGAGGGGAGGAGGAAGGGGGGTACCTTACTTGTACATGGAGCCAAGCGAGCGTTGGCCTTAGCCCTTGATCCACCTGCCACGTACATTCTCCAAGGGGTTCGACTGTTAGGATAACGAGCAAACGCGAGGCCATGTGTTCGCCGGAGACTTGCTCTGATAGCAGGACAACGGGCTCGGCCAGCGGACAGCGGAGACAGCGCAATGCTGCTGCTGCTGCTCGTACGCACTACCAGCACTAGCATGGGTCTTGGTGATCCGGAGATCCCCTAACAAACAAGCCTCACTCACGGCTCGGCGAGATAATGGCTAACAAAGTTCAAATTTGGTGCTGGAGAAATGCACAGCAAAGGCGAGGTAGCAATCAATATGCGGTCCCCACTGGCACAGCATCCGCACCATCCCGGACTTGCAATGTACCGCGTAGCTCTTGGGATGGTACGGGGGGAGGTATGTTAGCAGGAGTGCAATATTGGCTACCACGCAGCGCGCGTTTGGAGTTGCGTCCTTCTGCAGACTACACACAAAAGCCCTTGGCTAAAATGAAAGGACAGGCTTCTTGGCAAATAGGGGGGGACGGTCGGTCGTCTTGTCAGGTGATGGTGGGAGAGGGATGGACCCTCTCAAGCCTCCCCCAAAATCCCCCCTCCTTCTCTCTCTCTCTCTCTCTCTCTCTCTCTCTCTGTCTCTCTCTCTCCCTCTCTTTCTTCTTCTTCTTCTTCTTCTTCTCAAAATCCTCTCAGTGTGCGTAGTAGCAAAGCAACGCTGAGGAGGCAAAAATAAAAATTAAAAAAAAATTAAAAAAAAATGACAGAACCATGGCTGCGAATTCTGACCGAGTGGTTGATTTGGGGGGGGGGGATGGTGATGGGTGGTGGGAGCGATGTTGGCTAATCACGGTCCCCTGTCGGACTGGCAGCGGTCGCCATGCGCCAATCCGGTGCAAGCTCCAAAAGCCTCCAGAAGCAGGTGAAATCAGAAGCGGCATAGCCCTTCCATCTAGCGGTCCCCACAGCTCTCCCTCCCTTGATAGCAACCCCAAGGCCGGACCACATGGGCCATGTTCACCACGGACTTGCAAGCGATTCTCACCACGGCCAACCGGACTGGCATCACGACCAGGAGAACATTGGCTAGCTGGCGTGCTCCGTCCTTGGAGAGAGAGAGGGAGCCGTCAAGCCCTTGCTAGCGGTTGGGCGGGCTCGCCCTATCGAGGTAGATCTGAAGAGGGTGATCACCGTCCTTCCGCCTGGCGATGGTCGGCAACGGCCAATGGGCGTCGTCGTCGTGCTGCGTTCACAAGGGGCTGGGAAGAAGGTCGACTGCGTCCTTGTTCTGCGTCCTTGTTCTGCGTCCTTGTTCTCCAACGAAGTCCTACGCCGCCGCCTTGTAGATGGCTGGGGGGCTTTTTTTTTTTTTTTTCTTTTTGTCCCTTTCCCCCCTTTTCTTTTTGGCTCTTATTCGCCTCTGCTTGTCAAGGCAATGGCGGCTGCTGCCCCGAGAAGAGAGTGAGTGCCCTTGAAAGGTATCGCGTGTGAGCCGTTGAAGCGGCCATGTCCGAGCAAACAAACGGCAGCACCATGAACCCAGGCTGCAAAATATATAACGTAGCCTGTACTCCTAGCAGTAGCCGGTTCGATAGTATGGTGCACTATCGCTAGTTGAATACCACCTGCTCAGCCGTTGGTCGTTGGAGTCGCTGGCACTTTTATTATTATCCGGAGCACCCCAGACCGAGACGATGCTTTGTTTAAGCGCCGTGGCAGATGCCGTGCGACGATCTGAAAGCTGGTTATCTGCAGTATTATGCTGTGGCCCCAACCCCCCCCCCCCCCTTTTTTTTTTTTCTTTTTCCCTGCCCTCTCCGGCTTGGGTGGCCGTCTCGGATAGTCCTGGCGCCATCCCGCATCCATAACTGTCGTTGTAGTAGCTCGCAACCGAGCAAGCGCCCACCGAAATGGTGCCGCCAGCGAAACATCCGTCGTGCCTATGCTAAGGTGACGCTTATCTTTTTTTTTTATCTTTCCTTTTTTTTTTGAGCTGGCCTCCTCATTGTTCCGCAGGTATACATTAGGGGGGGGGGGGCATAACGTATACCGCGTGCCCATCACTCGTATGGCGTCAACTATTTTGCATCTTTTGTGATACAAACCGGCAGAAGAAACAAAGCGCGGGACTACCTAGTCCACATGACGGCAGTCCGGTGCCCCTAAGCAGATATGGAATACGACGGAAGAGCGACATTTTCGACAGTGGATCTGTCTTGATCAGCTACCGGTACTGCCTCTACGGGAATGCCTGTAATAATGTTGTTGCGTATACATATCAATGATACCTTTGCACGACGTCGATTGCTGTGGAAGGGAGTTTGGGGTCAAAAAGGGGGGGGGGGGGGGGGGGATGATCACGAAGCACAACTGGAGAAGTGCGGGCGACTAACCCGGATCTCGACTAGCGCCTCCATTGAGACTGGGCTAATCCCATTGCGTAATGCCTGCATCAGGACCCGCGCTTGCAACAGGGTCCCAGTCTTTTTGTGGCCTAAGGCATCACTCAGGAAACCCTTTTTTTTTTTTTTTTTTTTGCATCTCATTTCCCCTTATCCTGGGTCGCAAGAGGGGGGAATTGGATTGGTGTAAAGGAAAAACAAACAGGATAAGAAAGTAAAGAATTCAAAAAAAAAAAAAAAAAAAAAAAAGGGAGTTGGGTGGTCTCGGAAGATGCCCCCCCCCCAGCGAGAAGGGCTCTCGAAGCATCCGGCTGGCTGAATCGTCGCCGGGTGCTTTGTGCCAGTTTGATTGATTCTCTCCCCCTACTTTTTTTTTTTTTTTTTTTTTTTTTTTTTTTCTGTTCTGCCATGTGTCCCAAGCCAATTGATGAAGGAAACATGACTCCGTTTCCCATTTCGGTGATTTTCTGCATGCTTCTTTTAATAGCCGCATAACGGATTTCACGTGCGTGTGCCCATCAAGAGGAAAATGTCCACTCGCCCTCTCTCTCCCCCAGGTGCACACACACACAACACATTGGCACACTCTCTTTGTCTTGTTGCACAACCGCTGTGACATGCATGCGCGCAATTGAGTTCGTTGACGATTCAAAGATGTGTCGCACAGCGCCTGAGGCCCCCCCCCCCCCCCCCTCCTCCTTTCTTCTACTGCTTTCAGGTTTGTGCAGAAAAAAAAATTAAAAATAAAAATAAAATCAAAAAATAATCGTAAAGGGTCGGGGTGCGATTTTATAGCGGGTTTACAGAAGGGTGGGCCGGCGGTAGCACAGAAAGGAGGGGGAAGCCGTCAAATGGCCTCATTGGCGGCCGCAATCACGGAAGAGGGCACAAGCAAATACGTGCCGGATATGCTTATGCAGAGCAACTCCCAACGCTCGCCGGCTCTTTGGTTCTTTGGTTGCTCAACCACACATTTGCAACATGGGAGTGAGTACCTGCTGCTGGTCCGGGGCAATTTGTTTCCTCTGTCTGCACACACAGCGGGCTTATGTCGAGGTGACACGGACGGGCTCCCTCTTGACCACACTTGGTAGAGAGAAGATTGGCCCTCATGCAGCACGATAATCCGGTGCAAGTTTGAAAAAAAAAAATTCTCCGTTTTTTTTTTTGTTCTTTGATCGGCATCTTCATCCCACATTCTGCCCAAGGGGCGAAAAAAAAAGAAAGAAGAAAAAAAAAAAGGAAAACAGCCCACCACTTGGCGTCACTTTCTGCCCACAAGCCGCCCTCTTGACTCACCTTGACAAGACGCGGCATCGCATCATGGCTCCAGAAGTCGAATGTTGTGGGTGCTGCTCAGCAGGCCAAGGCCAGCGAGCTAGCTAGCTAGCTAGCGAAACGGCGCCAAGAGGAGAGGGAAAAAGAAGGAAGATGATAAAAAAAAAAAAAAAGGTAAAGAAGAAAAAATTAAATTTCTGGGGCCCTCCCGCAATGCCCCGAGAGTCTGGCGCAATTTTGGTTCTGCCGCTTGTGAGACTGGAGAAATGTTTTTTTTATGATTTGATTCTTCTGATTGATGAGCTGGGCTTGGCTGGGCTGATGGGGGCTGGAGCAGTGACGCCGCCGCCAAGAGGGCGTCAAAGTGCCGCACGCCTTCCAGGCCGTCAACGGAGCTCCCCGGCCGCCTGATGCTAAAGAAATTTTTTTATTTTCTCCAAAAAAAAGGAAAAAAAAAAAAAAAACCTTGTGGTTCGTTATAGCTGGCGGCATAAAAATTTTTTTTTCTGGTAGGCAGTTAGAAAACACAAAACTACTAGGTATGCAGGACAAGCCACACCCAGGCTGTGCGCGAGGACACAAGAAGAAGAAAGAAAAAAATTGAAAAAAAAAAAATTCAGCCCACCACCATCTTTCCAGACATGCCACACCCACTCCCACATCCACACCCACTCCCACACCATACACCAGACAAACACCCCCCCCCCCCTCCTTTCATCGAAGCATAATATTGCTAGGTATCATGGCAGTCATGTTCATGTCCCAAGCCCTGGGCCAGCTAGTGGCTCTTCGTGCAAGTTACATAGCAATCTTTTTTGCTGCAGGGCATGACGGCGGGCGGGGCTCCAGCACTGGCAGTGGTGGGTGCTTGGAGCGAATCTCTCGATAGACCCCCCTTGAACGTTCAATCTTGGCCCCTCCCCCCCCCTCCCCCCTTGTGCGCTCCCACACCCTCCCCCTTGTTCGCCCGTTCCAGGCTGGATGCGACGGTGCAATCCGGGCTGGTACGAGGAGCACCAGATGCGCAAAGTACCGGTGCACGCGGGCGCAGGCACGAGGGTACATGCGGTTATGGCGTGGGCTCATTACCTCCCCCAGTACTCCGTATACCTATCTCTAATGCCCTTTGTATGTACTCCGTACAGTAGGTGGCTAAAAAAAGGTTGGCACTTGTGCCGAAGAGGTCAGGCAAAAAAAAAAAAAAAAAAAAAAGGAAACATGTAGGTACCCTCCTCCACAGGTCGTCGCCAGGCAGGTACAGCGTCCATGCAGCGCTACTACGGCCTACTAAGGAGCAGCACTACAGTACGAGCGCATGCCCGTAGCAGAGTGGTCGGTCATCCATCGGCTCTCTGCGCTGCGCCCACGGCCAGGCCCCCCCCCGGGGGGGGGGGGGGGGTGTACTTGTTGCAAGGCGACGCTCAGTTGCACGTACGAGTACTCCGTAGGTACTCCGTACTGCAGGCACATTTGCAGTAGTAGTACTCGTACCCCGTGCAGAGAGTGAGTTGCTTGTCTGAATATTTCTTTTTTCTTTTCTTTTCTTTTCTTTTCTTTTTTTTTTTCACCTCCTCGTCCACGCTGGTTGGGGGGGGCCTGCCGCTGCTCTGCTGGGTACGCGTAGCACTGCTCCGTACTGACTTTATTACCTTTATTACCAGTGCAAGTGCTACCTACACCTACCTACACCTAGTAGTACCCAAGCGGTACTACTAGGTAGGTACTAAGGTAGCGCTGCTGGGCACCGGGAGGTACGTACCACCCTACTACCAAGGTACCTGTACTAAGGTACTAAAGTATTAACCTAAGCCTAACATGCTACCACCACTCCACCCCCGCTAGCAGGTATCTCGTCGCAGGCACTCCCCACTTCCCACACCACCGCCCACACCACCGCCCACACCACCAGGTCGCACTTTGCCCGCCTTGGTCCTTCCAGCATCCCAGAAGTACATATGCATCCAGTTGCCCTCCTCGCTTCATCGGATTTCCTTCTCTCCACTGCTTCTTGTCAAAAACACTTTACAACCTTTTCTTGTGGTCTTGTGCGACTTTTGCTCTCTCCTTAGGCTCCCGTCCACTTCTTTTCTTCTTCTTCTTGCTTCTTGTCTATAATACATACCTTGAACCCTTTCGTCCACTCTCTCTGCCTTCCCACTTCTTTGACGACCCCTTCTCGACTCTCACATCTATATAACCGTGACTCCTCCCCCCACCTGCTACTACTTACTACTCCTACTCTTTGTTACAATCAACTGCTACTACAATCTACACTTCGAACAAACAAACGCTCGATCTACCTTGATCTCTTTTCTCTACGGCCACGAAAGCAGAAAAAAAAATCAAAATCAAAATCAAAAAACCCTCCACCGCTTGCAATGGCTCTCGATATGTGGACCCACGAGTTCTGCCTCGCCTGTGACCGACAAGTTCAGGTCGACGGCGAAGCCTACTGCTCCGAGGCGTGCAGAATGGCCGACTTTGAAAAGACCCCATCTACGCCCGGTTCGCAAGCCAGCTCGCCCGGCTTCTCTCCCGTCGCCTACTCGGGGTCAGGCAGCCTCTCGAGCCTGTCGAGCCGACCTGCTCCCACCAAGTTCTACCTGTCCCCTGCCTACGACTTCAACCAGGCCCAGCCGTACGGCTCAACACCCCAGCCGTCCTCCTCCTTTGGCAGCTACAGCTCGGAGATGTCGCCCCTAGCCGCGACGCGAAGGCTCACGCCCTCGAGCTCGCACAGCAGCCTCTGCTCCATGCAGAGCGTATCCTCCACCGCCGAGGCCAGCCAACTGTCAGACAAGGCACGGATGGAACTGCGAGCGTACGCCGTTTCATTTGAGCAAGTCAGGCTACAGCGCAGGCGATCATACTAAATAACCGTCAACAACGTCAACAACATCTCTCTCTCTCTCTCTCTCTCACACACACACACACACACACGCACACGCACACACAAAAACATCTATATATACTACCACACGCCAATATCCCGAGTGATGTCTTTTTACAGAATCACTCGGCGGATAACCCTCACCGTTCCACCATCACGCAACTCAATCCTATGCAACACAAGTATGAAAATGACACGAAACCACCTTACCATTGTTCTATTGCTCTTGTTCTTTGTTTAACAAGCCTTTTTTTTCTTTCTCTCCCCTTTGATTACTTCTTTTTCGGTTGTACCAAGGCGGAGATTCTATTGGAGCACACCGCATACCCATAAAAAGCAATTTTTTTTTGCCTCTTATTCTTCTTTTTTTTTTTAATCGAGCGCACTGTCTTCTCTACATCCACCTCTTTTCATCTTTTCTTTTGTTTACGGAGTTTTTTTTTTCTTTTTCTATCACGGAATGATTGGATTTCACGGGATCCCGCTGCGGGCGTCTGTATACCACAATACACACACAAAGATTGGGCGGAGACTTGATATCACACCACTGTTTATTATTAGCATGGCACAAGGGGAAACAAATTTTGGGTGCTGGTCCGGTGGGAAACACATTATGATATTTTGGGACATGATCAGCGGCGCAGACCAAGATTTGGAATCAGAGCAAGAATGATGGCGCAGATAAAGGGCAGGTCGGCGTGCTGCAGAGCCGCTCGGTCGATGGATCTTTTTGTTTGGAGAAGGCAAAAAAAGGAAAAAGAAAAGAAGAGGGAAAAAAAAAGGACAGTGGGATTGGATGGCCTGTGAAACAGCCAGAGACGAGGCAAGCGACGGGGAACGCACCCTTGGGAATCGGGATAGCTCTTGCTGAAGATGGTTTGCATCGCCAATCAAATGAATAGAACAGCCTGTCTAAGAACTTGGACAAAAAAAAATAAAAAAACCCCTTTTTTTGCCAATTCTCTCGTCTCGTACGTGATACCATTGGACCTCATGATTCTCATGATTGGGCAGAGGCTGCTTACAGTGGCGATGTGCAATGTCAGAGGGCGACTTGGCCTGGCTGCGACATCGGATTTGACTTGGGTCTCCCTCCGATGATTACTAATTAATACCAAACGGATAATAACTGCGCGACCAAGAGGGTGTCTGGCATGCCCAAATCTGCCATCCCAAGCCTAACCCACAAACAAAAACAAAAACAATCTTGCTCCCGGGACGACCACGTATGTACGATGAGCACCTTTTTCCCTAAGCTTATCCCTATCCCGGTGCTCTGTTGCCTGGCGTTTCGATAAGCGTCACGCAAAGAAAAGTCCTCCCCCCCAACCTGCCAGGCGGCCCAAAAATGTTTTTTTTTTGGCTGGCTCGACCCAATCCGGGCGAATTGGGATTTTTAGGAGGAGCGGGTAATTTAATTTAATTTAATTTAAAAAAAAAATTTGGGTTCGGCGTAAAGGAGAAAATTTAAATATAAATAAATAAATACAAAAACCCAAAGAGAAACAACAAACAAAAAAAACAAACAAAAAAAAAAAACAAGGCTCTGGATGGGTCCGGATATGGGAGGAGGAGGAGGAAGGGAGGGTGGGGGGGGAAATGTGACCCAAAAGGGCCTACGGTAGCCGTGCCTGACCGGGCCGGGGGAATATGGGGGCAAATGCCTTTTCTCTCTTTTTCTTTTCGGCTTTTTTTTTTAAAAAAAATAAAAAAAAAATAAAAAAAGAGAGCCCAATTAAACTTCATCCTTGTGATGAAAGAAGAACCTACTATGGCGCATCTGCAAGAAAAAGAGAAAAAAATATTTTTGGGTCAATTTTGTTTCTCAGGTTTTGGTAATTGAATTTTTGAAAAAAAAAAAAAAAAAAAAAAAAAAAAAAAAAAAAACCCCATGTATTTCCCTTTTTCCATGATAAAAAAAATTGTTTTTTTTTTCAGGCTCAATCGCATTTTTTTTATTGTAGGATTGCATCAAACCAAGTTATTTTATGATGGAGGCGGGGTTTTTATTATTATTATTATTATTATTATTATTATCATTATTATTATCATTATTATTATTATTATTATTATTATTATCATTATTATTATTATTATTATTATCATTATTCATTCATTCATTTATTTATTTATTTATTTTGTCTTGCTCCGTTGCCGTTGCCGTTGCCGTTCGGTGTCGGAGCGGACGAAATGAATGGAACCTTGATTTTTTTGCGGTTTCTCAAGGTAGTAAGTACTTACTAGGTACTTACCCTGTGCCTTGTGCATGTTTGCTTGCGTGTGTACAAAGTTCGTATAAGGTAATGAATGAATCAATGAATGAATATGCTGCTGCTACTATAGAGGTACCTAGAAGGTACTACTACTACTACTAGGTAGTAATAAGGTATATAGTAAGTACCACGTATGGAGCTCGTAGTAGGTTTTGACTTTCTGTATGGGCGCTTCCCAATTCCCCTGGAGGCGCTGGTCTTGCGTTACCCCTTGTGCTTGCGGGCTGCCCACTCACTTCACTGCTGAGCGGGCCAGCAGGTGCGTGCATCAAAGTACGTGCGCTCGCCTATTAGATGCTACGATACAATTGATTTATAAGAGGCAAGAAGAACAGCAGCTAATGTAGAATGCAGTACCCACGACCGGTGTTGGTGGTGGTGGAGGGGGGGGGGGGGGGTTGGAAGTTGGTTGCCCAAAGGGGAGGAGAGAGAGTGAGAGAAGAGAATGAGTGAGAGTGTGAGTGAGTGAGAGTGAGAGTGAGAGAGACGAGACGAGAGAGAGAGACAATAGAGAGAGACGAGATAGAGAGAGACGAGACGAGACGAGACGAGACGAGAACAAAGGGTGGGCATCATCAACGCACAGTTGCATCCAATGTCGTGTCTGCCGGATTGGCATTAGCAGCAGACACATGGGTATGTTTGGATCGAAGACTCGCTGGCTGCCTTGGCAAGTTGAACCAGACCCCCCCCCCCCCCCCCCGAGTCCTACATACCTGCTACAAAGTACAGGCATCCTCGTCTGCCTGCTGTAGGACAGAGATTTGGCGTCGCATCACAAAGCACGGTGTAACGCCCCGAAAAAAAAAAACCTGAACAAGTTGGGTGAAGAATTTTTCATCCTTCATAACGAACGAACGAACGAGACCGGCGCGGCTGATGCCGGAACCGGGGCTTGCCAGCTCATCGGCATCGGCCCACGGCGGAGAAAGAAGGCAAAAAAAAAAAAAAAAAAAGCAACCGGGAGGGGGGGGGTCTCCCCTTTTGATTTCTCTGATTCTATGTACAAAGTCCAAAAGCAAACACCCCCCCCCCCCCCCTCTCTCTCCTCTCTCTCTTCTTCCCTCCGTCTCATCACCACCGCTCGGCCACCGGCTGGCCGGAAAGTGGACACTGCTATGGGGAAGCCCGGATGGAGGTGGGCCCAGAGTAGAGATGAGATGAGAGAGAGTGAGAGAGAGAGGCAGAGCGGCCCCGTTTGATGGGTTTGTTATTAACCATGTACATGCCGCGCCAACGCGGGCATCGGCATCCGCTAGTGGACTCACTTTTGCCTCTTTCTCTCTCTCTCTCTCTCTCTCTCTCTCTCTCTCTCTGTGTGTGTGGTGCCCGGAATGTGGGATTTTCGAATAGAACCCGGGGGGGGGTATTTTTTCTTCTTCTTCTTCTTTTTTTTTTTTCGCCTTGGCTTCAGCAAAAAAAAAAAAAAAAGGGGGGGGGGGCCGAAAAGCTGGAGAAAAGCCTCTCGCCGACGCTAAAAAAGAAGAAATTTTTTTTCCCTTATTCCCTTTCTTTTCCGCCTTCCTCCCACACTCCTCTCTGCCTATTACCGTCCATGTTCCTCAAGAGGGACTAGCTGGACTGGACTGGACTGGGCTGGGCTGGGCTGAGCTGGGCTGGGCTGACAAGCGGATCGCGGATCGAGATCTAGGCTGTCTGCTTTTCAGTAAAGATTTGGCAAAAAACAACAACAAAAAAAAGAATAAATAGAGAAACCAAGAAAAAAACAAAAAAACAAAAAAAAAAAAAACAAAAAAAGGGCTGCAGCATCATGTAAGACATGTGTGTATGTTGTGTGTGAATTTTTTTTTTTTTTTTTTCGTTTTTGCTCGTTCTCCTTTTTCCTTCCAATGAAAACTTATTTCTTTCCCAGGGGGGTTGAGAAGCGAAAGCGAAGCGAATGTCTCGACCTGAACAAGGCAAATCGCACACATCCTTCATTTGGGCTCTTTTTTTTTTTTCTTTTTTTTTTTCCCCCTTTTCCTTTTTTTTTTCCCCTTTTCCTTTCCATTCCATTCTATTCCATTCTATTCCATTCCATTCCTTTCTTTTCTTTTTTTCCCTATAGAATTTTATCCCCCGGCACATCGCGTCGAATCTCTGGATACAACCCCCCCCCCCCCCCCCTTTCAGTTTGTTGTTGAATCCACTCGGCCCCCCTTGCCAAGCTGTCGTATGATGATGTGGCATTTTGTGGCTCCATCGTTGTTTTTTTTTTTCCCCCCAATCTCCATCTCCATCTCCATCTCCATCTCCATCTCCATCTCCATCTCCATCTTCCTCCATCGAATTTCCTACATGGACGTGTAGCCGCGTTTCGAGCGTTATTCCACCCCCCCCCCCCCTCCTTTGCCCCGTTACTCGGGAAGCAAAGCTGCGGGAGTAGAACAAGCGCCATAAGACACACACAACTACTCCGTACTCAATTCGTTTTTTTTTTTAATTCTCCGTTACGGATCGTATTACTCCCGTTCTGTGCTATACACAAACAACCTTGACCTCCTTCAACCAGGTTGGCCGACAACTTATCGGGCAAATATCTAAAGTTCTATGCAAAAAAAAAAAAAAAAAAAAGTCGAGGGTGGCAAATTGCCCATTGGAATATTGGTTTTTAGCTGGTTGATGCTAGTTTGAGTTTAAGTTTATAGTTCATTGCCACGGCCATCTTTTTGAGCTTGGCAGAACCAAATCTTTTCTTTTTTTTGTTGTTCTTTTTTTCTTTTTCTTTTTTTTTTTTTTTTTTGAAAATGAATGGAAAAAGACAAGGTTATTATGCATGAAATTGAAAAAAAAAAAAAAGAGAGGCGGGTGAAAAAAAAAAAATCAAAAAAATCAAAAAATCATCAAAAAAAATCAAAAAAATAATCCAAAAAATTCAAAAAAATATCAAAAAAATATCAAAAAATTCAAAAAATTCAAAACAAATCAAAAAAATTCAAAACAAATCAAAAAAATTCAAAAAAAATCATCCTCGTCTCGACGAATGCCTTCCCGGCTGTCCCTTCCGGCCCCGTCTCCTCCTGTATGTAACACGGGCTTCGAACTGGACGCAGAAAAAATGAACTGCATCAGCCCTTTTCCCCTTCCGGCCCCCCCCCCTTTTTTTTTTGCTTCTACTCCAGGGGACCAGCCCTACTCGGCACTCGCTGACCAGAAGTTTTCCAACTTCTCTCTGGCTTTGTTCCCGGATCCCATCCCCCCCCCTTCCGTAGATCCCCTGAGAATCTTACGATCGGTGGTGTGAGCCGGGCGCGACCGGGCTCCTTTTTTTTTTTTTTTTTTTTCCCCTTCTTCCTCTCTCTTTACCAGTGGATGTGCTTCCGATTCGCTCCCTTTGTGTTCCCACCGCCCCAGTTCTTTTTATTATTATTATTAATTTTTTTTTTTTTTGGTTTCAAGTTTGTTGCTTTTTCTTACTTATTCAACCCTTGTTTTTTTTTGTTTCCGAGTTCCCTGGTAGCTTTTCTATCTGTGACGTGCCGCCATGGTTATTATTATTACCGGCATGTCATATGTTGATGGATCGGCTGTTTCGTTCAACAACAACAACAAAATAAAAGAAGGGGGTAGGGGGGAGTGTGCATGATTTTTTATTTCTCTTGCGGAAAACGGATGAAACGAGGGGATTTACTGTCTAGTTAACTTTTCTTCTTCTACCTCGCAGATTGAAGGGGAGTGGCAATGGCAAAGAAGAAGAATTATTAAAAAAAAAGGGGGGGGGGGGGGGACTCCGTTATAGGAGCAACTTGCCTGGTTCCGCAGTATGTATTACAAATGCCCTTTTTTCTTTTTACATACAGATACTCCGTACAATAAAACTAAACGCGGCATAACTTGGAGTTTCCCTGTATTGTATATCATGACTTTCCAGCCAATGAGTTGACAACAACTTTAAAAAATGGCAGGGCTTTTTGGAGCAATAAAGCAAGTTACGTAGTAGCAAGCAAATGGGAGTGTCTCTAGCCATGCGAGATCCACCGCCATCCAGATCCCCCTTTTACTAATTCTTTGAAAAGTTTGTTACAATTCTGCCGTATCATCATTTATCATCACAAGGTTGGCCGAACTTCAAAATTGGGGAACTTCACACTGTTGTAGCATCCAGCACTTCAAAGCCTAAAAAAGATGGCGGAGATCTAAAGATTCCAAGCTTGCCTCCCCCCCCCCCATATCCCTCATTCAGGCAATACCCTTGAGAGAGAAAGAAGAGAAAGAGAAAAATCCTCAAAAGTCACGCCAGGGGCGCATTATAGTTCCCCCCCCCCCTTTTTTTTTTATTTTTCTTTGTCTCGCCACAACACCAACTTATACATCAAAAACACCAACAAACTTTGTTCTAAGCAGGATGATTATCAACCACACAACACACACAACATATAAACCTTAAAAAAAAAAAAAATTGGAAGCGGATGACCGCGCCACAACACACTAGGCGTTTAAACCCAAGTTTGAACCATGGGCTCCCCCACAAGCCGAGCACAAAAAGCAAAACGCCCCCCTCGTTGTAGCTCCCGCTCCCAAGCTCTTGCGCCATCTCGCAAGCACGCAGCCACGAACTACAGCTTTGTTCCGCGGGCAAAACAAAAAAAAACAAAAAAAAAACAAAAAAAAAAAAGGAAAAAAGAAAAGGAAAAAGAAAAGGAAAAAGAAAAAAAAAAGAAAAATTCAACCTCCAGACTGTTGCTTTGAAAAATTGAAACAAAGAAGTTGGCAGGAAAGAAAACTTTTGTTGCAGCCGTTAAAGGTAGGCGTCCTCCGAGGAAAGCCGCTAGAAAACTGTTGACAATCAACGTTATGGTCACAACGTGATGCCCTATAGCAACCCAAGCTCGCCCGTAGTTTTCGGGTTTTTATGTAATGTAATATAAGGGTTTTTTTTTTTTGATAGAACGGCCTTCTTCTTCTTCTTGTGACTGTATCCATCTGTGTTCTTGCAAGGGGGTTTTTTTTTTTTCTTTTTGCCCTCCTGTGAGCCTATCAAGGTAGCAAAAGGCTCACTAGAGGGCTCACTCGAGGGCTCACCATAGGGGAAGAAGAAGAAGAAGAAGAAGAAGAAGAAGAAGAAGAAGAAGAAGAAGAAGAAGAAGAAAACCGTGTCGGAACCCTTGCGGGGAAACAGTGACCAGAAATCCCCTTTGGCGCGCGATGGTGAGCTGGCCGCTGAACATCTGCAGGCTTGCTTGCTTCGACCTCGAGACTCCCCCGACGACGCATGGTCGTGAGGTCATATTCGGGCTATTTTCCAAAGCTATAGCCAGTAGTAGCAGAGAGTAGAAAAGAGTAGCATAAAGTAGTAGATAGTAGCAAAAGAGAAGCAAAAGAGTAGCAGATAGTAGTAGAAAGTGGTAAAAGAGTAGTAGAGAGATGAAGAGAGACGTAGATGGTAGTAGATGGTAGTAGATAGTAGTAGATAGCAGCAGAGAGTAGTACATAGTAGTAGATAGCAGCAGAGAATAGCAGAGAGTAGCAGAGAGCAGCAGCCCAACAGACCAAAAAAAGGGGGAAAATACAATGTGCAACTCCTTATGCCCAACTGAAATCTAATCATGCCTGTCACAGCCCAATAGTAATGGGGCTTCTAACCAGAGGTTTTCAAGGCCATCGTGACAAATACCAGCCTGCTCGTTAATCCATTGCATGATGGTAGCCTGTGTTCCTAAAGAGGGGGGATGGCATAGCCAGTGACGAGGCGAGGCGTCTTCCATTATCTCGTTCTCGGCGCAATATTCAGATAGTAAACGGCTGTGCAGCAGTGAAGAAGTTGCACAAACAAGCACCGGCAAGCTTGGCAGCAAATTTGTTGTTTAATATATATATATATATTGCCATCATAACGCCCCCGGCATAGACGGCGCCGTGACCAACATTGATCAACGACGATACTACATGATCATTTCCGATAATGCCTCGCCGTCAACGACAACCGTTGTTTAACCCGATCGTGCGCGCGATGCCGCATGTGATGCTTCCCGACGCGAGACTGCTTGACGAATATAAAAAACTGGAAAAAGGCTATCATATATATATATATATATATATATATATATATACACCTATATTATATATATATATACACATATATCGCGCTCGGTCATGGAAGAAACCGTCCACCGTTTCCCGATCGGACTTGCGAGGCTGAGTACGGAAAAAAAACATCAACAGGCTGGGAACGACAGAACATTCCTGACCACACTCGACCACGCTTTATACTGTAAAACGCCGTGGGAAACGTCAGGCAGCGCTACGCCGCCACGTCACAACGACGGACGCCCGACGTCTGTGGTGAAAAAAAATCATGTGTATAAACTCGTATCATGCAGTTCTGGCTTGGGTACGTTGGAGGGAACGAACCGAGACAATATGCTGATTGATGCTTTTTCATCCATGGTTTTGAGTTGGTTGAAAGTTCTGTTACTGCAGCTATTAAAAAAACGCCATAGAAGAGATACAATAGTAAAACAGCCCGTGTTATCTGTTTCTCTGGCCATCTGCCTGACCTCCTCTTCTCTCCAAGAAGACCCATGTCATCGCTCTCAGGACGCCTGTTTGAACAACATTTATCGACGCATACTGCAAAAGCACGCAGGGTTTAAACCGTATGGTCTCAAGTCCCATCATTCTCGAAAACACCTTTATAACGAGTAACGAGTACTTCGCAGTAGGTTCGTTCGTCTCTTTCCGAGATAGTACCTATAGGTTGATGATGTCTGGCCTCTTGGGGGGAAAAAAAAAAATTAAAAAATAAAAAGGCATTTCATACTCTTAGAGGCCGTCTTGCCCTTTTTGCTTCAAATCCACTTTCAGTCTCCCAAATCCTCGCCCCCCCCCCCCCTTTAAAAAAGAAAGATTTTTTTTTAATAGACAGACTCCTTTAGCAAGAAACCTCCAAGACATGTATCTCCAAGACACAATAGTTGTACCGACTACTAATTACGCAAAAGCTTTGCACTGCTGTCTCGCGGTCCTCTTCCATCCACCCCCCCTTTTTTTTTTTCTTATCCCCTCAAGGGAAACCAAAACAACCAGTTAATGATGAACACACAATCAAAGACCACAGAGAAGGAGGTCTTAAATTTTCTCTTCTTTTCTTTTTCTTTCTTTTTCTTTTTTTTAATAATGAAAAAAAAAAAAAAAACAGATGATGATGTTACATCTCCAAAAAGAGCCACATGCATATCAAGCCTCGTCCAATGAGGAACCCAAAACAAAAGCCCTGTATGTACACTGTATGTAATATGGAATCCGTCAAACTGCAACTCCTTGCGCCCGCATCCTCGAATGAAAAATAAAAAAGAAAAAATAAATAAAAAAGAAAAAGGAAAAAAAAAGAAAAAGAAAAGAACAACAACCGACAGCCAAGCCTAGAAAGATTTTTGGATCAGAAATTGCCACGTAGAAGAAGCCTCGGCCCGTTCAAAAACCTATAGAGTTAGTTTGCATCATCGACGTGAGCGGCGTCATGCCCATACCGAATAACGTCATGCGTTTGGCATCTGTCATATTCGTGCCGTGTCGCAGCTTTCGTCAGCTCGCATCCGGGCTTTGAACTTCATAAAGAAGAAACCAAAAGCCTCTGCAGCCGCAGTGCATATATAATCGATCCCTCTTAAGCACGAGCATGTGTCGTACACAACGCGTGCGTAGTGCCGTGAGAGCCTTGACATTACATAGTATTCGGACTCTTTTGTCTTCTTCTTCTTCTTCTTCTTTTTTTTTTTTTTTTTTTTTTGGGAGGGGAAAGGGTTTCTCCCTCAAGCTCCCCTCGGGCTTCATCTCAAGGCGGGGGGGGAAATGCAAGGAAAAACCCCCCTTTTGGCCGCTGCTGTTCGACTTGCAGCTGGCAGACGATGCAAATGTATGTAGTATCGGTGCATGGGCGAATGGGAGGAACGCCCTGCCAGCCTGTCAACTTCTTGGGATTGGCTCTCTCTGCGTTGAGGGGCGAAGCAAAGCAACTTGTCTAGGCGAATGTCCTGTCCCATCTCGTTGGCGGAGACCACAAGCAGTGGATCATATATGCTGTTCTTACATTCATTCCCATATCTAGTATCCTATAAGCAGCTGTCATTTCACGGTCTCCGTTTCCGTTTGCTTCCGCTGGGCTGCCGCTAGGCGATGCCGACGGGGACACGCAGCACGCATGAAAAAAAAAAAGGTGTATATATTAGATAGATTACTTGTACGCTTCATTTGACCTATCGGCTTGTTTCGGGTTCCGAGGCGACACTTGGGCGTCGAGGAATGGGTGCCGTCCCTAAGAAGGGGTAAAAAAAAAAAAGAAAAGAAAAGAAATCGTCATCACGGCCATGCGTCTACATGACATGTGTATCCATCCGTCAGCGTAAATAAACCATACGAAACTCCAGTGATATGCCTCCCCTCCCCCGCTCATATACCTTCCATCGCCAATAAGCGCTTGCATCAAGGGGAAAAGTGTAAACCCCCCCCCCCCCCCCCCCCCTTTTTTTTTTTTTTTTTCAAAACCAAATTTCCTTCTCCAGCGTGTCATTTATTGAACCGGGAGCTGGTTGGAGCGTCCTTGGCACGGCTCTTCTCCATCTAGCCGCCAAAATTCATCTTCAACGTAATGGTTGGCTGTGAAGCCTCGTTGGAAAGCGTCTTGCTTGCGGCACCGGCCGTCGGCCGACCCGATCGGATGACTTCCTCAAGGAACGCTCGCTGACCACCGCTTAGGCCTCCAACAATGGCTCTAAACACCCCCTGATCCACCGCTGCTAGCTCCAGGAGGCGTGTGCTCGTCTCTGAGTAAACGTCCTCGCCCTCACCCGTCGCTCTGGCCATGAGGGCTGGAATGATCATTGACATGGCGGCAGTGACTCGATCAGGCTTGACCGACCTTACGTACAAGCATAGAGTGTGACTGACGAGTGATCGAGCTCGTTCAGGATCTTCAGGATCCACATTCGTCACAAACGCTATGAGCCGTGGGAATAGATAACGGGCAATGCTGACGTCTGCTACAGAAGGTGCCCCTTGCAGCAACAGCGATCGTATACAATTGGCTGCTATCTTGGCCGTCTTGAAACAAAGCACCAAAAAAAAAAAAGAAAAAAGAAAAAAAAAAAAGAGTTAGTTACGCTGTCATCAAGTGCGGCAAGAGAAAGAGCCGAGTTCGGGAGGGTGGTTACATAAAAAAAAAAAAGACGTACCATTCGATCTGTGAGGCAGTCTAGGACCTCATCTAGATAGCGCGCGACGAGAGGTTCGGTAGCAGGCAGTTGATTGGTGCCACTTGTAAGCAGGATTGTGGTGGCGAGCAGGCTGTTCTTTACAGAGGTCAGAGACGTCGGCGTCTCCCGCTTTTGCGCGTTGAGGTAGATGGACAAGAAGCGCCGAAGGCACCCTTGCAGCTGGATGTCGGTGGCTGATGGCCCACCGGCCGAGCCTCTTCTCGACCTGGACATGCTGGCGACGAACCGTTTCAGAATGGCAAGCGATTGCGGCACAATGACTTCTTGGCAGTCGGGCGTGGCGAGGATCGTGGCGAAAATGTGAATTATGCAAGCGTGCAAGTCCGTCTTGATGATGGATGGGAAGACTTCGGCGGCATCCACAATCGCGTTGAGCGCGGTGCTAATCAGCAGGATGGCCTCTCCGTTCATCTGGTGTCGCGCCGGCGCATTGTTGTCGGATAGGCCGGGCAAGATGCCGGACAGGACAAGAACGATGATTCGGGTCAATTCGAACAATTGGTCGATATCCTCGGAGAGATCGCCGTCGTCGTCCGACTGTCTTCGGGCCGAAGGGTGCGTGACACACAGATCTCTAGCAACCTCGACAATGACGCTCTGAACATCCAGACCCTCCGTCAGCACAAGGCGATCGAGGAGATCCATCGTCTCGGAGAAGACGTCGGGCCTGTAGATTGCATGACCAGTGACGCTAGGGTGCAGTATCTTCTTCAGGGCTTGCAGGATGGCCAGCATCTGCTCCTGCGTGGCTAGGGAGTTGTCTTGGCCGGGTCGGGTGGCTAGAGCCTCGAAGGCGAGACCAAAGAGCACGAAGAAGAAGGCCACCGGCTCGTCCCGGTAGTTGATGCCCGGCACCTTTGCCTGTCCGTTGGCAGATGTCTCGCCGAGCTCTTTGCCGTCCAGGGCATCGAAGACGAACTCGCTGTCCTGCTCGATCAGGCTTGCAATCGCATCGACCAGCTTGAGCCACGCGTCTTGGTAGAAGCGAAGCAGGGTCTCGCGGTTCAGGGCTGCGTAGATTGTGTCCAGGCTGCCCGACAGAGAAGGCGGCCCCAGCGTCATTGAGATATCCGGCTCAAACCGGAGTCGTGCAAATTCTCGGAGGGCCTCGAGCCAGAGAGGCGTCAGCTTGCCAATGTGCGGCTTGAGGACGTCCAGTAGATACTTCTGCTCGGTGCTGGCTACCTGCAGCTCTGCCCAGGCCGAGAAGACGGAGATCTTCACCATGACTTGGGCGTTGGAGCTGAGGCCCTTCAAGTCGCCAATCCCCGCATTTTCGATGTCGCTCGAGAAGTTCTCCAAAGCGTTTACAAGCGTCTTCAAGATACGCCCCATCCGGTCCACGTCGGTGACGATGCCTATGGAGATGAAGCTTGCGCAGACATTGACAGCCTCCGAAGCCAATTCGGCGGACGAGTCTGCCGCGAACGCCGGGGTCAGTGCCGAGCTGATTTGGGCTTGGTACTGCTCCAGCAGCATCGCTTCCTCAAAGTCCGGATCAGGCGTCTTGCCAAACATCTTGAGCACGGCGCCGATGATCTTGAGGCCCCATATGCGCAGCTCTAGGACGCCCGACGTCGACGCGGAAAAGGCCATGCGAACGACATCGGCAATCTTGCTTTGCAGCGCAAGCTGAGCCTTGGACTCGCCGTTTGCCGCCACATCCTTTGCGATGATGGCAAACATGTCATGGATGCAGCTGATGGCAAACGTCGTCACTTGCCAGCGCAGAGGCTCTGCTGCTGATGCCGCGTCGGCCTTGTCTCCTTTGGCACCCGCCGAAGCGGCGGCAAACCCTGCGGCTTCCTCGTCCCGTAAATCAGGCAGCCCGCCTGTCGTAGATTTGTTCGCGTTCTTCTCTTCCTCTGGCTTGGCCCGCGTCATTTTCAACACGACTTGGAAGCGCTGAAGCCACGAAGAGGTCTCGTTTAGAGAGGTCTGGTGTAGCCAGTTTCGGATGATATTTCGGATCCCGTCGTGGGACGGGTCGGCGTCGAGCACCAGCCACAGTCGGTCCTCAAATCCCTTGTCTGCTTCTCGTAGAACGTCTCGCGGCTCTCGCTTCATGATGTTGTATAATCCATCTACGGCCACGTCTCGCAGAGCTGCGTGCTCGGACGAGAGGTATTTCTGCAAGACTCTGACGTAGTCTCCAAAATGCATCTGCCCGGGGGCATACAGGGACAGGTGCTCCAGGCAGCCCAGCGCAGCCCTCTCGACGAATAAGTCTTCTTCGTCCTGGAACTGCCCAACCAAGGTGAAGATGAGCTCCCGCGACCTGTTGGCATCTTGAAGGTCGGGGCCTAGCACATTGATAAGCGAGTCGACGCTTCGTGCAATGGCGGCCGTGGTCGAGAGTTCCATTTCAAAGTTCATCGTAATGGCCGAGGGTATCTCGGAATGATGCGTCTCGGAAACGTACAGCTGAGCGAGCATTCCCAGGGTGCTTGGCACGTAGGTGGCAAAGCTCAAACCGGCAGCGTCTGCCGCCAGCGACAATGCCTCGAGAGCCCAATAGTGAACGACGGGATGGGGGTCGTTGCAAAGAGACATCAAGATGCCGAGTATGGTTTTCAAATGGTAGCCGGCTGCCATTCCGCCCACCTTGGTCTGGATGGCACCCAAGGCCATCGCGCAACCCGCTCTGGCACTGGGTTCCCGATTTCCAACAATGGTGTCAACGAGATATTTAATCTCCTGATTCGTAAACGCGTTGCCGTACACGTTGCACAGCCTCGCAACGGCAGCATAACCAAGGCCGCGGACATATTGGTCCGGATCGAGAACGAAATCCCTAACAATGTCTTGCAACAATCTCTCGACGGCGATGTTGGAAACATCCCCAGACGGAGAGCTGGTCTCCTTCACCGCAACCCTCATCGTGCAGAGAACTGCCGCCGCGAGGTTGACGTTGATAGCCGCTTTGCGGCCCGGATCTCGTTGGAGAGAGCCTGCAGACGCAAATGTTCGAATTTGCTCCAGAATGCTTTCTTGGACCTTGGCCGGGGTCAATGGAAACGCGAAAGCAAATAGCTGTATGGCGTTGTTAATGACTTCGGTAGCCGGCGGGTCGGGATCTGTCGTGCCGTCATCCATGCCGCCGATATACAGCATCGACGCATCGTGCTCTAGACTGCCGCAGACCGGCGATTGCAGCAGACCGTCGATGAAAGCGTCCGAGTCACTCTTCCGGACCTCGTCCTCATGTATAGCATTCTCATTTTGACCAGGTAGCGGTCTGACGTTGAACCCCGACACGAGGCCGGTTATCCCAAAACCGGTGTTGTCGCCAACGTCCCAAATCGACTCAAAGGTGCCGGCGGCGTTCGCTATCGACGCGCTCAAAGAGTTGGGCGTGTAGTTGTCGGGGTCCGCGAAGAGAGATATCGCAAGAGTCAGCAGATTTGACTGCAAGAGGGCTTCGCTCCCTCCTGCGGGGCTCAGGTTCACCAATTTGATATAGCACTGCAAGACTCTGCGCTGCACCATCCTGTCAAGGTCCTGCAATTGGAGAGCGGGAGTCAGCCGCTGCGATATGTCGTCGGTCGTCTTCTTAGACGGCAGCGCCTTCAAGAAGGCCGTCGTGCTTTGGAGCATGGCTGCGATTCGTTTGGAGACGTCAACCGTAAGAAGCCGGTTATTGAATTGGAGAAAGGACAAGATGGATCCTAGAGCGCATTCTCTCACGTGAGTGAGAAATGACGCCTCGAGAAGGCTCCTGGCCGAGGTGTTGTCCTTGGCTAGAGGCTTCGGCAGTGCGTTCTTCCAGAGCAAGAGCAGTTGCGAAAGATGGATCTTGACGAAATTTGGACCCAAAGACATGAGGCCGCCAATGAGAATCCAAGCCACTTGTATCTGCGTGCTTGAAACGCGGAGCTCCGATTGACTGCTGGACTTGAGCAAGTTCGTTGCCATTGTCAGGACTCGGCTGTTGACATCGAGAGAGCCGTGCAGTGGGCGGGAAGGGCTGGCGCTTAGCGTGGCGGCCAATCCGTGCGCGAAGCCGATGCATCGTCGGGGCGAGTTGCGGCCGGTTCCCAGCAGAGACAATTCCCGGCTGAGGCTGTTCATGCAGACCGAAAGGCAAGGCAGCAGCTGTTGAGGGCATGCGAGAACAAAGGCCTTCATGCAATGCGAGGCAAATACCTGGACGGAATAGCTCGGGTGCTGCAGCACCTGCAACAGCCCATCTCGGCAGGACTCTGCAAAGCTGTTTGCGGCAGATCCGAGCGACTTGATCAGCGATGCGACGGCGTTGAGGGCAGCGATTAGTGTGTGCTTTTGAGGTTCTGGTCGTTCGGCCAAGGACTGAGGATAATTCTTCAGCACGCCGCTGATCAAAGATTCCGCCGCTGATGTCTGGCCAGACTCTCCCAGAATCTTGCGCCCGATGACGTCTTGGATGATGGCATCCACAATCTTCCTAGATATCAACAAGCGGTAGCGGTTGTTGCCAATGGTTGCGTGACCGAGGATATCAACGGTTAGACTCTCCACTATGCCAAGGTAATTGGCCTGCACTGTCTTCTCCCCCAGCCGGCGGAACAGTTCACCGTAGCAGACCCCAATCGCCGCACGAGACTTGTTGGTCGTTGCGGCCTTGACATAATGGCCGGCCAAGACTTTCAAGATATCGTGCAGGGACAGGGTAAGGTCTTGACTCCGCCTTGCGCCAGGAGCCGGGCTGGACGAGCGAGACGGGATCTCGTCCTCATCCCCCACAATGCCGGGATGCGTAGATGCTCGTTTGAGCTTAGTCTTGGATTTCTTATTCTTCGAGGCAGCCTCCGCAGCGCTGGACTCTGAATATCCTTGCACAAGGGCTTCGGCGAAACAGCTAGCCATGGCATTCCGAACCTTGGAAGATGACGAATCGGCAGCCTTGAACATTGCCGTCTCCAGCTTGTCGAAATCGGTCGAATTTTTAAAGTACGTGGTGTGCCGCACCAATGCCTTGAGGCATCGGCACGCAGACGCAACAACCAGGGTTCCTTTATCGGCAGAGGCATGGTTCCTCGCCTGCTTCCATACGTCACGGGATGTGTATTCATCCATGGACCCCTCCACCATGGCAACAATCTTCTCCAAGGCTGCAAATGCCGCCGCTCTGATCCCTGCATTGCTCGAGGCCGACTTGAGCAGCTTCAGCAGTGTTGCGCAGGCCAGCTGATGCAGTCCAATCGCACTATCTCCGGCGGACGCAAAGACATCTCCCAGACAGCTCACGGCTGCATGCTTTGCGCGAGTCTCGCCATCCGACTTTGATTTCCCTCCTGCCGCTATCGCCACAAGGTCGTTTATCGTCTCGAACAATAGCTTCCTGTCGCCCTTGCCGAAAATGTAGGCTAGGCAAGCTCCGAGGTTGTTTCTGACGACCCGAGAGGGCTGCGGGGCGGAGAGGTTGATGATCTGGAATATTTCGCGTTTGAGGTAGAATTGCTGCGCCGTACAGTCGTCCGCCGAAAGCCCCAGCACGTGCCTCTTCAAGCCCGAGACAAAGGTAAGGAGGAAAAGATCCTGCTGCTCGGCGGGGAGCGCTTGAAGCTTGGGGAGGTCCAGCTCCGGGTTGGCAGTGGCAGTGGCAGAGGCGGCGGCGGCGCTGGCCTGTACGCTCGGCGCACTGGCTGGAGCTTCGGGCCCCTGGCTCGACGACATCGCGGGCGGGATCCGGCGTCGTGTGCTGTATCGCCTCGTCGCGTCTTCCCCTACTGCAGCTGTGGTCGTCCGTGGCTCTTTGATAGGGGAAATGGGATGGCCAGCAATCCAACAGGCGTGATGATGGGCGTCGACACTAGCGGTGGTGGTGCAGCGGCCAATCAGCAGGCGGCAGTGGCCCTGGATGGGCAGCCTTTCCGCCCCGAGCCTCGGGGAAGATCGTTAACCCGGCGCATTCCTGGGACATGCGATATTGAGCTTTTGGCTCCAATATCGTTGGCTTCCATATCTTGGGTCGAAGCCTCGAGTTGAGAGGCACAAGGTTTCAATCTTTGGGGAAGGGGGAACCGGGGAGCATTTGTGTGCTCAAATTCTGTTTTTATTTTTATTTATTTATTTGTTCATTTATTTGTTTGTTTGTTTATTTATACTTGGTATCGCCATATACCGGGAGACACAATTATGATGACACCCGCAAGGTCATTTTCGCTCGTGAGAACGCCTTCCAGCCTCTCCGTCTCATCTCGCGCATCTCGGAGCGTTCTTGTATGCCCGTCATGTCTGCGACCGTTTGGGACGACGGCGCCTCAGTACGCCGGACACAATAAATGGTCCAAAACAAAGCACATAAAGGCGGTTACGGACAAAAAGAAAATGTCTGACCGCACTTCATTCACAAAGCTCATCACCATGTACTCGAAAAGTTGGTGGCGCCCAAGCTTCCCTCCGCACGCCCACAGAAGGAGAAACCCCAGTTAACCATTGATACAACAGTGTATGGCGAGGATGTCAAGTTCAATCCGCAGCTAGCAAGCGCAATCGCAGCAGCAACAAAAGGTACAGTCTGCACATCATGGCACACTCTATAAGAAACACCCCCCCCCCCCAACCTCCTGGAGATGGCGAAAGTGTTCCTCTAAATTGTATAATAAAACAGCAAGCGTGCCAAAGTCGTTGATCGAGGGAGCCATCGCAAGAGGCCAAGGCCGCTCAGCAACTGGCGCACAGCTTGAACCCATGACCATGGAAATCCTCATGCCACCTAATATTGCCCTCGTGGCTGATATTGAAACGGACAACAAGACGCGCAGCTTGCACGACCTCAAGTTTGTCGTCAAAAAGGCCGGCGGGCTCGTGGGCTCCACTGCCTTCTACTTCTCAAGGCGCGGGCGTGCCGTGTTCAAGGCTAGGGACGGCGGCCCTTCTCTGTCGGACGTGTTGGAAGAGGCAATTGAACATGATGGCGCCGAGGACGTTGAAGAGCACCCCGATGGCGGGTACTTGATCTGGACGGAGCCATCTAAGCTTATGGCCATTACTGAAGCCATCTCGAAACGATTTGAGCTCGAGGTCGTCGAGTCTGAGATTATGTGGGCTGCAAATGAAGACACGCAAGCTGATGTCGACTCAGCCGAATTGGCAGAAAGCTTGAACGTCTTGCTTTCTGGCCTCAGGGAGTATATGGAGGTGAGAGCAATCTTCGCCAATATTCGCCAGGGCACCATCACGGATGACGAATGGGACAAGCTGGAGAGGCATATAGATATATAACCGTAAAAGCAATCTCATAGTACACAAGAAATCACCCCAAACCAACATAGTTGGCTTTTTTTTTTTTTTTTTTTTGCCCTTTTTCTGGCCCTCCTTTCTTCAGCCTGAACGCCAACCATGCATTTGTCCTGTTCTCGCCAATAGCGCCGCCTATCCACACAAACTTCATATAATACGGCCCAACTTTTTGTCTCCTTCATCCCTCACGAATCTCCCCGTCACTAGATGCCATGACATCTTCGTAGCACCCTTAGGGGCTGCTCTCGTTCCTCTGCGCCTGCTGCGCCTGTTGTCGCTGCTTCTCTTCCAAGAGAGCTTGCCGAAGCTTTTGTCTTGCCACGATTCTCTCGTATTCCGCCTTGACCTCCTCTCTATCCTGTGGAAGCTTGTTGCATTCCTCAGGCTTTGGCCAGAAACCGTTAACCGTGAAGCGATTTTCCAGGTTCGTTCCGAAATAGTACATGATCCCAATTGGGAAAAGCAGATAGGTGCCGAACTATTCCGGACGGACGAGAGTTAGGAGATTGCCGTCATGCCGGAGGCCAAGCAAGCTTACCTTGAAGACTTCGAGATTTAAGCTGCCCATTTTTGAATCAAAATTGCCTCTGTTTTTTTTTTTTTTTTTCCTTTCCTTTTTGGTTGAGATGCTCGCTGAGATAATGTGGAAATGTCAAATCTTGAATATCTACCCCCAACTACCAGTGGGCAGATGCTCTTGGATGACGAGAGGTTCCTCTTTGATGCATTTACATCATAACCTCGATAAAGCGGTAGCTTCTTAGCCCCGCCGCCCCAACCCACAATCTCACACCACTGAACTGATAGAAACATGGAAACTCAAAAGGATCAGCTGATATTACTATGTAACTATCTAAGTGCTCCCGTTTTGATAGTAGCATTATCGGATACATTTGTTTTGCATTTTCAAGACGGCCAAGGGAAGCATAAAATTATTTTAACCCATATATGTATCATCAGGGCATATCCCGACTGTGACTGAGCGCATACAATTTTTTTTTTTTGATCAGTGATGAATCAAAAAGCACATGTTGAGCCAAAGGAGGTGTTTGTGATAAAAATCGTCGCCTGGACGAGAAGTCATCCCTCCACCATACTTATTCCTCATTCTTTCCCACATGGAAACAAAAACCACAAAAAGAAAAAAAAAACCCATGAATCCCTCGAAAAATATCAACGCCATCGAGATTTCCATTTCCCTAGAGTCCAAAATCCCGTGCCCAAAAAGCTATACAGTAAGCTGAGATAGGAGGCCAACCCCCAACCCCCAACCCCCAACCCTCTTCCCTTTCCAGACAAAAAGCGCCAACGGGTTTCCGTATACCACCACTACCAAGAAGCGCATCACTGAGCGGTCCCATTCTTCTCCCTTTCTGCCTGTGCTTCCTCCATCATGAAACGCTCAGTGAAGCTCCGAGGCGTCCCCGTAAAGCCCGGTTGAATAACGCTAGCACGGAAGCTGCTAAGGTCTCCCTCGTCCATTCCGCTGCGGCCATCTAGACCTCCGACAAAAGTATTGAACTGACCCAAGGAGGCAGCTCTTGCGTGCACTTCTGGATTGCGCACAACAGGCATGATGACGGGGCGGCCTTTGTATGACCCGAGAGACCCGGGTTGGAACCTGGACGCGGCAGACATGGGATTTTCCATCCTAGGTGGTCGCACGATGGAGACGGCCGGCGAAGTCGAATAAAGGGGCTGTTGGCTAGGCTGAGCTATGTTCGACACTTCGTCCTGGGGTTCGTCGTCTGAGGGTTCGTCTTCGTCTGGCGGGGGAGGCGGTCTTTCGCGCGGCTTCGGCGGAGCACTGAGACCGCCAGGTTCGAACTCGAACATGTCATCGTCACCATAATCGTCCACGCTCTCATCGTCCAAAGTAGCTGGATTCCTGCTTTCCCCGGGAATGGAAGTGCGCTGCGAATTGTCTTGCGCAGGTGCCGCAGCCGAGAAGCCATTGCTCGGCCCTCTTGCCGGCAACTGAGCGAGCGAAGATGGTGCGGACTTTTGAGCAACGGAAGGCTTGCGTTTGCCCATGGCTAAGTAATCGTCCTCGTCGTCTGATGAGTCGTCACCATCCTTGTCCTTTTCCGACCCACGGCTGTTGACGTCCCTAGAATCTAAAGATGCTGTATTGTTGCTTGGAACAGCTCCCGCTGAAATGTCTATGCTTGGATTTTTGGTTGTATGTGTAGTCTGAGCTGTCTTGTTCATGCTGTCTTGTTGGGGATTGGTCCCGTCTGTCTCTGGATTGACGACGGTCCAAACGGTGCCTTCTTCTGCCGGCACTCTGGACAAGGCTCTCAACGCCTCGGTGGAAGAGCTTTTCCGGGGCGGAGGCTCCCACTCCTCCGTATCGTCGCCCAGTATCATGTCGGAGGCAATTGACTCGTCTTCCGCGGCTGGCGATGGTGCAACGGGAGTTATGAATTCCACCTGCTGTGGCGATGACGTAGGCAGTACCTCGGCACCCATGAATTCGAATCGAACCCGCCTAGGACTCTGAGGCAGCTTGGATATGCTAGAAGAGCGCCGCAGAGCACTGCGCCGAATCTTGGAGTCGCTCTTGTCCGAGCAAACAGACGACGTCGAATCCTCGGTGGCGGTCCTCGCCAACCGGTGCGCCTCGGCTGGGGCCCGTGCGTCCGCACCAGTCGCGTTGTTGGCCGTGGTTGTAAGGCCACCCATGGTGATACCATCGCCTGTGGCAGTGCCGCTGTCGGCAGTCGGTGGTCCCATTACAGGCAGCAACGGGGAGGGAGCCGTGGTCTGGGTGGAAGTCGTCGTGGCCGTCGAGGTGGTGGCGGCCGGGACAGCACGGCGGTCGTATGGAGGGAAACTGTCCAGCAGGGGCAGATAGCTCGGCGTAAAGAGGCCCTGCAACTCGGTCTCCCGCTCGCGCGAGCTGCCGGGAGCCGCGATACGAGGGGACACTTCAGGCGTCGGAGCCTGCTGGAACGCAGCCGATTCGGGATTGTCAGGTGGTTGTCGTGAGTCAGCGGTCTCCAGCTCGGGGCGGAGTGTCGGGTAGTTGGCAAAGGATGGCGCAATGGCTCTCTCGATGCTGGTTGCGACGCTGGGGTTCACGCCGGTGAGGAGGTCATGGTAGTAGCGCTGGAAGTCGGCGATCAGGTCGTAGCGATAAGCACGCATCTTGCCCTCCAGGTCATCCAGCTTGGTGTGGAGGCTGTTGAGCAACGTCGCTTCCATTGCGGCTAGCAAGATGCTGCAAACGGACTGGAGCGTGTCAATGGCCTTGATCTGGGCATGACGCTAAGAAAGCAGAGCGGGGAGCGAAGGCGGCCGCTGTTCTGGACCCGAGAAACTCTATGTATACAGTGGCCAAAAAAGAGAGGGCGGGGATGAAAAAAAAAGGGAAGATGAAGAAAGTGTGCTTTTGAGCTCCTGTCCTGGGGAAAAGACGAACAGAAGCATAACCCAAGTTAAGTTGTAGATCTGGGTATAGCGAGGAAGTGGGTTAACTACATTTACATAGCGTGGGCTCTTTCCCCCCACCCTCTGGCCTGCTCGTGACCTCTCTCGAGGTGTGAAAGAAAGGGCTATTCTAACTTTCTTTTTCTTTTTCTTTTTCTTTTCCCTTTTTTTTTTGACCTTGAAAATTTCCTTCTCGCAGCTTAATCGGCATGCAATCAAGATGCGCTCTCTCAGGGTCGGAGACACCCGTCTAGACCGAGTCGGAAGCCGCATGACGAACTTTGGGTGACTTTGATCCGTTGCTTGGGAGGAGAGGGGGGGGGGGGGGGGGCTTACTTACGCTAGGCAGATAGATAATGGTTCAATCGGATATCGTGGCCTCGCACCAACTGATAGTTTTTGATGGCCGCAATGGACTAGAAAACATGCTGTCAGGAACTACTCGTACTTACGGTAGTAGGCAGAATCCAGGGCAGTGGCGAATCAGCATTGTCGCCTGTCGATGCCCGCTCGCAGGTTTTCGTGGCTCCTTGGCTCTGACCATGAGGGCAGTCTCTGGCGTCGCATCGCCTGGATGTGGCAGACCACCTTTTCGGACCCCGGATATTCCAGGCTGCTTCCAGACCAACGAGTGCTGAGCCAAGCCCTCCCTCACCCCCAACATAGGTCTCACGAGCGTGGGCAAGCGTGGGATACAGAGGGGGGGTTAGGGTGCTGCTTATGCAGCATGCTGCAGATCTCCCCTGCTGGTTCGGTGAGGCGGCAACCCCTCATCTCTCATCTTTCATCTATCCGGCAGCACGCGGACAATTCATCGAGGCAGCCGTCCTACCAGTGCGCCTACGGTGCTTGGTTGGCTACATACCTCTTTGGCGAGAGGCTTTCTGAATTCGTGTACGGAGCGTGTGCCTTGTTTCTGCCGCCTTGGTAAAACAATCTTGGCGGTAATCGAGTAGCACATAGTACTAAGGTACCTGGTAGTACTACCTGGTAGTAGTACCATAGCTACCTCCCAGTAGGCGCCTCAGATACCATGCGCCGCGTACGTACCGCTTGGTTGTAGCTACCTGTCAAATACTCCGTACGGTCCATCCCCGTCAAATAAGGCAGGCGATGGCTATCCACGGCATGCCTGGGCTTGTGGCCCGGATATGTGCGTATCCGTTCAATGGAATATTCGTTCCTGCGAGCTGCTGCTCCGTGCTTTTTCCCGCACTTGATGATAAGGTAGTGGTGGTCCGGTGGACATATTGTGCCGCTAGCGGGCCATCTGGTCTCTTGGACGTGGTGTCACCCACGGAACAGACCTGGTAACGCGAGAGAAATGAGATGCGGCACGCCATTTGATAATTCCTGATAATAATGGGAATCTCGGCTGGGGGCTTGCAATACAGTATCGAGTGATAAACATGTGAGCAAGACGCAGCTTTGGTGAGATTCATTTGCTTGACCATTTTAAAGGCGCACGTGCTTTGTACAGTAATAAGTACCTACGAGGCACCTGTAAGGTACTAGGTAGTGCCTAAAAGGTAAGGTAGGTAGGTAGTACCTATTAGGTAGTAAGAGGTACAGGTAGTAGTTGATTTCGACCCTGAGCCGTGCGGCATCGCCTTGTGGCTGATGGCCAGTGGTGATCGCCGCGCTGAGCAGAAACGCTGCCCATAAAGTTGGTAGTACCTCGAGTACTTTAATTCAGTAAGTAATAGATACATATTACCTACTACCTCAGTACTCCCTCTCGTACTTTAGGTACTATACCTACCAAATACCTTACCTGTAGGCAACAACCCAGGGCTTCCAGCACAGAGAACGGCATGGAGCACAGTGCGTTCTACGGAGCCGATTGTGGCTGGGATGCTCTGTACTTATGGCTGGTTGTTCGTGATCCCGCTCACACCGCTTTCCTTGTTCCGGAACATCCCTGACAAGGTACCGAAATTCTGCCCATAGCCTCGCTGCCAGCTGTGGAGACCGTGCCGGCTGCGCGTACTTCCGCCCATGTCCCCTTTGGCCATCAACAAGCTTTCGCCGAATTCTATCGAGCAGAATCCGAGAAGACGCGGGATCAATTCGCACCCTTACAGCATGTCGACCATTCCGGCCTCGGCCCTCCAATCAGGGTCTCCACCCACGATCCCGCTGGGGTTCAATGCCAAACAGCCCCAGAAGGTTACGCTGTACCCGCTATCCAACTACACATTCGGCGTCAAAGAGACCCAGCCAGAAGAAGATCCATCCGTCATAGCCCGCCTGAAGCGTCTGGAAGAGCATTTCAGCGAACATGGCATGCGCAGAACTTGCGAGGGCATCCTGGTGTGCCACGAGCACAACCACCCCCATATCCTGATGCTGCAGATCGCAAACGCGTTCTTCAAGCTTCCCGGAGACTACCTGCGGCCAGAAGACGATGAGGTCGAGGGGTTCAAAGCTCGGCTGGACGAGAGACTTGCGCCGGTAGGCCGATTAGGCGAGGGCGAAGAGGCTGGAGACTGGGAGGTGGGCGAGTGTCTTGCGCAGTGGTGGAGGCCAAACTTCGAGACCTTCATGTACCCTTTTGTGCCAGCGCACGTTACGCGGCCCAAGGAGTGCAAGAAATTCTACTTCATTCAGTTGCCAAAGAGCAGTAGGTGCTCACCCAATCTCTCACCAGTTTTGTCGCAGCCGTGAACAGTACGCCCCTAACAAAAAAAAAAAAAAGAGGTCCTTAGCGTGCCGAAAAATATGAAGCTCCTTGCCGTACCTTTATTCGAGCTCTATGACAACACCGCTAGATATGGGCCACAGCTATCTGCCATCCCACACATCCTCAGCCGCTACAACTTTGAGTTTGTCGATGAGAATGGCGAGGTTGTTGCCGCAACCCCTGGTTCAGGTGCCCCTGACGGATATGTTCCCACGACCAAGGTTTTGGCTGGGGACGACACGGATATGGTTGAGGAAAATGGAACACACTGATCAAGATGAGTGGCATATTGGAAAATAAAAAACATGGCAATGGTGTTTGGCGTATAGGTAAAATGAATGTACACACTCTTCGACAGTCATGGGTTTGTCTATTTCATACAGACTTCCGAAGCAACCAATGTTAGAGACTCTTTTTATGCCTTTTCTCCCTGAATGGTTGCCATGATGCGACGTTGGTGTTTGCTTGTCCTAAACTCCAAGTACCAGATTCCTTGCCATGTTCCGGTGGCCTTGCAGATGTGTTAACAAAAAAATAAATAAATACGAGTATATGGTATGGTGCAAGGCTTTGTGGACCTACTAATCTGCCATCCTTGATGGGAATAGTGACGCTGGCGCCGATGAGAGCTGATTTGATGTGAGCCTGTGCAAGGTCAGATGGATTTTTTTTTTAAAATATATATATATATATATACATAGTATATAGATATTCTAGCATCGTAGCAGAGGGGGCTTAAACGTACCGGCATGTCATCAGGGCCTTCGGCGCTGTTCATGAGAGCATCAGCGCGAGATCCTATGAAGATTAGGATTCATGTACTTACTCATGACGATACAGTGCCTCCCCCTTGGCACCATAATCCGGTGCAATTCGATCGAGGGCATCGCTCATGTCAGATCTTACGTCCTCGTCCCCTAAGGAAACCAATTTTGTCAGACTTTTTTTTTTTTTTTTTCACACAAGCACCCGGACAGACTGGGGGCAAAACGCCGTAACGAGCAGAAAACAAACGGGAAACATACAGTTCTCGTTCAAGCTAAGAGCACAGCTCGTATGCTGGACAAACAAGTTTAACAGGCCAACTTTGTAGTGTTGTATTTCGGGCAGGGCAAGCACAATCTGGTCCGTGATGAGATAAGAGCCGCGCGACTTGGCCGGGAGTGTGATTTGCTTCTGGAACCAGCACATGGTAGCGATGGAATCTGCAGGAGCGGAGGACTTTGAGAAGATCAAACTGATGGGAAGAGTCCAGATGAAGTGGAACGTATCGGGGAACAATGCGATCATGAACAGGAGAAGAAGAAAAATCGTCGCTATGTCGTTTGTTTGTTGAGGCATCCTGCGTAGCCACGGTGATGTGATGAGAGGTGGAGACCTGAAGTCGTTCGCGCTCGCTGATTTTAGTGGGGTTGGCGGTCTTTGGGTAGGTACCTACAGAAATGCATGTGCTTTGCAGCATGGCCTGGCTTGTGACCTTGTGGTACTTTGTGCGCTTTCGCAACGGGAAATGCTGTTATGAGAGAAGGCAAGAGCAATTTTCAGTCGACTGGAGAAGAAGATGAAAGGAGACAAAAAAGCAAGCACAAACAAGAACAACGTTCAACACGGCCCTCTCGGTACATTTTGCCGCATACAGCTGGTATAATCCTCTCTTGTCCCGTACATGCTACACGACAGTATATGACACCTTCACAACGTTTTATGTACAATGTAATTCGTATTTCTCTTTGTTTCCATTCTTCATGACTAGTGCATATAGCTCGTGAACCGACCCAGGGACTGTCTTTTGCCCAGCAGCTCAATAAGCCAAATTCCCTCCTCGTTGGAGAACTCTATTTCAAGGGGTAGGAAGTCTCGGGTAGAGACTCGAGGTGTTTTCGGTGGTGCTCGTTGGCCTGTCCAGTCGTCAGTATCCTCACAGCGTCCAGCTGGTTAGTATTGAGCAGTCAGACGTACGAAGGGTGTCCCGCAGTAGTTGCAGGAGGCGATTTCCGGCTTATCAGTATTAATAAAGATCCGAGGATGGCCAGCAGGGCCGCCGCCGCCATCGCACGAGACAATTCGGTCGTGAGTCCATGTGACGGGGACTTTGTGCACCAATTCCATGGCTGAATAAGGTTGGGGCTGCAAGCACATCAACATTGTGTCCGTGTATAACAAATCTCCGCCGGCGCATTATACCTGGAGGCTGAAATCTGTCTGTTCAAAACGAGGTCCAGTCATAGCCGTCGATCGAGGCTTCTGGCTTCGAGACCAGATGGCGGCACGGTTGGGGGCCTGGCTGGTTGCCTTTGCGTCTGTTTCAAGGACGGCGCCGGTCTCGCTGGTGGAGGTGACCGGAGCAGCAGCTTCGAGCCGGCGGGCGGAGGTGGCAAGCGTTCGACTCGATGTACGCAAGCTGCGCGTTAGCGCTTGAACAGCTCGCAATTGAGACGACGCCATGGCTGCGACGTTGCGATGAGATTTGTGTAATTTGGACTCCAGGCCAAGCAGCCATGCTTGCCTCGAGATGGGAAGTCGGCTCTAGATGTGGGCTGAACGAACACGGACTAACTATCATCCGAGATCGAGGCACACGCCTGCCACAAGGTCACACATCTATGTATGTGCAAGTTTTTATGTCAAGCTGCTTTTTTTTTCTTCTTTCTTCCGGGGCTCCAATTCTAGAAACAATAAAAATTCAACCGGAGCGGATATCCGCCGTACGAATCGCTTCACAGAAGAAGCGCAACTAGGAACGTGTCGAAAATCACTTCCCAGGGGAACATATCTCAAAACATGGCTCCAGGAACACCTAAAGGGGTTTCTTCGAGGCTCCTAACGATGAAGTTTATGCAACGAGCTGTTGCATCCGCTTCGTCGTCGCAACTGTCAGACGACAACTCCCAGGCTTCGAAAAAACGAAAGCTGAAGCATTCAGCCGCCGCAGCTGCAGAAGAAAGAGTCCGCGCATTGATTGATCAGGCATCAATCAAGGCAGCCCTCGAAGATCAGGAGGCGAAACGACAGGCAGCGCTGGCTCGACACACAGCTACCGGCGCGCATTGGGTTTTGGATACAAATTTGGACAAGTTGAACGCTGTCAAGCCTTCGCAACCTTCCTTTAACATTGTTTATGTGGGCTACGGAGACATAGATTCATCCAACGAATCTGGCGGCGAAGACGCTCCGCAGAGCGGGCGCACTTCGACGCGAAAGCCCAAGGTAGTCGAGAATCAGGCATGCTCAAGGCTCCCCATGACAGTTTAGAGCGTATCTTTGTCCCTTGGCTGACATTCGGCAGCAGAAACCTGGCCCCGGAAAAGAAGACCAGTCAAGTGAGGAATCCTCCAGTGATGACGGTGATTCGACCCCAAAGCGCAAGAGTAGACATTCAGATGCTGGAGACGGCTCAAGCCGGTCGCGTTCACGCTCGCGGCAGAGACCTAGACTCAGCGAGGAGAGTAAAAAAGCCAAAGACTTTCGAGAGAAGCGAAAGAAGAAAGAGGTCCGACTCAACAAAATTACCTCCATATCGGTTGGGGGCGCCAGCAGCTCAGCCTCCTCCGCTTGTTACAACTGCAAGCAGCCCGGGCACAAGGCAGCCAATTGTCCCAAAGGCGCTTCCAGGAGATGATGGACGCTTCCCTTCCTACCTACGCCCTATCCCAGTGAGGGCTCTTGTTCCCATGCAAACTCCTTGTGCGCATTCTATCCTTTAGGAAGCTGTAATTTCTTGCGAATGCAGAGGCTAACCCCTCCAACTTATACCCCGATAAACATATAGACGAATGCTTGCTTGACCGGCGCGCATCCCCCCCCCCCCCCTCCTTTTAACTTGTGTTGTGATGAGCAAGAAAGCAAAGAATTGATTGATGTAGGAAGCCAAGTTCTAATCTAGGGGGGGATATTCTAGTGCGGTTACATATGCTAGCCTGTTATAAAATCATGCCGTTGATCGGTCAATATATTGATTATTAAATAAAGTATATAAATATGCGTTCTTTCCAATAACTTGGAGCCTCTTGATTAACCATAAAGATATAGATAGTAGTGTTTCATGGATACGCAGACGGACACAATGGAAAACAAAATCCGCCTTGGGTAGCGTTCTAATACGGCGTAGAACAGCGAGGTTTTTACTATTAACTAAATTGAAATGAACACATTATGTGCCTGGATAATGTGCACTGGGACGGTCTTCGACTGTTGCTCAGCAAATGACAATGGCCTTTGTATCTGCGTATACTCCTTGATGCTGGTACACACCTTTACATAGCAGGCTTGAAGGCGGCGTAGGTTTAACGCTGAAAGACCCTAGATCACCTGAAATGAATTCATCTTACTCCGTATGACATTCGGATTGCAGCGGACGCTGTTACAAGTATGAGTGTGCCGTCGAGTTTCGGCCGATGGTTCTCAGTTTTGGGCTGCGGAGGGTATCTATCATATCTTCCACGCTACGTATCGCCAGTAAGCTTTAAAGGCCATGCAGCCTGGCGGGTTGGGAGATCCAATCACGGGGCTGCGACGCCATCTCTTCCATCACATATATCCGTACATGCATTGCATATCGCAACACGACAGCGATGAGTAATTTATGAAATCCTATTGCTGAGACTTTGCAGCCATCGCCCCTGCATATCCCAAGCTTTTTTCATCTGTCGACCAAGGGCCGCCAGACGCGTGCCACTTACGACCTCATATTCTTAGCACTGCATATGCACAAAGATACGTGAGCAAAGCGCCTGTGAGAAGCCACGAGGCTTTCCAAGTCAGCCGTGGGCAATGAGTTGAGGCTGGTCTATCGAGCAAATCCCCCCTTCAGTGTCTGCTCATTCCAGCCGACCCATCGCTAATGGTGCAGCACATCTAGTTCCTCCCGAAACTCCGAGGCAGAGAGGCCTTGGCCTATGGGTTGGCGATGCGTTTCCTTTTGGCCGCCCAAACGACCCGTCACACATGGAAACTCGGCACCCCATCTTATGAATTCCTCGTGCGTTTTGCACGACTGTGTGTGAATCTGGACAGGATATTTGCGGGAGTCTACGATACTTCGTTGGCAAGCTGCCCAGGGGGGGGGGGAGTCCACCTTTGTCCGTCTGAGGCGTACGGAAACACACCCAACAACTCCAAGCGCCTGAACGGACAAGAAGCCGCCCGCAGGAGGATTGCGTACATATTACATGCATACGGAGCGCGTTTGCGAGTCCGATGGATGAATTCACCCCAGTTGTGATTGACGGCCATTGTGAATTAGCCTCCCCGCCACTCACCATGTTTGACGGGAGCAAGTTTCCGTGCCACAGTAGCACCTGGTGCGATCGCTCGTCTGCGAGGAGGGCGGCCAAATAATAGTGCTAGTGAGAAACGGGTCCTCTCTGGCTCTCGCGAAGCTGGGGGATTAAGGTATTAGCTAGCAGCCCTGCTAGTACCTCCATGGCCAAAGAGCGGGTGAGCACAACGTTCAAACACTGCAGAGGGGGAGAAGCTGGACTCTGTGTGCTGCTGCTGGTGGCCACGATGCATGTGGCCTTTGGCTCTGCTTCGTCCCCAAGAGTTGGCTTGCCTTGCTGGCCGTGGGGCTTGGGATGCTGATCAAAGGGGCGTTGGTGTTGTGGGACGATAGCCGTGTACTCAGCTCGATAACCCTGATGGGCCCGGCTTCCATTGGAATCGTTGACGTGTCAAATAGGTAACCATGCTTCGCCTGGGTGCTGGATTGGACTGTCTGACGCATGGCCATGACCTAGTCTCACCGACCCAAGTAAGCAGCAGCAGATCAGCTCGCAACCCTGACCTTCAAGCTTAGCGTGACCCTCTCTATACGGAGTCCGAACACACCGTGGCCGAATGTGCCCAAGGAATCAATCCCTCGGCATCTCGTCAAAGCTTGCGGTTGGACGAAACCCCGCCACCATCGTTGCCATTGAGAAACTAGACCTGCCCAGCGGCCCGAGGTTGTGTTTGCTCATTATCAGTCAAAAAGAGCACGCAACCTCGAGGCCCTCAATCATCATCATCCATGGCCTTGAATCAGGATGCTCTCCACTGAGCGACTAGCGGGAGCTTTAGCAGAGAAGAATACCCACTGCGATTGCGCACTTGAGTTGTCCAAACACCCAAGACAGTGGAAACGAGACGGGTAGGGGGGGGGGGGGGGGGCCCATGATCACTTTTCTCCCCACACCCCTTGCAGGATCATGCAGAACCCCCATTCAAGTCTTGGGGTTGGCAAGCGGCTTTTCATGCCTCTCCTCCGCTGTGCTTCTCAGACTAGAAGGATTGGCGCTGCAGAGCCAATGACGAGTGGTGTCACCACCATTCCCCGACGCACGGCCCCAACAAACAACGGCGGCATTCGACCTGCTGGGCCCGCGATTCGTACATTGTCAACAAATGCTCTGATGGCAACATTTTTAGTTTGCTATTGGCTTTTTCGTCTGGGGACCACTAGATGGATCTAGTCTACAGTTACCCGGGGGGGGTAAAGAAGCAGCAAGCATCCTTGCCATGACAATGCTCCTACGACCTCCTACGATACGCGGCAAATGCATGGCCGCCCAGCTTGGTCAACGCCTGGAGCCCTGGATAACTCGACGGCTTGTTCCCCCAACAGCTCGCGAGACAGAATGGCAGCTTGCGCAGCCCAATGCAGCACGTATAGTACACGGAGAACTTGTGTGTAAAGAGTGGTGAATGCATGTAAACTACCTACCCAAGCTGCAGAGACGGGTCAACAAGTCGTCGTGAATTATTGTGCTACGGAGCCAGATTGTGAGGCATAAAGGCCTACCGCTGTTCTCCGGCCGAGGGGGGAACCTTGAGGGACAAGCTCTGGGGAAAGAAAGCTCTCCAGCCCTTTCGCATCGCGTGAGCAGGCAAGCATCAAAGCCCTCTCGGGAGCCCGCTTTGTATGTGGCCGTACAGGGACTTCCAGGCATCTGGCAAAGTACGCAAGCGGCAAATCAGCTTTTCCATCCCAACCCCCCAAAAATTGCGTCGGTTGCAGGACTTCGACTCGTTGAGACAGACAAGTCGCCTTTTGGGCACAAGCCGCCGATTTAAGACTGACGCCTGGCCTAGAATCCCATGCGCCCATCGGCCTGCGTCCAGAGCAAGACAAGGCCTCGTCGTTTCTCGCGGCCCTCCGGCTGCGATATAGAACAAAGAAAAAAAGCACCCATCCAAGGCCCAAGAAGCTGACGGCACAGCACCCAAGCACAGCGGACGGCCAAATACTGCCCGTTGATATACGTGAATATCGAATCGGTCTGCCCAAGCCGCCGCAGCAGCTCCCCTACTGCAAACTTGCAGGGAGGCTCCATGTCGGCGGTTTGCGATCCTCTTTCGTCGTCCGGCATCTAATCAAGGTGGCGTCCCCACCACCAAGCAAAGACGACACACCGCAACCGCGGCTCTCCATCTGCCACCTCCAAAAAAAACCCCCCCCCCAAGAAAAAAAAAAAACACCACCCGTACGATCTTTTGGTTGCGCTGCCTGTTCTCTGCCGCCTCGCCGAGCGTCCTCTCCTTCTCCTCCAGGGCCCGTTGCCATTCATCGCTGCTCCTGCGCCTGTTGAGACCTGCACGACGCAACACAAAACCGACCGCTCCCCTCCCCTCCCCTCCCCCCGCAATGCAGGCGCATGTGCCGGCGCCGGTCAAGGCTGAGGCCCAAGCCCCCAGCCGCCAATCGCCGGTTGTCCTCCTGACGGACAGCCTGGAGAAGCCTTCGCTGGACGACCGTGATTACCGGGTCGTTCGCCTGGAGAACGAGCTCGAGGCGCTGCTGGTCCACGACCCCGAGACGGACAAGGCCAGCGCAGCGCTCGACGTCAACGTCGGCAATTTCAGTGACGAGGATGGAATGCCTGGCATGGCGCACGCGGTCGAGCATGTAAGCCGTGTTTTTCTCTTCCGCCTCGTGTCCTTTCCTCCCTCTCTGCCCCTCTCTGCCCCTCTCTGCTTTTTGCTTCGCTTCCCTTTCTTCTCTGTGCGGTGCTCGTCGACCCTCCTCTTTTGCCCCATCATTGCCGCAATCTTCTAGCTGACATTGAAGCGCTGGAATAGCTCCTGTTCATGGGCACGAAAAAATTCCCCATCGAGAACGAGTACGGCCAATATCTGTCTGCCAACTCCGGCAGCTCCAATGCATATACAGCCGCCACGTCGACCAATTACTACTTCGACGTGGCGGCCAAGCCAGCCAATGATGAAGATCCGTCAGATGCCAATCCCTCGCCTCTCCGCGAGGCCCTCGATCGCTTTGCGCAGTTCTTTATCGAGCCGCTGTTCCTGTCGAGCACATTGGATAGAGAGCTCAAAGCCGTCGATTCGGAGAATAAGAAGAACTTGCAGAATGACACCTGGCGCCTCCACCAGCTCGACAAGTCGTTGTCGAACCCGAATCACCCTTACTGCCACTTCTCCACTGGCAACCTAGAAGTGCTCAAGACTGTCCCAGAGGCCAGCGGGGTCAATGTCAGGGACAAGTTCATCGAGTTCCATGCCAAGCACTACTCTGCGAACCGCATGAAGCTCGTCATTTTGGGCCGAGAGCCTCTCGATGTGCTCCAGAAATGGACAGTCGAATTCTTCTCCGGCATCGCAAACAAAAATCTACCTCCCAACCGGTGGGCCGACGAGCTCCCTTTCCGTGAAAGCGACATCGGCATCCAATGGTTTGCAAAGCCGGTCATGGACACGAGGGAGCTGAACCTCTGCTTCCCATTCATTGACGAGGAGTACCTGTACGAGTCGCAGCCTAGCAGGTATTGCTCTCACCTCATTGGCCATGAGGGACCCGGTAGCATCATGTCCTATATCAAAAACAAAGGCTGGGCCAATAGCCTGTCTGCCGGCGCTTACCCAATTTGCCCCGGCACGCCTGGTGTCTTTGAGGTGCAGATCCGACTGACGGAACAGGTAAGCTTGGATCCATGGTCAAAAGTTGATCTATCCATCTAACGAATCAACACCGCAGGGCCTTAAAGTCTATCCTCAGATTGTCGGCATCTTTTTCCAGTACATTGCCCTCCTGCGCGAATCCCCCCCTCAGGAGTGGATTTTCCAGGAGCAGAAGGGCATGGCCGATGTGGACTTCAAATTCAGGCAAAAAACTCCCGCTAGCCGATTCACGAGCAGGGTCAGCTCCGTGATGCAGAAGCCTTTGCCGCGAGAGTGGCTGTTGAGCGCCCACAGCCGTCTGCGGGCCTTTGACGCAAGACTCATCGAGCAAGTCCTGTCCAAGATTCGACCGGACAACCTTCGTCTTTCTGTGGTGTCACGCACCTTCCCCGGTAACTGGGACAAGAAGGAAAAGTGGTACGGCACGGAGTACTCATACGAGAGAATTCCAGCGGATCTAATGGACGATTGGAAGCGGGCCATCAATACCCCCGGCCAGCAGCGACTGCCAGAGCTGCATCTGCCCCACAAGAACAACTTCATCCCCAACAAGCTCGAGGTGGAAAAGAAGGAGGTGCCAGAGCCCGCGCTGGCGCCTCGGATCCTGCGAAACGACGCAGAGGCCCGGACTTGGTGGAAGAGGGATGATACGTTCTGGGTTCCCAAGGCAAATGTCATTGTGAGCCTCAAGAATCCCCTCATATACTCCTCTGCGCAGAGCAGCGTCAAAGCCAGGCTTTTTACGGAGCTGGTGCGAGACGCGCTAGAGGAGTACTCTTACGATGCGGAACTTGCAGGGCTGGAGTATACCGTATCCCTAGATTCCCGCGGTCTGTTCCTCGACATCTCGGGATACAACGACAAGCTCCCGGTTCTCCTTGAACAAGTCACCGGCACCCTGCGAGACATCAGGATCAAGGACGACCGATTCGCCATCGTCAAGGAGCGCCTTACTCGCGGCTATGACAATTGGCAGCTTCAGTCTTCGTACCAGCAGGTGGGCGATTACACATCTTGGCTGAATGCGGAGTGCGATTACCTGGTAGAGGAGCTTGCTGTGGAACTGCGAGAAGTCGCTGCGGATGATGTCCGGCAGTTTCAGAGGCAAATGCTGGCTCAGATGCATATCGAGGTCTACGTGCACGGAAACATGTACAAGAGCGATGCGCTCCGAGCAACGGACATGGTCGAGTCCACCCTGAAGCCCCGCGTCCTACCCAAATCTCAGTGGCCCATCATCCGCTCGCTCATCTTGCCGCCCGGGTCAAACTACGTCTACAAGAAGACGCTAAAAGACCCGGCAAACGTCAACCACTGCGTTGAGACATGGCTGTACGTTGGTGACAGGGGTGACCGAGAGCTCCGCGCAAAAACTCTCTTGGTTGACCAGATGATGCACGAGCCGGCATTCGACCAGCTCAGGACGAAAGAGCAGCTCGGATACATTGTCTTTGCCAGCATCCGGAACTTTGCCACCACCTGTGGCTTCCGCTTCTTGATCCAGAGCGAGAGAACCCCCGACTATCTAGACAGGCGTATCGAGGCCTTTCTAGTCCGGTTCGGGGAGACTCTCCGGAAGATGACGGAGACCGAGTTTGAGGGCCACAAACGGAGCTTGGTGATCAAGAGGCTTGAAAAGCTGCGAAACCTCGATCAAGAGACCTCAAGACACTGGGCCCAAATCTCCAACGAGTACTATGATTTTGAACAGGGTAAGTGGCATGACGAACTTGTCCCCCCATCCACGCAGCAGCAAGCAGTATACTAAAATACCCCCCCTTTTTTTTAAAAAAAAAAAATAAAAAATAAACAGCCCAGCAAGATGCCGCCAACGTTAAGCCATTGACAAAGGCCGAAATGTTGAGCTTCTTTGACAAATACTTTAGCCCATCTTCCCATACCCGAGCCCGCCTTTCGGTTCATTTGTATGCTAGGGGGTCTAGCGAACTAGATTCCAAGGTTGTGAGCCTCCTGAAGAACCTGGGGCTGGACGATGTTCCCAAGGAGAGCCGAGCCAGCCTTGACCTATTGGAAGGACATCTCAAGACGGGGCAGTCGATTCCGGACGATCAGCGCGCATCCCTCCTGTCCCAGGCCAAGGAGCTGGGACTTCCTCAAACCTCTCCCGAGGCCGAGGGAGCAGCTAGCAACGGCATCTCGGCGGTGGATTCGGCAATAGAGATTACCGACGGTCGGCAGTACAAGGCCGGCCTTCAAGCAAGCTCTGGTGCTCGTCCCGTCAAGGATCTCACCGAGTTCGAAGAAGCCGATTCAAAGCTTTGAGACGTGGGAGAGGCGTGTTGATGAATTACGATGATTTTCCCTATTGTTCAAAAGCCAGAAGAAACAAACAAAAAAAAAAGACCTGATAGATCTGGTGGTGGTGCACGCGCAAAGGTGGGTTTCCTTGGGAAGAGTTGCAAGGGGGGCATTGACGGCAAGTACATTTTTTAGAGCTTGGGGGTTTTTCTTTATATATATATATATATATGTTCATCATTCTTGCGTAAACTAGATTTTTTTGAGCTACTGCTGTGTCTCAGGGCAGTCAAGCATTACCGTTCCTAGACCTGATTACATGTACGGAGCAGATGTATACAGAAGTTGCATTTCTATAGATACTAAGTTAGAAAACCACCCGTTTGGCCCTACTCGCGGACTTGTTTGGAAGAAGGGTCTGTCTCTCTCTCCTCTTACACGGAAACAGTCAAAAATACAGGTGTCTACTAAACTACTAACTACTAGGTATATACGGAGTATCCCTTATCCTCATCCCACCGCAGAGAGCGGCAAGTGCCTATTTTCTAGAAGGTCTATTAGGTACCTACCTGTATAGAGAGAGGTAACTAGGACTTGAAAAAAAGAAAAAGAAAAAAAGATTTACTTACACGCCGGCTAGCAAGTTTCCAGGCCCGTCTTTTTTTCAGTTCTTTTCTTGTTTGTTCTTTTTCTTGTCCCCCCCCCCTTTTTTTTTCCCTTCCCCCCCCCCCCCCCTTCTTATTCACTTGCCTACGAGGCCCCCCTCACAGCGGGATTCGTGCAAGTGCCGCCCACTTAGGTACCTATACCTAACCTTGGTAAGTTTGCACTCCGCAGAGTAGGTACCTAAGGTACTCGCAGGTACAACTGCCAAAGGTACCTGAATGAAGCCCGAAGGCGCCTCTCAAGTTTCACCCCAAAAAACCAGTCGGTAACCCGGCACTGTAAAAGGCACAGGAAGCAACTCGGCAATGCAATGACTAATCGGCTGGCAAGCAATACAGTATGTAGGCATTTTGATTCCAAATTTTTGCTCTTTGGCCACCAACCAGCCCTTGGAGAAGGCGCGGCAGAGAGCGCTGGGATTTAGAGGCGCCAGAAAGAAAAGAAAAAAGGCACAGGCAGTTTTTCAGCGTTGTGCGCTGGTGCGCTGGCCATCCCCGATCCCTTGGGCCGCTAGTGGACGCGGGCTGCTGGGCCGGTGGCCTTTTTTGCAGTTGCAGTGGCTTTTTGGTTCAAAAACAAAGCCAGGAAAATCTTGAACCCTTTGTTTTTTTTTTTCCCCCTTTGGCGGCTACCGACCGACTGGTCTCTTCCATACCCACGGGCAGCCACCGCTTGTTTTTTTTTTTTTTTTTTTTTTTTTTTTTGCATCTTCTGTTTTCCACCAGCCCGTCGCCTGATTCGCTGCTTGGTTTACGTACAAAACGGGGCCCTAGGCTGAACCCTGCTGTTCCTCTTTTGCTTTGGCTCACTTTTTTTTTTTTTTTTTTTTTTTTTTTTTTTTTTTTTGGTTTCTCATTCTCCTCTCTCTCTCTCTCTCTCTCTCTCTCTCTCTCTCTCTCTCTTCTCCCTTCTCTTGCTCTTCCTCTCGTTTCTGCTTTCGGCTTCAACGGCCCCTGCGGCAGAACCTGCAGGCACGAGCAGGCATACGTTTAGGTACGTTGCCATCTTGGTTGCGGGCGTCTCGCCGTCACATTTCCCCCAACTCCTGCCTCCAGCTCCCAGCCCAGCTCCAGGCACAGCACAGCACAACACAGCACAACACAGCACAGCACAGCACAGGTCGGTCACACAGGTAGGTTGTCAGGCACAAGACAACTGCACTATGCCCAGTCCAGCATCCCAGCGGTCACGCTCAGGCTCGGCTCGTGTGTTGTACTTTTTTTTTTTTTTTTTTGGCCGTCTGATGCCCCCCCCTTTGGCTGCTCTGCTCCCCCGCGGCCGGGGCGGTACGCGCACGGTACCTCGTCGACTGGCTGTGACGTCTTTGCCCCTTCTGTCGCTGCCAAGTCCAGAAATAGCTGACAACAAGAGTCCAGGAATAGCTGACGACGGACCCACACAGCCGGTCAAACACCGCCTTGCCCACGAAACAACGACGCCCGCCTCCACTGCCCCGATGTCCGGTGGTGCCCTGGCCGTTCTTTTGTCCACTGGCTGATTCTGTCAACCCCCTCGAAGGCGAGCCCGGTCTGCTGTGTCCAGCGTCTAGATGCAAGGCCGTCCACATCGCCTCCCTCTTCTACTCGGCTCTACCCCCGTTCTCCCCAGAGCTGCCCGGGCAGCTCACTGTCAAGACGTCTTCCTCAAAGAAGAGAAAGCTTGCCCGTCCCTCGACGATCGATCTTGACGCCCCGACCTCGCCATCGCCAGACACCGCCATCCCCTCGTGCGAGCCAGACGACGACGTGACCCTCTCCTTTTCCGCCACGCCCATAGCCTCCGGGCTTGAAGCGCCGCAGTACGTCCGTGCCGGCTCCGTCCCTGCCTCCAGCGTGCCCCCGCGGCTTCAAACCCAGGCCCAAGCCCACCTCGCCTCGTCCGTCGCCTCGTCCGTCGTCTCTGCCGACTGCGCCTCGTCCGTAGCCTCGTCTCCCGGCGCGTCCTTGTCCCACGAGACGTCGATTGATAGTGAAAGAGGAGGAGACGACACTGGCTCGGTGCGCCCGTACGCCAGGAGCCAGTCGCCTTTCCTCGTCTCCAGGAGGGCTATTATGAACGGAGATGCTGAGCTGCCCCAACGCTCCTCCTCCCCACTGAAGCGACGAGCATCCAGCATGGATCTCGAAACCGTCCCGAACAAGAATGGCGATGCCACCAGCAGTGCTGGGGACGTGGAGATGGCGTCCTCCTCTAACCCGTCGTCGGAGCTGTCCCGCGCCATGAGCGTTGACATTGTCGAAGTCCCGGATCCCAAGCCGTTGACTAACGGCACCGACACCTCTGCTCAGCGTAAGTTTTGAAGGAAACCTTTCAAACCGGGGGAAAGGGGGGGGTGGGAGGGTTCCCCCCCCCCTCTCTCCCCCTTTCCCCTTCTCTTTCCTTTGGGAGGAGGAAATATCTCTTTTTACATGTCCTCTTTCTTTTTTTTTTCTTTTTTTTCTTTTTCCTTTTGGGCTACATCATTTGCTAATGCATTTTCTTTTTTTCTTTTATCTTCCTTTTTTTTTTTTTGATAGCTGCCCCTCCTCCTCCACTCGCAGAACAAGTCAAGATTATCGAAATGCTACTCAAAGCTTCAGCAGAAAAGCTACCAAAGGAGGGCGATCAAGCATATCTCGTATCGCGAACGTGGGTGGAGAAAGCACTATCCTTACGTTCGGGCAAGGCGGACACAGACGAAGTGTCCCTGGGCCCGGTCGACAACACGGACATTATCGAGGAAGTCATCCGAGAGGCTGGTCGTGAAGACTTCGTTCGCCTCAGGCCCGGGCTTGATCAGCAATCATTCGAGCTCTTCCCCGAAGACGCGTGGAAATTGGTCATGGACTGGTACGGCATCGAACAAGGACAGCAACCCATCATCCGAACGGCCATTAACACTGCCGCCGATGCTCAATCTCCCTCCGATGTTGTCTACGAGCTCCACCCCCCCGTCTTCCGGGTCCATCGCGTCTGGTCCGAGCTCAGCCCATTGCCCATTGAGCAGTCCCTCAAAGCCGAGAATCCGCCTCCTCTGGCTATAGCCAGAAGCCGCAAGTCCCACGCCCAGACTTTCATCAAGGACGTGAAAAGGCTTGCCGGAATCCCGGTTGACCGCAAGATTCGGATATGGATGGTCAACCCAGAGTTGCTTGGGGCGAGCAACGCTCAGCCTCGACCCGCCCTAACAACGCCACCCGACTCTCCCGGGCGCGATCGAGAGGCAGACGAGGCGGGAAGTTCTGCCTGGTCACACCTGCTCCTTGATGTCTCCTCGTTCGCTAGCTCTCGGGATGCCAGACGGCAGTCCACGCTCGAAGACCACACCGTAAACCCGAATTACAATGGCTCCGCCTCTATCCAGCTCTTCGAGCTGGTCACTGATCAGACCCTCATCCTAGACGAACTGGTCGACAAGGGAGTCTGGGTGAGCATCTGTACGAGCCGATCGCTCATCGACAAGGCAATTCCCACGCGGACCAATAACAATACCGCTCTGTCCAAGTCGTCGAGTAACCGGAGCAGCCCCAGCTCTTCAGACGGACCCGCCACTCGTGGCAGGATGCAGAAAAGGAGAAACAGCCGGAGCCTTGGCGCCGTCGGCTTGCACAATCTCGGAAACACTTGCTACATGAACTCGGCGCTGCAGTGCGTCCGTAGCGTGGAAGAGTTGACAAAGTACTTCCTTACAGAGGCGTACTCTTCCGAGCTCAACAAGTCCAACCCCCTTGGCTACAACGGCAAGGTGGCCATGGCGTACAACTCGCTGCTGAGGGAGATCTACGATGAGGGCAGAGGCTCGGTGAGCCCTCGGGATTTCAAGAACACCGTTGGCCGCTGCCGCAGCACGTTTGCCGGCTGGGGTCAACAAGACTCGCAAGAGTTCCTCGGCTTCCTCCTCGATGCCCTCCAGGAAGACCTGAGTCGTATCAAGAAGAAGCCGTACATAGAGAAGCCGGATTCCACAGATGATATGATCAACAACCCCGAGGCGATCAAGGAGATGGCAGACAAGGTGTGGGACATCACCAGAAAGCGAGACGATTCCATCATTGCCGATCTGTTCACGGGAATGTACAAGTCAACCCTCGAGTGCCCCGAGTGCGGCAAGATCAGCATCACATTCGATCCTTTCAACAACCTGACCTTGCCGTTGCCCGTTGAGAACATGTGGGCCAAGACCGTCAAGGTTTTCCCCCTCAACGACGTTCCTGTCAAGTTCGAGGTTGAATTGCCCAAACACAGCTCGATCGAGTCCCTCAAGCAATTTTTGTCGATCCGCACGGGTGTGCCGGTGAATCGCCTGATGGGTGCTGAAGAGTTCAAGGATCGCTTCTTCAAAATCTACGATAACAGCAGCGATGCGTCGGAAGAGATTGGGACCTCTGATATTGCGACATTCCACGAGCTGGAGGCTGTGCCTACCAATTGGCCTGCCAAGGGCGTCCAGAAAAAGCCCCGTTCGATGCTGGATTTTGACGACTCTCCGCCCGACGCCGCTGACGAGTGGAACGACCCCAAGTACGACACAATGGTGGTACCAGTCCTCCACCGACGACCATACACCACCGGCAAGGCACCCGACGGCACCTCTCCTCCACACTTCATCACCCTGACGAGGGAGGAAGCGTCGAGCTATGACGTTATCAAGCGCAAGGTGCTGGAAAGGGTGGCAACCTTCTCTACCTGGTCAAAGTTCACTCAACGGCTGGACTCTGAAAGCCCAGAGGCCACCGAGGCAGACATGGTCATGACTACCGCTTCTGACGCCGACCCGTTTGGAGATGGTAAGGTTATCGCCAAATCCGTTGAGGGAGAAGACGACATTGTCGACGTGACAATGAAAGATGCTCACAGCAACGCCATGCCCCCTCCTGAGCTGCCCCTGCCCAATCAACCCCAGCTTCTTCGGCAGTTCAACGCCCACCGTCCCAAGTTTGTCCAGCCTGGCGAGTTCCTCGACCCAGAGCTCCAGGGTCTCTTTGAGCTCAGCTATTTTGCCAGCCAAAGCGATGGCTTCGTTCCGACCGGCTGGGCACATGTTGACAACAACAAGGCGCTTCCCAAACTTGCGGATCGTATCCCGGAATCACCAAGCAAGGAAGAAGAAGACCAGCCAAGCCCTGAGAGCTGGAACAGCACCGCTTCCGGTAACGATGACAGCAGCAACGACGATGAGAGCCCGCGACTAGAATCTGTGCAGACGCGCATGATGGATGAGTCTAGCGAGGAAGACGTGCCCCATGGTGCCCGGGTAGGTTTTTTCTTTGTTTTTTTTTTTTTTCAAAACCCTCACCACAAGCCTAGCCTTTCATTCCACCACGAACAGCCCGAACCACCGATTCCTCTGATTCGTCAGGTGCTCACTCTGCTAACTTTTCTTACGATGCACAGCCGTTGGTTCGGCCTGGCGTAAACCGACCCCCACAGAAGCTTGGCACCGGTGGCCGTAAGAAATTCAAGAACAATAAGACCTATGGAAAGAAGGGCAACAAGCGTCGCGACAAGCAGATGCGTGCTGGCAAGCAGGCACAGCGTTCGCCAGCCATCGACTCCGAACCAACGCCTCCGGCAGTGGCCGACGGCGGTCCGTTAATTCGACTTTACGAAGGCCTCGTAGTGGATTGGAGCGAGGAAGCCTGGGAGATTGTGTTTGGGTACACTGGAAACAGGCAAGATGAGAGCCAGGGAGCTAAGACCTTTGTTGACCTGGAAACCATCAACGACCCTGCCCTCAAGATCAGCCAGAGAAGGCGACAGACTCGCCGGTCCCGAGGCATCACGCTGGAAGAATGCCTCGATGAGTTCGAAAGGGCCGAGGTGCTATCGGAGCAAGACATGTGGTATTGCCCACGGTGCAAAGAGCACCGCAGAGCCAGCAAGAAGTTTGATCTATGGAAGACGCCTGATTACTTGATTGCACACCTCAAGCGCTTCAGCAGCTCCGGATGGCGACGAGACAAGCTGGATGTATTGGTCGACTTCCCTATCGAGGGGCTCGACCTCACTTCGAGGGTCATTCAAAAGGAAGATGGAAAGGAGGAGATTTACGACCTGATCGCCGTCGACGACCACTACGGGGGGCTGGGCGGAGGCCACTACACGGCGTACGCGAAGAACTTTGTAGATGGACGGTGGTACAACTACAATGGTAAGAATAACGGCACACCACACACACACACTCACACACCTGCTCACCGACGCCACGTGGGAGAAAAAAAAAGAGGGAGAGATGAGAGAGGGCTAACTTTGAATAAACCTAGATTCTTCCGTTTCACCCGTGTCCGACGCCTCGTCTGTAGTGACGAGCGCAGCATACTTGCTTTTCTATCGTCGCAGAACCCACGGCCACCTAGGCGGCCCGCGATTCGGACAGATTTTTGAAAAATACAACACAGATACGAGCGGAGACGACGAGGAGGAATCCGGTGAGGATGATAGCCTCAGTCGGGGCCCGCCTGTGAAGGCCGGCATCACTCACACCACAATCAAAGCTCTATCAGATAGCCACGACGGAGACGTGCCTCCATACGAAGAGGCAATCCGCAGCATTGAGGATGAAGGCTTGGGCGCTTCAGGCAGCTACCAAGCAGCAGGGCCAAAATCCCTCGACATGACACAGAGCTGGAGCTTCAGCGGGCTCGACGGCAGCGGAGCCGAGGGTTCTACAGCCGCGGACTATGCCAGCGACGACGCGCAGTTTGATTCATCCGGAGATGAGCGAGGCGGCTCGGGAGACTTCTTCGAAGCCGATACTCACATGACATCGGCCGGCTTTGCCAACGAATACACGGACGGGGAACCACCGTCCCCTGCGGGAGCCCACGAGGACGTCTTGACCGTGCCTGCCAGGGCACCCAGTGGCGACGATTCAGACGAGGTCGCCGAAATCCACCTTGAGGGCGATAACACCGCCCGCAGCGACTGATGCGACGACATAATGGAGGCCCAGTCGATAGAAAGGGGGGGGGTGATACGAGATATGCATTTTTTATACGAACTATGGCGCGTACATACATAGACACTGATGTGAACCGTCTGTATATGTGAGATGACCTTGGAAGACTTTTAGGAGAGAAAAAAAAGAAAGAAGAAAAAAAAAGAAAGAAGGGGGTTTTGGGGGGGGGGGGGGGGGGATACACACACTGAACGTGTAAATAGAACTTTAGATGCAGGAAAGGATGGCCACTAGCAGCATGAATTGACACCTTCATGTACAGAGTATGTGTTATGATTGTCTTTTCATTGGGGGGGGGTGGTGAATGGCAACGGGCATGCATGAGCAAATTGAATCATCATATTACGTATTCCGTCCGCTCTATACATGAGCGCCTAGCAAAATGCGTCTACTCTACCTGTGACAGCGGTGTGATCTATTTTTGCCATGTATCACGGCTTTATGGTCTATAGATATAAGATGATGTATCATATATGCCTTGTTCGCATGGTTGGTTGGATATGCCTAGCAGGTGTCTGCTTGACCATCTGGGGAGAGGCAACAGGGATTCGAGAAGTGGACGAAGGCAAGCGGCGAGGCATTATTGCCCGTGGAGCGCTAGGGGATGAGCATATCTCTAGGGAGGGGGGCAGGGTTTGAAAGCAGCAGGGCGAGCGATGATGTTTATTTATTTATTTATTTATTTAATTTTTTTTTTCGGGAATCCAGGGTAAGATGAGGAAGAGAGGTCGGAGGAGCAGTGGTTATGTATCATCACGTACTCTGTAGACATGATTTAGTTTTATTCAACCCCCCCCCCCCCCCCCCTTTTTTTTTTTTTTTTAGTTTGGTTTGGTTTGGTTTGGTTTCATTGGAAAAGAGCGGCCTTTTCTAGGATTGGAAGGCAGTTTTCTGTGCTATGTGGGTTTTCCTTGACTGTCTCTCTCTCTCTCGGAGATGGATCGGCCTTGGGGGGGTGGAAGAGATCGGCGGGAGGGATGTGACAAGAGGCGCGAGAGATGCTTTTGTTCGAATGGTGGGGCTGATAGGAAAGAAGGAAGACGACGAAAAGAAAAGAATGAAGAAGAAGAAGGAGAAGAAAAAGGAGAAGAAGGAGAAAGAAGAAGAGAAAAGGGAACCACTATATATCGCTTGAACCGGCTATATTGTGAACAGAGAGGAGGGCGGGGGGGGGGAGGGGATTGGAGATTTGTGCAAAGGGGCATCACGGAGTGTCGAGGAGATTGATTTGAAGGCTACTAAGGTAGATAGATACCAGGTACTACTGCTCCGTACTACATACTACTATATGTACATATAGTTGCGTTGATGCCCTAGGAATTGCATACGGAGCATCTTGTGTGGTTACCCTGCAGAAGTTGGGGACCGGGAAGAAGGGGGCTTTTTTTTTTTTTTTTTGGTGGTAGTGTGGCGAGTGTGTGGTTTGTTTCTCGTGGCGAAGTTTGTTCGAAAGTTGGGTTTTGCAAAACACTGAAGCCGTCCTATTTAATTTTTATTTAATTTATATATATATATATATATATATATATTTTTTTTTAATTTTCTCTTTTCTTTCCCCTGCTTTCATTCCAGATGCTGATCGATTTGGGATTTGGGATTAAGATTGGGTTGGGTTGGGTTGTGAGCGCAACGCAGGGCGATGTGATGCCATGCCATGCCATGCCATGCCATGCCATGCACGCAGGCAGGCAGGCAAAAAAAGCTCCTCGCCTGCCACATCACCATCGTAGGCAGAACGGTGATTTGGCGGGTGCCTCAGGCGATGAGGGAAGATGGCAAGGGCTCGGCGGAGGAGGGTATGTACTACTAGCAGTAAGTGCTACTGGGCTGGGGTTCAGTACCTTGTGTATAGCAGTAGTAGAGGTAGAGGTAGAGGTAGAGGTAGAGGTAGAGATAGAGGTAGAGGTAGTTGGTTTTAGTATAGCCTTGTTCCGAGGAGCCAGAACGAACGGAAGCATGATAAATGGGAGCAGGACCAGAACCGGGGGGATGGTGGTGATTTGGATGGGTTATTGGTAATATGTTTTGTTTAATTTTATGTATTCATTTATTTATTTTATTATTTATTTATTTATTTGCCAAAAAGAAAGAGAAGAAAGGGAAAGAAAAGAAAAGAAAGGCACAGATTACAGGCCAGTTACATATGCTCCGCACCGGCAGTTCCCTATAAAAAGAAAGCCAGTTGAAGCGGAGCCGAAATGGCCGACGAGGACGGACGAGGGGGGGGATTCGACTGCTAAGGTACCTAGTACATACAAGTACATACCTAGCAGTAGCAAAGCATCTAGTAGCGACTACATGGCATCTTGGCACGAGTAAGCCGCTGGAGAATTAGCGCGGTCGGGGTTAAGAATTGGAAAAAAAAAAAAAGTTGCAGCGCGCTTTGACCAGCTCAAAAAGCCCCCCCCAAAAAAAAGGCCAAGATGGGAAAAGAAAGAAGAAAAGAAGAAAAAAAGAAGATTTTTTTCTTTTCTTTTTTTCTTCTTTTTCTTCTTTTTCTTCTTCTTCTTCTTCTAGAAGCCTGCTAGAAGCCACGAGAGAGAGGGGTCTCGCCCATTCCGAGCGTCAGCCGCAAAAAAAAAGCGGGATGGCGAGAAAAAGGGAAAAAAAAAAAGGGAAAAAAAAAAAAAAAACGCCACAGCACTGTGCATGGGATGGCCATGAGAATATTGGGGTGGCATGGTAAAAAGAAAAGAAAAATATTTAAAGAAAAAAATTTGAAAAAAAAAGGAAAAAGAAAAAAAGAAGGAAAAAAATTAAAAAGAAAAAAATGAGAAAAATAAATTGATAAATAAATAAATAATAAATAAATAAATAAATAAATAAAATTGAAACAAATAAAAGCGGGCCACGCACACAAGCCCTTTCATTGTTCGGCACGCTCCGGGTTGCCTGTTAAAGCCGGGGCTGAGCTGGCGGTTAACCCGTGTTGTTGTTCTTCTTGTTCTTCTTGTTGCATGCATGTTGTCTCTACGGCGTCCGTCGCCCATGCGTCTTAACCCAAGAGCAAACAAGCAAAAAAAAAAAAAAAAAAAAAGGAAAATTCAAAAGAAAGACTAAAAAAAAAAAAAAGAAAAAAAAAAGAAAAAGAAAAGAGGGTTTTTTTTTTACGAGCGCGGAACATTAAAATCGGCTAGTAGGTTCCATCGTTTCCCGCGAATCTTGCGTCCAACGGTGAGGCGAGGCTTGTTCGCGGCGGCAAGACAACGGCAGCACTGCCGTGATTTGGAGATGCACCCGCCCCTTTTCTTTTTTTTTCTTTTTTGTTTCTTTTTCGTTTCCTTTTCCTTCTTTTCTTCTTTTCTCTTTTCTTTTCTTCCTTTTTCTTTTTTTTTTTTAAAAAAAGCCTAGTGATCCGAGTTCTGTGGCGCTACTGTAGCAGACCTTCTGACGTAGCCCTTGCGAGCCAGCACGCGGCACGCAGAACCGGGAGCTGGACCAGTGCGGCCGCATAAGCCTCAGCTTTCCGTTGGCATCGACGACACCGGCCGCTCTCCTTTGCTTCTCTTCTCTTCTGTGTCATCATCCCCTTTCGATTTGCTGCTCGTCAGCCCCCCCCCCCCCTCCTTCTCTCATCCCCCATCCCCCATCCCCCATCCCCCATCCCGGCACGCAACGTGCTGATCGCGGGTCTCTGGGACAAACAGCATGAGAATGACACCGCCGACGAGGATCACCATCCGATGCCCTCGCGCTTGTCCAGCTCTCGTGAACACCAGGCTAGCAGAACAACCCCCCCCCCTCCCTTTTCCCCCTGCCGGGCCCGGGGTTGGCATCCAGGCCAACCGCTCCGAGACGGAGTCCAAGTCGCCATTCGTCCCCGAGGGCGGGGGACGACTTTGTTGACGCGAAGCTCCTATTCCTCGGCCTTGCAGACTTTGTCCGCTGGGCGACCGGCACAGTACGTGCGCAGAAAAGAAACTTCCAAATCACACGAGGAAGCGAGACCGAGCTCCCCGGGAAGCCCAGGTGAGGGAGGGCTTGCGCGTTTCGGTCGTCTCCACGATTCGGCTCGTAAAAGACGACTGAAGCCGGAATAGGGCGCGTGGCTTTGTGACTACTTGCTGTACACGTCCGAGCGGCCAACGGAGAAGTCCGTTCGACTTCATCCATCGTTCGATCGCTTCTCCCTTTTTTTTTCCCCCTTCTCGTTCGGGAGCGCGAGTCAACCAAGAGCCCAAGAAGCCGCGCCTCTGACGCGCTGCCTTTCTTTTCTTCTTTTCTTCTTTTCTTCTCCCCTTCCCTTCTCTTCTCTTCTCTTCTCTTCTCTTCCTTCCACTCCCTCTCCTTCGATGCCAAGCGCCCCTCCGCGGCGCGCGCCTTTTCGTCTTGTCCTCGTCTTGCCCTCGTCTTGTCCCTCTGCTTTCTCCTCGAGCGCCCTTGTCGTCGAACCCGGCCCCGGGCGCGCCACCCTGCAGTTCCGCACGAGCTGAAAGACTGCAGATCCACATACCTCAGTGTCCTGGCTTGCCATGGCTGTGGTCCAGCCGAAATCCCATCTCCACCCTGGCTTCCCAACCCAACCGAGACAAAATGGCTGTGCCCTCCTCTCTCCCTCTCCCTCTCCTCCCCCCCCCCCTGCAAACTGGGCTGGACGAGAAGTTGCTTGGGCAGCTTGGCGTGGGCATGGCAGGGTTGATGGCTGTATCGAGCCGGCGCGTCTGTAATAAGCGGCGGGCCAGAGCTTTGCAGCTTCGTTGATGACAGTAGACGCTTTTGGCACAGCAAGCAGCACGAGTATGGGACTCTTGTTTTCCTTTTCTGCGGACATTGGCCATCGTCGGCCCTGCCGAGATGCGTCTTATAACACGGAGCGCGCGGGTTTCGCTCAAGACTCTAAGGCTTGTGGCAACCGTGTCCTTTTTTTTCTTTTTTTTTCCTTTTTTTTCTTCTTTCCTTTTTAAGGTCTTTGTTTTTCAAAATGAAAATGAAAAAGAAAAGAAAAAAAAAGAAGAAGAAGAAGAAGAAGAAACCGAAAACCACCCTCTTTGTGCTCCGTATCACCAGCAGCGAGAGGAGAAAGGCACAAGGTAATAATAGTACAGCAGCAGCAGTAATAGCAATGGGCTAGTCGTGGTGGTTTAGCGGCGCCAATGGTGTGCTGCTTGCTTGCATGGGCTAGTTTCGAACGAGACGGACGGGATCGAATTTTGCAGGGCAAACTTTGCAAGCAAGCAAAAAAAAAAAATCCTCCTTGTAGCACCACCACCGCGGCCAGCAGCTGCAGACTTACACACACTCTCTCTCTCACACACTCACACACACCGAAAAAGAAAAAAAATTGGGAAAAATGGCGACAGGTTTGGACAAGGGCAGCGACGGAATACGGGAGAAGAGAGAGAGAGGCATGGAAACGACCTTTTTTTTTTTTTTTTTTTTTTATTTTTTGTTGGGTGCAAGGGCGGGCACGGTGCGAGCGCAATCCGCTGCTCTGCACTGTGTGCGCAGCTGGGAATCCATGCGGAGCGCCATCCTCTTTTTTTTTTTAATTTTTTTTTACGTTTTTCCTTGCTTTTTTCTTCTTTTTTTCTTTTTAAATATTTTCCTTTTTAATTTTTTTTAATTGTTCTTTTTATTTTTATTTGGTTTCACCCACATTTTCTCTTCTTCTTTTTCCTCCCCTGGAAAAAAAAAAAAAAAAAAAAGGGCCCCTGGCGCGCGGGCATCGGCTCCTCGCGGGCCCTGGTTGGCTGGACGATTCGCCGCGTGGACCGGCCTCGAGAAAAAGAAAAAAAAAAAAAACCCCCCCCCCCAAAAAAAAAGCCAGAAAAATTTGGAGCCCCCTTCGCCGTAAGCCTTTTTTTTTTTTTTTTTTTTTTTTTTTCCCCTTCATGGAACACTTCTCTCGGGCTTCCATGGCTTGAGTCAATCTGGGCTCGTACATTAGTGGGTTCCGTGGGCATTCTATTTTGGCACACGCACGCGTGCATCAGGCACTCCGCACCGGCGCCGCGACCTGGCCATTGAGCGCTCGCGGATGCGCAACTTTGCATATGCCGTCACCTCGTCCAGCCAAGCTTCCTCCCCTTGCGAGCACAGGCTGCACCTACGTGGACTCTTGTTGCCAGCGGATTGATGCCATGGCGGCTGAATTGGCGCTGCATTGGGCGCCAGATGGGATGGGATAGGGCTGCTCTCTCACCTTTTTGTGCCTACGGGCCCGTATTGTGTGTGTCTGCTGCTTGCTATGCCTTGGGTTACAGGTAGTACCTGCTAACCTCCAGCAGCAGTACCTCTAGTACCTGGTAGGTACCAAGGTTAGTGCCGTAGCAGTGCTGCTGGGTAGCAGGTTGGTGCCCAGTGGTTAGCGAGATTTTTGCACGGCTTATTTTGCAGTTGACGCGACGCAGCGCCTCGTAGACTTGTGGCAGTAGGGTACAGGCAAGGTACCTAGTCAGTGGCAGGCATATACAGTGCAAGTACCTTGCCGCTGCGTGGAGCGCCGGCGCTGCAAAGAATGCCCCTGCGGTGCCTTGCCTATAAGGTGCCTTACCTGCCTAGGTATAGGTATATACCTTAGTACCTAATAGGTAGTACCTACTACCTAGGACCCGGACTCGTCCTTGCTTCCAGCACCTTATATCGATCGTTCTCTCCCTCCAGTGCCGTTTCTCCCCCCATCGCCCCCTCCCCTCCTCCCCTTCCTTCTCCCGGGCCTTCGATATGGCGTCGTTGACCAGCAGGTCCCCGAGCCCATGACCTCGCCTGCCAGCCAGCTCTCTATCCGGATTGCCCCCAACTTTCTTCTCATCGTGCAGCTTCATCTAGAACCGCCCTCGTCTTTTTCTTTTTCTTCCTACTCCCCTCCCCTCCTCCTCCTCCCCCCCCCCCGGCTCTTCGTCTTCCCAATTTACCCATCAATGCCGCTCGACTTTGGTTGCGCCCTCTCTCCAGAGCCGAAGCAGCAGCAGCAGCAGCAGCAGCAGCAGCAGCAGCAACAACAACAAAGACACCCCAACGCCTCTCTCCCTCCGCCGCAGCGCGCGTGTTGGCGCTTGAGCCCTTTCGCCTGGCCCCCTCGCCCTGCTTGCCCTCCACGCTGCTCGCTTGTGTCAATCGATCCTCGACTGTCTCGTCGCTGTCCTGCAGTCGCCCTCCCTGCGAAACGCCCTCCCGCTGATCCTCGTCGCACGGCTGGCTGACGTCTTTTTGCCCCTCCGGCGGCGACCGCACTAGGAGCCCAAGCCTGGATCTTGCGCCCCCCTAGTCGTTGCCCAGAATCTTTCCGACAGCTGCTGCCCGGCTTGCAGGGCCCAGGACACGAACTGGAAGCGCCGCTAGACGGCTTTCGCTGCTCTCCACCGGAACCAGCAACGCACCACAGCAGCCACATCCCGCCACCGGCTGCGACATCTGACTTGCGCCCACGCCCCCGAGCATATCATCCGCCCGGGGGCTTCTCTCCAACAAAGGCCCCCCCGAAAAGAAAAAAAAAAAAAGAAAAAAGAAGGAAAAAAAAAAAAAGGCGCCCCAAAAAAAAAAGGCCCCAGAGAGACCTCAAAGGCCCCAAAGAGGCCCCAAAGCGCCCCAAAGGACCCGCCCGCGTGCGCCAAAGCGTTCTGGGAAACAAGAGCCCACCCTCCCTTGTGCGACTCCAGAAGTCGCCTTGGAACTCTTCTCTGCTTGTTCCGCGAGCTGCGGCGCTGCGTCTTGCGTCCTTGGAACCAACGGTTACCGTCTTCTTTTTCTTCTTCTTTCCTTTTCCCGTAACCCATTCAGAACTTTGTCCCAAAACCTGTCCAGATACACACTTGGCTGTGTGTGTGCTGCAGGGAGCACCCTCACTTTTTTTTTTTTTTAATTCCCCTCTCTCTCCCTCTCTCTCTCTTCTCTCTTCTCTTTCTTTCTCTCTTTCTCTTTTTTCATCTTCTTCCTCTTCTTTTTTTCTTCCCTTCCCAATTCAATCCACGCACCTCGTCCGCCACGATCCGACGTCAGAACACACACGCACACACACACACACACACACACACCACACACACCACACGCACGCACGCACGCACTTGATTGCTCCTCATTCCGCGTCGCTCCCGGCATTGAAACTTTCTTCGACTCGTTCCTTATCCTTCTCTTTTCCCCCCTCCCTCCCAAAAACCCTTTTCTTAGGCGCTTCTTTTGGAGCAAGTGTCCCCGCCTTCATCGTCGCCTCGACCGCCCTGTCGCATCACCCATCACAACAACGCCTTTCCTTTTGAATTTTCTCCCTTTTTCGAACCCGCGCGCGCCCTCCCGAAACGAAACGCCAGCTTCCTTCTGGGGTTTTTTTTTTTTTCCCCTTCAAATTCTCTTCTTGCCTTGGCTCCGGATCTCCTCGCGCGCAGCCTTGGTTCCCGTTTCCGCTCGCTCGCTGCTCCTCGACGCTAAGCTGCTCCGAGCTTCGAAATTCCGAAACACCTTCCGCTCCAATTGTCCAGTCGCCTTGTGCCTCTCCATAGCCTTGCGCGCGGTAATCCTTGCCCGTGTGGCCAACGTGCTCCAGTCGCGAGACTGGTAGCCTTTTCCGTTGCCCACCATGGACAGTCTCGCTTGCCATGTCATTTACGTCAATCGCAGCGTTGGGGAGGCCCGGGTGCTGCGCGCCATGCCAGACGATGCTGCGGCCTCGCCGACGGGCGCTACCCCCGATTGGCGGCGCGATCGCGTTCGAGAACTCGTCCAACCTCTGCTCGACGCTTTTGGTGATGGTTAGTGGTTTTTTTCTTTTTCCTTTCTTTTCCCTTTTCTCCCCCCCTTTCCCTTTTTTTTTTGTCCCCTTCTTCTTTCGACTCCCGTCGCTTCTTGCTGACTCGCAATACCCGCGCGCAGTTCATGTCTGTGCCACCGGTGCCGCCTGCATGGCCAAGCTCATGCAGCTCCACGAAGCCGGGTCCATGATAGATATGACGCCCACCATGGTTCTCTTGGACACGCCCCATGATGAATGGATACCCGAGTCCTATTCCGCGCAAAACTCTTCCTCTCCCGACCCCAACCTGGTAAACCGCGACGCCGAGATTCACACGCCCGACGAGAACCTGTACGGCCTGACGCTTCTTCAGAGGCTCATCACCGAGGCCCACCTGCGAAGCATCTCCAAGCTTGTCGTCCCCATCCCCATCATCAGCTACCCAGAGACTCGCGAACAAATGACCGACGGCACAGCCGAACCCTTCTCAGCCTCCGCCGGCACTCTCGCTGCCAGTCGTAAGCTCATAAGGAGGTGCTTGGACCTTGGCGCTGTCGACGTGATCATCAGCCCCCTGGGCCCCAAGTGTATCGCAACGCTGGAAATATGCGCTTATAAGGCCCATAGGGACGCCGCTAGGGACCAGCAGGCAATGATGGAGATCACAAAGGGTCGCAAGCGGTCATGGGTTGGCGTCCACGAGCAGAAACCCTTTGCCTATCTTCGGGAGGCAATGGTCTCTGGCCTCATGAACGGAATCTGCCGCCTCTCCCCCGAAGACGACCACATCGCCGGCGCCCACATTGCCGTCTCGTCCGAACGCCAGGCCATCATCGCCGAGGCCGTAGGTCGCTGGCATTTCGATGCCCATGACTTCTCCGACGACGAGCTGCTAGTAGCTGCTATGCAGATGTTCAAACACGCCTTGACCTCGCCGGAACTCGAGAGGTGGCGGATACCAGCAGGTGAGTGCGTGTGGTGTGGCCCGCCTTTTGGGAGGTGCTGAGACAATAAGCAAACCCCCCCCCCCCTCCTTCAAAACGCCTGCATCCGTTCAGCCCCTGGGATTGAATCTGACCAATGATTTCAGACCAACTCATTAGCTTCCTTGTCGCATGCCGAGCTGCATACAATAGCTTTGTTCCCTATCATAATTTTCGTCACGTGGTAGATGTTCTTCAGGCCACCTTCAATTTCCTCGTCCACATTGGCTCATTCCCTCCGTACCCGTCATGGTCTCAGCCGAGGTTGAAAGCGCCAAAGTCGCCAATCGCGGCCCTCGTCAGCCCCTACGAAGCATTGACCCTCCTCATTACGGCCATCGGCCACGACGTCGGCCACCCTGGAGTCAACAACGGCTTTCTCACAACGCTAAACGCCCCGCTAGCGCAGCTGTACAATGACCGATCCGTCCTGGAATCCTTCCACTGCGCTGCGTTTTCGCAGATACTTCGCAGGTATTGGCCCGCCGTGTTTGAGGACAGAAAGATGCGCGGCTTGATGATCAGCTCCATCTTGGCCACCGACATGGGCCTGCATTTTGACTATATGAAGAAGATGGCGGCTCTCAAGGAAAAGCTCGAAGCCGACGGCAACACTGACGGCTGGAACGACCGCCAACTCGAGGACGCCAAGGTTCTCGCCTGTTCGCTCCTTATCAAGTGTGCGGACATTAGCAACGTGGTACGTACTGTATAAATGTGGGGAGGGAGAATTCGAGACGGTCCAAGATTTGGAATTTCTTTTTTTTTCCCCTCTCCCCCTCTCTGTTTTCTCTCCTTTTTTCTTTTCTTTTCTTTCCGTTTCTTTTCCTTTTTCTTTTTTTTTTTTTTTGGCAATGTCACGGCAAACGTTACTGACCTTGTTTATCAAAGGCACGCCGTCATACGACAGCATTGAAATGGATGCATATGCTCTCGGAAGAGTTTTCGAGGCAAGCCTCGATGGAAGATGAACTCGAAATCAAGTCGTCCCTGATGGCACCACCGAAAAAGGACATTTTATCCCTGTCCAACGCCCAGCTTGGGTTCATGAATATGTTTGCTATACCACTGTTCCAGGGCGTGGCTGAGATAATGCCGGCGATGGAATACACCGTGAGAGAGCTCCATATTAACAAGAAATTCTTCGAAGATAAGGTGCAGGAGGAACAGGCCAGGGGATCGGAGGCGGCTGGCGAAGATGAGCAGCATCGGCGAACGCGAGAAGGGACGTTTCCCCCGAGGGCGAGAAGCTTCGCGGTCGAAAACGACAGCGAGATGAAAAACATTGAGATTTCGCCCGCACCGAGCCCCTCGACGGCCAAATCCGGCCATGACCCTCACACCCCCGTTGAGCACCCGGATGTGAACGGACTGGCCTTTGGGGCCCCTTCGTCGTTCGACGCCGTCGGAGATTTGACAGAAAGCGACCCCTTCACCTGCCACCGTCCAGACGACCCGATGGAAGGCAAGCTGGTGTCGTCAAAACACCGCACCAGCGAGACCACCGAAGGTAGCCTGTCCGCTGGCTACCCCGGCGACTGGGCTTCGCAAGCTGCGAGCACGGCCACCGGCAAGATGACGCTGTCGCCCAGCACGCAGGGCACCAGCATCGTCAGCAACGAATCTGGAGAGCGAACCCTCAGCGTCCCCGCATTTAATATGTCGCCGCTTAGCCTCAAGGGGTCTCCGACATCACCGCGGCGGGACCGGGATCGAGAACGCGAGCGAGATGCGTCGCAAGCAGACGATGACTCGTCGCCCTTTGGAGGCAGCATTGGCAGAGCCGAAGGCAAGGCACTTAAGAAGAGGCCAAGCAGGTTTAGGATGAAGGACTTTCCCTTCTTTAAGAGGAGCAAGGGATCGAGCCCTCCATTTCCCACTGCTGACACGTCAGGATGAAGCATTTAGTTTACATTTACTGTAACAAGCTGCAACCAGACCAGGCAACGTTGAAAAAAAACAGGGGGAAAAGAAAAAAAAACATTTACACCACCGCCTCGCGAAGTGAAAACCCGCGACACGGCTACGATTATGGCCCTATGATTTACGAATGCGATTGTGCGAATATAGCCCTTTATGGGGTTCACGGCCGCGTTGTGTGTGCCCCTCCCCGTTTCTCTCTCTTTCTCTCTCTTTATCTCTCTTTATCTCTCTTTCTCTCTCTTTATCTCTCTTTATCTCTCTTTATCTCTCTTTCTCTCTCTTTCTCTCTCTCTCTCTCTCTCTCTTTCTTTCTCTCTCTCTCTCTCTCTCTCTCTTCTCTTTTCTTTTCTTTTTTTTTACCCTCCTCACGGATCGCGGAAAGCCATTTGGTCGGTTCATGGCGTTGGACCCTACAAGTAGGCCATATCTTGCCACTTCTTATGTTGCACTATGATGCCTTCCGAACGGGGTTTGACGGGAATCAAAGGGGTTCGAAGAAGAAAAAAAATTTGGAAAAAACATCCAATTTCAGGTTCAGACCTGGGACAAAAAAAAAACACATGCACATACATGTTACCTGTATACCCAAAACACATCTATATACTTGGGAGGGAGGGGAAATGGCGATAAGTATATACCCTTGGGACTAGGCTTTTATTTTTTTTTCCGTGTTTCTTGTGTTGCACTATTACTCTCCCTACTTTTCCTTTCTCCTTCTTTTTTTTTCTTTGGGTTCAGGGCTTGCTATGGTGTATCAAGACGTGTATGAACAGGAGAGGAACGGCAAGACGTGCGGAGAGGGCGTTATCACGGCAGGACGCATAGGGCTCTAGAGAAAGGCTGCAAGGTTGGAGAGGGTAAACGGGGGTGCTCACGGTAACAGAGAGAGGGCGAAGACACTATATCGTATTTGGACTCGCAGGTGCATAGCCTCGAGTTGAATACAGGTTACCCCGACCAAAAGCGGGCATTTGAAGCCTGATTCTTGGCGTTTGGACAGCTCAGTTTGGTATTGAGTGAAACAATGTGATGTGGTCCTCATCTTGTATCAATGCCTGGTTCGCCAGCCAGGAGGCATGTTTTTTTCTTTTTCTTCTCTGTTCATCTGCCTGTATGTCGGGCAAGTCGCCGCTGTTCTCGAAATAGATGATATCTGAAAATGAATAGTTTGCACCCACGGATAGGCGGCATCTCGGGATAGGCTGTAGTGTTCTTGTGGAGGCGAGAGAGAGCTGGAAAGACGAAGAGACCCGGATTGGGCAAAAACGTCGGTCATCCATCATCAGATGCTTCCCTCGGCAGCTTCTTCTCCTCCATTGAGGCCCAAGGGGAGAAAGAAGAGGGGGGTGGCATGCAGAGTCAGCCGAGGCATCCGGACCGGCATCCAGGGCGAATGAAGCATCGGGGAACATGTCTGAAGGTCGCCTGCATGCATGAATGAATGCGGCATGGCGGTTTGGCGAACCCCGCATTTTGCTCGCAAACCAGGCACGTTGTTGAAAATCCCACGACGAGAGAAAGTTTCTTATGAGGGGAGGAGGATTGGAATTAATGAAATGATATGCCGGAAGATGTGATGGCCCTCATACGCCGAGGGGGGGGGGGCAGAAAAGGAAATCCAACCTTGCGGCTGGCTAGAAAGAAATAATGGTTCTTTTGAAAGCTGGAATTTCGTTTTTTTTTTTTTGAGCCAAAGGGTCTTGTTTATTGTCTCGGCATTCGCTGGATTTTGGAGGAGAGAGAGAGAGAGAGAGAGAGAGAGAGAGAGAGAAACAGCCTAATAATCATCAGCTGCTGCCCTGCCGAAACCTGTTCTGTTCCTTTGAGAAAGAGGGGGGGTGTGTGTGTGTGTTCTCTCCGAGGGGATGAGGAGAAGAAGGATTTTTTTAATTTCATTTTATTCTATTTTATTCTATTTTATTTCATTTCATTTTATTCTATTCTAAATTTTTTTTTTGTTGGGCTTCTTCATTCTTAGCTTGTCGGGAGACAGACGGCCTCTACCGCAGTTTCCCGTCCCCATTGAGCGGGGGGGCCGGGTAGGAATCAATAGTTCCAACTCTCTCTCGTCTCCTTCAAACCGAGGCGCTTTGATTCCCCCCCCCCTTTTCTTTTGTTTTTCTATATAATTTTTTTTTCTTTTTTTTTGGAGAGGGTAAAATTATGTTGTTCATACCTCTATAATAAAAGAAAGAAAGAAATAAATAAATAAAAGAAAAAAAAAACACACAAGACAAGAAGCGTCGTCGTCGTGTTAGCTGTAAGAGCCCGTCTCCACTATTTTTTTCGCTGTCCGCGTAACGGGAGATGGACATCATCAAACGGGTTTCATTGTTTGCTATAATCTTACGAGTGCGACCCTCCCGGAGGAATTTTTTTTTTTCTTTCTTTCTTTTTCTTTTTCTTTTTTTTTTGTCCGCGATGCTTCATATACATCTCGCCCTGTGCAGGCTGGACGAGCGATGGATGAGCCCTTTTGTGGAATCTGAAGCTGACCAAAAAAAAAAAAAAAAAATGGCAGGCAAACTCCCCCAAAACTATATCCCGCCTCCTCCTCTGGAGCAAGCCCGTCTCTTTTCTAGCAAACCCAACAAGTATACGCCGTCATGGCAGTCTCAGCCCTACGAGCCCCCGTGGCCGTGCCTCTCCCCCCTCCCCCATCCGACGACTTCATGACCAGGGGTCAATGGGACACGCTCTGGGCCCTGCTAGACGGAGTGCTGCCGTCCTACGCCCCGGCATCTGCGGTCACGGACAGGGGCGCGCAGATTGCCATTCCCGACGACGAGTTCCATCGCCTTGTGGACCGAATCGCCGGCTCTCTGGACAATGCCCCAAGCAGGGAGGACATGGTAGAGTTTCTGGCCTTCCGGCCGTCTGCTTACCCTCCGTTTCGTGACGATTGCGTGCGAAACTTGGCCCTGTCGCCTGCCAAGGCTAAGCTTGCGGGGGTCCTTGGAACTCTGGGGTGAGTGAATCCTCTATTGATGAGAACTGATATTGAAAAGAAGAAGTCAACGAGAATTGGGGGTGTGGGGGGGAGGTATATACATTTACATGCATGCAATATATGCGCAACATGAATGTGCTATCAAGGCAGACAAGCCGACGACTAACTCATTTCATCTCTGCCACGGACAGGACACGCACAGGAAGCCTGCTCCTGACGGGCTACTGGAGCCCCGTCACCCAGCAGCCGGCTGCCGTTCGCGAAGCCATCATCAAGTCTTGGTGCGCTTCGAGGTTTGAGGCGCTCAGGGGGCTCGCAAAGTCCATCACCTCCCTCGCCGGAAAGGCAAACGGCACGACGAACCCCCACTTCCAGAAGCTCTGCGGATACTCCAACGTCCCCAGGGACTGGAGGCCCGCGGAGGGATACGACTTCAAGTTCGTTCAGCTGCAGCCCGGGGACGGCGCGCACGAGATGGCCACCGACGTGGTCATCGTCGGCTCCGGCCCCGGAGGCGGCGTCAGCGCCAAGAACCTGGCCGAAGCAGGGCACGAGGTCCTCGTCGTCGACAAGGGCTACCACTTCCCTCCCGCCCACTTCCCCCTGCCGCAGGACGCGGCGCTCGGGTACCTGTTCGACCACGGCGGCGTCTACGTCAGCGAGGACGCGAGCGCCTCCATCACCGCCGGCAGCTGCTGGGGCGGCGGCGGAACCGTCAACTGGAGCGTGTGCTTCAAGCTGCAGGACTTTGTCCGCCGAGAGTGGGCCGGCGAGGGCCTCCCGCTCTTCACGTCGCCCGAGTTTGACGAGTGCATGGACCGGGTGTGGAAGTTTATCGGCGCAAGCTCCGACGGCATCCGCCACAACTTCCGCAACAACATGCTGCTGGACGCATGCAAGCAGCTGGGCTGGCACGGAGACGTCGCCAACCAGAACACGGCCAACAAAGAGCACTACTGCGGCCAGTGCCACCTGGGCTGTGGGACGGGAGACAAGAGGGGGCCGGCCGTGGCCTGGCTGCCCGCTGCCGCCGAAGCGGGCGCCAAGTTCATGGAGGGCTTCACCGTCGAAAGGGTGCTCTTTGGCGGCGACGGGACGACGGCGACCGGCGTTGAAGGCCTATGGGTAGCTCGAGGTGCCGACGGCGGCGTCCACGAGGACGTCGGGCGACGTACGCAGAGAAAGGTTGTCATCAGGGCGAAGAAGGTCGTCTTGTGCGCTGGGGCCCTTTGGAGCCCTGTCATTCTGATGAAGAGCGGCGTCAAGGCAAGTCTGCACCTCCCCGTTCTCCCCTTTCTCTTGTTGCCGAACCCCAACCACTCATCGCGAGACGGGTTGACGCTTGGAAGTTGGTTTGTAAACAGGCTCGCTGACGTACGGAAACTCAACCCCCCCCCCCCCCCCTTTTTTTTTTTGTATTTTTTTTTCGTTTTTCTTTATTCCTTTTTTTTTTTTTTTGAAGAATCCACAACTCGGACGCAATCTTCATCTCCATCCCGTCAACAGCTTGACGTCAGTACACCGGAAAGAGACTATACCGTGGGAGGGCGGCATCATCACAAGCTGGAGCGGCGAATTCGAAAACCTCGATGGCAAAGGACATGGAGTCAAGTTGGAGCCATTGTGTATGGTGGTGAGTGCTTTCGGGCAACGGCCACAGCCAAAAAAAAAAAAAAAAAAAAAAAAAAAAAAGGAAATCCATATATATAAATCCCCCACTCGGTGATTTCCCCCTCCCCAAGTTTGGGCTTTGCTGACTCAAAAGGGACGGGCGGTTGACATGCAATTCTAGCCATATGTTACGTTTTCGCTGCAAAGCTGGGCCGGAGGCCTCGACGCCAAGCTGGCTGCCATCAAGTTTCGCCATTTGAGCAGCTTCATCGCGCTCGCCCGTGACCGAGACACCGGCCGAGTGTTCGTCGACCCTGAGACTGGAGAGCCGCGCATCGAATACACGGTATCTGACTTCGACCGCGAGAGCAACCTCGAGGGCATCATTGGCCTGGCCAAGGTTGCCTACGTGGGCGGCGCGACGGAAATCCGAGCACAATGTCCCGGCGTGCCACCCTTCATGCCCAGTGCCGCAGACCAGGCAAGGCTCGTCCAGAACAAAGATCCCGAGTTCACAGACGCCGCTTTTGGCAAGTGGCTACGGCAAATACGCGCCATGGGCAACAAGCCGCCCCTAACGGCCTTCAGCTCGGCGCACCAGATGGGAACGTGCCGAATGAGCGCCACGGAGTCGTCGGGCGTGGTAGATGAGAGGGGAAGCGTGTGGGGGAAGAAGAACCTGTACGTCGCAGACTCTAGCGTGTTCCCGAGCGCGAGCGGCGTCAACCCCATGGTCACCGTCATGTCAGTTGCCGACTGGATTTCGCGGCGTGTCTCCAAGGAGCTGTAGGGGGGAGATGAGTAGCCCCATCCCTTGGCTAGAAGCACTCGTTGGGTAGATTTGGACAAATTTTTCTGTGCCCGCTCGAGCAACTAGAACAGGGGTGATTGGACGGAAATATCACTTGTTTCATTGTTTCATCGTTGTTTTGGTATTGTTTTTTTTGTTATTTTTTTTCAACCTATAGGGGATGAGACTCAAGCGCTTTCGGAAGGCCAGGGACGGCCATAGGGAAAGGATTCGGAGGGGGGGGCCCAGATTTGATAGCTTGCCTTTGCCAAATGAAGAATGAAAAAGCCACTCATACACCCAACTTGCCCTTGGATCCAGGGGTGGGCATTGTCTCATTGCCCGTGCTGAACCCAGGCCGACGGGCCTCGTTTTTCACTCTACTACCCTCTCGCGGAGCACGACGGCCGGCCCAGCCCTGCTGGTATTTGGGCACGAATGAGTCAAGGCCAAGATCTGGCCCGTTGCCCGTTGCCCATTACCGGCCATGGGCTTGTTTCTCGGGCACCGTTCGGCATATCGATCCATACGTGCCTTGGGTAGGCGAGGCAGTAGACCTACCACAGACACACGTCCACATGACCCCAGCGGTCACGAGAGCATCGAGCTTCGATCTTCCTTGTTTCTTCATCCTGGGCATGTGTAACGGAGAGGGAATGAAAAAAAAAATTTTCCTCAGGTCATCCATCCATTGGGCCTCGTGATTGTTGAGCTGGGATGGCAGCCAAAAGAAAAAGAAAAAAAGAAAAAAGAAAAAAAAATAGAAAAGCCATGTCAGAAGATGGGATGATGATGAGAAGCTGGTCCGACTAGCGGCGGCGACGTCAGAATCAACATGGGGGCATCCCGCCAAAAAAATAAATAAATAAATAAATCAAAATAAATAAATAAATCAAAATAAATAAATAAATCAAAATTTTTGACGCCGGCTAGAAAGGGGTTAGCTTCCAACCCCCCGGCCCGTTAGGTATCAATGTGAGGGTTAATAGTATGGCGAGGCCTGGAAAGAAAAAGTGAAAGCAAAAGCAAAAGTAAAAAAAAAAAAAAAAAGAAAAAAAATCTTTTTCCCCCTTCTCCTTTGACCAACAAGGGACCAAGAAACGAAATTCGATTGTTGGTTCTTTGGATCTCAGCCTCGAGACCCAAAGTCACTATTGGCGAGAAATGCGGCGGGGCGGTACTTCCGGACCCGTTCCGTGGCGCGTGGAGCCCTGACGAAACTTGGTTGCCTCCCGTGCGGGAATCTTGGGGTGTTACATAAGCACCCACGACAAAGTTGGGGCAGATCTTGGTAGGGGTTATGTAGCCACAGTTCGCAAGGCAGACACAGCCACCTACTGCGAATGAAGTTCTGCCGCGCCACATTATTGACAGCGGGCATACCGAGTGGCAGGGCAGGCGAGTGCTGGAAACAAACGGAGATGCACAAAGACGTCAAAGGGGGTCCATGGAGAAGGTCATGCAGGAGCCCATGGCAGCAGCACATGCAACTCTTTTTCAGCTGCCCATGGGTTTTTGGCAAGATTGCTGACCAAGGAGAGAAAGAGAGAGAGGGAGGGGGGGGCCTGATGATTTTTTTTTTTTTTTTTTGCGCGAGATGCCCGGCGCCTTTTCTCCGTTCATGTTTTATCGTCACCTGGCCGGATGGCTGCATGCATACAAGCACAGGCAGTAGTAGCAGTATGATGATACAATGCCTCTTGGGAACGGGGGAGAGGAGCAGAATCGGCCTGCGGTGCCCAAGTACGGAGTAGGCTCCTCATCTTGCAAGGTCGGGGAACACAGAGAATCCTTTCCCTATGCGAAAATATTGCTCGACTTCCAGCGCCTTGGCATACAGGCCTTTCCCAACCAGCCACATTTCGTCGGAGCGCCAGCGCAAAGCAGCATTGCTCTCTCCCACGCCGCGGCTCTCGTGCTCATGGCGCTGCCAATACTATGCAGCAGATCGGTGAGGCCCCCGCCAGCGCATGTACAGTAGGGCCCGCAAGAGCCACTCCGGAGGGTACGGGTAAGATTTCCCAGTGGTTGGGAAACCGGCTATCCGACCCAGGAGGCGCCCTGCATGAAGCGTACGTGCTGTAGGTTCATTGTTTCCCATATGCCTGCCAGCAGGTACGGCCAGCCCAAGTCATCCTGGCATCAGGCGTTTGCGGAGATGGACGCTGTGATCGTAGACAACCCACAGGTCCCGAGACGCGGGGGTTATGCTCATGCATCTGCAAGGAGCCTGCATTTGCCACCGGCGACGCCCTGTCCAGAGGCAGCCTGTGACGTTGAGATTGGGACAGGGACGGAACATGGACATGGACGAAAAACCTGTTGGGCACGGCGAGGCTCATGGACAGCCTTTGGCAAGGGCCACGTTTGCCATGGCCGGCGAGGGCCATTTGGGTGCCGAGGCGCGGTGGGCAGCCAGCAGCCTCGCTAACGTAGCCGCTTTGTTGTCTCGACAAAAGGCCTCGCCCTACGACCCCAACGTTTTGCCTGCTGTTTTGAGTGCTCAAGGGCGTGTGCGGTCCACTGGATGGCCAAGGCAGTATGCTCCGTAGTGTTGTGTTGAGCTGCCTGCAACGTCGATGCGATCCTCTTTTTTTTTTCTTTTTTTTTTTTTCCTGTAGAGACGCCTTTTTTTTTTCGTCTGATGCGCGTCGCCCTGCCTTTGGAGGTGGCGTCGACAGCACACTTGCCAGCGTTGAGATTCCGGAGCCTCGCGCCTCAACTTGGATAAAATCGTCCTTCTACCGGTCGCCGCGGCCGAGGCGGATGGATGGAGGTGAGCGTCGTCGCCTGCGGCCGCATATCCAACCCGCCTCTAAAGACCATCGCAGGCCCCCCCTGATGGAACTGCCCGCCGCGACGCATGCCCAGAGTCGATGCCTAGACTCGACGTTGGTTGCCTCAAATGACGTGTCGCGCAAAGTATTCTCGCGGCGGGCGAGAAAAGGAGGGAAACGCGCGATCGTCTCCTGCATGCATCGTTCGTTCGTTTACTCTAGGGTGAGCGCCGTGGCCACGAAGGCAGAGAGGTACATAGGTACATCCGAACTGCAGTGGATACAGGCACCAACAAAAGGCACTTCCTTGAGTGCCTACCTAGCAGTACTACCTAGTACTCCGTACGTACTAGTACGTACTACTAAAGCAACAACCACCCGCGTGGAATGGCCTATTTTTGGTAACGCCTGCCATTGGCCGCTGCCGCCGCTCCGCAGCAGGTACGAGTGCCGGTACGGTACGGACTAGCTGCGGCCATTCTGCTTCGAGTTCTGTGGTGCTACGGCATGGTGATTTTGAAAAAAAAATAAAAAAATAAAAATAATAAATAAATAATAATAATAATAATTTTTTTGTGCCTGGCTTGGACAAGGGTTTATATTTTCCTCACCGGCCTTGGCTTGGCCTTATACGAGCACTCGCCTACGGAGTATGGGAGTAGATGGTATAGCAAGAGATGCTGGAGGCCGATTCGTGCGGTTTGCGGGCCTTTTCATCGGCCGATGGCTGCCGACGACTCCGCAGATGCTGATACCAGTAAAATTGTTGCGCTGGTAACTTAGTAAGGTACTAGTACTGCCGTATATTAACTTTGGTACCTTGGTAGTAGTAGTACCTACCTTAGTAGGACGTAGTAGCAGTAGTAATATCGGCCAAGCGCTGATGTATCCGGTACATGCGCCTCTTCTTGGGCTTGCCCTGTGGCTTGCGCGGCGCTGTTCGTATTCCAGCCACGGCCGCCGTGCCCCATTCTCTTTTGCCTTTGTCAGACGCGTCCATCTGGCGTTCCTTTTGCTTGTCCACTGGATCAGACGACGAGACGGCTGCTCTGAATGGCGGGCGCCTGAGCGTGGTAAGCCTGGCCTGCCATCTACTCCCGACGGCATAGCGAGGCGATCGGGGCATCGCAACGGCGCTCGCTGGCGTTGCTTTTCGTGCGGAGCGGACCGTTGAAAACCGCCATTCTCCCGCAAACCTCGCGAGAGTCGAATGCGGTACCTGCCTGCCAGCGAAACAAGAACAGAACAGACGCCGCAGCGTCGCAGGTGCTGGAGCAAGAGCCTCTGGCGGAATATTCGGAAAGCCCCCTCTCGCAGCGGGCAAGGAGGGCAAATCAGATGTGTGTGGACGCAAGATGCCGGGAAAGACCAAGTGCCGTGCCGTGCCACAGAGCAGAGGAGCCGTTTGAGAAGCTTTGTGACTTATCAGGTCTCCGCAAGCCGAGGAACAAGAGAGACGAAACGCGGAAGAAGGCCAAAGAAAAGGGCTCGCTTCTAGCCAAGCTTGACCCAACATACACAAAACTTCTTTGGCCCTCCTTGTCCATTTTACCTTTTGAGCGCGCTCGTACCAGTTAGGTTTTCTGAGAAATTCTGGCCGTCAGCCGTGATTGGCCACACGACACAGCCCAGGGAGCCAATCAGGACCAGTCTCATCGACCTCTTTGGGCCACTCCACCCTGGCAACCACTGGCTCCCAAGGTCTCTGACCAATCAGACGCCGTCGAGACCCTTTTCGACAAACACACCTCAGCTCGCCGACAGCCACTAACACCATCCCAAGATGGAGCGCAGCGACTCTCCTGGTCGGGCGTGAGGATTCGCACACGCGGTCGACTCTTTTGTCTGGCAAGTATGGGGAGGTTTTGCTTTTTCTTTGGCCAGGGGCCCCCCTTTTTATTTTGGAGCGTCTTTCGAGATTCACCACTCCTAGGAATGGCCCGCCGTCTCGGGACGCTCCAGGGGAGCCCTTGGACGGACGCGAGAGCCATTGCCCAACCATTGCCCAGGACTTATATGCCCGCATCGATTTAGGACAGTTTCAATGCCACAACATGCCTTCCCAGCCAGGGGAAAGACCCGGCCCTAACGGAGACGGGTGACGGCTTTTCCCTAGACGGGATGCCATTCTCATCAAAAGGTTCCCTTTCTGCCCTTGGCTGGCCGTCAAAAGAATCAGGGTGGCGATGCAGAAGAATCCCAGGACGATTCACGGGACCTGGCCGGTACCAAAATCCCTCGTCGACGACAAAGGAAGGCTCATGGCCGATCTCCCAAGGAGACGATTTGGAGTGCGGGGACGCGGCCAATGCGCATGCCGGCGCCTACAATTCCTTCATGGAACTCTTCTTTCTTGCCATGGTCCACAAGTACGGAGCACATGTCTAGAAGCGAGGGACTGCCATTGGCATTGGTCGGGGCGCCGGCACATTCCACCCGCCATGTCCGCACTTTTGCAAGCCTGCACTGTGGAAGTGGAGGGGAAAAGGGAAGAAGAGTGAGAACGGTGCCTATGGGGACGTTCGTTCTCCTCACTCAACACACGCCCAGGGAGGTGCGTCGGCGCATGGCGCGGCGTTGGCATGCAAGTCATTGGCAGGCGGATGCAGCGTAAACAAGGGCTTCTTCATCTCATTGACCAGGCGACGAGATGAGACGGCCGAGGGCTTGATTTCCCCCATTCGACAAGAGTTTCCTCGTTTGGCTTCAGCTCGTTGCTAGCCGTCCCCTAAGTGAGCCAAGAGTCGGGCGAGATGCCTCTTGGGGGAGAAGCGGAAGGGCTTCTGGTCGCCGAGCTGGCGGCGGCTGCTAACGATTTCCTTTCCTTTTTTTTTCTTTCCCATTTTTTTTTCTTTTTTTTTTTGCTGCGCACTTGTCCATTGTGCACATTTGACTACAGGCAAATCCTGTGAGCGGAGGCACGCACGGGGAGTCACCGCATGCTGCATAAGCGGCGCAACCCTCTCGCTTCGAGATGTCAATAGCGGCTCCGTCGTGGGGGGGGGGGTTTCTCTTGCGTCCCTGTTACTTTTTGCAAAGGCCTACATTTTTTTTTCCAAAGTTTGCACCCCCCCCCCCCCCCCCTTCCCCTTCCTCTCACTCCTCCTCCTCCTCCTCCTCCTTGCGATGTGGATCACATAGCGCACATGCCTCTCCAGTAACATGAACTTTCCAGTACGAGCCATGAGCGGTAGCCGCGCAAGGTTTTGCATGCAACGGAAGTGTATGAGCAAGCGATGGTCGGCGGCTGTGGAACCCTGAAACATGGATGTGTACGATTCGACAAGGCCAGATGGGCCAGATGAGGCTCCTTTATGCAGTATATCATATACGAGGAGAATGGCGATGTGTGTGAGTGGTGTGGGTGGGAAGGCATATGACGACTTGTCAACTTACTAAAGTAAGGTAGGGAGGTGGTGGCGGACGGTCTGACCAGTCGCCGCGGTAAGGTTTTTTTCTTCTTCTTTCTTTTTCCCCCTTCCTCTTCCTTTTTTCTTCCCTTTTCTCTTCTTCTTCTTCTTCTTCTTTTTCTTCTCCTCCCCCCCTTTTTTTTTTTTTTTTTTTTTTTTTTTTTTTTTTTTTACATAGACGAAATGCTGAGCATCAAGCACCTTTCGAGCCCGATGTCTTGGTGCCGCCCACCAAGAAAGATGACTACGCTTGCCTTTTCGTGTTGTATCGTGTGTTCACTACGACGATCCACCATCTGCATACCTATGGAGCATATATATATATATATATCTACTTAGTGCCTGCTAATCTACTACGTATATATATATACCTTCTACATTGTGTACTAACCTTGTGCGTGTATGTATATATACGGATAGTGCCTTACCTAATACACTAGCACCACTGCTACCCACCAGCATCCATCTTCATGTGCCTCGTACGGAGCATTGTGGGCAGATATTTCGCTCAGCGCCAAGCGCCTACCGACGATGGACCCTGCCTTTGGTGATGGTTTTGGTCTCGTGATAAGCCATCCAGCATCGTGTCGCCTCCTCCTCCTCCTCCTCCTCCTCCCTCCTCTCTCCCCCCTCCCCCCCTCCCTCCCCTCCCTAAATGATGTAGATGTGCATAATTCCCCTCAAAGCAAAAACGCTGGAGTCCTCGACGCCGTACGGAGGATAAGACACGACTAGCTTTGATACGAGCGAGGGCCAAATTTTTTTTTTAAAAAAAAAAATAATAAAAAAAATAAGCCCCAAGACGAGTCCCTTCGGCAGCGCCTCACTCAGCCCACGGTCGCGGCCGAAGAGTCTCTCCCCGGCAGTGGCTAAAGCCGTCGTACAAGACGGTGTGTGGCGCGGGTGCTGCAGGTTCTTTTTTTTTTTTTTTTTTTTTTTTTTTTCAGCTCCACCAGCGGCTGCAGGACTGCCCGTTTTTGGGTGCCAATAGTACCTGTGGCCGGGACCCTTGTGCACACACACACACACACACACGCACACGCACACCCCCCCCGTGATGCGCACGCCCCTCGTGCACGTCTCAGCACTCGGCCCCAGGGCCTTTGCTTCTCTCCCCTCTCTCTCTCTCTCTCTCTCTCTCTCTCCCCGTCTTGCTCCCTCTCCCCCGTCTTGCTCCTCCTCCGTCTTGCTTCTGAGGCAAGGCCAGAGGTTCCGACAGCGGCAGCAGAAGGCGGCGAGGCGGTGGAGAAAACGGCCGCGATAGTTGCCGCCGGCCACTTTGCACGAGGGCAGTGCAGCGATGGCTCCCAGCGGCGTCTATCCGGCCTGGACGCTGTGCTCCGCGCGCCCCAAAAGATGCCACCGCATTTGCCATGGAATGAATGACATGGCGATGCTCCGTGCTGGGACAAGGCGAGAGAGAGAGAGAGAGAGAGATCTCTTTTCGTTGGCCCGGAGTGCACGGCATCGTGGCCGTGGTACCCCGTACTCGTCTGCGTCATACTGCCGCGCAGCCTCGACCAAGTAGGGAGTACCGCCGCTGCACCCGCAAGACCCATTGGCAACGAGCACGGGCTCCCGGTGCTTTACAGTACGTACTGACGAAGCTCCATTGTACTTGCCGTACTGTATGTATGTACCTTGAGCTTTGGCTCTCTCTCGCCAGCGGCCTGCAGAGAAACCGCACGCCTCGGGAGAAAAGGGGGTGGGAGGGAGGGAGGGAGGGGGGTGTGTGCGTGTGAAAAGCCCATGCCCGATGTTGAAGAAGGGAAAAAAAAAAAACAAAGGAAAAAAAAAAAAAAACGCCAGCGAGCGGGTACCAGATGCAGATGCAGGTGCAGCAAGGCAGTCATGCTTGGCTGCTAGTCCTCCCCCCCCAGCATTATTAGCAACTTTGCTTTCATCATTCAAAATTTGCTTTAGCCGTGGGCGGCGGTATGTATTTAGACAGCGCCAGAGACGGGCCGCTTGACCGCACTGACCGCACTGACTGCTGCACTGAACTGCACTTGACTGCACTTGACTGCAACCGCCAACCGCCAGCTCTCAGCGCTTCTTCCCTCCCCCCCACTCCAGCGCTCGACCACTGAAACTGCTTTCTGCCGGCGACTTTATATCTCCCCGCTCACACCCACCACCTCCCGCTGCCATTTCCCCCTTCCTCCCTCACGATTCACTCGTCCGCCGTTCTCTTCTCCTCCACCTGGGATTCGGCAGCTCAGCAGGTGATTCAGTCAGCTTGCCAACCTTGCGCCACTCCCTGCTCGGCACCGTCTCCTGGTTTATTTTATTTTATTTTTCTTCTTTTTCTTCTTCCCCAACCTTTTTTTTGCTCTGCGTCTTCTTTGCGTGTGTGTGTGTGTGTGTCCTCCGTTGTTTCTTCACTTTTACTCCCTCCCTCTCTTCTCTTTTTTTCCCCCCTCGTTCGCCGCGCATCATTCTATCGCCGCCTGCTCCTTTCAAGATAAAAGAATCGAGGTTCCTCTCCGGCTTCGACGACGTTTTGTCTTCACCCGGCTCTGCGAAAATCTACATAGAACAACAGCCTGTGCGGGCTGGATCGTTTCCAAACACCAAAGACAAAAAACAATAAACACAATAAACAGCAGCAGAAACATCAGCGGCAACGACAACAACAACAACATCGTCGTCTTCGTCCACATCGTCATACGACAAACATGCCCGTCCAACTTCTTCCAGCCTCGGCCGCTGCCTTTGCCCCCAGGGCCTCGTCCGTCAACGTCGTCTTGGGCTCTAGGGTCGAGCCGTGGCTGACACAGACGCTCAAGCGCATCAATCGGGTCAAGCGCCCCCTCAACAGCATACCCCAGCACCAGCGATGTCTTACCGAGACCCTGTCGTCGCCAAACGCCATCTGGACCCTTGCCTCGTTAATGTTTCCCAAGCTGCCCCAGGCCGAGATGCCCGAGGATCCCACGGAGAATCTCTTCAGCCACCAGCTCATCCACGTCGAGGCCTACATCGTCCACGTCGACATGGTCCTGCGCAACGAGGTCGCCTACAAGCTCACCGTCGAGACCATTGACGCCCTCGTCGAGTACCACAAGGAAATCCACTGCGTCGACGCAAAGGCCAACACCTACGACTGGTCCGAGAAGGAGCAGCAGTGCAAGAAGCTGCACGAAGACTTTGTGCAGGCCGTCAACAAGTTCGTCTTCCGCACGCACGTCTCTGCCCTGGAGGGCCTCGAGGAGGAGGGCGCTGGCGAGCTGCTCAACGGGAAGAGCGAGGAGGTCAAGGCGAGCCTCTTGAACCTGATGAAGCCGCTTCTGCCCCCCCCGCCGAGGGTCATCGAGGTCATCCGACAGCCGCCTTTGCTGCCCAGCTCCCCCATCGCCAGCATGTGGACCCAGGCCGCCCCGCACATCATCCCTGCCGCGGTTGAGCCTTGGCAGGTGTTGCCCTCGAGCCCCAGCGTCACCTCGTCCGTCGATTCGAGCAACACTCCCCTCTGGGCCGCCATGGGCATGAGCGACGGTCAACTGCCTTCTCCGACTCCTTCGTTTAGCCACCCGCACCCCACTGCCGAGCTCTTCTTCAGCCCGCCGATCATGACGCCATTTCCGGCTCTGCCTCTCCCGAGTGTGTTTGCGCCGTCGCAGTGCGGCGTCAGCGTCGGCATGGGCATCGGCGGCTTTGGCTGGGACCGTTACCAGGAGTACGCCACCACCATGTGAAGTCGGCTTTCTGAATAACTGTTCCCGCCAACCGGCTCGCGGTTTCAAAGACTACCGCCCCCCCCTCCCCCCTCCTCCTCCTCCCTTCTTTTTTTTTTCTTTTTCTTCTTGGGAGACGAATGAATCAGCCATCGAGTCATCGTCATCATCTCAGCGGCATAGACATCATGTCAAGGCATATAGGCGTTTTGTTGCATCAGGAACGGAGTTCGAAATACCTCGACCAAATATTCTTACTTAGGAAATACCCCCTAATCGTTTCCTCTTTTTTTTTTTTTTTTTTTTCCCCCCCCCCCCTTCTCTTCTCCCCTTCTCCTTCTTTGGTCTCCTTTTCTTTTGCTATCGGCGACACAGCAAGCGTGCACATGGTTTCGAATCTAGTTTTTCGTCCAAAATCCAGGAGACATCCTCATCCCTCGCGTCATTGCCGCTAGCTCGGCAATTTTTATTTACTTATTTTGGGGCTACTTGTTGTTTTCTTATATATATACCACCAACATGGCTGGATCCGAGGCGGGCAATCTGGATGCGTTTTTTTTTTTCGACCGGGCGGGGACTCTTTTTCTTTGGCAGACACCAGCCGCTTGCGACGTTCTTTTCTCTTTTCCTTATTCTTGTTTTCCGGTACCATTTGGGTAAAAAAAGATATAAGAGGCAACTGCAGCGATGCACAACAATCGGCTCGGTCCGAAACCTCCATTGGATTTGATTCCTACACTTTCTCTTCTCGGCTGCTCTCTTTGCTTCCCCGGAGGCATTCGGAAACGGTCAAAATCTTTTTTTTCTCTCTCTGGAAGAAATCCCTCAGACGTGTCACCCGGGATTGATATCTCAGGCCAACTCTTTTTTTTTTTTTTTTTTTTTTTTGGAAGATGCCTTGCCTTTATCCTGTCTTGTGTAACGATCTTTCACGAACATTTGACGACGACATGAATGAGCTTACGAATGAACCTTACGGGTATGCGATATGTTTTTTTTGGGAATATATAGAAAGAATGACTTCTCCGGCTAGATGCTGAGATTGGACACTTTCTCTCTTCGAAAGCCTGTCAAATGCTCTTATTGCGCAAAGTGGTTTTATTCAGCTCAAATCTCCTTGTTCCCAATATGGACGGACTGGATTTGGACTGGATTCCAGATCAGCGGCATATCTTGGAACAACGTCAAACCAACAAATTCACATCGTTGCGCAGTTGCGATCCAAAGGGCCTCAAGATGTCTGGAATATCCTGGCCCATGCAGACACTGGTTGTTGACAGGGGTTTGTGCACGCCCGCCGGCGAGTCCGTGCGGGTTGTTGATGAATGGAAAGAGTGACACTCGACAGCGTAGGGTGGGCTCCAAGACTTGTCTCTGCTGTGCAGCGGCGAGTCTACACGGCCTCTTCCACTCCATCGTTTCGCCTTGGCATTCTCCGGCCCGTCTTGCCATCGACTTTCCCATCTCAAATATCCACAAGAGGGGGGGCACTACATGTTGCGGCACGTCGAGGAGCTCAACCAGATGGGACCTGTCCGGAACGGCTGTACGAGCAGCCCGAATGGACTCCTCGCGGTCGTCGCGAGGCGAGGAGCCGTACCCCCTTTTGCTTTTCATAGGTACCAACGGATATTTTGAGATGGCCTGGTGACTGCCAAGGCAAACAAATTTTTTTTTGGTAGCTCATCTCTCTACACCACCACATCCGCTATGCGTTGCTACCTCAGGCAGACTGGATCTGGCTAAAGGACATCGCAAGCTGTTGCGGCGCGATGCCAAGTGGGCGAGCAGGGGCTGTCGATAAAGCTGTGCTTTGTCGACAGCCCTGCTCGCTCCTGGGCCCCTTCCCGCTGGGAACCGGGGAGGGACGCTTGGGATCTGCATAAGAGATGCTGGATGGAACTCCAGTGTGCGAGAGATAGAAGAAGAAAGAAGAAAGAAGAAGAAAGAAGAAGGAAGAAGAGGAAAAAAATCATGAAAAGTGATACAAAGCCATTGTTCAAAAAAAAAAAACTACAAAAATGAATAAGTAAATAAATAAACACAGATGAGGGGAAAGGGGTTTTTCTTCACCCTGGCGGTGGAGATGCTCTGCAAGCAAATATGAAGAAGCGCACTGCTGGAAAAAAAAAAAAAGGGTCCCTGCTCGTTCTCTTGTTATTGGCAGTACTGCTATAGGTAGTGAATTTAAATGTTGGCCAAAACCAAAAAAAAAAAAAAAGAAAGAAAGAAAAAAGAAAAGAAAAAGGGAGAGGCGGGGTTTGACCTTGATCCCGCCGTTGTACCACCGTGATTGTAGAGCTTCATATGTGTGCTTGCACTTCGTCCTGTTCATTCATATATGTAGGAAGTGCGCACGTGCTACTTACAGTATTGAATTCGTACTCGGGCCCCCGTCCACACGAAGAAGTATACTCAAAACGCACTTGTGCATGAAATTTGTTGGACTTGCCAAATGAATCTTTGTATATATATATACATATACATATACATGTATGTATAAGGTACTACTTGGCCGTTTTCGTTTACAATTTTGCTTGGGCGAGCCAATGGCGAATTTCCAACTTTCGTAATCTTCTCTTTACCAAAGTACAGACATTGGCATCTTCATATTCATTTCTCCATGTCTCAACGACCAGGGTTTACCTAGATGTTTAGATTCCTTGCTCAGCAGGCAGATTCTATTTATTTGACAAGCTTCTCCGTCTCATCGCGAATGGAGGCGCCCAAGGCGGCATCCACTCGCGTGAACATTTCATATGTTCTGTTGCGAGTGTCTTGGTGAGCGGCCGCTAGATGGCCGGCGACGTTTGAGACAAAGTTTTCTTGCTGGCCAGGAGTGCGGCCGAGCACGTCCCAGAGGCCCTTTGCTTGGACAAAGTCATCATCGCTGACTTCTTGGAAAAGGTCGTGGACGGCAGAGCCAGACCACTTCTCGTGTGTAACGGAAGGTTTGATGGACTTGTAAGTCAGCTGCCTATATGAGCTAGGGTAGTTAGGATTGGCGCCATAGTTGCCATTGATGGCCATGGCGCCATCACGCTGGAAGGGATTGAATGCCTTGAGAGGGGCGTTGACGGGAATCTGCTGATAGTTGGTGCCAAGGCGATGGCGATGAGTATCGGGGTAAGAGAAGAGGCGAGACTGGAGGACGGGGTCGACGGAGGGCTCAACGCCAGGCACCAAATGCGAGGGGGAGAAGGCGACCTGCTCGATCTCGGCAAAGTAGTTCTCGGGGTTCTTGTTGAGGGTGAATTTGCCAATGGGCCTAAGGGGCACGTCCTTCTGAGGCCACACCTTGGTCAAGTCAAAGATGTTCCAGCGGAATTTCTCCGCCTCGTCGGGGGTGAGGACCTGGACATAGACGGTCCAGCTGGGGTGGTCCCCCTTCTGTATGGCTTCGAAGAGATCCTGAGTGTGCCAGTCTGGGTTCTCGGCAGACATCTTGGCGGCCTCTTCGGCAGTGAACGTCTTGTTGCCCTGATCGGTCTTGAGGTGGACTTGGGTATAGACAAAAGACCCATCGGGCTTCGTCCACTTGTGAGTGTGGCCCGAGTATCCGTTCATGTGCCTGTACGAGTAGGGCGTGCCCCGGTCGGAGAAGAGGTGCATCACTTGGTGGATGGCCTCCTGATGAGTCGAGAGGTAATCCCAGAACATGGTGGCGTCCTTGAGATTTGTCTGGGGGTTCCGCTTCTGGGTGTGGATGAAGAGCGGGAACTTGGTGGGGTCGCGGAGGAAAAAGATGGGCGTGTTGTTGTAAACCCAATCCCAGTTGCCCTCCTCCGTGTAGAATTTGATGGCGAAGCCGCGGGGGTCACGGGCACTGTCGGCAGAGCCCTTTTCGCCCCCGACGGTCGAGAAACGCGCAACGCAGTTGGTCTTCTTGCCAACGGTGTCAAACATGTTGATGGAGGTGAGGTCGGTGAGGTCATGCGTGACCTCGAACACACCGTAAGCACCGGCACCCTTGGCGTGAACGACACGTTCGGGAATGCGTTCACCTAGAAGCCGCAATGTGAGCAGGCAAAGGCTACGGTACAGTCCCTGTCCGGCAGCGAGCGAGCAAAGCCGAAAGCACAGCATCGAGAGGCCTTTGGGCATCGGGCCTTTGGGCATCGGGCCTAAGGGGGGGGGGGAAGACGTACGGTCAAAATGGGCGAGGGTATCAATCAGGTGGAAGTCCTGGAGCAGCAGAGGCCCAATGGAGCCGGGACGCTGCCAGCCCTCAGGATTCTCAACGGGGGCGCCATTGGAGGTGGTGTAGACAGGCTTCTCGTTGTAGCGAAAGGTGGAAGCCGGCGTGTCGTTGGCAACCATTTTGGCGGACGGCTTGTGTATAGGCGTTATATGAGGAAGGGCCCTGTGTATATATGTTATATGTACTCCGTAGTCCGTATAGCAAGCAGGCTCCGGATGGGTGATTGGGAAGTTTTGTATGGAGGAGCAAAGCTCGCGGGCCGGGGAGCAAAGACACACACACACACACACGCACACACACACACACAAAAAAAAATTAAAGGGAAGGAGAGGAGAGGAGAGGAGAGGAGAGGAGAGAGAGGCAGACGTAGAGGCGCAGAGGCAAGGTGAGAGACAACGGAGGAAGGCAGGCGATGAGGGGCTGGACGAGCCTGCCTCTTTATACGCGAGCTGAGCAGGAGTGAACGTAGTGGCGGGGGTGGTTGAGCGCGATGGTAAGGCGAGACGCGAGGCATCATTGGAAGTGAGTCGATGCATCGATGGCCGGTTGAGAGCTGGCGGGAACGAACATGGATTGGGCCCTTTTCCCCCCCTCCCTCAGAGGCTGCTCGCTTGCTCGCCCTCCGCCTGCCTAGGTACATGAATGTTACCTACTAGGTACCTAGGTACTACTATTACTACTACTACCTAGTAGGTACTGGGTAGGTACTATACGTAGGTACCTTACCTACTATAGGTAGTACCATGGGTACCTTATAGCAGGTACCTTGGTAGTATAGTGCGTGTTAGTTTTAGGTACCTTGGTAGTAGTAAGTACCTACCCGAGCTGGCCGCTGCTAGGTACAGTGCTACCCTACCTGGAGAACCTTGATAAGGTGCATACTTAACTGCGGGTGGCGGTTTGGCAACTGCCGCGATGCTTTTGGTTGGTCCTGCCCGCAATTTGCCTCAGCTTCTAGACCGTTGCGTGCCTGACTTTGGTACCTACTTCCATCACGCTTGCCCCTTCCCCCCAAAATTGCTAGGCTGCCACAACCAAAAATGCCATACGACGTCAGCGCCTGCCCATCGTGGGGCCAACGAGTTACATAACAAAAGTTATTCAAACGTCATCACCTGCCCAGCCGCCCTGTACTCCGAGCGCAATAGAGGCAAGCCGAGCTAGAGGCAAGAGCCGGCCAGCTTTTGAGAGCTGCCGCTGCCGACTCCACCCCCCTTCCCCCCGCTGGACCAGCCCGATGCGGGGCTGTCGAGGACCAATAAGAGGGCCCCGAAATGAAAGCCGGCTCGGTTCAGACGTCCGGAGCGGGGCGCGGGCTTTTGAACGTTGAAACGAAACGAACCATGTGAACCTCCACCTCCAAAGGGGCCCCTTTCGTGGGCAGACACGCCGTCGCTTAACCCTCTTTGTGGCCCCTTGTCCGTAAGAGAGGGCAGAGCGATATAAAACTCTTCCTTTCTCTCTCTCTCTCTCTCTCTCCCCCTCGGCAATCTGTGGGATGTGATATCCGTGAAGTGCCTTTTACCGGGGGGGATTGTAAAAAAGCAAAAGCCCCCCTCCCAATCTTGTCCGTGGCTTTAGCGCATCTGACATGTCTTTGCCACAGCTATGCCTGGCTCCCATCATTCCCTTGCTTTCGCCAACTCAAAACTCAAACCATTCCAAGCAAACCCATCTATTTTGTGAGCCAAACCTGGTCATTCTCGTCCGTCTCCCCCAACGTTCTGAAGCGGGGTTTCTCCTCTTCCCTTCTTCCGCAAGCACCGCAGTTGCGCCGCATGTCATCGCTCCATTCCTCTTCCATCCCTGGGTATTTCAAATCGGCTTTTCGCGCAGGAGGTGGTGCGCGCTAAGAGCGAATGGCTTCGCTCAGCCCGGGATGATGAGATGCTGGCGCGCCACGCGTCTCGGTGTCCGAGGGCCTCTACGCGTGGTCACCTGCTTGCTCTCTTACTCATACAGCCCTGTAGTGCCGATAGTATTAGTACGTAGTACCTTAGGTACTACTAGGTAAGTTATAGTAGGAACCTGTTAGCAGCATTAAGTACCTAGTACTAACCTGTTAGCAGTACTAAGTACTGCACCTGGCAGCCAGTAAATTACGAGGCCTCTTGGCATATTTATTGCAGCATTTGTTACATTTCGTTACTTGCCATCTTCTAATGCTCCATTATATTGATAAAAAAAATTTTTTTTTTAAAAAAAAGGTCCCATTTTCGATGGGTTAATTTACCTCATTATAATGCATATATAGAACCCTTGGGTAGCTCAAGCTGGGCTTTTCCCATAAGACATGTCCCTATTCCTAGCAGTATAAAATAAATTAAATAGAAAAAAAAAAAGAAGAAAAAAAAGAGCCATCATTGGACTCTTTGGTTCGGGCATACGCCGCTTTCTGCTACCCGCTCGGTGTCATCCCATGGCCATCTGTGAGACCAAAATCTCATCCTTCGAGTGAAACGTAGACTTCGCTTGTCCGCTCCACACCATGTATCTTCCGAGGCCCGAATACCCAAGGTGCCTCCCATGATGCATATACAACTACCTTACCTACCACGGTAAATCGTACTATCGAGAAACATCATGACTTCTCTTCCAAGTGCCCACTTCTTTGTACTGCCTTCACACACACCCTCTTCTTCGTGTGTGCTAGCCTTTCCAATGCGTCCTTCCCGTCGGATCCGTCGAGTTCGTAATCCGAGAGAACCATTGTAAATAGTATCATGCATGTGGGTTTTTTTTCTCATGGAATATGACGTGAGCTTGGAGTGAAATCCCTGCATTGCCATCTGATTTTTTTTTCAGGTACTTCTGGATGCCCCAGCTTCATGTTTACCCAAGTTTGATATATAATCATACCCAACGCTGCGGGTCTCTCAACAGGGCCAAGGTTGGTGCGCGGCGTGGCAGCGCTGCTTTTAGATTATGAGATACGAGGGATTTGATGGCTGAACTCGGTGTTCAGAAGTCCGGGGCCAATTGTTGAGAATCAAAATATAGGATACTGGTGCTGGTATCCCAAGTCTAAAAATTAAATGATAGTATTGTTTCGTATTGCCACCGTCCGTATGATTGCCTTTCTCCCAGACCCCATCATCCACCTATTCGATAGGTAAGTATGCCGTTCGTTGCATATCCTCCTCCTCTTTGGCCCATACCATATCGTCGTCTCGCCTGCTCGAATACAACGGAACCCGACCATCGTTACCATCATCACATCGTTTGTTGTACAAGATTGTGTTGTTGTTGTTGTTGTTGTTGTTGATGTTGTTGTTTTTTTTTTTTAAAAAAAAAGACCGAAAGAAAGAAAGAAAGAAAAGGGCGGTGTTTATCGAGGTCGTTTCGTGGTTTGTGGTTTTAATTCTCTTGGTTCACGGTTTGCTGCATCGGGCGTCGAATGTTAGCCTTCTCGGTATTTCTCTCCCCGAGATGCATCGGATCTTCAGGAACATCAAACTCACCACCAGCCAATCCATGCCCTCGTTCACACCACTGCCGTCTACTGCCGAACAAGCCATGATGCTCCAATTTCGGTCCCGCAATTCGCCCAACTGCAGCGCTTCCGAAATCTCTCCCGCCCCCTTAGCGCCGGGCTGGTCCTGCTTGTTGGCGAATACTAGCAAAGCCGCATCCTTGAGCTCCTCTTCGTTCAGCATGGCCGACAGCTCCTCTGCTGCGGTTTGCAACCGATCGATATCCGTCGAGTCGACGACGAAGATAACAGCCGCGGTGTTGGCGTAGTAACACCTCCAGTAGGGTCTGATGCTAGTTTGGCCACCCAGATCCTGGAATCAAGAAATACGTTTGTTAGCGAGATGTATTCCCTCCCCCCTTTCCCCCTTGGTGCGCATTAAGGTATTCAGCCGTAGTCCCTGTCCATACCCAAACGTTGAAATTGAGATTCTTGTACGTGACTGATTCGACGTTGAACCCGATTGTCGGTATCGTCGTAACTACTTCTCCGATCTGGTTTTCTCCAAGTTAGCAAACATTGTTTTGATTTCAGCCGATTGCAGCCTTTCTCACCTTCAGCCTGTATAGGAGTGTTGTCTTGCCAGCGTTATCCTGTTGGAGCGAGGCATTAGCATGCCCTAGCATCAAGGCTCAGGCAGCGCACGACGTCATACCAAGCCCAGAATCAGAATTCTGATCTCCTTCTTCGCCCAGACCAAGTTGGTCAACCATGACATTCCTGCGCCCATCTTTCTGTGTGAAAGTTTGCAATCCCTCTGGTAGTGCCCGCCCTGTATGTTCCGCGTCTCGCAGATGAGCCGTTCGCGTTTTGTCTCGTCGCCCGTGGATCTTGAAATTGTTGAAGGGGGGGACCTGCTCTCCCGTGACGCCAAAAAAAAAAAAAAGCTGAGAAACCGGTGGGAAAAAGAAAAAAAGGAAAGAAGAGAAGAGAAGAGAAGAGAAGAGAAAAGAAAAGAAAAGGAAAGAAAAGGAAAGGAAAGAAATACGCAATAAAACGCCGGGCGATGAAGTTGATTAATCTGTTCGCGTGTGTATCGCAAATGTCGTCGCCAAAAAGAGCCTCGCTGAAAATGTGCATGTGGAAGTTATTAATAACAAATTGTCCCCTATTCCGGAGTCTCCCAAAGCCCATCTGCAAGCTATCTTGGCAGGCCTTGTGAAAGGCGATGTCCTTCCCTAACGGCGGCCTCTGGTTGGTCCACGCGCTAGACAAAATGTCAGGGCTAATCTCACGCAGCCTCACATCACTTGACCTATTTCCGCTGCCTTAATTGGATGCCATCTCTGCATGTGAAACTCAAAGAACGGAGATTTTTTTTTATTTTTATTTTTATTAATTAATTAATTTCACGGTTTACACAGTAGCACGAATCGATTTTACACTATTGGTCCATAATATCGGCTTCTGCAAATGGCTTCTTTTGGACAACGCTTAGCTCATCAAAGTTAACCAGTCATTTCGCCCACCTTGATCGCAGCCTTATTAGGTAATACATACGCTGCTGGATCGATCCCTCCGGCCAGTGCTTTTCTGCCTCAGGAACAAATATTTCCCGCGCCACACGCCGCAACCAAACCCACCAATTCTCTTTCTCCGCTAGGGCTTTTACGCCCTCGGATGCGGGTCGCAAAATCTACCATCATTCTCAACATCACGAAAATCGTCATCATCACCAGACTCGATACCCAAGGTCAACAAGATGGCGGTATGCAGTCCTCCCAGCACGTTTTTCCAAGAGCCGCGTCTTTGGAGAAGCAATTTTTTTTTTTAAAAAAAAAAAACCAAATAAAACTGCTGGCGCGGCGTTTGTTGGAAGAACCCAAGCGGTTCCAACAGTTGCTGGCGTGAACGGAGACGCAAAGATGGGCTCAATTTTGGACCGACCAAATCGCTAACCAGCAACGATTCTCTAGAGCCACAAGACGTTCCGAACCAAGCAGAAGCTGGCCAAGGCCCAGAAGCAGAACCGCCCGGTTCCGCAATGGATTCGCCTTCGAACTGGCAACACAATCCGGTGCGTTGCAATAAAACACTCTTGACGAACGAAACACCTCCCCGAAATTATCGCCACGATTTTCAAAGTCCCAACCGCCCTCTTTCTCACCCAACATCCTTGAAGAGACAGAAAAAATAATCCTCACACTCAAGTTCTTCTCACGTTACAGAGTACTAACGGGCCATTTCGTATAGCTACAACGCCAAGAGAAGGCACTGGAGAAAGACTCGCCTAGGCATCTAAGAAAATTCGCACAAATCACCTGGCATTCTCGACCCTCTTGCGCCGACGGCACCGACGTCCGATTTCTTTGGCATGGTATCACGGTGAAATAGTGGCGGATGGCGTAAAAAAAAAAACAAGATTTTCGTCTTTATGGCGTGTGGGAGGAGGATGCGGACGCACGGAATGGGCACGGTTGCCTGGTTTCTCGATTCTTGATATTGCTTCATGTCACGGTCGGTCATAGGAAAGGAATGAACCTATTTTTGATGTCCATTTTTGCCTTTTTTTTCTCCCCTAAGCCTCAATTTCCCCCTTTTCTAAACATGGCACATACACGTCACACTTACTCGCTATGTGAAGGTGATTTTTTTTGATGAGCGCCTTTCTTTTCCTATGAGCAACATGCTCCAACCTGTTTGCATCGAGCTTTTTCTTTTCTTTTTGCCTCGGGCGCATTCTATATCCGTCTTTTTGGGCTTTACTCGGATAACGGGGATGAGAGTTGTTGCTACGTCCCACTGCTCCATGCACTTCATGACAAGAGGCTGCCGAATTAATGCTAAGCTGTTCTCGTGTCACCCATTTCAGATGCGTCAAAGACTTGGGTGGGCCCACTTTTTAGGTGACAAGCAAAAAATAATAACGTTATTCAGATTTTGTTAGACGCGTTTGTCTTTGATGTAATGTTTAAACGTAGAGGACAGCCTTCCCCTGCTCATGAAAAGTGCTCGACGTCGGTCAATCTGCTGCCGAGCCCTGCAAACATTGTTCTCTCCCCCCCCCTCCAAAAAAACAAAACAAAAAACAGATACCAATAAAAAGAGATTAAAGAAACCGATAGCCCTGTTATTTAAGTCCCGTCAACGCCGTAGGCTGCTTACTAGGCTCGTACTGTTGCTCCCTACCAGAAAGATGAAGGTGTAAGAGGCGCCAGCACAGCAGACGATCATTTATCGGTCCTCAGCCCACTCGTTCTCGCGGCGAATTTGCTCCTCCTCCTCGGCAGAGAAATCATTCGTAATGTTGAAAGTCTTTCGAATCTCCTCGGGAGACTTGCCCTTGATCATGTTTGCCACAGTCTTGCAGCCGACGTCTAAGAGGGGCTTGATGTCAAGGAAATTGGATGCCTGGATTTGCGTTATTTGCGTTAGCAGAGAGCAGAGCCAAGATTCAGAGTGCATGTAATGGGAAACATACGAGAATGATCTCGAAAAGCATTTCTTGGTCCACCTGCATGAACTTTTGATCCCACTCCTCAATATCGGTCGTCTTCTTGCGGGCATCTGACTCGTCATCAGGAGTCGTGACAGGGTCGTTACGATGATGCTCGCACCACTCGACAACCTTTCGCAATACTGCTTCGTTCACCTGCCCAGTCGCCGTCAATGACATTCCAAGGGGTAATAAGCACCGACAAGTGAAGGGGGATGGATAACCTACGTTGGGGATAGGAATCGGATTCTCCTGGCTAATATCGGCGCCGCTCAAATCCTCCAGCATGTTCTTCAAGAGCATGGACCGCTCAACCACGGCACGATCTAGGGCAAAGTGTCAACTAAGAAGCGACGTAGGACGCAGATGGGCTGGAAAAAAAAAAGGGGGGGGGGGGGGGGGCCCAGCTTACCAACTTCCATGGTGGCATTGTCGTTGGAGATCAACCAGATTTTCTGCTGCGTAGCCTTTGCCTCGGCCATGGTGATAATCTTGTATGTTTTTTTTTATAGAGCGTATCGATGTAGTAGCGGTGCGATGCTGGAGGCAGAGACGGATGAGCGTACACAAAGAGTGTTTGAGCGCGTATGCTGTGGCGGTTGATGGAGATGCTAGAAAATGCGGCATGCAAGGAGCGAGGGCGGAGGCAGCTCAAATATGCTTGAACCTGATGCTTAGGCCCGAAGGAAGCGCTGAGTGTGCAGGCGCGCAAGGCAGTCAAGGCAGGCAAAGGTGGGCAGGCAATCACCTTGTTCTGCGGGGTTTGTGAGGTACGTACCGCCGAGAAATGATGAAAGAGCCACCAAAAGCTTAGAGCAAGCAGTTGGCTCAGGTGGTGACGAAAAAGAGGCTCGGGCTAATAATAATAAAATGAAAACAAGGCAAAGTTTTTTTTTTTCCTTTTTTTTTGGGGGGGGGGGGAAAAGCTTTTTTTATTTTTATTTTTATTTTTATTTTTATTTTTATTTTTATTTTTATTTTTATTTATTAATTAATTTTATTATTTTTTTCCAATTTTTTTTTGAATTTTCTTTTTCTCTCTACCCCCCCCCTCTCTCTCTATCCAGACAGCTCTTGCCCTCCGAATGTAAACGACCCTTTGTCAAAAAGTGCTGTACATTGCTCTCCTGAATAATTAGGCAACTCTCCCTGCCAGCATGAATTGCGCGCCAACGGGTATCAGGTCTCTTCCTCTTACGCTCGGCACTCGTGTTGTATATTCCCACCTGTAAATGGCACGGGCATGTGGTATTCCCACGTTGAAAAGGGGTCCTTTGTCTTCCTTTGTCCGACATCCCATTCAGCAAGTCCAGAAACAGCGATGCTGGCGTCAATCCATATATTGAGGTGCTTATGCAGGTGAATGATTCGTGAATCCGCCATCCAATAGCCGGCCTTGCACGGTCGCTGCTCCAATGTCCCCGTGTTCTGGTGTTAATTTGGGGGCCAAGACATGCCATGCCAGGGCATTGCTCTTTGTGCGTCTTCTTGCCGCTCTCTTTATTTATTGAGATGGAGATGCCTGTGTAATGAATGGCTTTATTATAGTGCTGTACCCACCAACAGACTGTAGTATTTCTTTCAGCTGCGTGCAGGGATCCTCACCTAATACTACTGCTACAGTACTACTGCTACTACTAATACGCTGTCGTTAATAAAACAAAGAAAGAAAGGCGGCTGTAATTAGAAACATGCCTATCCTGTCCTGTCTCGCACTCATCGCTGCACGTGATTCTCCATTATGCAGGAAAATCTTTCTGGGAAATAACGAGACTAGATATCGACGCCTCTTCATGCTGTTGTTTCCTTGCATTGGACAGCCCATTTGTCGCTGAAACGCGCCTGAGGCCAAAGCAGCATCGCCAGCTGCGAGGGAAGGAGTGGTGAGGTCAAAGCCCCCTTTATTCGCAAGTCAGTCAGGCACACACCCTTCAGGTCTCAGGTCTCAGGTCTCAGGTGCTAGCAGGTCATCAGCCTCCTCTGACCACCTGTTCCCATCTGGTAGCATTTCCCAACAAACAACCTCTGGCACGTCTTAGATCCTCCGCGCGTTGGCGGAAATTGCTTCGCTTCTTCATCCTTTTTTTTTTCCCTTTGGCGCAGCCCGAGTCGAGTCGAGTCGCCTGAGCTCGCAGTTTATCGAGCTCGCAGTTTAGCTCAGCTCTGCTTTGCAAAACCCCCCCCATCTCGGCATCCCTTCTTGCTCCTATAGGATTCGGCATACCTAGAACTCTTCCGTTTTTCCTTCCCCTACTAATATGGTGCTGCCATAACTGCTTGTAATCAAATCGCTAGCTATCGGCGCCCCTCCTAGTTAGCCAGCCAGCTTGCCAGCTTGCCAGCTTGCCAGGCGCACGAAAACCTTCCGTCAAAAGCTTATCCTCCTTTCCCATGTTTTTCCATCGTCATCAATTTTTCCTTACGCCCATGCTTGCTCCACCTACACGATCTCCCAAGCAGTCAGCCGATATAAGATGTGGCGGCGCACATACCTTCTTCTAGTCCTCATCAGACTCTGGTTCGCTTTGTCGCCCAGCTACCTTCATCCTGATGAGAACTTTCAGGGGCCGGAAGTGATTGCCGGTGCGTACTTGAGTGCCCATAGGATATTCGAGCTCACTCGTTTGCTGTCTTCAAGGCTCCTTGGATTGGGATGCCTTTTCTGCCAGCGTCGGAATCGTCATGGAGGGATTTTGATCGCGGGCTTCTGCTTCACGCAAACCGAACCATGTTTCCCTTGTTCTTCGTCGCTAACCGAATGCCTGCCCCGTATAGGCCAGATCTTTAGTTATCCTGTCCAGCACACATGGGAATTCACTAGCGACAACCCGATTCGAAGCGTCTTCCCTCTCTGGCCCGTCTATGGGCTTCCCATGTTGTTGCTGCGTTGGCTTTGGGTTGGAAACGGTCAGGATGGCGACATCCCCCCCATTGCCGTCTTCTGGACGCTGAGGTGCCTCATGTTCTTGATAAGCTTTGTGCTTGAAGATTGGGCTCTTCACGAGCAAATCTCGTCGACACGCCATCGCCGCGTTGCTGTCCTCCTCGTCGCATCATCCTATGTAACGTGGACTTTTCAAACGCACACGTTTTCCAATTCGATAGAGACCTTGGCTGTCCTCTGGAGCTTGGTTTTGATAGAGCGCATCATGGACCATCGCGTAGGTTTCTCGGCCATCCCATCACGCATTCGTGTATCTCTGTCTCCCTCTTGATTTCATACTGATCCTCTCTTGGGCAATAGGCGTCCGTCTTGTCCTCCGTGGTTCTCGGCATGGTCGCTGTCTTTGGTTTCTTCAATCGTGTTACTTTCCCAGCTTTTCTGTTGATACCTGGACTTCGATTAATACCCCATTTTCTGAATAAGTTCGTCACGATCCCCTCGGATGTTCGCAATTTGGAGGCTGGATGTTGACTTGCACAGGCCTTTTTCATTGGCGGCCCTGGTTCTGGCAGCCCTCGCCACTTCTTTAATCGCTATTGCGCTCGACACTGCTTTTTACACACCGGGACCTATTACCTGGTCCCGTCTAATCACCAAACCCGTCATAACCCCTCTCAACAACTTGAGATATAATTCTTCGCCGGAAAACCTGGCACTGCACGGCCTGCACCCCTGGTATCAGCATCTTGTTGCAAATTTACCGCAGCTTATTGGACCCGCAGTTTTACTACTGTTCTCACGGCCTTTCGTATCCCTGAGGCTGTACTCTGCTATTTCAGGAATTGCTGTCTTGTCTTTTGTTAAGCACCAGGAGGCGCGGTTTCTCCTTCCCACCGTGCCACTCATCCTCTCATCTCTGCAGTTGCCAAAGAACTCGACGGCCCTTCGAATGTGGACTGCAGCCTGGGTCATATTTAACCTATTCTTTGGTGTCCTCATGGGGACATATCACCAGGGTGGCGTTGTCCCCGGGCAGGTGTTCATGAGCAAACAGCCCGACGCGACAAACGCCATATGGTGGAAGACGTACCCTCCTCCGATTTGGCTTCTAAACGGCAAAAACGGAGTTCTGACTACCAGGGATGTCATGGGCATCAAGGGCGAAGCGCTGTTGGAGCAGCTGACGGAGCTAGCCACCTGTGATGCTCCCGCGGACCGACGCAACACGGAGTATTTGAAAGAGAAGAACGGAACATATTTAATCGCGCCGGCATCAGCCGCCTGGCTGGATCCATATCTTCCCAACAAAGGGCTACAAGGCCTACGGTTCCGGGAAGTGTGGCGGTACAGGAACCACCTCAACCTGGATGATATGGATTTTGGAGATGATGGGGTCTGGAATACCCTCTCGCGAGTCATCGGTCGTCGGGGTCTTGTCGCATGGCGAGTCACTAAAAGCTGTGGTTTATAGAATCAACATCTCTGATAATTCTTAGATAAGTAATACGAATAGAAAGTATAAGCATTTTCGTATCATGGTCTCGAGATACTCGGGAATGGATTTACATTGCTTGAGATGTTTGTCTTTTGATATTAATTAGCAGCTCCACACACACGCCGATCACAATCATTCAGCTGACGACCATAAGTAAAATGACGTACAATCAATAGCAGATGATCGAATGGCTAAAAAAAAAAAAAGTCTTTTGTTTGAGATCTAAGCTATGCTATCCCTTACGGCGTTCATAGTTACACAAGTAACTTGGCACCTCGAAACAAACGACCAAAAAAAAGGCCACGACCAGTTTAGTAGAGGCGCTTGGGGGGAGACATGGAAGCCTTGATGGTAAGGCTTCCAACGTTCTGCCAGCCCTTCTTCAAGAGGGAGACCAGGTAGTTGATGGCCAACATGATGTTGCCAACCAGCTGCTCCTGCTCCATTCCGACGTTGCCGACGGCGACACCCATGCAGAGAACCTTCTTCAGCTGGAACTTGATGGTGGACTTGACCTCGTTGATCTTGCCAGTCAGGTCATCAGCGTGCGAGACGGGAGTAGGGAACTTTCCGGCTATAAGCGAAGAAAGTCAGTATCAACAAAACGACATACACAGTAGCACCTGAACCGTATTCACTTACCCTTGGACAGACCAGGACCCAGGAGACGGGGAATCTGCTTGATGAGAGCATCGGAGGCAATGAAGGCATCGTACTTGCGAGCAAGCTTCTTGATGAGCTTCTTGTTCTTGTTGAGCTTCTTCAAGTCATCGGCCGACATGGCGTCGACACCACCGTGCTTGGCACGATCGAGATCGTGCTGGTCACCGAGGATGCTGCGGGCAATCTTGGTCAGTAAACTCAGTAAACTCGCCGTTCCTTTTTTTTTTCTCTCTCTTTTTTTTTCTTTTTTTTTCTTTTTTTTTCTTTTTTTTTCTTTTTGCTTGCAAGCGAAGCCGTCGTGTCCATACCAGATACTCATGTTTGGGCGGGGGATGGAAGGCAGGCGGATGGTGCCAGAGAAACGCTTGTCACGCTGAGGGTCATAGTTCTTGAGGCCGATCTGGAGCTCGACGGTCTCGAGGAAGTTGCGCTTCTTGGTCTCGTTGGAGTACTCCAGGAGCTCTCCGACTTGCGTCCGGACGTTGGCTGTGCGGCGGTTTAGCACCTTGAAAAAAAAAAAAAAAATCTATTCCATTGACCATTGTTGATGGAATATGCGGGCGAGAAACGTACCGACTGAGATCTTTGACATTTTGGCAGTCTCCCAATAGAATCAAACGTATCTAATGGTGATCAGGACGTGGGTTGGTTGATTGAGATTTCGTTCACCAAGGCTATGATGACTTTTTTTTTTTTTTTTTGCTGGTTCTTGTGGATCGAGAAATCGCGGTGGGGCTCGTACGGCAGGGCAAAATATTCTCACGTGCATAATCACGTGCGGCGCCAAAACTTCCCTTTTTGAAACTTCATACACTTCAAAAGATTGCGCGCTTCATAGGGATCATGTGAACAAGGGGAGAAAACGGTGAAATCCATGTTTTTGAGGTTGGAATTTGTATATTGACGGGAATCCTCATATTTTCTTCTTTTTTTCTTTTTTTTTTTTCCCCACGCGAGCTTGCGTTCGTCCGGTGTGTCTCAGCGGGTAAAGTTTTCGCCCACGATGCAGACTCGGCTTATCCCTGAGCATGTTGATCTGCTCGGTAACCCGACTCCTGTGATGAAGTGGCTTGAAGAGCAGGATGTGGCAAGCCAACAGAGGTGCGAGCTCATCAAACTACCTCAGATGCATGCATGTGGCTTGCTAAGTTGTATGTAGTTATGCTATAAACATATTCGATACAATTCTGGAGGAAGCCGCTCAACCCAGATCTGTCTCGGGCAACGCCTGCGTGAGGCTTTGTGGCTTTGTAGAGCGAGTGTCTAAATCTGAGTCGGAGGTGCTCCAGCTCTGGGCCTTTTCTCGGGATGTAACTTTTCGGCTTTACGATTTCTACATTGATTGGAATGAGTTCGACCATCATCGATCAATGAGGCTTGTCCTTGATTTGATAGCGCAGCTCTTCCGGAGGAATCCTGAAAAGAAGACGGCACTTGATACACGGGATTTGCTAGTGGACAATCTAATATCGATTGCCATCGGTCGTTCTACGAAGCCTGTAGCCAAATCGGCCCTCAAGACTCTCGACTATTTTCTTGCCAAGGGAGTTTTCAACTTAGATTATGTCAAAGCCGCTCATCTCTCGTATCACCAGGAACTAGCCGGGGCTGCGGATATCGAGATATGGAGGACCTTCACCGTCGAGTTGCTACAATGGACTCGGTTGCACTTTGTTTGCCCGGCGGCCGGAAAGTTCATAGTGAGCTTGTTCCGCTCCCTGAGACAGAGAGGCGACGAAGAATCCACGGGTTTGACCATGGATACATGGCATCGATGGTTGCTCGAATTTCTGGCAGAGGAGCCAGGTCTTTTGGAAAGCTTCAAAAATTACATATTCCTTCCGCTCTTCAAAGCCGACAGGCCAGAAGGGTTAAAGTTTTTGCAGCACGTGAACCAAAACGAGTCCAGCTCATCTGTTACGGCTGCCAATGATGACTTTGACGCAAGTGCTCTACTTACCTTGGCTGCCCTAGAAACTGGAAAGAAACTTGGCCTTGTTGAGGAGCCCTGTAAAGAACGGCCCTCTCAACCACACTCTGAGAGAACAACTACTGACAAACGATAGATATTGGTAGCGATCAATCCGCTGGCGACAATTCGTCCATCACTCTACGAGAAAACGCTCTGGAGAGTGTCCTGACGCATCCATCCCACCAAGTTCGGACATCAGCTCTTGGTCTTCTTATAAGTTCTCCTTCAACAACACGGCCATACTCTGCTACGACTTTGGACTTGCTCAAGAGACATCTAGCCACCTTCTTTGCGGATCCAGATGCCAAATTCCGAGTAGATGTCTGTGCTCGAGCAAGAGACATGTTCAAGAGGGTGCGGGGCGCCATCTCGATTTTGAAGAAAAGTATACCACGAGCAAGAGCAAAGGCTCGAAAAAGCGCCTCGAAGGGCGCCGCGTCCAGTGCCCATCAACCAGCATTATACCGCACTAATCTAATCTCGTGGCCAGAGCCCGAGTTGGCGTACTGCTTGGGATACCATGAGGAATTTCTTCGCTGGTATTTGAGATTCTTATGTGCCGAGCTTTCTCCTACTGCTTCTTACCAAAGGCACATTACGTCCCTTAAAAGTCTGATATTCATACTTCGCATGGAAGGGGACAGCTCGAAGACTTGGGAGACGGCTGATGACCAACAGCTTTTCTTTGACTATTTTGACGGGAAATGGGTTCGAGCACTCGCCGATCTAGTAATGGATCCGTTCGACGATGTTCGGGAGACTGCCTCCCTAGCATTGGCCCAGATGTTTGCCGATAAGAGATACCGAAAATTCACTCTTGATTCTACGAAATCGTGTCAAAGACGTTCGGGGGAGCTTGATGAGCTTTTGCATCGAGCCGAAAGGGTGTCTGTTCGGACCGCCAGAGCTGATCACTCCGATGGCGTCGCCAGAGCCTCCCAATTGCTATACAAGTTTTTAGACGCAGAGGATGAGCGACTGGGGCTTCTCTCAAAACTTGTCGACGCCCTAGATCACAAGATATCGAAGGCGGAGGCGGATTTGGGGCAAGCCGTCCTTGAGCAGCCATTGCATAGCACTTTTGCGTCGCTATGCTTCACATGGCAGGCTGTCTCTGAGAAGAAGCTGTCGTGTTCCGAGGTAGAGTCTGCTGCTGCCATGCAAGAGAGGATGATTGCTTGTTGCGAGCGAGTATGGAAAGCCGTTCGCGATGTCCTCTGCGACGACTCTCCTGAGGGGCATCTACCTGAGGAGATGGAAGACACAGAAGGTCTCGATACAAAGGGTCTCTTGAGTTACAGTTTCCGTGCGATCCACGAGTCAAGGTAAACTTCTCTCGAGTGCCGTACTGTTGAGTGTTTGCCTAACCCTCTTTTTTTTAAAAAAAAAAAAAAAAAAAAAAAAGCAATCTGATGCGGACTATTGCGCTGAGCGTGAGAAACCGATCTCGCGAGGGGCTTGTAACTCCATCAAGAAAAGCATTCGAAGCCATTGGAACTCTGGCATTCGAACAGCTGGCCAGCTTGAGGCATCGTGGTGCATTTACTACTGTTGCCGCGACCTTTGCGACTTGCTGTCAGTTGGCTAAGCACTTGGATCTCGTCGATGGCGAGATGTCTCTTCTCGATGTTTGGTACAAGGTAAGTCTCGATCAAGCAACATAATCCGCCACCATTGTCCTCTCCCAAGGTAGCTCTGTTAACTTTAGGGGTTTTTTTTTTTTCAAGGGTACTTTGAACGAAATCCTCGGCCAAAGATCCACTACTCGGAGATCTGCCGGGATTCCCTCGATGATGACGGGCATTCTCTCTGCAAATGCGTCTAGCCCATCATTCGAAGATGCAATGGCCAGACTCATAGAAATCGCCAGCATCGAGGCACGCGTATTAGAAACAGACGGCTCCAACCTGCCGCAAGTCCACGCCTACAACTGCCTCAAAGACATCTTTAAAAATTCGCTGCTGACATCCATGGGCAATAAGTCTGAGAAGTATCTTCCCCAATGCCTCGAACTGGCTGCCAGTGGGCTCAGGTCAGAAGTCTGGGCCATCCGTAACTGCGGCTTGATATTCCTCCGCAGCTTGATCGACAGTCTCTTCGGCTCGCAGGAGAGCAAGGCAATGATCGAAGCCGGCTGGGACGGAAAAGCGAACCGGATCCCCTATCACCGCTATCCTAACCTTCCGACCGTGCTAGCAGGTCTCCTCAAATCCGGTCACAAGATGGTGACCTCGACCAATGCCACGTCGTCTGCAGAGTCAGTCTTCCCGGCTCTGGACATCATTCGCCGAGCAGGACCGCCTGACCTTCTTCGAGATGAAATTCAAGTTCATGTCGCTGCCTATCTGCTGAGTCCTGTGTGGCATGTCCGCGAAATGGCTGCCAGGACGCTTTGCTCTTGTTTGCTACACGAAAAATGGCTGGGCGTCGTTCAGGATCTATTTCACAAGTCACTAAACAACAAAAATACCAATGGCAAAAACCATGTACACGGAGTCCTCCTCTCGCTCAAATTCCTCATTGAAAGATTCAGCGAAGTGGCGCCGGATCGCCTCATGGGTTCGTAAATTCCTCATGAGAATTTCAGTTATATATATATATATATATATATAAAATACTGACAAATGTCTAGCTGATCTACCTCAACTAACGGCGTTCCTCGAGACAAGTCATATTGACAGCGTATACGTTGACTGCCCAGAAATTATAGCCGCGTACCTGGAAGTCATCAACATGATATGGATGTCCCAAATCTCCAAATCTCAGCCCTTGCAGCCACCCAAGGTCTTGATACCAACAACGCAAGGGTCTGCGCTGCTCAAAGTTCAAAGTATGATAAGCAGATTGCTTTCCTCTTCTCAAAAGGGAGATCCTGTCGAGCAAGTGAGGGAATTGCTATCTGAGAGCTGCATCGGTGCCGACACTACGGTTGCTGCTCTGGAATCGATACCAAAACTTTGGCACACCACCTCAACTCCTTACCAGATTCGAGCAGCCCTGTGCGAGCTGTACATTGATGTTTGCCTCAGGACCAGCTTTGCGGAACCTCAGGTGGTGGCCATTGAGAGTCTGGCGGAGTTGATGGACCAGCTCATTGCAGGGGGCAAGATCGATTCGTTGCCCACATCCTCGCTCCTGGATATGTGGACTGCACTGCCCCAGCGCTCGCTAAGCCCATCTCTGTCCAATGCCATCGTAAGAGCCAGCGGCTGCTTAGTGGCCGTTGCGGATCGCGCCAAGCGCCTCTCGACGCCGGCCCTTCGGAACTGGGGCGCGATGATGGCTGACGCAGGCTCAGACGACAAGGTTGGTGCCAGCATGACCACTTCTTCCCTTTCCACCAGCCTCGACGACAAATTATCAAGACGCTAGCTAACCTGGCAACAGAGCTTCGACACTCGCTTCGCGGCAGCCCAATCGCTCTGCTCATTTTTCAGCGTGATCGGAACACGCTCCTCCAGCGAAGAGTACCTGCCCGTCCTCCTAGCCCTGTATGACGCCCTGAACGACGACGACGACGAAGTACGCGAGGCCGGATCCGCGGCCGCAAGGGGCGTTGTCGGTCAAAATCTAGTCCCCCTTGAGGCCTCGAGCCGTCTCCTCCAGTGGCTCACCCGGCAGTTTAGCGGCAGCGCTGAATTCAAGGCCATCGCCGCAAGTCGCATCGCCGGACGTGGTCCTTCCCTATCAGCCGGCCAGCCGTGGGGATCATCGCCCGGCGCTCGACTCGCTGCCGCACTCAGATCCGACGATTCCCTATTCGCAGTGGAAGAGCAGAATCTTTTCGTAGACGAAGTCCGCGAGGCCAACCGATGGGCCACCGTCTTCCTGAACCTCACGTGGGATGGAGAAGGGTCAGAGGAAGACGACAAGACGCTCGGCAAACTAGACGAGTGGGTTTGCGACGGCCTGGCACAGATCCAGCAGCTTATGAAGCAAGAGGACGGCCCTCTGGGTTGGGCTTCAAACCCCCACGTCTTTGCCATCTGCACATGCATTCTACGCGGCGCCGTGACGCTGACCAGAGCCCACGGCAGTTCGAAACTGCGCCAAGCTGTTGGGTGGCTCAGAGAATCGTTGGGATCGCCAAACCATCGTGTCTCGAGATTGCTCATGGAACCACTGGACGGCATGTAGAGTAAAATAGAGCACGAATGGGAAATTAATACAGAAATGAAATGAAACAGAGGTATCCCATCCTGTGCAACCCAAAATGCCCTGCCGCCCGCCCCCTTTCTCCCTCTATCCGAGTCACAAAAAGGATCCCATTCCGACCTAATATCGCTGCTGGTGTATGCGCCATAATGCTCCAAATCCCCCCCTTTTTGCCGAAAGAAAGAAGAAGAAAAACACAAAAGAAAAGAAAAAGAAAACTAGAGAATCTTTTTTACACAAAGCATGTATATGTATAAACCCCTTGATCCATCATCCCAAGGCCAAAATTTGGGTCTGAATGACCGCTATTGTTATTGCTGTAGCAGCAATCCGTCACGCCGACTTGGTGCTCTCCATGGCTGAACCCTTGGATGATGAGGAGGCGGTCCTATCGAAGCCACCCAATCGTCCCAGCTTGGCCGTCAACATGGTATTCTGCGACTGAAGTTGCCCGACTTGCGTCTGGAGAATCTCGACCCGTTTGAGCGCCACATCTCTCTCCGCTCGGGTCTTCTCCAGCTCCATTGTCAGGTTCATCTTCTCCTCTCGCTCCATCGCCTTGCGCCTGCGAGCCTCCGCCTTGCGCTCCTCGTACGCTCGCTTGTCTTCTAGTTTCTGCAGCTCCCGCTTGTATTTTGCTTCTTGCCTGGCGATCTCTCTCTCGTGCTTCTCGCGCATCTTGGCCACCATCGCTTCGTCCTTCTCCTTGCCGCCGCGCCTCTTGGTTTCTAAGCGCTGCTGCATCTGAACGGCCTTTTCGTCTAGCTTTCGGCGCTTGTCTTGGAGCTTCTTAAGCTCCTTCTCCAACAGCTGTTTTCCCCGAGCCTTGGGCTCATCGGAATTGCTGCCTGCCACGCTCCGGGGTCGGTTTTCTTCGGTCAAGGACCGCTCGAGAGCGGATCTAAAGGTGCGTATGGAAGACGTCTCGCTCATGTCGGTCACGTCGGCATCTGTTTCGTGCTCTTCGGCGGCTCTAGATTCCAGATCATCCAGGCTAGTGTTGCTCTCGGCGGGACTACCTAGCTGTCGCAGTCCACTGGCGACGACGGAAGACGCGGCTTCAAACACACCGCTTATGATGCCGTATATGCCGTTGCTGCTGGGGATGCTTTGCACCGATTCTCTTCTCGCTGCTGCGTCTTCTTCCTCCCCTCTCTTTTTGAAATCGCCGCTGGGATGGGGCCGATGCATGGGAAGCACCCGTGGGCTGCCGTCACCGAGAGGCATCGGGATCTCGCCCTGCTTGGTTGGGCTCTCTACTTTGACAAGGCTTTCGCCGCTTTTGGAGCCGAGCACCGATAGAGCCGTCATCCATTTGACGAATTTGCCAGCATCTCCCACTATGCCAGGTGGCGTACCCTTTTCGACCATGAAGCGCGGCACGCTGCCGCCCGGGTCACTTCGCGTTATCATGATCCATTCGACAGCCATGGGCTGAGGCTGATGCTCGCGTGCATCCGAACTGGAGCCCTGAACTTCCTCGGAGCTCAGGTCCGTCGAGGACAGCGACCCCTTTGATACGAGGTGGCCGTTCTCGATCGGCACCTCCCTAATCATCTCAACGGATTCGTACGACCCGCGGATGATCCCTGCACGGGGAGGGCACTCGTCATGAAGGCACGGTTTTGAGACGATGATGTGCTGCCGCAGAGGCCGTTCCTGATCCGCCGGCCTGTGTTCAAAGTCGGCCGTAAGGAGCAGCGTGACGAAATCTCTCGGGGCTGTGGGGCCGGGGAATTGCGCCGACAGCTGGAACACTATAGAGATGCAAATGTAAGCATGATGCACTCGTGTAACATGCAACACGCATATATATGTATATATATATATATATATATATATATATATATATATATATAGAGAGAGAGAGAGAGAGAGAGAGAATATACCGCTCAAGTGTCCCGAATTCTCAACCTGTCGACTCTCGACACGCCTGTCCGCGCCCACGCCGCGAATGCTGCCACTGCCGGGGGAGCCCTGCACCTTGAGCGCCTCGGGGAACTCCATCTCGAGGCCCGTCTTCCAGTGTTCAAACGTCAGGCCGTGGTGAACGCTTCTCCTGGCGAACCACGCCCCCTTGCCATCCTTTGCCGCAAGCTTGTAGACGCTGATGTCGAGCGGATTGTCCCGGACGTTCATCCGGATCTCCCTCCACTCCTTCCGCAGCTGCTGGGCCACGGCAAGCGAAGCCCCCGACGGGCGCTGCGAATACGTCCTCTCGACCTGCTCGAACAGGGCTCCCGCCACCGCCGACGCGGTGGTCGGAGAGGGGACGGACTCGACGACGGTCTGCGCATCGAGGAAGGTCTCGTCCAGAAACGGCTTGAGGTCGTCGACGGGAACATCGTCCCACTCGATCGGCCCCAGCGCCCGCAGCGGCTCGTGATGGGGCGCCATTGGCCTGCGTTCTAAGGCGCCGGATGAAGCGCAAGCAGCAAAGAAAAGAAAAGGAAACGAACAAAGAAGAAAAAAAGAAAAAGAAAAAGAAAAAGAAAGAAAAAAAAAGGACGCGCAAGAACCGCAGCTCAGCCTCGTCTCTCCATTGGACAGCCGGCGCCAGAAGGGGGGGGATTGAAGAGTGACGGAGAAAAGAAAGAAAAGCGGCGAGTCGTTCGGAATGGCAGAACGGAGGGCGCGGCTTCCGGCGGACAAACAGCTTCTGCGTGCGGGCCGTTACAAAGAGTTGCTGAGGGTTTTTTTTTTTTTTTTTTTATTAATTAATTTATTATTTATTTTTGATTTATTTTTGATTTATTTATTCGTTTATTGAATTTTTTTTTGTTTTTGTCAAAGTTTGACGTCACCAGATCGGCTGCTGCATTAACAGAACTCGAACAGCTGTCCGACGGCACCGGCACCTCCGGGCTCTATCGTGCCTCCCGGCCAACGTGTGAGTTGATGGATGAATCAAGTCTATACATACCCGTGCAATATACAGAGCACATGTACATATATAGTAGTATTATCATATATATGTATATATATATATGTATATATATATATATATGCCTAGACCAACCAAGAAAAAAAAGAGCTAATCTTGAAGAGAACGACGGAGGGAGACTGACAAAACAATGTAAAAGGTAAAATTCAATTACCCGAGACTTGGAAACGAATGCCTGGTATCTGGAACTGAAACAAGCACAAGCAACAAACAAAGACAACAACAACAGTAACAATAAGAAAAAGAAAGAAAGAAAGAAAAAACTTATCCCATCCATCTATCCATCTTTCCATCCATCCATCGACCCAGCTGGCCAACCAAACAATCGCTTGCTCTCGGCAAAACACACACACACAAAAGTTCATTTTTTTTACCCAAAACGGCGCCTTGGTAAACACGGGCTTCAACCCGGCCCTTATTAAGCCGCTATAGGTTTGGTCAGCCGCCTCGCCTGCATCACGGACGCATGGTCGCTCCGACAACTTCCACAGTAGTCGTCACGCCACGCCTCCAGGGCCCTCCTCCGCTCTGGCGGTATCGAGCTCATGATGTTTTGTGACGATGAATCGCCCGCCTTGTCCTTGCCCCTGCCCCTTCTCCTGTCGCTGTATAGCATCTCTTCGAGGTTATCGCAGAGGGACTTCTCATTCGCCAGCCAGTTTTCCCATTCCGAGTGCAGCATTTCCCGCTCGACGCTGTTGACAACCCTCATGGCGACGAGCAAATCGTGCCGGTAGATCCCCAGCCTCTGCCGTGTTCTCCGCAGCCGTCGGGCCGTCGCCCGACTGGATGGCAAGGACAGCGAGGCCCCCGCTTCCTCCCATGGAGAATCCATACTCGTGGCGTCCAGGAGTTCCCTGAACGTGCCGAAGCATGTGCTGTTCTGGGGGAACGACAGCTCGTCGTCGTCGTCGGCGCCGGATGCCTCGTGCAGGTCCGCCATGTATATTGCCTTGCTCATCATGTAGTTCGGCGACACGCCGACTCGGCGCATAAAGTTGGCTGCCCGCCGCTCCTGCCACCAGGTCAGCGACTCCGTGGAAGACAGCATCAGGTTGGTGGCCATGCTCAGCCCCAAGAGCAGCAGGATGACCCGGTGCGCGGTCACGACGTCGAGCGTCTTCTTCAGCGCCGCAATGACCCACAGGATCACGGACGACACGACGCTTTCGCCAAGAGACCTGACCGTCTCGAACAGCATGGCCGTGAGCGTGCGGGGCTTGATGGCCTGCTTCTTCCTCGCGTCGGTTGGCGCTGGCGAGAAGACCACCATCTGCGTTTGCTGGCCTACCTGGCCGTACACCTGTATGGCCCTGCTGGTGCGGCTTCTCGAGCCCAGCTTGTGGACCTGGTCCGTGGCTAGTTCGGCCAGCTCCTCGGCGTCGCTCGCTGCGTCGCGGAGAGCCTGGCGTTCCACCAGACTCTTCGACAGCGGCGGCGACTTTGACCAGTCGATGCGGACGTAAAAGGCCAGTTTACACTTTGACTTGGCCACGTAGGTGATGACGACCTTGGTCACCAGCTTGCAGAGCTGCGAGTGGGGGAGATGCCACGCCGTCCTCGTGTGCGTAACCACATATGTGACGTGGTCGTCGAACACGTCGATTGTTTGGAAATCCCGTATGTCCGCCGTCCTCGACCGACCAAAGACGTCGACGTAGTCAATCTTGAAGTGGAACTCACGCTTCATTGGCTCCTTGTCGCTTGCCGACCATGGCCCCTGGGCGATCTGCTTCGCGCGGTGTTCAAAGTAGAGCTTCGGGAACACGAAGCTCTTGTCTCCGAACAGGACGTGGAAGCACGCCTTTGCGCTAATCTCAAAGTGCCTCTCCGCCGCCATCTCCTTCATGTCATCTGGCTCGTAGATCACCTCGTGTTTCGGTAGGTTCAGCTTGGGCGGGAGTTTCTGTCCCTGGCCGGAGGAGGCCGGAGCCATCAGGCGAGGGAGCTCGCTCGTGCTCCGCTCCGCCGGCCTTCCCGGAGACGTGCCGTTGTCCGCCGGCGTGCTTGCCGGCACCTCCTCCCAGCTCTCGGCGCTGGGGCTCGGCTTCTCGTATTCGTGCTTGTCAATGTCGATCAGCGCGTCGATGATTTCCAAAGTGTCCAGCGGCTCTTCGGCCTGCAGGTTGTCCACGAGGAGATTAAGCCGGGCGTGGAGCAGCCGGAGATCGTCGAGGAACACCTTGACCGTTATCCTCGTGTACCCGGTGTCGTTGAGGTCCCGGCCCAGATGCAGGAAGATGAAATCGCAGTCTCTGCCAGAGGCCGCAGTCACCTCGGTGATGATGTCCAGGTGGATGCTGTAGGCCGTCACCAAGCCCAGCTGTTGGCCGTAGAAGTACATATTCTCCGCCGTCACATAGATCCTGCCGTCGCCGGCGAGCAGCTCGCTTTTAGAACCGCGCTCCAGCGAGCTCGACCAGGCTGCCCGGAACACAAGCACCAGCCTCTCTTCCGGCGGCGCGTTGGGGAATAGAAGCCTGAACTGGACGTGCTGGAGCCTCAGCTCGGGAGGGTAGCCGGCCGGCAGGGATTCGCTGGCCTTCTTCGCCTGCGCTGCCTCCCCGAGCGGCGTCTGCGAGCCTTCCGACACCACGACGCCGATGGGATCGTCGTCGTCAAGCCGGGGCGCCACGGCTGGCTCGGGATGCATCGCGCCCCAGTGTTTGCTCCCCCAGTAGTTTGCCATGACCGACGTGGGCAGCCTCTTGCCCTCCAAGACGTGGCTCCGCTCCCCGGCGATGAGCACGGCGGTGCGGCTGAAGCTCGTAATTGTCGGAGGTCGGGCCAGAGTAGGGGGGGCAAGCGTGCCCGGTTTGTTGTCCAGCAGCGGGAGCGCAACGCCCGTCAGCTTGGCCTGGCTTGAAGACGCCAGAGATAGGGAATTCCCCACGAGCTGGGAGCTTTGGTTTCCGGAAATCATGCCTGGCAGGCCCCCAGACGAGCTGGAAGTCGTCAGCGTGGGCTCGGGGCTGGCGCCGAACGTCGCTTTACGGTGAAGGTCAAGCTTCTGGATGATCCTCGCTGCGTGTTCTCGACCGCTCTCGCCTTCCTCTCGTACCAGGTCCCGCCCAAGTGCCGATATCGATCGACGAGATAAGCTCCCGTTTGGATCAAAACTCGGCCGTGCGGGCGAGCCGCCCTCCGCCCCGGGGACGGCCAGATTGGCCGTGCGATCGGGTCCTGATGCGACGTCGTCGGATGAGCCCATCTGCGCATCGACTCCCTTGGCCGAAAATTCCGGGATGCTCGGGGGCGAGATTGAGAACGCCGGATCGACGCCGCCGACCAGGGGGCTGTTGTCTCTGTCCATGGTGGCCTCGAAGGCCTTCTTTTTCGTGACCTCGAAAACCTCTAGCCAATCCGTAAGCTCCCTCTGCGTCTCAGCCTGCATCAGCATGCTGCGACTTTTTGTTTTTAGCTCGAAGCAAAATCGCCGCTCCTCGCCGGCGGCCGGCTTGACGTTGCAGAGCAGCACGCCAATCTCGTCTCCTTGCAGGACGCCTTGTGGCCCGGGAGTTAGCCATCCAAAGACGCCGTCTCGGCAGTAGTACCAGCGCCGGACCCAGTTGTACCTGACCGGCTTCCCTGCCGCAACCCGCAAGAATAGCCAGCCCTGCCTCTCGGTAACGGCGGCGCCCTCGCCGTTGGGACGCACGCTGACGGGTCCGCGTGAGCCTAGGAAAGCCACAGTCGAGGTGCTGTAGTCCTCGAGCTCGCGAGAGGGCTTGAGGCCCTCAAAGGTTGCATCGCTAATGTCCTTCCTTGCGTTCTGCAGCTCTCTTCTGAAGACGTTGTCCGACAGCTCCATCTCTTTGGCCCAGCCCCGGACACGGTCCAGCTCTCGACTCCATCGCGTGGCGCTCGTGGCGGCGTCTCGGCTCCGATTCATCTCCTTCCACATATCACAGCAGACCTTGACGAGCAGCTGATCCAGGGAGAAGCGGAGCTGCGGCGCCAGCTGGCAGTAATCCATCGCGGCCTGGACGTATGCTTTTCGATTCTCATATACAGAGAAGGCATCCTCGCGGAGGGCGGAGGGCTCCTTCGTCTTTGACTGCGACACGTAGCGGGCGAGAGTCGTATCGTAAGCTCTTTGCGTCTGCTCTAAGCTTCTCCTTATCTCCTTGAAGTTTCGCAGCTCTCCCGTCAGAAACGATCGAATCGGCTCAACCACGGCCGTTTCCATTCGTTTTTGTGTGTTGAGGAGTTGCGTCCAGAGCTCTCGCGTTCCTTCGCCGGTGCGCTTGAGGGCCAGAAGCGTATAGTCATTGTCGATGACGTTATCGGGAAAGGGAGTCGTTTTGGACAGGTAGTTGTTGATGGTATCTTCGAGAGCAAGGATCCCGCCCATGAGCTTCGACGTCGACGCCACATACCCATTGAGCCACTTCTCGACAGCATCGACCTGGTCGGCGAAGTGAGTGGCGGTGGCACGAAAAGTTGGCGAGTCGAGGACCGCTTCGTTGAGCGAAACGGGGACAGCACGGTCTGCTGGTTTCGGCGCTGCCGCCGTCGTGCCAGTTGCTTCCGGCATCGTGGCGATATAGCAATGTTTACTTGGAGTGCACCATTGAGAGCGGTATTTGCAAAAATATGCTCCGGCGACTCGAATAATCCGCTTAGGAGAGGTGCAAGTCGGCAGGCGTAGCTGGATTTGCTCCGTACAAGTCAGGAGGTTCAACGCATCAAGGCCAAAATGAACACCCCCCAATCGCACGGCTTATCTATTACTTGTGTGGGTCGGCGAAATGACAGCCTGTGCTTAGCCTTGCCCAAGGCTCGCCAGCAGGAGGTGGTATCGATAACACCGCTACCCTGATGACGTAGGTGCGCCTACGCAACCACCAAACAGGGTTTAATTGGGTATTACCGAAACTCTCAGCAACAAAATCGCCACAGCAAGTGACGATTATACTATGGAGTACCTTATTATTATGTAGTGCCTAATACCTAATAGAGGTAGCACAGGTAAGGTACCTTAGGCACTACCTTAGTAGTAGGTACTAAGTATGTATGGGAGAATTCTAATAGGGGTTTTTTTTTGTTATTCTTGAAAAGGAACAAAATGGCAATTCCAATTGTTACACCTTCTTTTAAATCTGGACGATCAACATACAACTAAAAAAAAAAAAAAAGGAGCGTTGTTTTCTATTCCTAGCTTTTTACTGGTCTGTAGGCAAACTGAAATGCCAAATGTTCAATCAAGGCCACGCCTTCACCTCTGCTAGGTAGTACTTGACGGTAAGGATACGTGCGCACAATATTCCCCAAGTGTCTAAAGGCGTCTTTCCAGCATCTTCCCCAACTCCATCACGCCGGTCCCAGCTATGCATACGACACCTAACGCGGGCCAAGGTTAGTTGGGGGGGGCGGCGCACATAGGAGGAAGTACATATACGTGTGTGTGTGTGTGTGTGTGTGTGTGTGTGTGTGTGTGTGTGTGTGTGTGTGTGTGTGTGTGTGTGTGTATATGTGTGTGTATATATATATGCTCTTACCCTCTTTCCTTTGATGACGAAACTCAAGTAGCCGTCATAGTTGCGCGGAGCGGGCTTGGTCGCGACGTCTGGTGGGCCTGATAAGAAGGCACTCGACCAGCGCTTCGCATCCAGCGCCTTTGAGCAAACGACAACGGCGTAGCATCTCCTGGCCCGGGCGGGTCGCGAGGCGCGTCGTTGTCGTCGTGCGCCGACGGGTTGACTTGAGTGGATCCCTCGCTCTTCACGAGGGAATCGGTTGGTCAATCTATCCTCTCGCGTCAGTCTCCGTACTCGCCATTGTAGAGTGGCAGCCGTGGACAAAGCGCCCTTACCGTCGTAGTAGTCATCGTCGTCATCCTCGAGCTCTGCCAGCTGTTCAAAGTTGACCTTGTAGCGCAAAATGCCGCCGATGCCACCAAATCCTTTGACGAACTGGTTGCCCTCGGTCGATCGGTCAGACACGAATTCAAGGGCAGTACCAAAGTCCTTGTAGTGCTCAGCAATCCACTCAAGGAATGACTCCTGTGAAACGACATCCATCTCTTGGCCCGTGGCCTTGTCCAGGAATTTCTCTCGGCTACTCTGCTCCTGCTGCTTAGTCGTGTGCAAAATAACCTCGGCCCCCTCGCTATCCTTGAGAACCGAGCGAGTGATCTCGAGGTTTTCAAAGATGATGAGGGTCTCGACGGCACCGATCTCCAGCGCCCTCAGAGTGTCATCGATGCCGTAGCAAACCCTGCCGGTGTCCTGGCTGATTTCCTCAAAGTACTTGCCAATGAGCTTCTTTTCCTGGATAAATTTGACGTTCCCGAGGGTCTCCGAAGACAGCTCAATGGCCTGGTTAAATCCGTTTTCACCACCGTAGGAGACGTCGACAACCTTGATCACCTTGACCGCCAGGCGGTTGTCGAACATGTCGGAAGCGTTGAGGTCGTTCTTGAAATCGGCCGAACCCGCAAGAATGATACCGGCGACGTTGACCTTGTCAGCGGTGATGAAATTTTGCACGGCCAACTCGGCCACCTTGCGAACGTAGTTGTGACGCTTCTCCTCACGGAGACGAGCGAAACGCAGAGCGGACTGACCACCACGTCCGTGCTTCTTGGGCAGATCAACGGAGAACTTGTGAACGACTTCGCGGGTATTACCGCTCAGGGTGCCGAAAAGCGCACCGTTGCCATCCATGACGATGAAGCCGAATTTCTGGTCCGATTCAAGCAGCTCAGCCAGGGCCTCAGTGTGAAACTTGTTGTCGCAGAGGTAGAGCGAGGTGTTGATGGGCTTGAACGGCTCAAAGTCTATATTGACCTTGCGTTCTTTTCCTTCCGAGGTCAAAATTTCACCACAGTACACAACCAAGCCATTGGGAGGGACCTTGTTATACAGCTTCAGGCGCTGCTGAGTCGACGTGATGGCGGACAGGACGGATTGTCGGTTGACACGAGACTTGATATTGGAGGCCGTACCCTGCGGGGTCGTCAGCATAACTTTTTGTCTCGTAAACAGGCCCGAGTGATTGATTGGGAGGGGGGTTATTTCGCACGTATTCTTCAGCCAACATCTTGGCTACACGCGACACCTGATCCTTGGGAGCTGGGCCACGGTTAGCAACATCGATCGGGCCGTCGCGAGAGCGGTCCCGCCGTGGACGTCACGTACGGATAATGAGGGAAATCATGGAGGTTCCATTTCCTCTGGCGGCCTCGAGGCGCTTGATCAACTTCTTGATCTTCCAGATCTCGATCTATTCAACGATATTGTTAGGCATTGCTGTGCACTCGGCGTCCTCGAAGCCAACGCGGGGCAGCAGGCAAGGAGGAGGGGCAAAATCAGGGGCCCCAAAAAAAATATTTTCGTTCAACTATTTTCGCCTTTTTTTTTTTTTTTTTTTTTTCATAAAAAAAAAAAAAAAAAAAAAAAAAGAGAGAGAGAGAGAAAGAGACTTACGTTCTTCTCCGCCTCGCCGGCCTGGGCGTCGCTCATGTTGAAGGAGGTTGAAAGAGAGGCCCTTTGAAGAAAATTTTGAAAAATAAAATAAAAATTTATCCCGCCGCTTGACAGGTCCTTGATTGGGAGCGCCGGCGCGTGTAGAGGAAAGCGGCGTTTTGTTTGTTGGATGAGAGATGCAAGTTTGGGTTGTGGTCTTTTACCCTTACCCCAATGGCGGGCGGTACGTACTCCGTAGCCCTCCCAGACTTGCTAAATGCAGCAGGCCGCCAGGCTTGGCTCCAAAAGGGTTTGAGGAAGGTACAATGGGCACAGTGTGTGGGAACTATAAATTGGGGTCTTTTGGAAGTAGATAACTTGGAATATAATTCAAGCATCCTTTACCATACCTTTCTCATGGTGACGAGAGTGGTACAAAAGCCTCAGTATTACCCCGATGGCGCCTGCATTTTCTTTTTCTTTATTTTGAAGGCTTACTAACTTTATTATACCTTCCACTGCTGTCCGATAGCTTGACAAGGCTTGCTATGCTATGGCCAATATCCCCTCCTTTATAAAACAACACACCACTAAACAACCAAGGAAAATACCAAACTACAGAGAGAGTACCATCACTATGAACCAACAACCAGGGTCGCTATCGCCTTATATTTCTGTCAACTGAAGGACTTGGTGGCAGTCAGGACAGCCTGCGCACTGTAGGGTGGGTAGCTGCGGTCATGGAGTATGAGGGAAGATTGTGGGCTAGAGAAACGGTTTGTTATAATGGAATTTGATGTATTTACCTGGTGGTTGCTATAAGTGTTTACTTTAGTGTTGTGGTCAACACCACTTGTGTGTTGGGGGAGGAGATTGAGGAAGGTACAACAGGCACAGTGTGTGGGAACTATAAATTGGGGTCTTTTAGATCTTTTAGAAGTAGATGACTTAGAATAATCAACCATCCTTACCATACCGTTCTCAGGTTCGTTTGGGCCAAAGTTGTTTCCGCCACAAGCCGCCTAAAACGGGAGGGCCGACCAACCACTTGGGAGAAGCCCTTGGGGCTGAGTCATTAAGTAAGCTCTTGATAAGTTATTACAAGTTGCAAGGCCGCCCACACGTTCACCGCCCGGCAAAACTCATGACGTTGAATTGATCCCAGCACGACGCCTGGAAGTAATCTACGGCTGGCGGTACCCCCTTGTGGCATCCCGGCACGCATTGAAAATAGAGAGAGGATTGCAGCTCAGAGAACGGAAAGCTCGGTGAACTGGCCGCGGCTTCCTCGGAGCCTGAAGGAGGGCCATCCCCGTCGCCTCGCCTCGCCTCGCCTCGCCTCGCCTCACCATGGCGTCCCTCCCCACCGAGCTCGGCAGCACCATCCAGGCCGGCCATATCAGAAGACATCCCGATCCAAGACAGGACATTATGCCATCTACCGCGGCCGACAAGACGCAACTCGTGGGCGCTCACCGCGCGAGACGCGGTGACGCCGGCGACGATGAGGAGGATATCCCGTACAGCGTCCTGCGGCCCCCAAAGAAGCCTTACAACCTCCCGCCCCTTCCAGACCTGCGCTTTGAGCAGAGCTACCTCCACAGCATCGCCTCGGCAGACACGTGGTGGAAAGTATTGCTCATTACAGCGAGAGACCAGGTGGCTTCCGACCTCCTTGGCAGGCTCCAACGACCTCGCAAAGCTGACCAGGCGAACAGGTATTGATGCCCTTAGCACAGGGCATCTTGCTCAACTTGGCCTTGGTTGGGTGGCAGCATTGGAACAAGAACGCCAGAGCACATGGCGACTCGATAGGCCTTCGATTCAGGAGATGGTGGTTTGGGGCGAACAATTGGAACTTGCCCAATTCCAAGAAACGTATCTGAGGGAAGCGTGCCATTGAGCTTTGAAATGAATGCAAATGCTCCGTACCCGAGTACATATTGATATTTCGTCGGTTATGTGAAGACCCTATCCTATATTTTGCCTACCAACACAGGTGAAAGCATCAACATTTGGCCTCTGGACCCCCCTTTTTTTTTTTTCCCCCCCCTCACACCTGAAACCCGTTTGATCGCGCCGTGTCATGTGTTAGATCACAGGCCCTTTTTTTTTTTTTTGAATGGGCCGCCTTTTTCCTAATTTTATGTCTCCAATTCTAAATCCGTGAAATTCAACTGATAGTACACTAATAAATTTCTCGGGTCGTCCACCGCTTCATTAACCATAACTCCAAGAGGGGAAAAAAAAAACCATGAATAGCCAAGGCAAGCTAAAACGCCTCTTATTCCCGACTGCTGATATTGATAGTTCCAGATACTAGTTGCGCTGGTTGCTTTTCGGGGCTGCCTCTGAACGCTAGTGAGGTTGCTGGCGCAACCGAGGGGATGGGCGATTCGCCTGCAGGGTGGTGTTGATCAGCAGCCTCTGGGGTCGTATGCCTTTCGGTAGTCTTTGCACCGGACACAGGGGCGGAGACTCCAGTGTCGACTTCTTGCTGGTTTGGGGTGGGGGTATCTGGCAGACCGTTGGACGTGCCTTTCGAATTGGCTTGACTGCCCTTCCAACCACCGTCACTCGAAGCAGGAAGCAGGTTTGCCGCTTGCTCGCTAGGAGTGAGAACCCCCCTAAGCTTGGGCGGGGTCACCGACAACTTGACAACCAGCGTTTGGGGCTGCATATCCAAGTCATCCTCATCCATGGCTTCAACTTTGAATTCATCCTCGTCTTCCGTCTCCTCGGGAATCTGAGCATCGACATCATCCTCATCATCTCCAAACTCAGCCTCGCTCTCCTCTTCGTCTGTATCCATTGAGCCGTTCGCCCCAGAGTTTGCCGCTACCGATCTGCGCGGTCTCCCAACCGGGCCCACGGGATTCTCCGTAGCAACCTCGAGATTGTCCGGCTGAACATTACCTGGGAGGTCTTCGCCCGTAGTCACGTTCAGCCGAGGAGGAGCTCGGACAGTTCGACCGCTTGCCGTAGTAACGGGCCCCGTCTCCGCCGGCGTAGTTGTCCCAGTATTGCGAGCCGAGCGCCTGTAGCCAGTCGAATCTGAGAAGATGTCTTCATCGTCGGAGTACGTGTACTTCATTCGCTTGCCGCGAGTGCGGCCCTCGTAAAGGGAAAACCCAGGCTCCGGGCGTTTGAATTGTTCCTTGCGCATCTGTCGATATTCTCGGCGCTTCCGTTTCTATACCATTTGTGAGCTCGAGCTTTGATAAGGAGAAGCAAAATTGACAGGGGCAAGGCTACCTCGTCTCCTGCTTCGAATCGCGGGATGGCTTGGAGAATTTTTTGGCTCAGTTTTTTGGCCTTTGGGCCTCCGTCCTTCGTTTCGAGCTTCTCCGCGAGAGCCTTGAGCTCTTCTATGCTCCCAGCAACGCTCCACCAGGTTCGGTTGGTGCCAGCAGGATTGCTCTCGCGGTATACACGGAAGGCGGTGTCATCTTGTCCCTCAACTAGAAAATACCGGCGCTTATCTCCGTCGGAACCCCATGGCTGCACCGCTCGCGGTTGGTTGATGTCGTCTTCGTGGCGATTTTGCTTGTAGGATTGATTGATCAGGCCCTTGAGGGCATCAGACGACGACATGGCCCAAAGGACGAGATTGCGCAATACATTCAGCTGTGCAAGTAGAGTTGGTCATTTGCGTTCCATCGGTCCTTTTGTCCACGTAACAGAGAAAACACCCACCCTTTCCGTTGGATTCATTGAGCTAAAGGTTGCGCCGCCTGATAGCGGGCTCTTCTCTTCCCACGAAGGAGGCCATTGATTCTTGTGGGATGCAATAGCATCCTCCAATGCCCTGGCATAATGTCCAGCCCTATAGGTAGAAATGGTGAAAAAAAAAAAAAAAAAAAAAAAAAAAGAGTGAGAGAAGAAAGTCGTTAGCCCGGGGGGGTTCGCAATGTTAGATTGTTAGACGGGGGGAGGGGGCGCAACAAGCATACTTGACATCTTGTTTCCGGTTCAGGAGGAGTCCGAGGACAGCGCATAAGAAATGTTCCGCTCGATCGCCGGGTATGGGTTCGACCACATCTCGCTCCAATTCTTGCGGCCCGAAATGCGCCAGGGATTTTGGAAATGCGTCGCTAAAGCGGCTTCGAAACATCACCAGGAACTGCAGCTGTTAGCCCGAGCCCAATGACGTCTGCACGCGAAATTTCGCGTCGGCCGAGGCTGCGAACGCGACCCCGTCGCCACGCAGAACCGGCCCGCATTGGGGGTCAGGAAACCGGGCCCGGGGCTCATGATAAAACGGAACGTACTGCAATGTCGGGATTGTCGGCGAGGACGTATTCGTGGGGTGGCGAGGGCGACCGCTTGCGCGGCGGCGGCGAAGGTTCTTTTGGTGGTGGCCGATCTGATAACTTGGGGAAGAACTTGAGGATTCCCGCCTTGGTCCCGGTCGGCGCGTCGTCGCTGAGATCGTCCAGCTCGTCATCCGAAGGAATGGGAGATAGCGACGATAAGGACGAGAGATCGGAGGAGTCGTCGTCGTCTATGGCAGCCATGGCGCTGGGGGCTGATTTGGAGCGATGGAGGTGCTGCGTGTGTGAAGGAGGGAGGTGGATGAGGCCCGTCGTTTGTTGAAGAGATGTGGATGCACTACTACCTAGTAGCAGCTACATATCAATTCTGATAGGCCAAGGGGGGGGTTATCAAGTGGCAGTCGCCAGTCACCTAGCCAAACAATACAGCCTTAATCATGGAATTAGAAGGCACTCAGAAGCCCAATCTGCGGCCCTTGGATGTCTAGCTTGTTCATTCTGTCTCTACGCCCAGGCCGTGTTTCGGCATAACCATGGCCCGCGCATGCCGTTGTGAGGCCTGAAATCCCCATATCACGTTCTCATCCGGTTCTTGCAGAGCATCGCCAAAAGGCCCAACCAGTTACCCAGACGGAGCTTTGGCCAGCCGGAGACTGACTGCCCAATTTAAACGTGATCGCCCATAGCCCAGATCCAGCCAAGGTCGTTTATGCCTCAAATCATGGCTCAGCAGCCCAGTGTTTCCCGCCCAGCTTGGATTTTTAACGAGTCTCCCCGCATCCCAGCCCTGCACCGCATAGGTGTTGGTCAATCTCACAATAGGCTAGCCATGCCAACGCCCATGAATCCAACGTGAGCAAAGCAACTTGGAGCCCACGCAAACACTATTTCTGAGATGCGCGCCAACCAGGCTCAATCATACACGAGGCAATTTATGCCGACCCTATCTACATCGTCAGTCCTCGATGACCAATATTGGAGGCCGGGAGATCCCCAGAGATGGCGCCCTGCCTTTTCGTTTTGAAATGGGAGTGGCTTACCGCCAGATTTTTGTGAGTCATTTCATCCCTCCCAGCTCATGGCGAAGGCTATGATCACCCTGGCACGGAGTGCTGCTCCTGGAGATTATGGCTTTAACGTGCGACCCCACTGGCAGCGTGTCAAAGAAACACCACCGACAACTTGGGGAAAGGGCTTGGCCATTCCTCGAATAGGTGGAATATGAAGTCGACAGGGGCAAAAAAAAAAATTCAGCATAAATCTGATTGTGGGTGAAACCCAAACTTGACGCGGACCTCAACCACTTGGCTGGACTGCCTCACCACACGGCGTGAAAGACCCGCGGCCAGAAGTAAAAGGGCGCGCAGCCTCTGCCTGCCGAGAGCACAGAGCAAGCAGCTGAACAAATACTTTCAGCGAAAGCCACCGAGCAGGGTGCGCTCATGGACGATGACTGTATTCTTCAACGGATGATGGACGAAAGTGGTCGCACGTCGAGCCCCCCGTTCATATGACGGGAGCGCATGGTTGCAAGAACATGACAAATGAACATGATGTTAGCGAGAGAGTGGATTTCGCAGTAGATGCGCCGGATGGCATATGCTGATCAATGTGTTGATTCCATGGTATTTCGTGCGCACTCCGGCGCGTCTCTCAAGTTCTTGCAGACGCTTCCATATGGCAACACGTCATCCTGGATGAAATACGGAAGCAGAAGAAAATGTGGGGTCCGCCATTCGTCCCTGTGTGAAGTAGGTACGGAGTACGTACTACTAAGGTACTACCTAGTACCTTAATAAGGCACAACTACGAGGTACTCCGATGTTTGTTCCAGTACCTACCGGGTACGTAGCGAGGTGCCTTATTAGGGAAATGGAGGTGCCGCCACAAAGTACCTTAGTAGCACAGTACGTACTTCCGGGCGGTCCAATGCACGGCACGGAAATTTTTTGATCACGTGGTCAGGGCTCCTCTTGTTCGAGGCAGAGGTCCCGCACACAAAAAATTATCAGAAAGCGCAAGCGAGCGCCTCTTTGTCAAAACACCAAGCGGCCGGAGTCAGGTAAAGTTCCCAACTTTCTCGCCTTGCCGGCGGCCCAGCACTGACACAAAAATCCTCTTTGCAGCTACCCGAGAGCATCGCAGCCAGCGACGTCGAGTCATCATGGGTAGAGTTATTCGCAACCAGAGAAAAGGCCGTGGCTCCATCTTCAGTGAGTGGCCGCCTCCCGACGTGCTTGGAATTTAGCTTCAATGCGCCTGGAGATTTCTAATGGTATCGAAAAATGAAAACAGCGGCCAACACGCGCCTGAACAAGGCCCCGGCCAAGTTCCGCACCCTCGATTACGCCGAGCGCCATGGATACGTCCGCGGAATCGTGAAGGAGATCATCCACGACCCTGGTCAGTTCCCGAACGAACACCGAAACCGACGAGAGACGGGGACTTTGATGGACCGAATTTATGGCTAACGAGGGCTTTGGTGTGTAGGTCGTGGTGCTCCTCTGGCCAAGGTCTCCTTCCGCCACCCGTACAAATACAAGCAGGTTACCGAGACCTTCATCGCCAACGAGGGCATGTACACCGGCCAGTTCATCTACGCCGGAAAGAGGGCCGCTCTTACCGTCGGCAACGTCCTGCCCGTCGGTGAGATGCCCGAGGGTACCGTTGTCTCCAACGTCGAGGAGAAGATTGGCGACCGTGGTGTTCTCGGCCGCAACTCTGGCGGCTACATCACCATTGTTGGCCACAACCCCGACGAGGGCAAGACCCGAATCAAGCTCCCCTCTGGCGCCAAGAAGGTCGTCCACTCCCGATCCCGAGGAATGATTGGTATCGTTGCCGGTGGTGGCAGAACTGACAAGCCTCTGTTGAGTACGTGGGACCCTTGTTTCGGCCTTGAACTCCCCCCCTCCCTCTCCAAAAAAAAGAAAAAGAAAAAAAAAGGGGGGGGAGGAGTTTCAAAAATTATCGAAGAAATGGGAACTAGATGCTAATGATTGCTGCAGAGGCTTCTCGTGCCAAGCATAAGTTCGCTGTTAAGCGTAACAGCTGGCCCAAGACTCGTGGTGTTGCCATGAACCCCGTGGACCACCCTCACGGTGGTGTAAGTTTCCCCGGTTTGGCTTGGCTTGACAGATTAGTGCAGATGCTGACTCCCATGACAGGGTAACCACCAGCACATCGGCAAGGCCTCTACCATCTCACGGTATGCCGTCCAGGGACAGAAGGCGGGTCTCATTGCTGCCAGGAGGACGGGTCTGCTCCGTGGTACTCAGAAGACAAAGGAGTAAGGTGGCTAAAATTCATGGTCTCATTGGGATGGTGTTACAGTGGCTTTCTTACTATGGATGGTACTGCTCAGGAACGAAACTTGACATGGCTCCCTCTGGCAAGTACTATTCTGAACATTTCTTTGCAAACAAGACAAAAAAAAAAAAAAAAAAAAACTACGAGCCAAATTCCCTCGCAATCTTCCGATGTGAAATGAACAGGCGCATGACAGTGCGGCGGTGAAGAGGTCCATATATACAAAAAGTAATAGATATCCTTGTAATTGACACTTTATTCCCTGATGGCAACAAGCTGCTTTGTTATGCACCTGGAAGGGACGTAGCAGGCAGTAAGTTTTGGAAGAGAGCGTACCGGGGTTACAGGTTATGTATGATTGATTGTTGGAGCAATAGTAGTACGTAGTCGTCGTCGTAGTAGCGGGTGTACACTGGGGGAGCCCAAACCAAGAGATTGGATTATCATATAGGTACCCAGGTATAGTATACTCTGCCACTTAATACGCCATGAAGCCAAAAAATGGCTCCATCGGTTATTGCATGGGCCCTTTGAAGGGTTATAAAAAAAAGAAGAGAGAAAATCAGAAAATGAGAAAATGAGAGAATGAGAGAATGAGGAGAGGAGAGAAGAGAGAGAAAAAAAAGTAGCCCTTATCGGGTGAATCAAATCATTATTCGTCAGTTATTACAGTACCTAGTACTTAAGGTATCATAGGTATTACTGGTAATTACTATGAGGAAGTACCACCTAGTACTATAGGTAGTAGGTACTGCTAGTAGGTACCTTAGTTAGGTGCTGCTACATAGGGGAAAAGCCGGGGCGCCTCCGCACAACACATGGAATTTCCTTGTCCCAAAAAAGCTCACGGCTGCCAGTCAGTCGTCTTGGGCAATTGAACAGCCAAAACAATGGATGCATTTCATGATGATGGCAGTTGAAAAAAAAAATATATATATATCACGTGTAACAGCTGGGCCAATTGAACCATTTGAAACAAAGAAATTATCCCCATCTCAAAAACCCATAGAATGAATAGTTGTAATCAATAATACCTAATATAACTTATAGCAGTACTGATGACGGGGGCCCACCCACTAAAGATCAGGCCCCCCCCCCCCCCCCCCCTCCTTAAAAAAAAAAAAAGAAAGAAAAAGAAAAAGAAAAAATCACCATCCCGCCAAAACCACCAAGAGCCCCTCCAAGAGCAACCATCAAAAAAAAAAAAATCCATAACAAAGAAAAACATCGTCCTTCGTCCATCGCAATGGCTCCCGTAAAAGAATACGCCCTCCTCTGCCTGGAGAACCCCCTTCTCGGTACGTACCGAAGCAAAAAAAAAAAAAAAAAAAAAAAAGCCAAACAACTAGATAGAAAGCAATTCTATTCTCGTCTAACCAACTAAAACCCATTTGCATTGCTTTTCGCCCGCGCAAAAAATCAGACATCCAGGCTGTTGGCGACCAGGCTCTGCTGGACAAGTACAACCTCAAGGCCGACGACGCCGTTCTCGCCGAAAAGGAGCAGCTCGGCATCTACGAGGACCTGCTCAACAACTTTGACGCCAAGCTCATCGCCGGGGGCGCCGCGCAAAACACCGCCCGTGGTGCCCAGTATCTCCTCCCGCCCAACAGCGTCGTCTACCTGGGCGGCGTTGGCGACGACAAGTACTCTGCCATCCTGCGCGATGCCGTCAAGGCTGCCGGCCTGCGCGTCGAGTACCGCGTCGACGCAAAGGAGCCGACCGGCCGGTGCGGAGTCGTCATCACCGGCCACAACCGCAGCCTCTGCACCGACCTCGGCGCTGCCAACCACTACGACCTCGACCACCTGAAGAAGCCCGAGATCTGGTCCCTGGTGGAGGGCGCCGAGGTCTTCTACATTGGAGGCTACCACTTCACCGGTAAGCGAGGAAAAGCATCCAGATGTTGCAATCTAATTACGCCTGCCTATTACATTACCACAACAAGTAACTAAATAAAGCCCACGGGTCGCAGTCTGTCCTCCCGCAATCATGGAGCTCGCCAAGCAGGCGGCGGAGCACGACAAGGTCTTCGTCGTGTCCCTCTCCGCCCCCTTTATCCCCCAATTCTTCAAGGAGGTTGTTGATGCCAGTGCCCCCTACTGGGACTACGTCATCGGCAACGAGGCTGAGGCTGCCGCCTATGCCGAGGCTCACGGCCTCCCTTCCAAGGAGCCCAAGGATGTGGTCAAGGTTTTGGCCAACCTTCCCAAGGAGAACACCAAGAGGAAGCGCGTTGCCATCGTGACGCAGGGCACCGAGCCCACCCTGGTCGCCATCCAGGGTGAGGATGAGGTCAAGGAATTCCCCGTTCGCCCCATCGACCCTGCTCTCATCAACGATACCAATGGCGCCGGCGACGCCTTTGCCGGTGGCCTGGTAGCCGGCATTGTCCAGGGCGAGTCGCTGGAGTCGTCCGTCGACAAGGGCCAGTGGCTCGCCAAGCTGAGCATCCAGGAGCTTGGCCCATCGTAAGTCGCTTCTTTCGTCATAACCCTCTATATCCCATCCATGCCCCCTCACGCAAATGCCCGTACAATCCACGATCAAAAGTAGCAACAAAAGTCCAAACCATTTCGTCATTCATTCATCCATTCATCCATATAAACTCTCCCAAGCTAACTTGATCTTTTCTTCTTCTTCTCCTCTCCCAGATACCCCTTCCCCAAGCAAGTATATGAGGCCTCCTCGTAGAGAGCCTAAAATGGAACATTGACTTGTTGTCGCTCCATCCCCACGGTTGGGGTGGAAAGGAATTAGGCGTTGAGGGATTCAAAAGGGGAGGGGGGACAAGGTTTCAACAACGGCGTTTTGCATCAAACAAGATAGAGAGCCTAGAAGCAGCGGCTCCCTTTGCATAGCGGTTCAGTATCCTCCACGATACGTAATCATTCTTGCTTTTTCGATGTTTTCAATCAGTTTATGATAAATGATGGACCGGAATTACCGCGCACCGCAGTAGACCCATTTCTGGATTGAGTATGCAGCTTTGTCGGCCCTTCCTCGCTGTGCTTTTCTTTCTTTCTTTCAGTCTCTCGACAGCATGAGATATCCCAGAAAAGGGCCATCCGTGAAATGAGCAAGGCTGCTTCCTGAAATGTTGCTGCAAAAAAAAAAAAAAAAGACCATTTCATGTGTTGCCGGATGACGCATCTAAAAAAAAAAAAATTCAAAATCGGAAATCATCGCCTCAATGTGATATCATATCGTGGGGTTAACTTGGTGGCCACGACTTGGTATCAAATGCGCAACGTTTTTGACATGCGTTGGTCAGCACCGCATCTACTACCATTCTTCGCGGCCGCGACACCATTGGTTCCCAGGTCCACGCGTAAGCCCTTGGCCTACTTGGAGCCTTGGTATGCCGACCTCATGACGGCGTCATTATAATTTGACGTTGTCTTGTCGATTTGGAAATGGCCACCAAGCGCCTGGCTGGTTTCTCTCAAAAGAGCCTGTCGAAAGGCGCGAGCTGGATCCTCAGCGAATTGCATACTGTACTGCAAATCATCCGTGGGGGTGCCTTGGTAGATGCTGCTCAGGTGGGAGAACGCGGAAATGCCCGACGAGTCTGGCATGACTCCGTAATTCCGCGATTCTTGCACTGCTACCACAGCCGCCGGCGGTCGAGAGGCGCTGTAATTCTGTGACCAGTGGCTGAAAGATGACGTGCGCGGAGTGCTTGTGCTGTCGGCGAAGGCTTGCAGCAGCCGCTCCTGATGAGATCTCCGAGTAGCTGTGTTTGGTGGACTGCGCACTCCGTTTGCCATGCTGCGCGAGAAAGCCCCGGACGTATCGCGGCCTGGGGTAAAAAAGGGGTCCTCGAGGGGTTTGCTTGCCGTCATGGACGCACTGGGAGAGTGAGTCGCGCTGCGGCGATCGTTTTGAGTGTCTCGGCTCGCAGGCGGCGCCGAGTCCCGAGCTGGATGCGGATTGGGAGTGCCGAACCAAGCCCATGGAAGAGGCTCGAATTTGCCCGATGCGATGGGTGTCGTTGGGCTTGGCTCGGTTCTAAAGGATCCAAACACGTCGTTTGCCGTGGATGTGTGCATCCCATACGACGATTCCTCGGGAGAGTGAGGCCGTAGGTGCATTGGAGTCGGTGGCCTCAAAAAAGGGACCACCATGTCGAGGACCGTTTCGGTGGCTCGGTCCAGCATTTCCGAGTCTTCGTAAATGTCGCTGTCGGCGCTATCCAGCAAAAGTCGGCCAGTCTCCCGCTGGTCTGACAGTAGAGCCTCCGGCGCATCTGGCGTTGCCGGCTCGTGGGAATTCGCGTTGGTCAGATTTGTCTCTTCCTCGTCTGCGGCCGGCAAAACATTAACGACTTGAGCAGCATCCTGTTCTACGCTCGGTTGAGCTTGTTGCCGCTCTGCAGTCGGCTGGTATTCAAAAACCAAAGTGGCTCCATCAATCTCGTAGGCCATGGGAAATGCGTCGTCGCTAGCCAAGAAATAAGCACAGCGCAGGATATCGAGGATTCTTCCTATTCTTTCACTCGATTGCGAAGGGCAGCCCTCGACGGCTTGAGAATCAGGCTTGCAGCTGCCATCCTCGCCGCAGTAGGCTCTGCAATGTTTGGGCAGGTGTTCTTCGTTCAGCGGTTGGAACCCCAATATCTGAATGTCTTCCGGAAGCAAATAGGGGCAAGACTTCAAATTTTCCAGGCTATAGTATTCGGCACAAAGCAAGGTGAAGATCTTGGCCATGTTCTGAACCATTGCCGGGATGGCTGCCCCAAAGGCATCCGCCATGCCGGAGATTTCGTGGCGGCGGGCCGCGAGCCACATGCCATAGACACGCAAGACTGGGAGAAGGGCTTCGATGACGGGGGTCCTTTCTTGCGTTGTTTCGGTGGTATCCGACTGCTGATCGAGGCCCTCGGCACTAGAAACAGCTTCCCTGAGTTCCGTCTCAAAGGCCTTGCAAAAGGTGTGAATAAATCTAGCGTTGAAGCGAAGCGTGTACTGGTAGAAGCGCAGAGAAGGCTCCGTCTGGTTTTCTGCTCAATGCTGGTTAGCACCAGGTACATCGTAACCCGCGGAGGAGAGGAGATCACGTACCGGCATACTGAGCCGTGGCTATATAATGCGCCAGCATGTTAACCAGGGCCATCTTGAGGAGGACGTTGGGAGAAGAGGCGTTTCGGCAGGCCATCTCCAGCCTGTGCATCACTTCGCCTTCTAATTCGTCCTGTTGATGGAACACCTCTCCCTTATAGAAGAAGGCGTGCAACTTCACAAACCACATTGTGAAGTGATCTTGCGGAGCGGAAACATTGTGCCGAGACTTGGACCCGTTGGGGGCCAAAACGGTTTTGAACTCGGCCTCTAAATTGAGCTGAGCGTTGGGGTGAGGACTGTCCACAGCCAGGGCCCGGTAAAAGTGGTAGACAACGTCGAGGTGATTCCCCTGTTCAAGGTTGATGATTCCTATCTGGTGGAAAGCGAAGCCGGATTGAGGTTGAAGGTGGTGAGCCAGCCCATAGTATAAGAGGGCCCCCTCGTAGCCAGAGCTCTTGTGTCGAGCCTGGACTCGGTAGCGCGTCAGGTCTCCCAGGTGGACCAGGGTAAGATGGCACGAGTACAGGACTTTGCGCTGCAAATCATCCGAGACCGGGCTCACGTTATCCTCCACAACCAGCTGATCGAGCTCGATCCCCTGCGCGATCCGTTTAAGCTCGGGGATGTCGTAGAGCGCCGACAGGCGCTGGATATATCCCTTGTAGAACTTGTGGGCAATGCGCAGGAAGTTGTTGTACATCTTTTCCACTTTGCGCTTCTCGACCGCATGGGAGGATTGCTTCAGCCGGCCAAGGATGCGTCGATATTCGGCATTGATCGAGGTATGTATGAGCCATAAATATTCCTCCGTCTTCTGGGAGACGGCATAGTCAAAATCGAGAAAGATGGTGGACACACAGGCAAGGCGGAACCTGCAAGAGAGAACGAGCGCGTCAGTCCAAATCCAACCCAAAGCTGGACATTCTGGGTCGCATACTTCTCCAAAAGACTGTCTACCGCCTCGAATTTGGAAACATCGATTCCAGAACCGTTTCCGGGCTGGAGCTTGCCGATGTCCCTTGCTAGATACTTGCGTAACTTTTGAGCGTCACTATTCCGCCAACATCAGCCCTTGCTTCCAATACGAGAGCTCTCGAAACGCTGCGCCACAGGTGAACAGATGCCAAATATAGGCCGCAGTCAATCATGAAGCCTTGCGCAACCATGCAGAAGGTGTCTGGAGTAAAAAAAATAAAAAAAAAAAAAAAAAAAAAATAACCTACCGCCAGGCAAGGCTCGCTGGAGGGGCAGTAGAGGAGGCCATTTTGTCAAACGGACTCGTTATGCCGCGGAGATCGGCAGGCGTAATAGATTACGGCCGGCTAACGGCGCGACGATGTCGGATATAGTAGATCTTCAGCTACACGGTGGTTTCATGCTCTCGGGAATCCAAATCGCAAAGATCCAGACAGTCCATAACTCGGAATCACGTCGGATCGGGAGAGCTGGTACCAAACTCGGCTGGTGGGAATCGGGCAAGCAGCTGGGAGAGAAAACATTTGTGAAGATGGGGGATATATATAGGCCAAAAATCTTTTAAACTCGAGACTGTTGTTTTTGTTTACCTTTGCTGTAGGTGCGCTTGGTGGTGGCGTATTGCGACAGGCCTTTTTTTTTTTTGACTTTTTTTTTTTTTTCCTGAAATGAGAGAATGACGATGAGAAAGTGAGCAGCTTCTGAACCCCTCAAGGTAACTGTGCTAAACGTGGTGGAAATTCCTCGGCTGTTCCCTTATTGCTGGGCAACGAAGCCTCGCCACACCTTATTGATTTAAGCCTTTTCCACAGAACAACATAACGCCCTGACAATGAACACAAAAAAAAGAGAACAAAATTAGAATTTGGGTTCATCCATGCGCCACAAATTATAAAAATACATCCATGAGGTTTCTTTTTTCTTTGTTCTTTTTTGTTTTTGTTTTTTGTTTTTTTTTGTTTTTCAACTGGGAACAAAGGAATAATCTTCGTAGGTAAAGGAGAAGAGTTCATTTCGTATTCCATGTACCTACTCGGAAGCCACCACCTTTTTTTGGGGGGGGGGGGCATTTCTACTCATGAATCAGGTGGCTGCCTCTGTCAAGGTCAAACATCAACAAGGTGCTGAGGAGCGAGCGAGATATTCTACTACCTAGTACTACCTTAATTAATACCTTAGCACAAGGTGGCACTGGGAGAAGCCCACAGGGAAAGCAAAGCCATGATGAGCTGTACTCCGTAGTCGCCTGTAGATTCAAACCTTGGTATACAAAGCAACGCCGGAGAGCAAATTCTAAGTAGGTAGTACTTAGTAACTATACCGTACTATCTAGTACTTACTACCTTACTCAAAACCTTCAAATGTCAACAATAAGTACGGAGAGTACCTTTACCTTACCTTAGGTGCCCATACTTGTACTGGATTCGGGGTTGGTACATATACTCGGCGATAACGCTCCATTTCCCATCTAGCCTTGCGGGGGTTGCAAGCATCAAATTGCCAGTCTGCTACTCCATAGAACCTGTCAAAAAAATCCCAGTGCCATAAATAGGCAGGGGACAAGACAGCAGCTTGTTTGACTCCGTACCTATTGATATGTGGTGCTCAAGCCCCCAACAATTGGTTAAAGTTAAGGAAAACGTTATCCAGAACCCCAAATTTCAAAAAAAGTTACTAAAGGCTGGCTACATAAGAAATGATGTAAAGTTAAAAGCTACTTTTTTTTAAATAAACAAAAGAGATATTTTAAAAAGGAAAATATATTATTTATAAATCATAAAATATAAATGAATATTTTCATGTTTTATTTCTATCGGCATTTTATTTTATAGAATAATAAGTTTCTTTTTCTAAAAAAGTACTACATAGTACTTATTCTTGAATTACTGAGTTAGCGCATCTAGGTACTTTAAATTTTGCAGTGCTATTATAATTTATATAAGTACCTTGGGGTGCTGGATAACAAAAATGGCGTGCTGGATGCCAAAGTTAATCTGCGCAAGCCACTGTGGTGAGGCGGCTGGCAGAGAACACCAAAAAAGTGGGGCACGATCCCCCCGCCAACAGCCCTTCCGGCTCGAGGCATCCCGTCCCAATTGGGCCGGTATTTGTCCAACTCGTGATGCTCCCAGTTGCTTGACCAAACGCCTCGACCCATCTCTTTCATGTGCCGTCGTCGATCTGGTTGCTTTATTGGGATATTGCCTGTATAGCACAATCACTCCCTCCCAGCACTTTTTCTCAACGTTCACGCCCCGCTGCACCTGCATCTGCCCCCTCCTCCTGCCTCCCATCACGATATCGCCCGGCCAAACCAAAAGTAATACCTTGCCCCACAAAGCTCACCGTGTAAAGATGAAGCGCTCACGAGAGCCGGAAGAGCATTTAGAATTCGATCCTCAGGAAGGGGACTCTCGCATTGTCGCCAGCGCTGGCGTGGATCTTCGGCCCGTCTCGAAAATCGCCGGGCTGGATTCAGCCGTCGAGGCCGAGGACACCGAATTCGCAATGAGATGCTCACTACCCCCTCATAAAGAACCGCTGGGTTTTCGCTTCTATAGCGATTACGAGTCTCACTACCACAAATATCACACAAACAGATGTATTGAATGCCGCAAGAACTTTCCAACCCACCATCTCCTCGGCGTGCACATTGAAGAATGCCATGATCCGTTAGCGAGGGTCGCCAGGGAGAAGGGAGAGCACACAGTAAGCTGATGCGATATCCTTGGACAAATTGCCCTGGGTAGGGCTGCTCTAACGCGGTCTAGTATTCCTGCTTTGTTGAAGGATGCGAGCGCAAGTGCATGACTCCCCAAAAGAGGCGTCTTCATCTGATTGACAAGCACATGTACCCCAAAAACTTCTTCTTCGCCGTCACCAAGGACGGAATTGATGGCAAGCGCTCTCTCCTAATCGAAAACGGCCATCGGCGCAGGCCTTCGGCTGGTTCTCAGCCGCAGGTGAAGGAGCCGAGACGTCGTGCGAATACCCTTGAAAATGAGGCATCAATGTCCAATAAGACGCCACAGCCACCTCCCCCTTCCACTACGGCAGATAAAAGCAAAGGGAAAGCGGAGAAAGCGACAGACACCGACATGGCAGATCTAACTGGGGCCATGTCAGCTCTACAGTTCGTCCCGCCGAGCGTCCGGTTTGGACGGGGCCGGGCAGGATTCTCGAAGAGATGAAGAAAAGGCATTAGATGGAGTTGACTAGAGATTATGAAAAGAAGAAAAAAAGAAAAAAAATCAGCATGATATTATAAAAGAATAGTATTCAACCAAAGTGAAGGATATCTACCTCTTTTCGGTCTCGACATGATACCCAATCCATACCTTTCTCTCTCTCTCTCTCTCTCTCTCTCTCTCTCTTTTTTTTTTTTTTTTTTTTAAAAAAAAACCCTTTTCTGAAGAAATTTGACGCCCGACGCCCCAACGCCTTTGACCGCTCTCCAGTTGATCATCTCAATATGTAGATGGAATCTTGGGAACCAAAAAGTCACAGCCTCCTCTTAATCGCTGGAAGCACATCCTCTGCAGCCACAGCTGACACACTGCATGTCACTATCTTCTTTCAGCTGAGCTCTCGGTACTCGACAGATGCAGGTGCTGTTGAAGTTTGTCTCCTTGGTTTGAACGCAGCGCAAGCAGCAGAGCTATTTATTGGGTCTGTCAGCGTTTCTGCAACGGCAACATCGATATAGTGCGCGACGCATTGCAGCAACTCACCTTCTCGTAGCCTTGCTTCTTCCACTTGGCGATGAGCATCGCATCAGCATAGCCGTTCTTGAGCAGCCAATCGTACAGTTGCTTGCTGATAGCTTCCTTCTCGTAGTAGAGATCGTATACGTAGCGACTTCTCTGATGCGCAATCTGGAAGATCTCCCACTGCGCCATGTGCTTTGGGCCAGGAGGGGGAGGCTTGTTCTGAGCATCCTTCATCTTGTTCGCAAAGATCAAAAGGTCATCTTCGATGTCGCTGAAACCCTCTGGCGGCGGCTTTCGTTTTGAGGAATGCCTGATGGCTGGCATTTTGTAATGATGGAATAACAGAACAATAGACTTATCGCAATGTGGACAGAAGGGACAGGAGGAGGGGGGGGGGAAAAAAGTCAAGATGCTGCTTTGGAGCATGGGGCAGATCAGGAGCTTGGTATACACAAGCTCCAGAAGCGCGTTTGAGAAGGCTGAGCTAAGCCACAGGTCGAGGGGCAAATATCGTGTGGCGCAACCAGAGGCTTTTTTTTTTTTTTTTTTTTTTTTTTTTTGGACACCTGATCACGTGATGGCTTCATGCTTGGAGGTGGGCATGGCTTCATTGGTGCTACCAACTCAACGTCACGGCATCGTATTTACTGCGCTGAAGAAGCATCGACAGCCCGCCATGGCCATTACGCCGACCCAATTCGCCAAGAAGACGGCGCAATGTGAGCCTCCTACCGATGCTTGATTCTCCGGGCAATACCTAACTTGTCAATCAGCGACCAGCTGGTCGGATGCGAAGCGTCGAGTCCTTTCATCCTACCGCGAATGGATCCGAGGCGTACGTCCCACGATGACCCTTATCAAGCCCATCAGCTGGCTAGGAAATAAAAGACTGCGCTGTCGGAAGCATACTCCCGTGGTCCCAGAAACGAAATCTAATGGGGAGGAAATCTATATAGGCGCCTGAAATCCAGACGATGTACAATATCCCTCTGCCCGTTTCTGCCCTCCGGACACGGATACGACAAGAGTTTGAGCGAAACCGATTTGCGAATCAGCTGCCTGTAGTTGACGTGCTTCTCTTCAAATCTCACGCAGAGTATCAGGTGCGAACGCTGTTTCTGGAAAAAAAAATAAAACATAAAATAAAGCTCGAGCTAGGCTCTGGCGGGAAGAAAGGCCATGGACTGATTATATATACGCGGGGCATAGGAAACAATGAATTTCTGGAAGCAGCAGACTCACATCCTGTCTTATTTCAACGACAACTTTAGAGGGGATAAGAGGCTCCCATCCAGCTTCATGTCTGGTTTCTTAGAGGTCAGTACTTATCCGGGGGGGGACATCAACAGGGGCTAATGAAGCTTGATAGGGCCGGAATTAGAAAAGCCAATGCAATATTTTTTTTTTGTTTTTGTAAATATCCCTGTGTAAAAAGTGCCCAAACCTGTCATACAACGCCATGAAATCGCATACTGTCCCGTATACAAAATGACCTTTCTAATGCATGTGAATTACCAATGTTGGATAGCAGCGCCGTTTCCATCCGTAAAGTTTCCCCTTTCTTCCTCTTCTTCCCCTTCTTCTTCTTCTTCTTCTTCTTCTTTCTTCTTCTTTTTTTTTCCTCCCGACCCCCCCAGGCTTTCATAATCACCGCTCAATGCCCTGCTCTGCGTTGAACTGCTGACGCTTTGTCCAAAACTCCTCGGCTACGACGTCACACATATCCTGCAGGTCACTTAAGCCCTTCTTCAGGGCATTCACAGCCGTTCCATCTGGATGCAAGAGCGTGAGCACGAAATTCACCACATGAATCGAACGAATCGGCGGGGGTAGGGAGGGGGTTCTTACCGTATGTTTGTATTCTGATATTCATCTTGGGCTCAGATGGGTGAGGAATTGAATAGGCACAGAACTCCACGTCCGGGCTGAGAGGGATCAGCCTCAATCAACTAGGCACGAAGAATGGATAATAGAAAACGCACTTTTTCATAATGACATATCTCAGAGCATTGCCCAGCGTATGCCCCTCGTCGATGAATTCAAACGAAGCCGCAGTGTCTGTTGATCCAGGGAGCTGTCGTTTCCATCAGCGAGTCAAGATTCTGCCGTTCATGCTAGACTGTTTTTGCCATACAATTCGCACTCTCTGAGGATCAATTTCTTCCTCGTCGTCCCCTTCCTCGTCCTCGACTTCTGCATCCTCCCTCATATCCGCATCTGGGTTAATCTCCCCTTGGGCAGAAGGCGGGAGGTCCTGCATGTCGGCATCATCTTGCGATGAAGCACCCTCCTGCGCTTTCGTCCGTGCAGGCATGTTCTTGAAGGTGAAAAAATTTTATAAAAAAATATAAATTTAAATTTTACAGTTTTTCTTTCGAAAAGGAGCTGCGACCAACGATTGTCTGGTCTCTGCGAAGTTCGGGAGAGCAGAGGAACAGGAGAGAGAAGAATATTCATAAGACCGGCTTTTACACTAGACTTTTTTTTTCGCCTTTGGCGATCTCGAACAACAAAATTTAGCGGCTCATGAAATTTTAATGGGCTGCGCGCCGATGGTGGGGCATTTCCCATGCTGGATTGATTACGGAAGGAAAGGTGCTAGTTTTTTTTTTAAAAAAAAAAATTTGTTTTGATGCAATGCAATATAAGCCAACAAGAAGCTCTATTTTAACACAACTTCACTGCCCGGGTAGCTCAATGGCTAGAGCGTGCGGCTTTTAACCGCAAGGTTGGGGGTTCGAGACCCCCTTCGGGCGCTTCTTTTTTGGCTTACCAACAGTCATTTATGGTATATATAAATTGAAGCTTCATGTAGTAATGCAGTATAAATACATCAGCGTTGGTATGTGTATGATTTTTTTTTTTTTACCGTCCCTGCCTGCTTTGCACCAATGACCCTTCTTCTCCGTATACTCCGTATGCATGCTCGCTTTGTCTTCAGGTGGTGTCCAACAAGGATCCCTGCTTCATATCGGGCAGCTGTGCCTCCGCGGGCAGGGAACGTCAGATCCCGCGTTATCTTTCTCTCGACGAAATCATCAAACGCAGTGCTCTGTACATATCTTGCTTCGTAATATGCGCAGCTTCCGAGCCACAGAAGGATCTAGTATATTTCGTATCCATCGTCCAAAGCGCAGCGTACTGGTATACCTAGCGCCCCGAAAACTGACATATAGTATTACGTATCTCTTGCATGCGCTCATGGTCGTACCGCATGATGCCGGGATACCCCCAAAACTAGAAATACGGACGGCCAGGACAAGTGCTGCTGGTGAAGAGGGGGCACATCTGGTGTCACGACGCCAATGGGGATTGAGACAGTCAGAGATTCAGAGGAGTTCAACCCCCACCGAGAGATTACATCACATCCCGTTTGCAGAGAGTAAAAACAGGCTCTCCGTGACAGCTAGGGTGGAAGGATCCCTGGCCGCAGTCAAATCAGCTTCGCGGCGGTGGCCACTCGGGGAAACTGGCGGCACGTTGATGTCACAAGCAATTTCGTGTAACGCCGGTGAGCAATCATTCGACAAATCGGCATTTCTTCGAAAGGGTCTAGTGATGCACCAACCCGTGCACGGGATTTCGCAAAGACCTGTCAACTGCCGCGAAACGCCGGCGAGCCGCAAGGGAACAATAATGTTCCTCCCCTCTGCTCTCCTCTCCTCTCCTCTCGTCCCCTCCCCTCCCCCTTCTGCGCAGCGTTGGGTTGAAACGAAGCTAATAGTCGAGCCCAGCTAAGCGCGCAGGTCGAGCGAATGATTGGACGGACGGGGGACGGAGCCAAACCCCTGCAGCCTTGCCAAAAGTGTCCCACTCGACCTGAGACGTCGTCGTCTCAGGTGAAGCAGCGATTAGTTCCCAGCGGGGAGGGGCGTCTTTGTTTCCTTTTTTTCTTTTTTTCTTTCTTTTTTTCTTTCTTTCTTTCTTTGTTTCCTTCTTTCCTTCTTTCCTTCTCTCTCTTTCCTTCTTTCGTTCGTTTTCCATCCTTCAGAGCCTTGTCGCGCGGACACGATCGATGCCTAGTGGTTGGTAAGAAGGACAAGGAAATACACCAACGGCACCACCGACCGCCAGCTGAGCCGAGGGGATGTACAGAGTGCCCCCCCCCCACGCATCGGTGATTGCGATCTTGTAGTGTTGAAAGTGTAGTGTTGAAACTATTCGTCGGCGAACCTACCGCAGAATGTGCACTATTTCAAAAAGAAAAAGAAGAAGAGGGAAAAAAAAAATGTGTCGTCATCTGATGTGAGCGCTGGCTGACATGGATGGCATGTCGCTGGGGTCCGCGAATAGGGCTGTGACAAGTTTTTGGTTGGTATGTGCGAGTACGCTCGCCCAGCTGTAGTTGGGAGGAAATGCCCCGATAAAATCTTTTGCCCGTCTCCGTATACGCACTATGCACATCCGCAGCACCTGTTTCTCGCTCAAGCAAACCCATCAACAAAGGAAGGCTGTATTGGGTCAAAAGGGGCATCATCACCAACATTGCCTTGAGTACTAGTAGTACCTTGGGTTCCTAAGGTAAGATGCAGGATCGCCGTCCTACCCGCACAAGCACATGACCTCCCTTACCTACAGGTATAACTAAACCTTGGAAGTACCTAGGTGATGCACCTTCTAGGTACGGCGCTGCAAGGTGCCTACTAGGTACCTACGTTGGCATGGGCGCCGCAGCCCGTGGTCTCAAGTACTGGGCACATGCTGTCGAGATCCATTGACCCTCGTGAGCCCAAGGGGCCCCCCCAGAACGCGGGTACCTTGGAGCAGGCGTAACGTACCTGTCACATTGCGCGCGCATGAGCCACAAAGAGGCACGAGCTTGTTCGAGTATCGAAAATCAGCGGGCGGGTGCGGTGGGGCAGGACCCCGACAACAAAAGAAGAAGGGGAAAAAAAAATATATTCAAACACAAACTTGAAGTCGCAAAGAGGTACGTAGTATAATATAAACCCTTTTTTTGCAGTGGGCGCCTACCAAGTGGTTTTTTTTTTTTGCCTGCACAGCGGCGAGATGGCGATGGGATTTCAGGGTCCCGGACAAGGAAGGTCTCATGAGCCGATTGACGAACGGTGGCGAAATGCTCAAACGCTGCAAGTTTCGGTACAGGGGTTTTTTTTTTTTTTTTGGTGTTTTTTTTTTTTTTTTCAGAGGGATAGGATAGGTTAGGCAGGCGCACCTGTGCCCACACCCATAGCCTCCCGCCGGGACTCACATGATGGGTAAATTGCGAGCATTGGGATCGTACGAAATGTTCGATGGCCGCCGCATCTCAAACAACGTCGACGTCGGTTTTGTGAATGAGGCAAATATTTCATGAGACGCAGGGTTACATTTTGCCGCTGTCCGAAGCCCTTGTCGCATCGCAATCAACACTAATCAATAACCACAAGCACTTGAGTAAAAAAAAAAAAAAAAAAAAAAAAGGCGGCATCGAATGTCTGCTAAGTAAGCAAGTTGTAAATTTTTTATTTTATTTTCAAGCAACGCACGTAACGATATTGGGAATGGACATGCGAAGCAACACCTGTGTGAAATCTCTTACCTCTTGTAGCCGTGATACCGGGGGGGAGGGTGGGGGGGTGGCTGTACGAAACGGCGAACTAGGCTAGGCTAGGCTAGGCTGCCTTGGTAGCTCTAATGAGGGGTCATGCAGCCCGTACGAGGTAATCGTGCTACAGATTTGCAACACCTGACAGGGGCTGCCATGGGCTGCCATTGAACCTTTTTTTCATACTTCTTTTGCCTCGTTAGGGGAGAGAGGGAGAGAGAGAGAGAGAAAGGGCAAGAAGCCAGCAGGATGTGGACTGCGTGTAAGGGGTTCGATGCGCAGCGCCAGCAAACGGCGATCTTCAAAAAGGTTTTGCGCCGGCTCGAGGCGAGAAAAGTGCTGACACGAATGAATCAATCCAGCCCGAGACGTTGTTGGCAGGCATGGATGATGCGGGAAACCAAAGGAACGGCGATCATGAACCTCCCCCCGGGGGGCCGGAGCTGACCAGAAAAGTTTTTGTCTTTGCCTGCGTGCGATAACGTTGGAGAGGCAAGGCAATCCCAAGGGTGCGTTGCTCGGCATAATTGTTGGTACCAAGCACTGTATGTTGTTGTTGTTGTTGAGCAGCTCGTAAACGGTAAAACCTCGCAACTTGTGATACAAGGAAAATGCGTACTTGGCGAGATCGACAGGGCCATGGAGCTAAAACGTTTTGCCAGCTTAATTTTACCTACCTAGGCAAACGTTTATTATTGCCCAATGGTGGCAGCTGGATCCGACTTCTGGAGTTGTCATGCCTTGTCCTTCAAGTTCTAGCCATGTGGGGAGGAAGGAGGGGGAGTCACCATCATCTACATTTTTATATACCAGTACTTTGGTTGTTCATGGGGAAGGGGGTGTTTTTTTTTTTTTGGTTTTTGTGTTCATACAGGATTCGAGGCTCGGGAAATGAACATTGAACAAAAAAACTCTGGCTCTTCGCCAATAAATACTTTACCCTTATTAAGTCTTAGTAATTAGGTAGTCATCCTTGCGGTGGAGAATCAAATCAAGCCAAGATTTGGTTTAAGCACCCATACAAGCATGGAACGAAGGATAAATTGATGCGAACTTCAATTTTTTCTCCCCCTTGTCGTAGGAAAAAAGAAAAAAAAAAACGCTCAGCTGCCGAGGTAATAATTTCTCTCGAAGCTGTCCGATGGCAGGCGGTGGACGCTTCGTCCCCCTCGCTTCCTGTGTGCTCTCTCTCTCCATGGCATGCCGAGTGCTACATACAATGCCCAGGCAGCACCGAGAACGGGCGCATATCGTACTTGCACCAACTAGATCGCGAGGACGCCGGCCGATCGTAACTTTTATTTATTTATTTATTTATTTATTTATTAATTAATTTTTTTGGTCGGGAATTTTTTACGAGGGGGCATCAGAATGGGCGCTTGTACGTGCAGTATGCGTCTCGGAGGCGCCTCGGTATCGGTGGGCGTCTCACCATCGAAACGCCTTACAAGCTCGCCAGGCAAGTGTCGAACGCAGCGCCGCTCCGCAACCAGGGAGAAGGGGGGGGGGGGGGGGGTTTCTGGCTCCAGCGTTTGGTTAGCTTGTCGAGTGGCAACAAGGCCTGAATGGGCGGCTTCTTCTTTCTTTCTTTCTTTCTTTTTTTTTTCCCGCCTTCGAAACGACCATTGTCTGTGGGCAAAAAAAGGCATCAGCGGAATGCGGTGCGACGGAGAGCCGTGCGACGGGCTTGATAATGGAAGAAAGGCAGGGCTCGCCCTTTTTGGGGTCCGGAGTTAATTTACCCAGGCTGCGGTTGTTGAAATCAAAAAGATGCCGAGGATGAGTAAAAAAAAAAAAAAAGAAGAAGAACATATTGAAAAAAAAATTAAAAAAAAAAAAAAAGTCGCAGTTGCTTTGGATCCCCATGTTTGCCCGTTATATTAATGGGGAGGTTTTTCTTTTTTCTTTTTTTCTTTATAAGCCAGCCGCAGCTCAAACCGCCCATGTATTTTGGTTTCGCGCCTTTTGGATGGTGGAAAGCAGGTCCAAAAATACCCATTCATTGTTGGAAATTAGCATTCAAAATGAACGTCAATGCCCGGGCTGGGGGGGGGGGGGGGAGACCTCGCTGATCATTGTCAGGGAACTTCCTGCAGCAGCCAAAGCAGCCACTAAAAAACCAACGGGGCACCAAAAACCCGTCTTCACTCCGCAGCCTAAAGTCACTTGGGGGAAATGCATTTTGGCAAAAAAGAAAAAATAAATAAATAAATGGAAATTTGTTTATTTATTGATTGATTGATTTATTTATTCATGTATTTATTTTTATGTATTTATTTTATTTTCAATAAAACGAACAAACAGGCTGCTTGGATCTTTTGGCCTGTGCTAGCATCAAGGTAAAACACTCTACCAGCCTTGGCCGCGGTGGGTGGGTGGACAAGCTTCATGGATTCGGCCAGAGCCTGAAGGGCTTCGCTCGCACAGCGCAGGTGAGGCGGAGGGGCGGTGGATCAGCAGGCAATCCAGTGAGAGAGACCCGCTGGAGGCCGGGGAGCCTCGTAGCGTGCGAGCCCCTGGTTTCCGATGCACCGCAGGCGGTTCCTACAGTGGACCGCCGCCTGCCCGCGTCCCAAAGCTGGGGGGGGGCTTTTTTTTTTTTTTTTTTTTTTTTTTTTTTTTTTTGTATTTCTTGTTTTGGGTTGGGGCCGAACAATGGGGACACGCCCCAGGGAACCAACTGGTACTAGGTACCTACTAACTAAACCACCATCTTGGTTAGTCATGGTAGTACGGAGTACTCCGTAGTAGGTATAGGCATAATAGTACCCAGCAGTGTGCTATAGCCTACAGGCTACCTTAGTAGGTATGGCATACCGGCGCAAGGTGCTGCATGTACCAATCAACGCCTGGGCGGTACAAGGATTTGGCACGCGGCACACGTGCGCTACCGGGTAGAGGTACGGCGCTAGCGGGGCCCTGCCCGTACTGGCAGCACTCCCATGCCGCCCCCCCCCCCCCAATCCCTCATCAGGTCGTGGTGGTCAAGGTTCCCAGGGAGCAGGTAACTAACTGCTAATAGTAGCGCCTACAGCAGTAGGTTGCAGCGGGCGCCGTAGCGGACGGCTCTGGCGAGCTCCAGCGCCTCACTCCAGCGCCCTACAGCGGAGCATATACGTGCGACCTGCGACAGCAGGACCACCTCGCTGCCACGCCACGCCACCCCCCCTTGTTTTCGATCCATCATCTCCCGTCCGTCGCTTCACAAGATCGCTCGAGCGCTCAAGTGAGAGATAGAGAGAGAGTGTGTGTGTGTCTGTGTGTGTGCGTGTGTGTAAGAGAGAGTGTGAGAGAGTGAGTGAGAGAAAGGGAGAGAGAGAGAGAGTGGGAGAGAGAAAGCTGGTCCGGCATCCGTGTCACTTTCCCCCTCCCTCTGTGACGAACCCGGCCCCCCCCCCCCCCTCCCTTTCATTCAGGCCTGCGGGAGGCTATTCAGAGAACGTTATACATCCATCTTATTACGGAGCAGCTTGATTCATGCGTTTTGCAAGAGCAGCACGGCGGGCGAAATAAAAACAACCGCTCGCCTCCCCGTTTTTCTTTCCCCGTTCCGCTCTGCCACTCTCTCTCTCTCTCTCTCTCTCTCTCTCTCTCGTCCTTCCCCTCTCAACCCTCCTCTGCCTCTGGAGAAGAAGAATAAATAATAATAATAATAAAAAAAGCGCCCGCAACCTCCAGACCCGCCCTCCCTCTCTCCTCTCACTCGCTCACTCGTTCCTCGTCCTCACGACCGGGGATCGCAGCGCGCAGTGGCAAAGAGAGCGCAAGAAAACGGATTCTCCAGGGCCCAGCCGTCTGCTGGAACGCCGCCGTCCCTATTCGCCAGTCAAAGTCCCGGAACCGCCCTCGGCAAACCCCTGGTGCGCGCGCGTGGGTGTCTGCGTTCTGCACCGACGTTCTGGACCTAACGGGGGCGCTTGTGCGTGTACAGAATACCAGCGTCACGAAATTCCGTTCAGCCCCAAACCGCCCCGTGCTGGCCTTGCCGGGTCCCAAATACGAAGTACTCCGTACTTGCTCCCCCGATCGCAATATATTCGGACAAACCACATCTCCAATCACCAGTCTCCTGAAACGCTTTCGCTCTTCCCCCCCCCCCCCCCCCTCCTCCTCCTCCTCCTCCTCCTCCTCCTCCTACTCCTCCAAAAAGTTCACCTTTTCCTCCCTCCTTAGAGGTCTCGCCACTTTTTTTTTTCTTCTCCAAGGTCCTCGTTTCTTTCCAACCGGGCAAGGCGAGCCTCCAGTTTCTCGTTTCCTCAAACTAAACCCCATCGAACCTCGAGAAGCACACGATCGAATTACCTTTTTTTTTTTTTTTGGTTCTTTCTTCCTCCTCCCTAACCAGCGACGAAGAGAACACGCACACACCACGAATCGTATCCTTGGTGGAGGGGAGAGCAGATTGGGCCCTATTGGTTCCGGGGATCATCCAAGTTTCCGGCTTCGAAAAATCTTTGCGTCCGGTTTCTGCTGCTGTCGCGCCGCGAACCCGGCTAAATAATTAATTGCCTCTGGCGACAACTTTTTCGCACATTCCTGCGACAGCGCGCGGCTTCGTCCACACAGCAAGTGCAGAGGAGCTGTTTCTTCTTCTTGCACAACTGCGCCGCTCAAAGGGCTTCGCCACCATGAGCACCGCAATTGCCATGGCCCCTTCGCCGGCTCCTCACGAGAGGAGCACCTTTGCTGCCGACCGTCCTGCTCCCACGTCAGCCTCCACATCGCCACCTGCCCAGAGGAACGCGGTACCCTCACAGCCGAGGAGTCAACACGCGGGCGCAACAGCTGCGGCCCAATCTTCCAGCCCCAAGTCCGATAATGCCACGACAAGCAAGTCTTCTCCCAACGCGTAAGTGATTTTTGCCGTTGTTCTGGATTGTCCCTTTTTTTTTTTTTTTTTTTTTTGCCTTAATCCCCCTTACGACACAACCAGGTTCACCGTGCTGACAAATTTGGTCGCCGTTCCAGATCTCGAAAAGACGCCGGCCACCCCAAGATCGTCGTCAAGAAGGAGCCGGTTTCGCCTGGTCTGCCCGCATCAAGACCCCGACCGAGGCGGCTAGATCTATCCAAGAACACACTTGCCGGGTCCAACCCTTCCTCAGCCCACCCGATGACCGCGCGCGACGGGCTGGGCATCCAAGAAGTCGGCATCGCTTGTCTCTCCCCTGGGTTCATGACCCAGGACCCCGTGATGAAGGAACAGCTCCAGCGAAGCATGACGGTTCGAGAGCAGCAGCGGAGCCTCATCGAAGCAAGACTGCAGCAGCAGCAGTCGGCCAAGGGCGACGGGCCGTCCGACAAGGAAAAGGAAGCGCACTTCTCGGCCAAGACCCCGGGCATGTCCCGCAGAAACAAGGCGCCTCCCGGGCTCTCCATCGTTGCGCCCTCGCATCAGCAGTTCGCAAACGAGAGAGTGATTCAGTCCGCACCCCTTGGCCGCAGCTTCACCGGTCAACATGTTCCGCCCTCGAGACACGTGCATAACCAGGCCTCCAACCTAACGGGTACCTCTCACATCCACCATGTCCACGCGAACCAGACGACAAATCGCCTGCCACCCATTAGCGACGTCTTTGGCCAGAATCTCTCGGCTCATCCGGACAGCGGGCCACACACCTCTGCTCTGTATCCCACCCACACGGCCTCGCGGCCTCAGCTATCCCCCGGCCTCCCCCCGGCTCACCAGGCACCAACGTCCGGCCGCCTGAGGGAATACAAGTCTGCAGAGGAGGCCCAGCATGAACTGGCTGGTGGGCGGTCGGAACTGCTGCCGAGGCTCGTCCACTACGGCGGTCACCAGCCTCCTACGCCTCCTTCGCCCGTTGCTGCCGGTAACCGCAACCCGGAGGCCGCTCGGAGCACAAGTAGAAGGCGGACGCGCGCCGAGTACGAAGAGGGCAGCAGCCCGCCGCTGGGTTACGGCCCTCCCCCCACCCGACGGGGCCCGTTTGGTGCCGGCCGCGACAGCCCCGAAACGCAACGAGCGAAGAAGGAGGAGTTTCTACAGCTGTGCTCGAGAGCTTGGGATCTGTTCCACTCCTAAAGCGAGGAAACCTGCTTTCTTCGGCCGGCCACGTGCGCCGGCGCGCACCCGCCAAGAGGACGACGACCGCCTGCGCAGCCAGCTGGTGTGGGCGTTGTTCGAGACCTTTATGCCCTAACTAACCTATGCAAGGGAGGGCGAAGCGGGCACGGGGCTCGGGCCTCGGGTCTCGGGGCTCGGGTTATGTTATGGCGATACGATGGCTTCTCCTTGGAGAAGCCCTGAGACGATTTCCTTTCGTGCCCTCCTTCGTCTGATGGACGAATATTCTTTTATTCCTTGTTTCCTTTTTGTCTATCTGTGCTTCTTGTTGGGAGGGCCGCGTCCCTCTCCCTGGCCCTTTATCCCGAGAGGTGCTGGGGCTGGCAACATTGGGGCTTTACATTACGGTATCTCTTCGTCTCATACACATGGTTCAGTCGGGCAGGCTCTGGTGAGCGCTGGCCAACGTGAAGAGGTGGGAAATCGGAAGGGTAGCCACTCCCCTCCTTGTGTGTTATAACTTATTTCTACGATACATATCTACCACTTTGGCAACGGGGGAAAGGGGAAAAAGGAGGGGGGAGGGGGGATGAGGGGGTGAGAGGGGGGAGAGGGCGGAAGAGGGGGGGGGGGATCTAACTGCCCACAGACAAAATAGTGCGGCTCTGGGGCAACGAGGCAAATGGTAAGGGGAGAGGGGTGGAGATGGGTTTTATTTCGAATGGGGAATTCATAAGGCGTTGGATGTGTTGCTTTTTGGGAACCGTTGATTTTTTTTTTTTTGATTTTTTTTTTTTTTTTTGCATTGGGAGGAATTGATGAATGGATTATATGAGAGAGACGCTTTTTCAGTCTCTTGCCTGGTATTTGTCTTTTTTTTTTCTCTGTTTTCTTCTTCCTCCTCTATCCTTTTTCTCTTGTTCTCTTTTTTTTTTTCCCCTTTTCTTTTTCCTGCTATTTGCAGGCGTACTCTAAGTGCTGGTTAATGGGCCTTTTCAAGTATGCTAGTAATGCCGGGGAGCAATAGCAAAGAAAAGAAGCACCTGGATGCTACTACTACTAATTCAAGCGTCCCGAGAGAGAGAAAGAGAATATGGGCGAGGGGGAAATACAAAGCCGTGTTCAAAGAGTCTGGCTTTTCTTTTCTTTTTTTTCCTTTTTTTTTTTTTTTTTTTGCTCCCACAAGCCATTGTCTGCATGTTCTCGTGACCGTTGGTTTCATTCCATCCAACTCTGATGGAACTGGGTCATTGGCCAGCCAAATTCTTTGTTTCTCTCTCTTTTTTTTCTTCTTTGTTTCTTTGTTTCTTTCCTTCTTTCAGTTCCGTCGTTTCAACCACCCGTCGTAGCCGGCTTAGCAATTGGCAATGCCCGTTCTTGCTCGGAGTGCGCAAGCATTTGATAGCACTTTGGTGCTAAAGGGGAGGCTCCCATGCGTCCCACAGCATCTCCCTTGGTGAGATTTTCAAAAGATTTCACATCGGTGATTTTTTTTTTGGGGGGGGGGGCACCTGGAAAGATGATGATAAGATGTCATTGTTGCGGATCTTGTTTTGGTCGCAGGTGAGCGAGAGGGGATGATACAAAAGCAAAGCTGCCTCCCCTTTTCCCTCGTAGCACCAGCATTGGCAGCAGCATGAGAGAAGAAGCATGAGCATGAGTTTTGGGTATATTTCATGTCCCCCCGGACAACCACGAAAAGGGGGCAACAGCTGCGTGAAAGGCGCTCCACGAATCTGCCGTGAAGAGCCCTGAGACCATCACCAACGGTGAGACGACAACAGCACATTTGGGGGCCAAGATGAGAAAAAGTCCTTTTTTTGGCCATGATAACGCGAGTTCTGCTGCGAAACAACAGGGCGTCTTCGTGGCGCATCCGGAAACAAGGGGGGGAGAACCACAACAAGCTTCAGCAGCCACTCACGTCACTCTCCTCCTCCTCCTCCTCCCCTCTCAACAGATCAAATGACGGTTCCGAGGCAAAAAAAAAAAAAAAAAAAGCACCGCTCGTTCTTGTTCAGAAGCAGAGGCAACGAGCAACAGACGTGCAATCTTTGGGTAAAGCACAGATTTGATTGGCCTTTGACCTAGCCGCACTACGCGACGAAATAGCAAGCCGACATCGCAGGGGGGGGAAATATGAGAAAGAAAGGAAAAAAAAAAAAGGACAAATAAAGTCGCAAAAGAAAACACTCCAAAACTACTCGAAATATAACTCCCACTCCTTTCTCGCTTTCCTCTTTGTCTCCAAAGAACAAATGCCCAAATCCAATCAGTCACGTCCACCAGGAAAAAAAAAAAGAAGAAGAAAAAGGGGGGAGAGAAAGCCTTTCCGTGCCAAAACTGCCCGACGCCAATCCAACCAGCCATTCCTTTGTTTTTGTATGCTTTTTTTTTATGTTATTTATTTTCCCCTCGCATCTGCTCCCTCTGTAGCTCAAACACCGATGCCGCCCACCCCTCTTGGATCATTGTAAAAAAAAAAATAATAATAAAATAAAAAAAATAAAACAAAAAAAGTTGTATCAGGGTGCGTGTATTCATTCATACCCGCGCGCACCAGATTTTCAATAAAACAGGGAGGGTCGGGGGCTTCTTTTCTCCCCCCTGCTGACCCGTGGTCCAAACCAACAGAGCGTCCCGCCATAACACGCGGTGTAACAGCTTTTCTTTCCGGGGAATTTTTTTTTTTTGTTATGCAATGCAGAGCGCCTCTCGGCCACTGCGCCAGAACGCCAACGCTCGGTTGTGTTGTGTAATACAGGATAAATGACGGAATACAACAAGATATGGAATGGAGTCTCGCAATCTCGAGGCCCATCAAATCATTAAATGCAAAAGCGAGCGTGCCATCCGAGGCGGCTGCTGCGTTTTCCGACCTGCTAGACGCCGGCTGGGTTGCAAAGCTGTGACCGCCCGCTTTTACCAGAAGAGAAGAAAAGAAAAATGAAGGAGGAAAGAATACACGAAGAAATATCCGGTTACCAATTCCGAGGGGTATTTTACCTTCGCCACATGATATCATAAAAGGGGGTTTTTGTTTTGTTTAGGGGTTTTTTTTTTTTTTTTTTGAAAAAAAAAAAGGGGGGGGGGGGGGTTTCTTCGTTCGTCGTGCTTCCGTTCCGCCAAAGGGGAGAGAAGATCAGGCGATGGAAGGCATCATCAAAGGAGGGTCCCTGTGTACCAAATGCCTTCCGCTCCAGGCAGAGCGTTCCGTCGTATAAATTAGTCGTGATGGCTTTTTTTTTTCACCTTTTTTTTTTGGATTGGATTGGATTGGTTCTGTTTTTTTTTTTGGCTCTTGGCTGGTTTTTTTTTTCTTCTTTGTTGGCCCTTCTTCATTTAGAGGCCTTCTTCGCCGGCCTTGCAAAGCTTGATCTCACGAACCCACTCGGATTTGAGAACCTGAGCAGCGGTAAGACGGCGTGTTGGATGGGGGTCCAGGACGGAGTAGATGACATTGCGACAACGAGCCTATCGATTGCATTAATATAAATTTTCGCACAGATGAAAAAAAAAAAAGGGGGGGGGGGGGGGTATGAATGCCACCGTACCCTGTGCAAGGACTCAATTGGGCCGTAGCCCTCTTCGTCGCGGCGACCTTCCAGGTAGCGGGCGTAGAACTCGTCATCGTCCTTCTTGGCGACACGCCACAGGTGTCTCCCGGTCCGCATGGCCATGTAGATGACGCCGCAGGCCCAGACGTCGACGGCGCGGGCGTCAAACTCCTTGTCGGTGTACTCTTCGGGGGCGATGTAGGGGGCCGATCCGCAGAGGCCGGAGACCATGTGGGCGTCCGTCTCCCAGGCCATGCGGAAACACTCGCCGTTGCCGAAATCGGTGATTTTCAGGGCGCCGCGGGTGGTGAGCAGCAGGTTCTCGGGCTTGAGGTCGCGGTGAGCGACGCCCATCTCGTGGAGGTACTCGACGCCCCTCATCATCTGCTTGAAGAAGCAGTCGGCCTCCTGGACCTCCAGCTTGCCGCTCGACAGGATGAGGGTGTACAGGTCGCCGCCGGCACAGAACTCCATGACCTCGCAGTAGTCGCCCTTGGCGTCCTTGAGCAGGTCGAGGGTGTGGATGACGTTTGGGTGGCGCAGGGAAGAAGAGATGCAGAACTCGGCGGTGAGGCGTTTGCTGTACTTCTTCTCCGACTCGTCGGGCCGCCGGCGGAACTCCTTGACGGCGAACAGCTTCTCGCCGCTGCCGCCGACCTTTTTGTGGGATATCCTGACGATGCCAAAGGCGCCGCGGCCGACGACTTCTTGGCACTTGCCGTATTTCTCCACCAGGGTGGAGGTGGCGTGGGGTCCGCCCTTCTTCTCCACGGCCTCTTCCTTCTCCTGGCGCAGCGAGTCGACCCAGTTGGAGACCAGCGAGAGGTCGTTTTCGGGCGGGGGCTCCTGTTTCTTGCCGATGATGCTTCGCCACATGTCCGACAGCTTCTCCTGCCGTCGGCTAGATCTCAGGAAATGCTCGTGCCCGCCCTGGGCGTCGGGCATGACGTTGAAGCGGCTCGAGTGCTCCTTCGGCTTGGCGGCCGGGAGCTTCTCGGCAGGCTTCTCCAGCGACTCCTTGCGCGGGACGGGAGTGGAACCGCCGCTGATGGAAGGGCCCCGGGAGCGAGAGCCCGTCTCGCCGTTGACGCCGGCCTTGGCGACGTCCTTGCCGGAAAACATGCGCGAGATGCGATCCTTGACCGAGGCCTTCTCGGGAGGGGGCTTCAGCTGGGTCTCGCTCGGGCAGGGCGAGAGCTTCTCGGACCCATTCTGCGAGGCCAGGGTAGGCGACCTCTTCCCGCCTTCGTGCGACGACTTGATGGACGACGGTTTTGAGCTCTGAGCGGAGCTCGGTTTTGACTCGTTTGGGGCAGAGGGCATCTTAGGCAAGAGTTTGCAAGCGCCGAGCCGTGGGTGCAAGAGCAGTAGGCTGTTGAAAATCCGGCCGAGGTCGAATCGAACTGCGTATAAGCAAACGAGCGTTGCTCGATCCGGTGGCGAAGAGGATGACGACGTGCGGAGGGAGCCCAAGAGGACTGCGCAGGCGGCGGAAGCTGGTTCCGGGGCAAGTCAAGGTGTCCGACGGGGAGGATGACGATCTTGTGCGACAGGAGCTAATGCGAGGCGAAATGGGGTTATATAAACGGGGGCGAGGGCGAGGGCGAGGGAAGAAACAACAGCGATCAAGCTACAAGCGGAACTTGCCAATTGGCTCTAGGGTAAGCAAGTCGCCACGAAGCAGCAATGACGCGGGAGGGCGTTTGGCTGGGGCGTTTGGCCGGTCGTCGGGGCCAGGCAAGCCTTCGAGGAGGGGTGTTTGCAGCGTCAGATCGAGACTGGGCAAACGCACAGGCGACACATGTAACGGCGTGGGGGTTTTCGACGAGGAGGAGAAGGAGGACAAACGCCTGGAGGCGCGGACGGGGCGGCAGAGGCCCAAGCAGGGATGGTGTTTGTCGTAAGGGCCTGCAGAATGGGGCGATTCTCCTTGCGCGGTGTTTTATATATGCTGATTCCTGCGGCAGTTGTTCGTTCCTAGGAAGATCCGGGAGCGGAGGCGGGTTTCGCTCCCAAATGCCACAGAGAGAGAAGACAAACGAGAAAAAAAAATTTAGGAAAAAAGAAGAAAAGAAAAAAAAGGAAAAAAAAAAAAAGGAAAAAAAACAAAAGAGAGAGAGAGAGCGAGAGAGAGCGAGAGAGAGGTTGCCGCCAGAGGAGCAAAGCCGGGCTGAAGTGTGTGTGCCAGTTAAAAAAAAAAAAAAAAAAAAAAAAAAAAAAAGGGAAAAAAGAAAAAAAAAAAGGTGGTGGCGGCAGTGGTGGTGTGCAGTATAAGTGCGAGAGGCCTGTCACTAGAGGGGGTGGAGCTGGGCGCCTTCAACGCCTATAAGACTAGACTGACACACGGGCACAGTATACACAACACACAGACACAGGCCCAGGCGGGAAGGGGGGGAGAAAAAAAATCAAAAATAAAATACAATAAAATAGAACGGGTCCTCTCGCAGCTTTAGCGGTTACCAAGGCCGAAAAGCCAAGAGCAGAACGCAGCAGCCAAAAAAAAAACGGAGGGGAGAGGAGCGGGAGGAGGAGGAGGAGGAGGAGGAGGAGGCGGGCAGAAGGTGCTGCGAGGAAGAAGAGCGGAGGAGACGGAGGATTAGAAGAGAAGAGCAAAAGAAGAGGAAGAAGGAGAAGAAGTAGAAGAAAGGAGAAGGAGAAGGAGAAGGAGGAGGAGGAGAAGAAGGAGAAGAAGAAGGAGAAGAAGTAGAAGTAGAAGAAGAAGAAGAAGAAGAAGAAGAAGAAGAAGAAAGAGACAAGAACGAAAAGGCAGTCAGCCAGAACAAGAAGAACAAGAGACAGACAAAAGGGGGGGGGGGGGAGGCGAGCGAGAGGGAATAAATGGGCAAGGGAAAAAGGGAAAAAAAAAAAAAAAGGCAGGATATTATTGCTCGTCATTAGAAAACTTGCACGAGAGCACCTTAGGTCAAGCCCGTAGGGTCGAGGTGGGGATCGTACCGAACAGGTACGGCGCGCGCGGCGGGAGTGCGAGTACCGGTTACAGGACCTCTCGCGCGGAGGATTACGGAGCGCAGGGAGTTCTGTTGTTCGGGGGGGGGTGCTGTGCTGTGCTGTGCTGTGCTGTGCATTGCGCTGCCAATGGAATGGAGAGGTGGTGCTGGCAGGGCCCTGGAAGGGTTGGGGCTGCTTTCGAGGAACCGCCCGCCTCCTGTGCGTCCTCCTGTAGGGGCCGTGAGTGGTGCTGGAAACTGCGCCGCGGACAGGAGAGGCTCCAGCGGGGTGACAAAAACAAAATAGCACAGGAGCCGTCAAAAACAAGCCCCCTCGGGTGCCCTAAAAAAAAAAAATGGAAAAAAAAAATTGGGAAAAAATGGAAAAAATGGAAAAAAAAATTTGCTTAGCATCGTACATAGCACACCCACTCCACTACTATACTATACCTAGGTACTACCTAGGTAACTAAACCTTAGTAGGTACCTTACCTAACCTTGACCACCATAAGGGTGCCTACCTGTTACTCGGGTACCTACTACCTAGGTCGTACCTCAGTGCTAAGGCAAGGTAAGGTACCTAAGGTAGTAGGTATATGCCGTACGGGCACGGGGCACAAGGGCCCTTTCGCGACTCCGTCTGTTGCAGAACTTTTCCCATGCGCCGACTTGCACAGCTGCGGAGAAGAAGGACGAGATTTCCCCCAAGTTTGCGCGCCTCGAAGACCCCGAGTTCGGTATAAGCTGAGGATTGGGGGCATCCGCTGGGCAAAAAAAAAAAAAAAAAAAAAAAATCTACGTGGCAAAGCAAAAAGGGAGGCTGCATGGTAGCACTTGGCGATTTTGGCTGCGGGCTGCAGCAGCGGGTATATTGTATAATTGAACGAGGCACGTACTACCTGTAGGTGCTAAATAACCTGCTACCTAAATTAATTCACCCAAGGTAACTAACTAACCCAGTAATTAGTAATTGGTAATTAGTTGGCAAATTTAGTCGCGGTGGCTGCGAGGCGCTGCGTGTTCCTCGGCACAAGCCCAGGTGCGGTACTGGGTACCAACTGTAGTGTACCTACCGCATAGTTAAATGTTTCGCGCAAGTACCGTACCTGACAGGTAGATTGTACTTTTATACTGCTACTACTACTAGGTAAGGTACCTACTAGGTAAGGTAGGTACCTACCTAACCCTTAGCATTTCGCACGCGCGCGGGCTCTCGTTTGCTCAGAAGAAGCCAGCCAGAACTCCGCGCCGCCGCCGAAAGAAAAAAAAAAAAAAACACCGATAAAAACTTCCCTGCGGCTCCTTTTTTTTTTTTTGTTTCGTTTTTCCCCCTTGTACTCGCGGCCGGCTTGTATAAAGTACATGCATACGGAGTACATACAATTTGCATTTTGGCAGTGCGTTTTCTCTCCGGCCAACAGGCCCGTGGGCTGGCTTATCGAATTATTCCGTAATGGGCAATGGATGTTTGTTTCATTTTTTGTTTCTATCTTTTTTTTTTTGGACCCTTGATATATAGATAGATAGGCATGGCGTGGGGCGTGTGAAACAATTGAGAGAAACAAGGCGAGGCGAGTGCTAGAAAATTCAAATGTAATTTCATTTCATTCAATTCAATTGAAATTCAATTCGAATCAAATCAAATCAAATCAAATCAAATCAAATCAAATCAAATCAAATCAAATCCCAAAGAGAGGAAAGGAAAGAAAGAAAAAAAAAGGAAAAAAAAAAAGGAAAAAAAAAAAAAAACTCCTCAGGTCTTGCCCGTTTGGGAGCCTCTGGCTACGCTGGCTGGCTGGCGGCCGCCAAAACGAACATTTCCCAGGGCACAGGGCCACGGGGCGTGCACGTACCCGAGCCCGAACAATACTACTAGGTACTGCAGGTAGCACTACTACCTATAGGTACTATACCTTCCTACCGAGTGCACAGGCAAGGCACCTGTAGTGAGTTGTTATACCTGGTACCTTGGTAGGTATAGCTACTAAGGTAGGTACCTTACTTAGTAAGAGGTACTTTAGGTGCCTGGCGGTACTGAAGCAACTGCCTGTAGCGGCAAAACAGCGCAGGAATTGCAATCGAACTTTGTTGCTTGCGTCAAACCGGCTCGGCCTAGTCCAGAGTCGGCAGCAGTGACTGTGGCTGTGGCAAGTAAGTGGCAGTGGCAGTGGCAGTGGCACGGGAGCACAGGGCCAGTGTCGGCCGCCCCCCTTTAGCGAGCGCGCCCGGGCAAGGCAAGGTGAGGTGACGGTGGCAGTACCAACTGCGTGCATGCGCCATCTCATCTCACCACCTGCTTACCTTGCCTCGCCTGCCTTGTGCCCTTTTCGCCTCCCCTTATGGGTTTTTTTTTTTTTTTTTTTTTTTGGCTGCTGATGCTTCCAATGATGTACTACGGAGTACGGCGGCCGTCATCAAATCGCTCAGTGGCTGCGCTGGTGGGGGTGAGACACGGCCATGGGGGGGGAGCTGAGGAACCTTGGCGCTGCCGTACCTCGTGTACTTTTTTCGATGGTTGGTAAGGAGGTATCTCTTGCCTGTATAGGTAGTGTATACCTTAGTACTAAATAAGGTAGGTACTATAGTAATGATTGAACTTTGGTGTTTGGTGTCGCGAGTGTCTCTGTACATAACCTCACCCACTACCTACTAGGTAGGTAATAATCCATCGGGGTTTTTTTTTTTTTTTTGCCCTCTCTCATGCATTGTAACTTTTATCCTTCTATGCCAAGCACCCAGGGGGGCAGAAGGGGGGGGGTCGCCTACCCTACAGATCTTGTAAAATTAGATTTGATCTGGGTTCTTTGTTTCATGAGCATCCGGGATGGGATTTTCATTAGACGAGAGGGGTCTTTAGACGAGGGGGGGGGGGGTGTGGCGGCATCCTTCCTTTCTTTTCTCGCCGGTAGGTACTGCCCAATTTTCTTACTCGAACGCCGGGCCCTCGCAACTCCAGGTTGCCAGAGAGTAATAATAAAAACTCGCCGTTCTTATCAAGAAGCACAAAAAAATTACCGAATGGCTCAATCGGCGGGCTTTTTTTTTTTTTTTTTTTTTTTTTTTGGCTTCAGCCCTCCCCGGGACCTCGGGAACAAATCTCAATCGCCCTCCCACGCAAGGCAAGGTACAACCAACCGTACATGATGTACTACTAGGTAGCATGTACTCCGTACTCCGTACATGCTCCTGCAAGTACCGGTACCAAGTCAGCCCTGAAGATGGGTCCTCGCCAACCCATTCGATTCGGGCGTCCCACTTGTCACAGGGCCTTTTCGAACCACCACCTAACTACCTACTAGGTACTATATAGGTACTACTACATCTATATACTACTACCTAGGTAGTACCTTAGTACTATAGTAGTAGTACCTAGCACTCCGTACATCTGATGGACGGACAAAGTTGTTGCGCCCGTGAGAAATGCAAAAAAAAAAAAAAAAAAAAAAAAAGGCGAACAATGCAAATAAATGCAAGCGAGCGCTTCCGTCCGCAGAACAGAACGCGCCTCGACCATCGGCCTCGACCATCGGCGTGTGCCAGAAAGCGCCCCCCTCGGAATGCTGGCCTGTGCGATGATGGGCAGCTCCCGAAAACGAACGACAACATCCCACGCCTCGGTAGTACTACATACGTACTCCGTAGGTACTTGGTTCGTCCTTGGCACGCCAGCAACGTCGCATTCGGTGCCCGTAGCCCGAGACGCTGCCCGCATGCCGCCCCCCCCCCCCCCCCCCTTTTACCTAGGTACATAACATACCTACATAGGTATTACTATGTGCTGCCCGGTATGAGCGGTAGCCGACGGGAGTCTTGAGGGGGGGTCTTGGGATTATAGATGGCCGGAAGCCATTTGGACCAAAGCGCCGGTTGGTTGCGTTTTGTACGGAGGCAGAGCAGCTGTCATCAGAACCAGCGGGAGGCTTTTGGGCTCGCACAAAAAAAAGGTACTCGCCATGCTCCGTGTACGGTGTTAACGTGTACAGACGGTACGTGCCATATGCTCTCCTTCCCATGGCAGCTTTGTAGGGCCAAATATTTCCTCCTCCTCCAACTCCAACTCCTCTTCTTCTCCCCCTCCTCCTCTTCTTCTCCTCCTCCTCCTCCTCTTTTCCTCCCCCCACGCCAGAGCACAGACGACAAAAATGACTCGTCTGGCACGAAACAAAATCGCAGACTCTCGAAATCTCAGGAGCCAAGAAGGGCCAAGAAGGGCCAAGAGAGGCCAAGAGAGGCCAAGAGACAGCTCTCGTGCGGCCCGTGGAATCTCATTTGGCTTGCCCAACCCGCCAAGACGGCAATCGGAAAGTAGCCAAGCCCGCGGGACGCGGCGGTGTTTTTATTTTAGACTCGAGTTATATCGACTGACTACCTCGACTTTTTTTTTTTTTTTTTTTTTTTTTTTGCCATGGCATTTTACGGCGGTTGAAGTTGAATGGGGTGGACGGCATCTGGCACGCAACACACTGGGAACCTTGCCTGCTCCCTTTTTTGTGTGTGTGTCTTTTTGGTCGTTGTCTTTTTGATCGTTGTCTATTTGATTGTTGTCTTTTTTTTTTTTCAATTTTTTTTTTCAATTTTTTCTAGATGCGTAATGCCGTCTTGTCTTGGGCCTGAGACATGCCCCATCTCGTGCCATCCGAGGCAAATCATGAAATGTCTCGGCCTCGCCCGAACGACCTCTCGTTATTCCTCCACTGCAGCCTCGGGGGTTACCGACGGTTTTTCTTTCCCCGTCATTCTTTCTCCTCTTCCTTTTTTTTTTTCGTAAAAAAAAAAAAAAGAAAAAAAAAAAAGAAAAACCCCAACGGCGAAACTGTCTGGCTGGCATGCTCGTACGTACGACACAAATGCAACTTGCATGAGCATCAAAGAAGAACAAAGAAAAACAAAGAAAAACAAAGAAAACAACAACAACAACAACAAAAAAGTTCCATTCCAATGCTAGGCAGCCTGGTATCGACCCCATCCCATCGATCGCCCATGGTTTTTATTTTTTATTTTTTATTTTTATTATTATTCGTTATTATTATTATTATTATTATTTTTATTTCTTTTTTGCATGTCATGGTCGCCAGTAACACCAGCCAAGGGTGTGTTTTCCTCAGCCAGAGCTGCTTCAGCCGAAGAAGAGTTTGCCTAGGTCAAGGTTACTTCTGCACGGAGCACACACACAGCATCGTCATCATCATCATCATCATACCGCCAAGGATGGCTTTCATCTTCGGACAGACGCCCATCATCATCACGGGCGGTACAGAGTATGCAAACCAATTCGGGGCCTTGGCGCCAACAAAGGAGGCACGAGACGTGATTTGTTCGCATCATGCATGTGCATATAGTATATAATATATATATATATATATATATATATATATGTAGGGCCCTTTGGCCGGCGCACAAGCTGACGGCCACGGAGTACAGAAACTACTGCTAGCCTGGCATATCTGCCTTACCTTGATCCTCTGGCGCTCTCCCCCGGTCTTTTTTTTTTCTTTCTTCTCACTCGCATATGGATGGGGCCAACGCTCGCTCACCCACGCGCTGGCCTCGGCTGTGTGTTCTCCCGCAGAGCGACCGACCGTCTGTCTGTCTGTCTGGCTGTCTGTGTGCTCCTGTTTCGGGGCCCGTGGGCCCTTCATGGGTTCGTTGCATGCATGCGCTTCTATAAGCCTGCAGCAGTCCCCCCCCCCCCCCCCTTTTTATTATTATTATTTTTTTTTTTCATTTTCATTTATTCTTCATTTATTCTTCATTTATTCTTCATTTATTCTTCATTGTGTATCTTCTATTTCATGTCTTCTCTTGTTTACGTTATCTTGTATCCCACAATGTATACAATTCCATGCATAGGTACCTTGTACTTGCATGTATCCCCCCCCCCCCCCCCCAAATCCCATGCACAAACGCCATTGTACTTGTACCGTACATTTACTCGTACGTGTCGAAATGGGGGGGGGGGGGGGGGAAACAGGCAAGTTCCAAAGAATGGGCGAATTACAAAGAAACGGCGCTATTCCTGCACCTAAACCTTTTTTATCGCTTCTTTCCCCCCCCCCCTCCTCCCTCCTCCCTCCCAATTCTTCCCCAGGCGGCCTCCAATGCAATCACAGGCTATCACAGAACAAAGAACTTACTATTACATACTGACAGAAACAAGTAACTCCCCCCCCCCCCCTTTTTTTTCCCCCCCTCTCTCTCTCTCTCTCTCTCTCTCTCTCTCTCTTCCTCCCACCTCCCCTCCTCTCTCCGTGTCCCAATTCTCTCTCATATAGAGTCATTTCCAACGCCTAATTAATAGCTGCTCCGTAACTGCTAGTAGTATTATTTCCGCCTCGCTTCGCTTCACACACCCCGAGTTTGTACCAGATGCCGAGAGCCAAGAACCAAAAAAGAAAGACCCCACTTAATAACCCCCCCCCTTCCCTTCCCTTCCCTTCCTTCCAAGAAACAAAAAGGGAATTATTGAAACATTCGTTCCTTCTCTCTCTCTTATCAAAACAAAATAAATACATCTACTAGTATGTAGTAAGTACATAAGGTAGGGCAAGTTTGGGGTAAGGCAAGGTAAGGTACTAGGTAGGTAGTACTAACATGTAACTCCATGGTCACGAGTGCTTAAAGAGATACCAATGTGCGCAGAGAACGTTTAATATAAGAACCTACCAAGAACCTACCAAGACGTACCCCGTAACTCCGCCCCCCCTTCCCCCCTCTGGTTGATCAGGGCCGAGAACGGTTTTGCCAAAAGCGTCCCGGTTATGATCTCATAGGCCAAGGCGTAAGTAAAACCATCGGCTCAAATCATCTCCCCGTCTTGGCCGCTACGGAATATTACAGAGGAGAAAAAAAAATGAAATAAATAAAATAATGATAATAAATAATAATAATAGATAATACATAAAAATAAAATAATAAAATAATAAAATAAAAATAAATAAATAAATTAAAAATTCACGAAAGTTTCTAATCTCTCTCTCGCCACTTGTCTCCACCCAACTTACCCCGACCACCACATGGGGAGCTTGCCAGGTGATTTCTTACCCTCTACGCAACCATCGTCACCCGCCGTCACTCTCAGTCCCGTGAAAACTGCGCATCTAGCTTTCGATCTGCGAGTTTTTTCTTTGAAATTTTTTTTCGAAATTTTTTTTCGAATTTTTTTTCCCCAATATATATATATATATATATTCAAAATTCCCTCCCCCGGCTGCCGAGGCTCGTGCCAAGTTCTCTCGCATCCGAGTGGGCTCTTCCTGCTTGTGCTCGCATGACACAGGCCAAAAGCCTCCCCCCCCCCGGGAATCTATCTCTTCCTGTTGGGAATTCCAGCCTTCGAGGGCCGGTCATGGGGATCACCGGCCATCCCACCACATAACATACTACAGAGTACTCCGTAATATACTAGGTATGCAGTACTGTAGGTATGTACGGAGCAGGGCTTGGCCATCCATCCGCCAACCCCCCCGGCATGTAAACTTAGACACCGGTTCTTGGCTCTGAAGAGCCCAGATATGGGCGCGCCTGTTGCCGCCTGTCCATCCAGAACTCGGGGTACGGAGTACGGGTGTCGAAGCTTGCGTTTTGCTGTTCGGCAATTGAATGAATGCGCGCGCCTTTTCCTCATCTTTCAAGGTTTTGGACTCTATAGTCATAAAACTTGACAGAATTTTCAACGGAAACCTTTCGCCAGCTTTCGTTCCATCACATCCCTCCGTTTCCTTCAAACTTCTACCACACACATGGTCCAAGCTCCCCCTTCCCGATACAATATAGTAAGTAGTACGGAGCACTCTCTCTCTCTCAGCCCGCCCAGGCCAGGCACGGAACGCGGGTAGGGAGATTTTTGTGTCGGCTGGGGCGCCGCGGCCGCCGGGGGGGTTGGGGGTTGGGTTTTGTTGTTGTTGTTGCTGTTGCTGTTGTCGTTGTCGTTGTTGTTGTTGTTGTTGTTGTTGTTGTTGTTGTTGTTGTTGTTGTTGTTGTTGTCTGCGTGGGTGGATGACGCGCGCCTCGAAAGCCCTCGTAGCCCGCAAACTCGGTTGGCTAGTATGCGTTCTTAGATCACATCGTTGAGACATTTTTCTTCTAGATTCAGCAGCTCCCTGGCATGTACTGCCTACCCGGGCCGCAGGGGGTTGCCACATTCACATACGGAGCAACGGTTCCCTGATGGTTCCCCGCGCCTTGTTTTTGGCGCCTCCCTGATAATCTCCTCCCGCACATGTACATCCTCTTGAACTATGTACCAAGGGCGTGGGCCGCACTTCATTCGTCTTTTCCTTCTTCCTTCTTCTTTCCCTCCGACACTATATCGCCCGTAACACATCGTCATTTGCCGCCGTAATGTGGGCAACGGTCTCACCGACCGTTCTAGAAATCACTTATACTGTGTTCCCCCCCCCCCTCTTAACCTTAGCTCACCAGTCTTATTGCCTTCTTTGGTATGCCCGAGGCGGTGAGCGCATTCTCAACGTTGGTGGCGGGGAGATTTGCTTCTCCACAGAATTGACGAGAAAATAAAAAAAAAAAAAAAAAAAAAAAGACAATCTCGGCCTGCATCATGATAATGTATCCTGAGTAGCGTAGGAGCACAGCAGCGTAGTATCCGATTGGGAGCCAGCCGTACACGAGCCCGTTTTACGACTTTCTGTTGGACGCCCCCCCCGCCCCCTGAACGCTCCCTCGTCGGCAAAAACATACTCGTGCTTTTTGATAAGGAATCTACTCCGTGGGAAGAGGGGTTACGTGATGCTTCGTATCTGGTGTCTTATTGCCCCGAAAAAAAATTCTCTTGTTGGCGTTCGCAAGACAGGACAAGGCCGAAGTAGAGAAGGGCGTCGGCTTTGAGACAGCAGCAGCCGCCTAATCTCGGTCTCTTGTTTTGCTGCTATTCTCGGACGCATCCGAGACTCTGACCTTGGACACGAGCTCGGCTAGTTGTTTGCCCGGATGTAGAGGTAAGGGGTCTAGAAGATGTTTGGAGTTCTCCACGGCGGTCTCCATGGGGAATGCCGAGGCCGCGGCCTCATCTACCAAGTTCTCCAGTTTCCTGAAATAGTCCTTCTCCTTGATGAGCTTCGTCAGATACAGAACGGGGCTGTTTGGCTGGTTCGGCTTCATCCGCTCCTTTATCGCCTCCTCGTAGGCTCGGTCGTACACGTTGAAGTCGACGGCCGTAGGGGAGTCTGACACAACATCGGGCGTCCTCTCGTCCCTGGCAAAAGCATCCCTTGCTCCCGTGCCGATGCCTAGGAACAGTGGCTGCTGGTCACCGGCGTCGTGCGCCCGGGCCTTGGCCTTTTCTCCCTCGGCCCCGGACGCGAGGAGTATGGTCTTTTGCTGTGCGATGAGTGCCGCTATGTCGGCGACTGATGCGTTCCCGTTGGCCTCGCCCGGTGGCTTGCGCGCCTCGCCTTCTCTCGCTGCGCGTTTCTTGCGGCTGCGAGCCAACAAGCACCTGAACCGATGGATTGCCTTCATCACGCATAGGAGGTGGTTCATCTTCCTCGTAAAGGCGCGGCTGAGCTCCAGTTCATTCGGCGGCTCTACGGGGTTTGCGCAGTTTTCCTCTGCCGACAGCAAAGGGTCGCTTCCCCCCTTGGTCACCCAGGGATGTTCCTGCAGCAATGGTCAGCATTCTTGGCCGCGCCCGGCGGCGGCGGTGGGGGCTTGTTGCTCACACGAAGCTCAGCCATGGTGATTCGTGTTTCCGGGTTCTTGTCCAGCAGTCTCCTCATCAGATGGACAAATGCCGGACTCTCCCCCTTTGGCAGCTCTGGCTCCTCTGTCTTGATGGCCTCGTAAATCTCGAGCATGGCTTCTTTGCTGAAGGGTATTCTGCCATATCTGAGGCAATAGAGGGTGATGCCCATGGACCAGATGTCTGCGGCCGTCCCGGACACTTCGCTATGCTTGCTACACAGCTCAGGAGGCAGAAAGGCGGGGGATCCAGCAGATTTGGACGTCCTCATATTGTTGGGCTTTTCAAACATTTCCGAGACCCCAAAGTCCACGACCTTTAAGACGTCATCTTCCGAGAGCAAGAGATTGTCTGGTTTGATGTCGCGATGAATGGCGCCCTGCGCATGCACTGCTACCACGTCAGCAAATGGATGCGTGACAACAGCTACAGGGTTGAGATGCAGCAGCATTGGTTTCTTCTTCAAAAAAAAAAACTTCAAAAAAAAAAAACTCAAAAAACTTCAAAAAACTTAAAAAAAACTTACAGTATTCGATTCCCAATATCAAATCTCGAAACCAAAATCTGCACTCCTCGTCGGGATACGGATCTGCTTGCTCGCCCAGCCCGACTTTCATGATGACCCCTTTCTTGCACATCTCCATAACCATGTACAGAGAATCTTCATCCGGATCGTCGAGCACCTCGATGAGCTGGGCCAAGTTGGGGTGGTTGAGCTTCTTCATAATGGCAATCTCCTCTCGGATGTAGAACAGGGCATCGCTCTTCTCACTGTCCCGCAGCCCGCTGAGACGGGGAGGCAAGGCGCCTCCCCTGCCAGGCACGCGCCTCGAGGCCCCCCCGGGACCTTGGCGCATGGCCATGGACTGTGCGCGCCTTCGCAGGCGGACCTTTGAGAACTCCTTGATAGCCTGTAGATGTCCGCGTAAGCAAGCCCTCCGAGGGGAAAAGCAAGAGATTCTGAGGGGTAGGACCTACAAACTCATTCCCGAACTGATCCGTCGCGAGGTGGACGGAGCCGTAGGAGCCTCGGCCGATTTCTTCCTGAATCACATACTGATTTATTCTATGGTGAGTCCGACCATCCGTTTCGTTGTTGGAGAACTCGACATGCGCGTCCAAAGTTTCCTGTCTTGAGAGATTAGCTCGCCACCTTGGAGGGCAACACGCCCTGGGAGCTCGTAGTTGTAGAGAGTAGCCGACCTTGACCTCACGATGAGCGCTCGGAGTGCGCTTATGCTGCCTGATGGGGCTTGCGAAGCCGTGGAGACGAGGAGGCTCAAACCTGGAGCATAAAAGAACATCAGCCATGCAGAGACATTGAGGTCTTTTCCTTTCTCTTCTTTTCTCTCTCCCCCCCCCCTTCTTCTTCTCTCCTCCTCCTCCTCCCCCTCCTCTTCTTTTTCTCCTCTGTCATTCTTTGAAAGGGGTAAAATGACAGCACCGCGACTGGAACAGAGGGGGCCAACTCACATGGCAGACGCCAAAGACGGCCGACAATCTTCCGACACATTGTCGCGACCGTTGACGGTCAGCCTGGGTGACCGAAGGCCATCGCCAGGCGACTGCGGGGGCGTCTCCATGAATGGCAGCAGGCGCAATTCGTAGCTGAGGCTTGAAAAACACACACACACAGACACACACAAAAAACACACACACAAAAAACACACACACAAAAGAAAAAGAACAAAAAATGGCTGCGAGGTTCCGCGTCGCGTGCGCTTTGGAGGGGGGGCTTCACAAAGACGGCCTTTTCGCAGGGTTTCGCGGGGCTTCGCGTCAAGGCGAAAAAGTTGGAGATCGACACTCGGGCCTCCCCGCCGCTCGGCCTTCTTGCCCGCCCAAGTCCACAGCCCAGCAGTTCGCGCGCCAGGGCTTGTCGAATAGAAAATGGGTTTTTGAGGCTGAAAAGTTTCTAGGCCAGGACGTTGCCTCCCGAGCCAGCCCAATGGAAGAGTGTTTGGATGGAAATGGGAGCTGCATCGACATCCTTCCATGGGGGCGGGGCGCCCTGTGCGAAGTACTACCTGGTACTTAACCGTAGTACTACCTACCTAGTAGGTACTATATAGGGTACCTACTAATTGTATGTTCTATAAAAAAGAGTACGTGCACTGCTACAGCAGGTACCAAGGCACCTCTAGTAGGCATACTCTACTACAGGCCAAAGGAATTATGCCATATTGGCCTCTTGATTTATTCTTCAGCACCTTGGGTGGAAAGTCGTCCCTGAGTAGTAGCAGAATGTATTCATCTCCATACCTTGGCTGTCTGGCTGTATGGAGTACGTTTCTTTTTCTTATTTTTTTTTTAAAAAAAATTTTCTTTCTTTCTTTTTTTTTTTATACTCTCGTGTCACAGTTATTAGTAACCCTGGAAGGTACTCAGTCATTCAGTAGAGTGTAGGTAGTTCTTTCAAGGGAAACTACAGGTATTAACTCTGTTTACGCCCAGGCCTTTGTAAAACCTGAATTGATGGAGCCCGTCCTCTGTCTTAGTACTTAACGGATAAACACCAACCAAGTCCATGAAGAGAGAGAGAGAGAGAAGAAAGATTCTAGGAGTGGCAGACAGAGATGCACCTGTGACGCCATTAGCGCTGCCATTAGCGGGCTCTCTCTCTCTCTCTCTCCTCTCTCTTCTCTCTCTCTCTCTCTCTCTCTGTGTGTGTTTGTATGTGAGTTCTCCCTCTCTCTCTGTATTAGTGGGCTTCTGAACAGGCGATTGGTGCCCCGCCATCTTCCCTAAAATCCACCGCCATATAATGATAATATTAACGAACAAGCTGGGGGGGCTCAGATACGAAAACCGCTGTTGCGAATTGGCCCCCCCCCCCCTTTGGTTGACATTGATCGAACGGACAACAACGTCGCGCAACAGAAAAGAAAAGAAAAAGAAAAGAAAAAAGAAAAGAAAAGAAAAGAAAAGAAAAGAAACCACCACCACAACATCTCGAACAAGAGCCCTCAATCGTCCTGTGAACCGGCCCCTCTTTCCGACCCGGGCCCCATTGATTCTGTCGCGCGCCCCAGCCAGTGCTTGGGAGCGTCTCTCGAGTCGCGGACGCGCTTTGCCTGCGAAATCGACTGCCTGCCGGACACACATGACTGCGCGCGAAGACACAATGGTTGTCTATTCGTTCTACATCTTTGACCGCCACAGTAGGTCTCTCTCTCTCTCTCTCTCTCTCTCTCTCCCTCTCAGACTGGCTGCCTCTCGCCGCCCTCTGCGTCTGTTTTTTCTGCCGCAGCGAGAGATTCTGATGCGCCGTCGCAGCCGAATGCATCTACGTCAAGTCGTGGATGCCGGCACAGAACCCCGGCGCACGATCCGGCGGCACGCCCGTCTTGTCTACCGGCTCGGATGACGCCAAGCTCGTCTTCGGGACCGTCTTCTCCCTTCGCAACATGGTCCGGAAGCTCGGCGGCGACGACGACGCCTTCATCAGCTACCGGACGGGCCAGTACAAGCTGCACTTCTACGAGACGCCCGCCAACCTCCGGTTCGTCATGATAACGGATACGGGCTCGGCCAGCATGCGGAATGTGCTCCATCAGATATACATCAACCTGTGGGTGGAGTATGGTAAGCAGACGGAAACCTGTCCCTTCTTCACGCATCCCCGGGGGCTTGGAATATCGGCCCTCCTTTGTGTTTAGGCCGGATGGCTAAACTTTGCGTGTCCAAATCATAGTCGTCAAGAATCCGCTCGCGCCGGTCGAACACAAGGGGGGTGCGGGTGTCAATAACGAGCTCTTTGAACTTGGGCTAGATCAGTTCATAAGGGGCATGATGTGAGAAAAAGAAAGCAACAACAACCACAAAAAAAAAATAAAAAAAATAAAAAAATGGCAGACTATAAGCCTTTGCGAGCGGAACATCGCATTCAACGGCGGAACCCCCCAAAAAAAAGCAGCAATGGAACGATGGCGACCTCTCCGTCCCACCTCGTCTCACTCTCCCTCTCACGCCCATAAAATCGATGCCATCGGGAGCCGACTTTGTCTCACGCCCGCCTCGTGACCGGACCTACCTATGCGAGCCATGGCTACTTGTGTGGGTATAGCAGAGCTGCAGTTGGAAGGGGATATATAAACGAAAAAAAAAAAGAAAAAAAGCGAAAAAAAAGAAAGAAAGAAAGAAAGAAAAGAAAAAAAAAAAAGAAAGAAAGAAAGAAAGAAAAAAAAAAAAGCGGTCTGCGGGCATGTGTCGTTCGGCAGCTTCCGTTGGCGACTTTGATCTATGAGAAGCTGCGCGGATTCTCTCTTCCTCGTCTGTAACTGAAGCCGTGGAATCTACGGGTGACGGGTTTCGCGAGAGAGGCGATCTTGAGTAAAAGAGGAGATTGAGCGCCGAATCCCTGAGCGCCGAGGAAAAGGAAGGATGGATATCATCGTTTGTCGTCTGCTGGTATGCCAACATCATAGCAATGCCGAGGGGAAAAAAAAACAACAACAAAAAAAAAAAAGGAAACAAAAAGGAAAAAAAAAAGAAAGAAAGAAAAAAAAAAGCCATTAAAATCTTTATAGCCATCCATCCTGCCCCAGTAAAAAAACAAAATAAAAAAAAATATGACGATAAAACCTGTAGAATGCACCGAATCTTTTACTCTCTACTATTACAAAGGTATGCATGCATATTTGCTAGTGCGCGTGGCGCTCCGCGCTCCCTCCCTGCCCTGTCTTGGTTCAAAACCTCTTCTCTACTGCCCTCTCCCACGCGCCCTCAAAGACACCTGCTTGGCGATCGACGACGACGACGCTGCCGCCGACTTGGGTAGACTGCGACAGCGCATCTTCGGACTTGACGTACACGGCGCTCTCCATGAGTCCTTCGTCCTTCATCTCGTTCTCCCAGTTGCTGGAGTACACGACCGCGGAGAAGGCCTCGAGATCGCGCACCGTTTCCATTTCTTGGAGGTACTCGTTTGGCATGCCGTTGCCGATGACGTGCGCCTGCCGCGTCAGGACGGATAGGATCTTGGGCAGCAGAATGGCTCTGGTGCGCTTGAGGCTGGCCGTGGTCGCCACGGCGGTGGGCGCACCGTCCAGGGAGAACTCAAAGGCCTCGGTCGCCAGCTTCTTGTCCACCAGCAGGGAGAAGCCCGAGTCGAGAATCAGGGACAGGACGTGCGAAAAGGCCGGCGACTCGATCAGGTCGGCCGTCTCGTCGAGCAGACGCCTCAGCGCGGCGGGCGATGGCTGGGCGCTGTCGTCAGGGGCCAGGCCGCCGTCGTCCAGGATGCCAGACTCGCGGATGACCTCGTCCTCCCTGTCCTTGGGGGGCAGGAGGAAGGCCAGCCAATCCGAGCGCCTACGCTCGTCGTCGTCGGCCCCCCCCTCGATCAGCCTCCTCACCTCTGCGGTCAGCTGGGAGACGCGGTCAAAGGTGACGAGGTCGCGAGGGCTGAGGCTGCCAAAGACGGACCGCACGGAGCTCTCCACGCGGTGCATGACCTCCATCCAGCCCCTGTTCAGCAGCCACCAGCTGAAGGTGAGGTACTTGCGGTTCGTGTCAAAGTCGCTGCCGTAGGCCGCGTTGGGGTTGTCGTCGTCGTTGTTCTCGAGGCTGATGGTGGCCTGCTGGCTGCCGGTGGCCAGGGCAACGACGCTGGATAGGTAGCTGCGCCGACCGAGAAGGTTCAGCTGCACCCTCGTCAGCATGGTGAGAAGGGCGAGCGTGTAGACGAGCGTGAACGATCTCGTAATGGCTGCGTTTCCGGGACACCGTCAGTCAGTCGGTGGGTCGGTCGGTCAGTCAGTCAGCACTTGCTCTTCTCTCCGCCCCACGCGCTGGACAAGAGTTTCAAACAAAAAGGAGGCGCGTACCGCTGATGGTCAAGTCATCCCACAGCTGCCTCTTGGTCTTTCGCGGCCTCGGGGGGGCGGAGTCCTGCTGCGGGCCGTCCGGAGCAAAGGGCATCCCAATGTCGACCGGCACGCTGACGGTGCTCTTGCCATCGTCCTCGGTGAGGGTGGTATCCGCAATGCTGGGCGGGCTGGTCGTCTGAATGCCCTTGAGGCTCCTCGCCGAGCTCTTGATCTGCTGGATCTCGTACGTGATCTTCTCCGTATTCAAGGCCGTCACCACGTTGGCCGTGGCGGTGGGCAGGAGGGCCAAGACGGTAAACGTGCAGTCTTCTTGGTTCTGCTCGAATCGACGGCGGAGGCTGGAGAGCATCTCCCGGTCAGCCACGCCACGTCCGGGGGTCTCGAGGCGGCCGGGCAGACTCACTTTTCCTTGGCGATGCGATCGCTGCTCATGCGCTCGCGCGCGTCGTTGATCTTGGACATGACATACTGCGTCGCGGCATAGCCGGCGCCCACGACGCCCACGCCGATGGCAATTGGGGTCCGGTTGCGACGCAGCCAGCGCCGGGCTGAAGAGAGCATGTTGGGCAGCGCTGCGCGGGTCCGGGCCGGGTCAGAGGGTCATGGATCGGCCAGCAATGCGAACACATGTAAATTCAGTCGGCCGAGGGGAAAAGAGGCGCAAGGGCTCTGGATCTCGTAGCCACGGCACACGGGGGGGCGGCACGTCGTACGGAGTCCGCAGGCACGGCAAATCGATTTGAGGCTGTCGCGATGGCGGATTGACGAGACGGAGCTGCGTTTCCAGGATGCCTCGGTTCTCTCTCCAGCGCCACGCAGGCAAGGGCTCTAATTCTTAGTACCTTATAGGTATAGTACTACAGGTACCTAGGTACTAGGTAGGCAGTAACTTGATTGGCGTCTTTGGGCGAGGGCAGGAAAGGGGTACGCGGCAGGTACGGCTGACCGCGCCGTGCAGAGCGCGAGGCTGGGCGTATAAAGTTGGTAGAGCAAACCCCCCCCCCCCCCCCTCCCTCCCCACCCAGCCCAGCTCAACCGGGGTCTGCACGCACTACGGAGCTACGGAGTACAGATATACTAGTAGTAGGTACCTTGGGTACTTTGGTGGGTGCGTCGCAGTACCTAAACAGGGCGCTGGCAGGGCGATGCGCTGTGGCACTGCTCTGATCGGTTCGAAAAAAAGGTGCCAAGGCACAGCCACGCCACGAGACAGGACAGGGCCTCCCATTGCCGCGCCTGTTTGCCGCCTTTTTTTTTTTTTTTTTTTTTTTGGTTGGCACTCCGATAGTAGTACGTAGTACTAAGTAGCAACTCAGGTCTCTGGCCCGGTATTGTATTCAAGGCACAATGGCTGGCACAAGGCAAGGCGGCAAAAGCGTCTGTGGTCAAGGCCTGGGCGACAAAATTTCATAGGCACCAAGCCCTAGAGGCTAGAGGTACGGGTACAGGTACAGTACATGGCAATGCTTATCGCTTATCGCCGCCGGCACCGAACAAACAAGCCATAGCCATCCAGCACGCGCCCGAGCCCCGGTGACGTGAACTGCGCCGCTTCACCGATCGATCCCATCATAAGATACAGTACCTAGGTAGAAGGTACCTAGTAGTACCCTACTAGGTACTAAGGTTCTAAGGCACTGTACGCCGTGCTCCGTAGTAAACTGTAAACTGCAAGTACTGTGCCTCTCACCACCACAGGTGCCTTAGTACCTGCTTAGTACTCCGTACCTACCTTAAGGTACCTATAGCTTTTAGTACTACTACTACTGCCTAGAGAGTACCTTGGGCACTAAACCATGTTGGCAAAAACAACAAGCAGCACAAGAGAGAGAAGCATCGCACTTTTTTTTTTTTTTTTTTAATTTTTTTTTTAATTTTTTTTTTGCCCCTCTCTTGTCATCCCCCACCCTTCAATTCGCTTCCAAAGCATCAGCTTTTGCATACCAGCCCAGCATAAAATTTTATTTTTTTTTTGCTTCGAACGGATCCTTATTTGAATTTTTTTTTATGTTCAAAGAAATTAATTTTTTTTAGATAAAATTTTCTTTTTCGGATCTCGCCTCTGCCTTGTATCAAAACTTCCCCTGGCGCCGCACACACAAGACCGCGCAGAGCTCCTTGTCTTTGCCGCTTCTAGGCGCTGCATCTCCAACCACCTCCTGTCGCCAAAGGCCTCGAGAATCTGGTCTGGTGACTCCCGCTCCTGCTGACTGACGAACTCACCAGCTTTGATCTCAAGACCGAGGCCGTGGCTTAAAGTATCAGCAATGCGCCTCTTCGCAGAGAAGTCGAGATAGCACTGGGCCAATCCATTTCTTCCTTTCTTTTTTTTTTTTTTTTCCATTCACTGGTGGCGATAAACCAAAGAAGCGCAACTGAAGGAGAAGAAGAAAAAAAAAAAAAAGAGGGAAAATTTTTTCTTTCCCCCTACAACTTTCCCTTTTCGGCCCTCCTTTTTGCCAGCGACGGCTACCTTGCGCCCCTGGAAAGAAGAAATGGATCAGCAAAAGCCCCCGGAATTCATATTGGACGTCTTCACCGACCCCCGATCCGTTCGCGACGTGGTTAAAGGTACTTGATTGATTGAATTTTCCTGCAATGGCTGTCCAACAAGCTCAAACACGCACGCACGCACGGCTGTCGCATCAAAAAGTAATCTCTTCGGCTGACAGAGCGAGCAACCATAGGCATACTTCACACAATCTTCTTTAACCGATTCTTCCCTTCCCTCGCTCCCCGGACGCATGAAGTATTGGACGTCACCCTCCCCTACGTCAATGACGACGAGCTGGAGACCCTGATCGAGCAGCGCGCCTACGCCCTCGAGCGCCAGCTGGATGCGGAACGACTGTCGAGCTCGGGCGGAGGCGCGCCGATCAAGGGAGATAGAATGAGTGGCGCCGGCACGGGCGACGGCGGCAGCGGGGGCAGAGGCCAAATCACCGTCCAGTTCTTTGAGCGAAAAAGACGCAAGGCGTGGCTATCGCGCGGAGACGAGGAGGTCTGCTGGGAGACCTGGACGATCAAGGTGACTGTTGCTGAGCCGAGAACTGAGAATGGTACGCAGATGCAGGCTCCCAGACGCCGCCTCCATATCCGGTATACGGCTAGCTCATGCTAATGTTTTATCCCGGCAACTCGCAGAACGTGCAAAGGTCCGCAGAGCCATGGAGCAAACCCTCTTCACCACCGCCATGAAAATCGTCACCTTTGTCAACACCCACAAAGACCACATTCCGCCCATCACCACGCAAGGCGGCAACCCGTTCCCCTACAAGATCAACCTCGAGTCCAAGGAAACCAGCTGGGTGTCCCGCATACGCATGTACTAGGATTCAAAAACAAATCGAACAAGCAAACAACAACAACAACAACACACACAAAAAAAAAAAAGAAAGAAAAAAATCGGTAACCGCCCAACGAAACAAACGTTTACATCGTTCGTTTTTAGCCCTCCCTTTCCTTTTCCACGACAATCTTGGCTAAAGTGGCAACAAACGACAAAGATTTTTTTTTTCTTTCAAAAAAAAAATGAAAAAGAAAAAGAAAAAGAAAAAGAAAAAGGTTTCGACTGATAGACTTTGGGGGATCTGCGTGTGCGTTCGATTGGGGGTTTTTTTTTCTTCTTCTTTTTCGGTTCCCAGGGAACCAACTAACTGTACATATGCGCTTTACATGGGCGTTTGGGTACCGGGCTTGGGAGATGGATGACATGCCCCCCCCCCCCCCCCCCCCCCCCTTTTTTTTTTTTTTTTTTTTTTAATGCACGATCAAAAGGTAGATACCCCCTGGTTTACACACAACAGACACACACACACACACACGCACGCAGCATGATATCGAAGGATATGCAGAGCAAAAGCTTTCAGGAGGGGGGGGGGGTGGGTTTCGCGAACCAGGCTTTGTGACGCACTGTAGCTCAGCCTGAGCTCAAATTAATTGTAAAGCCTTCAGCCAACTTGCTGTTGCTGCATCTGGTGGGTTGGTTGGGTGAGTAATACTGCTCTTACAAGTCCCCAGGACACAGTCATAGAATTGGATGCAAAATACTCGGATCAAAATTTGAATCAAACAACTTTGAATTGACACTTGAGACCCAAGCCAATTCCCCCCATTTTTCTCCTTTTCAAACAAGAGAAAACAGAGAAAACAGAGAGAGAGAGAGAGAGAGAGAGAGAGAGAGAGAGAGAGAGAGAGAGAGAAGAAAACAAGCAGGCAACTAAAAACGTAAACGAGCAAAACACCAAAAGCTTTATCAGATGGGGATGGTAATCCCAAAAGCGAATCCGTTCCTAAAACCATAAAGGCTGAAAAAAAAAAAATCAAAACATGAGCCAGCCAAGTCTCTCACAAACCAACCCCCTCCCCCCCCCTTTGATACCAGTTCCCTAGGTGCATACGTGCGTGCGCGCATGTTCGTGAATCCAGACTCCATGCTTCCAACCCATAGTCCGGTAAAAGAAGTGAAAACACACAAAAAGCAAAAAGAGGACGAACAAGAGAGATGATTGGAAAAGAAAAACAAAGGAAAAAGGAAAAAAAAAAAAAAAAACCTTCTCGCAATAAGCCAAGTCCCCAAAGTCCAAGTCCAAGCCCAAGCCCAAGCCCAGGCCATACCAGCTAAGCCAAGCAATCCCGTTTCCTGGAACCGGCCGTAGTCGTATCCCAATGCCGCAAAAAAAAAAAAAGGAAAAATAATCATAGAGAAACACACATACGCACATAAGCAAAAGAGAGAGAAAAAAAGAAGAAAGGTGATACTATGTACTCAGAATCATCATTACCCGTTAGAAACAAGCCGTGAAGCTCAGAAGGAGAAAAGGGGGAGGGGGGTTTGCACGCAGAACTGCGAACCCCTAGCCCCCGTTGTCTTAAAATCCAACCTTGGCTTTGTTTTTAAAACATCCGTAATCGTCGCGTCAGTCGTGTGAGGAAAGCTTTGTTCGTGATAAAAGCTAGACATTCAAGAAGAGGTGTAAAAAAAAAAGAATACATGGACATTATTCTTTTCGCTTTCTCTTCTCTTCTCTTTTTGTTTTCAGTGCACCAGTTTTGTTGTAGACTTCTCTTTTTTCTCCTAAAAGGTGGTTGAGAAGCTTCGACCCAAAGCAGGTTTTCCACTCTTGTTCAAACCCTTCGATGGCTGTGAGCCAGAGCCAATCTTTTCGAACCCCTGGAGGATATCGAGACCGGTGAAATCGGACGCGTCGGCGCCGGCACCCGAAGCAAAATCACTGGGGTCGATGTGGAGAGACGGCCAGTCGCCATCACCCGGAAGCTCTATCAAGGAGGCGAACTTGCTTGGCGAACCGCCCCTGATGGGTGATTCCTGGAAGAGCTTGGAAGGCGAGCCGAGGCCTTCAAAGACTTTGCTCGGCGTTTCCAGAAACTGGGAGGGTGTGTCGGGGGCCTTGAGCAGAGGCGCCGATGTGATGAGCTTCTTGGCAGCCGACATGTCCCCAATGGCGGAGGAGGAAATAGACCGATCCAGGCGGGCACGCTTGACGGAGCGCTTGATGGGCGAGCCCGCATCAGCAGAGCCGATGCTGTCAAACACGTTCTCGTCATCGACGGGCAAGTCTTGGAAAATGTCAAAGTCGGGAACGTTGCTGGCGTTGGGGGTGTCAAAGCCAAAGACGTTGTCATCCAGACGGAAAGCGGGGCTCCAGGGCAAGTTGTCGTCGTTGGTAAGGTTGGCCACCCGTCGCAGAGGAGACTGCAGCATGTGGCGAACCTTGGCGCGGTGGATGCGCAGATTCGTGTTGGGAGAGACCGAGGGTGGCGGTTGGATGATGGCCTTGGCCTTCTTCACAACGGGGGTGAGCGGAGGAGGCATCTGCCGGTTCTCGTTGGACTGTCGGAAGGGCGATGACGAAGGGATTCCGTAGTTGACAAACGACCGGCTCTTGGTCGGGCTGAAGGGCGAGGAGCCCCTGAGGCGCGCAATCTCCTCCTCGGCGCGTCCGCGCTTGATTCGGTGCCGGTCAGGCTCGGACGCGAAGAAGGCTGACCTGGCCGCATTGGGCCGCATGGCGGACGATTCCAGAGAGGAGATGTAGCCGCTGTCGTCCATGGAGGCGAATTTGCGCTTGTGGGTCCGAGTTGCGGACGAGGCAGGGTTGCGGTTCACGGGAGGCGGTGTGCCGTTTCGTCGCTCGGGCCGGGGGAAAGGCGGGGTGGAATGCAGAGCAGCATGTAGGGGTGAGAAGAAGGACGACTCCAGCGGCAGTTCGTTGTCCGGACCCTTGTCTGCCGGGTCCTCGGCGGGCGCATTGTCCGACGGCACGAGAATGGTGGCATCCGACGACGGCTCCAAGGGCATGGACAAGGTGGCCTGGGAAGTGGGCATCGGAGGGAGGCTGTTTGCGTGCTCACGGTGCTGGTGGTGAATGGGAGCGGGAGGCGGCAGCGAAGGCTCGGGCATCAGTGCCGGCGTCGGCCGAGACGGTTCGAGGAGGGTCGACATGACGGGGAGATTCTCGGCGGTCGGGACGGATTTGCGAGTCGGCTTTTCCTTGAGGAACTGGAACTCGGTGCCGGGCTCGATGCCCCAGTAGTTTCCCTTGCCGGGGTCGTCCTTGGGCCGCTCGATCTTGACAAAGTTCTTGTGGAGGCTCAGGTTATGCCGAATGCTGTTCTGCCATCCGGCGTCGTTTGGGTTGTAGAAGGAGTAGCTGTCGCTGATCCACTTGTAAATCTGCGCGAGCGTCAGGCGGCGTTTCGAGGAGCGGAGAATGGCCATTCCGATGAGCTGGGCGTAGCTGTGAGGCGGCTTCGTGCCATCGTCGGCGATGGGGGGGAACGAGTCGTGAGGCGGCAGCGATTGCTCGTCTGCCCTGGCCCTCTTGCCGATGCGCGAGTCCTTGATGGGCGCGGCCTCCATCAGGGCTCTCTTCCCGCCGGGGTTCTGGTAGTACTGTTCCACGGAGAGATTGATGGTGGGCGGTGGTGGGAAGGCCTGGGGGTGGACGTTTTCCTTGCCAAAGAATGCGCCGGGATCCGCGAGCGGCGGCTTCTGCAGGCCCGTCTTGAAGTTGGACAGCTGGGGCTTCTTCTGCAGCGAATCGGTCACCGGCGCCTTGTCGGCGGGGGGGGCCATGGATATGGCGTTGAGCTTGTTGAGGCCGTGCGAGGGCTTCAGCGGCGCCCTCGGCGACGTCGACTTGACCTTGTAAGGCGAAAACTTGGAGCCGTGGGAGGATGCGGCGGGCTCGAGAATGACGTTTGACGTCGAGGTGCTCAGGGGACGGCGAACGGGCTTGGCGGGATTTGGCATGGGTGCGTGGCTGGTCATGGGGGCTTCGCCGTCGAAGAATACGTCGTCATGGAAAACGTCGAGCGGCCTGGAGGAGCCGTGAAAACGCGTCGGCTGGGCCATTGTGGCCGCTGCGAGTCCCCCCTGGTGGCGAGGCTCTTGGGCTTGTGTAGAGTCGAACGGGATGTGAGGATGTGAAGCTTCTAGGCGCACTAGTCAGCCGAGGTTGGTTGCAAGGGGAAAAGACGCGACGCCGCCGTGGCGAGGGGAGCGGAAGCATCGCAAAATGCCGGAAGGGCTGAAGGAAATGGAAAACGAAAAAAAAAAAAAAAGAAAAAAAAAAAGAGAGAGAGAGAGAGAAGCAAAGTGGAAGAAAGAAAAAAAAAAGAAAGAAAAGAAAGAAAAAGAAAAGAAAGAAAGAAAAGAAAAAGAAAAGAGGAGAGGAGAGATTCAAGCCTGGGCTCGGGGCGGGATTTTTCTTTCTCTTTCTTTCCTTCTTCCCTTGTTTGTGCTCACCTCGCTGAGGTCACCGTCACTCGCAGGCGCGGTGGGGCAGCAAAATACAAGGCTCTGGGGGGAGGGAGGGGGGAAGTCACGGCCCTGGCTGGCCTTTTTTTTTTGTTACTACTTTTTCTTCTTTTTCCTCTTCTTCTTTTCTTTTTTCCCTTTTCCCTTTTCCCTTTTCTCTCTTCCCTTTTTGCCTTTGTTTTTTTTTTCTTTCGGCTGCGCGATGAGATAAAATAGGATAGCCGATTCGGACGCGCAAACGGATTTCTAAGGAAAAATCCAAAAGATTTCGGTTCTTTTTTTTTTTTTTTTTTTTTTTTTTTTTTGGTTTAATGTTTGATTGCCGAAAAAAAGATGAGGCGGGGAAGGAAATTTAGAAAAAGAAGAAGAAGAAAAGGACCAAAGTCGCGTTTGGATCGGATCGTTTTGTGTTGTTTCTTTTTTGCGCGCGCGGGGAAGAGAATGAGAAGCCAGTAACGAGCAAAAAAAAAAAAGCGGCGAGAGAGAAAAAGGCGAAGAGCTGTTGCGATTTAGATTAGAGGTGGGATTGGGATGGAGGAGATGGGGGAAAAAAAAAAAAAAAAAAGGCGAGTCGGGAAAGAGGGGAGATGGGGTGCTGTAATAGGGAATGGGCCTGTACTGTAAATGATCGGAAGGGAGGACGAACAAAGGCGACGTTCTGGCTTTGATCCGGCACAAGGGCAGCGTTGGAACCCTCGCAAACTTTCGATCCTTGGAACAGGCCCGAGTGGATCGTCGACCGGGGGCGAAGCCCAGCGCGTCAGGGATGTCCGATGCGGATTGGATGCGAAGCTGTCGGGGCTGACACGAGCAGACCGGGGCAGGGGGGGGGGGGGTGGTTCTGGTGGCGTGTAGAAATCTTGCTTCTCCAGCCCGCAACTAGCACGACGCACCAAGCCAGATGTGGCCGTGTCGCAACCCGCAGAGGAAGTGGTCCGGCTCTGGGATTGGATTGGATTTGGATTTGGATTTGGATTTGGATTGGGTTGGGTTGGGTTGGGTTGGGTTGGGTTTGAAGCTGCTCGAATGCGCAAGGCCGGGCGTTGGTTTTTAGGAGGAAGTCCTGGTGGTGGTGATGGTGGTGATGATGGTGATGGTGATGGTGATGGTGGTGGTGATGATGGTGATGGTGATGGTGGTTTTAGCGGTAGCGGCGGCGCTGCTGGTACGTTGCGAGTACCATTGTGCGTTGTGGCGCGAGGGTGGCGGAACGGACTTTTTCAGGCGCCGCGCGCGTTATCGGCAAAAGGCCAAAGGGAAGGGAGCCTCTGAAAGGGGTGTGTGTGTGTGTGTGTGTGTGTGTGTGTCTTTTTGGGGATGCAAAAAAAAAGCAAAACTGAAACGGCGGTTTTTTTTTTTTTTTGTTCTTTTTTTCTGCTAATTTTTTTTTTCTCTTCTTTTTGTTCTCTTTTTTTCTCTTTTTTTTTTTTCCTTTTTTTTTTTTTTTTTTTTCCCCCCCCCCCCCCCCTCCGTTTTTACTCTCTGCCTGTATGGTGGTGTGTGGTCTTGACACGATCGATCGCTGGCATGGATGCCTTGAACTGAACCAAGGTTAGGTCGGGTAGGCAGTCGGTACCTTGGCAGTACCAAGTTCCTAGTACCTACCAGCCTGCCAGCCTTTACCAGCCCACCAGGTACCTACCGTAGGTACTAGTAGGTACCTTGGGTACTAACCTGCCTAGGCAGGGCTGTGCAGAGGGATCCCAACACGCACCAGAGCCATGTAAGTTCAAGGCACCTTGTATGTCTACCTACCTAGTACCTGGGTTATATATAAGGTATATATATACATATATATATAAAAGTACACCATGGTACGGAGCAGCTGCCGGTACGGTATACCTAAAGTACCTTACCTACTATAGGTACTAAGGTAAGTACCTGTTAATGAAATTGTGCGTGTAGTTAATATCTACTACTACCTTACCTTACTACCTAGTAGGTACCTAAGGCACCTTAGGTACTGCGACTACCTTACCTAGGTCTAGTACTAAGGTACTAGAGTAGGTGCTAAAGGCACCAAGGTACCTTGGTAGGCAAGTGCTGGTATGTACAGGGATGTGTCCGTATCTGTATCCGTGTCTCTGTATCTACTAGGTAGTATGTCTCTGTGTCTGCATCTGTGTCGGTATCTAATACATCTGTATCTGTATAGTTGAGAGGTAGAGGTAGAGAGAGGTAAGAGGTCAAAAGGTAAGAGGCAAGAGGTGAGAGAGTTGGGCAAAGGGGGTGGGCAAACTTTTCATTATATCAGAGGTAGCACGTCAGGTAGATACGTATGTGCTACTATAGGTACTAAGTAGGTACGGAGTAGGTATAGCAGGTTTAGTATGGCATGTACGAGTATGCGAGGGAGGGTGTGGGAGTGCGCGGGCAAGAGATTTGACGGATGTAAGATGTAGGCAGAATGTAAGTGAGAGGAGCAGTAGCGGCAGGCACCTTTTTTTTTTCGAATGCGCGAATCCATGCATGCAGAGCAGAGGGCCCCTACGAACGCACATGCTATTGATTCGCCGTCGCCATCACGACGACCTTGTCTGTCTGCAGCGGGAACGGTTGCCAATGCGACCTGCGCAAGCCCACCCTCGCTCGCATCAAACAAAATACTAGGTACCAAGGTACTAATACATACTATATACTAGTGCTAGGTACGTACATACTACCTTGGTACTACTACATACGGTACTACCCAAGGTCAGTAGGTGCTAAACTAAGGTAGAAGAGCAGCCCAGCAGATGGCTCGCTTAATTGCGTTGTGCTCGAAATGGTGCTGGATTACTACCGAGTACATATGTACTGTATGTCGCAGTTGGTATAGTGGTAGTGATGATGGTAGTGGTGGTGATGGTGGTGGTGGTGATGGGCATCGCCAGTTTTCCGTCTCGTCGTCGTTTCTGATAGTTAATAACTTCTCGTCCCCCCCCAAAAAACATACACGTCACCAAATCCAAGATTCACCACCAAACAAACGGCGGACGCCCGCGCATGCCAATGCGTCATGCAGGCCCAAAAAAAAAAATGCCCACCCAGTAATAAATAGGAGGGCTCGGGGGCTTTCTTTGTTTACCGCAGCCAAGGCGGTATTGGCAGTACTAGTAAAACGTGCTAGGGCAGTTAGTAGGCCAAGATAGTGGCAGGCAATTAATTACCTTAAGCTTTGGTAACCCTTCGCTCCGGGCGAATGAGGGAAACGGAGAACCTTTGTCGGCCGAACAAACGGGCCATCCATCCCATCCAATTTTTTTTTCTTTGTTTCTTTTTTTTTTTGCCCTCTCAAGCTTTGACTAAATACTACTTGATAGCGGTTGTTATTATTTAGCCCAAATTACACCTTTTTTTATTTTTTTAAATTTTTTTTTTTTTGGTTCTGTCAGTTGTCTTAATACAGACACAAAAAGAGACCTCTGTTTCGCTCAAACCCAGGTAGGTACGGAGTACATTCGGTAAGTACACCACGAGTTGGATGATCATGGCCCTTCTCTCTGCGTTTCAAACTCTATTCTTTCCCTTGACCCCTTTTCTCTCTCTCTCTCTCTCTCTTCTCTCATTCTCTCTCATTCTCTCTTGCGTGCGCACGCGTTTCCTCGTATCCCTTGCGGGTTCTCGCTGCCCTTCTGACTCTTGTTCCCTTTTTTTTTTCTTCTTTCTTACAACTTCTTGCCCACCCTCCCCCTCCATTGGCCCCTCCATATCCCCCCCTCCATCCATCCCTCCATCCCTCCCGCCCTCCCTCTTTCTTCTCCTCCCCCACGCATAACAAACCCAATTTTTTTTTCCTTTACTTCCTCCGACCTCAATGACAAAACCCCCAACCCATGCCGCGGCTTGGACACTGGGACGCTACAGAGTGACAGATTACAGATTACAGACTACAGATGACAGTTACGCGAACTTAAATATGGAGTACGGCCACGCGTAACCTCTCAGCTGACGACGGCTCTCGAGGGCAATTGGTCTTCGAGCTCACCCGCGCACCCGCTCACCAGCAGCCGGGCGGCCCAAGACAGAGGCCGCAAAACGGGTCTCGGTGATACCCTGCGATAGGCTCTCCACGAATTCGGTCGCAACCCTGGTTCTGATTCGCCTACATGCCCCAGGCAGGAAGGCATGTGAAGGGCGAAAAGGCAAGGAGAGGACCATGAGCACAGACAGAAAGGCCATGATATAATGCTCCGCACACTCTCCGCACACGTGCTGCTGCTGCTGCTGCTTGTAGAAAAAGGAAGGGGGGGGGGGGGGGTGTGAAGCCGGCAAAGTCGAGTCGCTGATTGGATACGGGGGGAGAGAGAGGGAGAGAGTGAGCAAGAGAGAGTGAGCAAGAGAGAGTGAGCAAGAGAGAGTGAGTAAGAGAGAGAAAGAAAGAGAGAGAGAGAGAGAGAGAGAGAGAGAGAGAGCGCTCTGAGACAAGACGGCCCCCACTGCAGCCCAACCGGTGCGTGACATGATGCCCTTTTTGGGCCGCTTCTTGCTCCCTCGCCCGCTCACTCATGCTCGTGTGAGAGAGTGAGCGAGCGAAAGAGTGAAAGAGCGAAAGAGCGAGCAAAAGAGTGAAAGAGCGAGTGAGTCGTCCGCTGTAGACGCGTCGTGTCATCTCCAAAGACGCGTCGTGCCCACCGTGTTTTACCTTTTTTTTTTAAAAAAAAAAAAGAAAAAAAGAAATCGCGTCGTCCAACCAATCGCGGCGCCGCATTTTTGGCCACTTGGCGCCCGATGGAAAGGGCTCTCCTTATCGTGATAGTGCGTACGTACTTATACTACATACTACTGTAGATGATGTAGGCCATTTTACCAAGGCACAGATGACCGTGTTTGACTTCCGTACAGACGACGTCAAAGCTGAAAGAGGGCAAACAAGAAACAAGAAGAAGAAGGTGGGGAGAAGGAAGAAAAAAAAAAGAAATGAAAAGAAAATGAAAATGAGCAGGGGGAGAGAGAGAAAACGCCATCTGGTTGTCATGACGCAGGCCGGCGTCGCAAAACCCGCGCGGTCTCTGCTGCAACACCATCTCCGGCTTGTTTTCTTTTTTTTTTTTTTTTTTTTTTTTTTTTTTTTTTTGGTGTCCAGCTTTCGAACGCGCCATCTGCGGCTTTCGATTCTCTCTTCTCTCCACCATCTCTTCTCTCTCTCTCTCCCTCTCTCTCTCTCTCTCTCTCTGTCTCTCCGTTTTTTTCTTTTTTTTTTTCCCACGCCGTCATCAACATCGTACCGGGGCCCTAATATATTATTAATAAGCAGCAATCAATATCAAACGCATTACCTAGTTACCGTGTACTGTAGTTCTGGCAATGAAGGCATTTTGAAAAAAAAAAAAAAAAAAAAAACACTTACCGAACTGCTACCTATTTATTTAACTTGCCTGCTTGCTTGCTGCCTCTAGCAAACTAAGACACCACTTTGCTGCATTTCCATCTTATTTTATATAGCCTATATATATATATATTGGCGCATTGACAACTTTTGGTTCTTGGCATCCAGGGGGGACATTTTTCTCTGTTCAAACCTCGTCATTGCTGAAAGAAAGCAGCAGAACATTGGCCCTCCTCCGGTGATCCCAGCCCTTCCTCCCCCGGAGGAAGCTGATGGAATGGAGTTTCTGCTAGTTTTCTGCTCAGGCTGAAACAGCAAGAAAAAAAAAAAAAAGGAAAACCCGACGCAGTTCGTTTGTCCCTGGAGATGGTCTCAGCCCCTTCCCCCTCCCCTTCCCCCTCCCCTCCCCTCCTCCCTCCCCCACGAGGTTCAGATGCCGCAAGACAAAACGATGAATTGTGCTCTTCTACACCCACCCGGTTGAGCCCGGAATCTCAATCGCAAGCAACCAAAAAGTACGTGGTAGGAACTGCCAAGAGGCAAATTCGCAAATTCTATTCCTCACGAGGCAAAAAATAATAATAATAATAATAATAATAATAATAATAATAATAATAATAATAATAATAATAATAAATCAATAAATAAAAGCACCTTCAGCTGCGTCTTGAAACTTGTGGAAGAACGAGGTGTAGTCCAGGCAAACCTTGGTATCCCCCCCCCTTCCTCCTCGGCTCACCAAACAATGGTTTAATTTTCTCTCTGTTAGCGGTGATCCTGGTTCTTCCCCATCATGTGCGGTCATCTCATCCCATTCCCATTTCCCTTGCCCCCGTGTTTTCTAGTACTAATTACTACTGGGCACTATTTCTGTAGGCACAAAGAAAGGCCGGCCCTCTTCCCCATACAGTAGAAGCATGTAAGTTAAGTACCTATAGTACCTACAAGGTGCTACCTTACAGAGTGCCTTTGAGGAACCTCCTCCATCCCTGATTCATGCCATCAACCCCGTTCATCCCCCAAAAGGGGCACAGAGAGTATCCATGAATCAATTACCTTGTCGTCCGTCATAAATGTAAATGTGCCCGTCGTGGCTCTTTTTTTTTTTTTTTCCACCGCCACGGCGAGCTCATCCATCCTATCATAATAGCACCTGATTCCAGAATAGGTACTGCTCGCCGCCTCAGCAGAGCCATCAGCCAACATCTTACACACGGCTCCTCCATTCCTCCATTCCTCCTGGGTGGGAAAGAAACTTCTTTATTTACAACAAAAAAAAAAGTTACCTGTATACACCAAAAGGAAGAGGGACTCGTACCGTGTGTGCCGTGCGCGCATGGGCTCGGGCTTCACCATTCGCTCGACAGGCCTTCAGGTTGTATCACTGCTCCTCCGTGCTCCGTATCGCGTTTTCCCGGTTCTCGCTTCTCCGCATGAATACCGAGTGCGACTTTGGCATGCCCCAGTATCAGACCCTCGAGCACGGAGCATGCGTGGCCGTGCAACTGCCGTGGCCTTGTGTAATGCATAAGGTATACGGAGAGTATAGTATACTCGTATGGCCTTGTGTGTAATGCATATGAAACTTGGAAAACCTCCACCCCCCTCCCCGCTTCTCAGACTCCGTCACACCCATCCAGCTTCCCAGGGAGAGAGAGCATCGTGTGACAAGCAGCCGGTTCTTCATCGGGATTTGGATGCTGCGAACCGGCCATGCAGTAATCGCCACGAGGAGCATCTATTTGGCACCTGAACTGCGCATGATAAGGGAGTGATGGTATTACTACTTTTCAAAGACAGCAATGATGAAAAAAAAAAAGCCAAAAAAGAAAAAAGAAAAAGACAAAGAAAAAAAAAAGGAAAAAAAAAACGGGTAAATAACAAAAATCTCAGACGATTTCAAACGGAAATATGATGGCAATGTGCTCATTTTCGTGCTAAACGTACACGCTGTCGCAACCATATCCTCCCCCATTCCTCCTGTTCCCACCCTCATTATCTATCAACTTCAAGAAAAGAGAGAAGGAAAGAAAAACTAAAAAAAACTAAAAAAAACTCCCAGTGATCTGAACGTAGTCACAAGATCCGCTCCCCTTTCTAATTGCAAATTGAGCAATCTTTAATCCAGAACTCGGCCAGCCAGGGCGGCTCCGCTCTTGTCCTTCGTCGTCGTCTTTTTGAGAGTTTTTCCAGCCTGGATCTGGCCCAAGAAGCCGGCGGGGTGACCGCCCGCCGCTGGCCGTGTTGGGGCACCACCAGGAGGAGGAGGGGGAGGGGGAGGTGCTCCGCCAGGCAATGATGGAGGAGGGGGGGGCCCTCCCATAGGAGGCATCGCCGGCGCGGATCCGGCTTCTGGCATCGGGGGAGGTGGAGGCGGGGGAGCACCAACGGGCGTTCCGGCCGGTAGCGGCGGAGGGGAGGATATCGCGTCGTTCGCCGGAGCAGGCGTGGACGGAGACGATTCCCTACCAGCAGCGGAGAGCGGCCTGGGCGGTGCCATAGTGCCAAACAGGATCGACGCCAACTGGGCAGCGTCGCCGCCGCCGGGCCGGTCATCATCGGAGTCTTCGTCATCAGACTCTCTATCTGAGCCCCAATCGTCGGAATCCGCTCGCTTGCGAGACCAAGGCTGAGCGGGCGCAGGGGTTGGGACAGGGGCCGACTTGATATCCTGTGTCATCCGGTGGAAAGGGTTTGTAGAGACGTCGGCTGCGGCTGGCGCCGTCTCCTTCGGTGCGGCGGGGGGCGGCGCTTCCGATGACTGCGACATCATCTTGAAGTACGGGTTCTTGCTCTCCGTCTCAGCTGGAGGAGATGTGACCACCGTGGGGACAGGTGGGGGGGAGGCTGCTGAAGCCGCCGCTGGTGCAGCAGCAGCAGCAGCAGCAGAGGCAGCTGCTGGTGGTGGTGGTGGTGGTGGTGGTGGTGGTGGCGAGCTCTCCCTTTGCTCAGCCTCCGGGTTGCTGATCTGGCTGCCTCCAAGAGTGGGAGTCGACGCTTGAGGTGTAATCTGATCGTGACCTTCTTCGTCGGACGAAGACGAGCTGTCCTCCTCGTTCATAGCCTCGAGCTGGCGTTGCAGCTCAAGCTCACGTTGCTTGGCAGCCTCCATCTCCACGCGGCGAGCAGCTAGCTTGACTTCCTTTTCCTTGGCCTCTGCCGAAGCTGCCTTCTTCCTCTTCTTCTCCTCCTCCTTCCGTAGCTTTCCTTGACGGACCTGCTCCTCCAGAGCCTTGAGCCGGGCCTCGGCTGCGCGCTGCTCTTCTGCAAACTTGTCTTCCTCCTCTTGGACTTTTTGCCTGCACAGAATCGTTAGCAATCCAAACCACCATCGCAAATATACGCACAACAGAAACACGTACCTGATCTGTTCGGTTTCCCGCTGCTGCTGCTCATGCTCGCGAGCGAGGCGTTCCTCTTCGGCGGTCTTGGCGGCCTCTTCCTCTGCCCTCTTCGCCGCATCACGGTCTGCGCCCTCGGGCTTTCCTCCCTTTCTTGACGGGGGAGGCGGGGGCTTCTTAGCCGTCGACTGCGGCTCCTCCACAGCAGGCGGGGGGATTCCCTGCTCCTCAGCAAGACGAGCCTGTCGCTCGGCCTCTCGGCGGGCATCTTCCTCCTCGGCCTGGCGCAACTTGGCAGCTCGCTCAGCCCTTTCACGTTCTATGCGCTGAGCGGCGGTCTCTCCAGGCTTGGTCGGCGCCTTGATACCCAACGCCGCAAGGCGCTCGGCCATGCGCTGTTCGGCTTGCTGCTTGATAAAGGCAGCGCGCTCCTCGGGCGTCTTGTACGAAGAGTAGGAGCCGCCACCAGCTGTAGAAGAAGGGGTGGCCGTGCGCGAGACCGGAGCGGGGCTTTCGGTGCGCTGAGGAGCTGCGGCCGCTCTCTCTCGCGGCGCCTCATCCGCTGCCGGAGCCCGCGTAGGGCGCCTGTCCTGGGCCCGGACGCGGGCCGCCCGACTCTCGCGCTGAAGGTCGAAGATGAAGTCTCGAACCTCATCCTCAACACCAAGCGCATCTTCCCAGCGGCGCCTCTCGTGCTCGCTGCTGTTATCCTTTCCGGCGTCGTTGAGATTGTCCTCGATGCTTCGGGAGAATTCGCGGACGCTTTCCTCGACGTCGCGAACCATGCGTTCGTTGCTCTCCTTTTCATTCCTAACCCGAATGCTCTCTTCCTCGAGCCTCTTGGGAGCGTCTAGGTCTTCAGAAGTAGCCTCAATCTTCTTGCCCGTCAAAGCAGCCGTTCTCTGCTGCATCATGGCCTTTGCTCGTGCCTTGAGCCGGTCCGATTCTGTCACCGTTCCGCCAGGACCAGTTCCGACGATGGCCGACGCACTTCCGGGGTGCGCCTTGGCATCCTTGAGACGGAAGAGCTCGAGCCTTGCTTCCATGATAGCCTTTTCCGCCTTTCGTACTTGCGAAGCGAGCTCGGGGACCCTATCCGTGAGCTTCTGAAGCTGGCGCTTCAGAGCCCTCGTCTCGGCGTCGGAGTTGCCGACAGCCAGCGCAGCATCCGGGTGCGCATCAATGTCATCCTGGATACGTCGGATGCGACGGTAGAGTTCCTCTGCTTCACGGCGGTCGCGTCGGTCCAGGATGTCGTCCTCTTCGTGGTTCTTCTCATCCGTAAAGTCCATGGCGTCAAGCAAGATTTGTTTCTCCTTAATCTTCTTCCTGAGGTCATCCAGCGTCAAGTCATCGTTGGAGCCGACGGAAGACGTCGCCGGAGATTCGGGCCGGGGCGAGCCACCCCCAAGCCTCCTCCGAGCGCTAGACCTGTACCCAAAGTCCTCGTCGTCGTTCCTGAACACTGTGGCATCCTTGCGTCCGCCTGCAGCCGGGCTAGGGCCGCCTCGGAATGACCGATTCTTCATATAACTGACGCCAGTCTTTTGGGGTAGCAGGGCGGCACCAGAGTTCTTGCGAAAGTCGGACTCTTCATGCAACATTGATTTCAGGGTGCCGATGGATTGGCTGAAGTTGCGAGTAGAGGGAGGAACGAGCTCTGGAGGCAGCACGTTGGGCATGGGGTATCCGTTCAGCTTTCGGTAGATCAGATGCATGGCAACGGCGAATTCATCCAGATTCAGGCGGCCCTTGTTGCCGTGGTCGGCCAAAGTCCAAACTCTCTCCAGATCAGGCTTCTCGAGACCGCTTTGGCCAAAGATCTCAATGGCCTGGTCGCCACCAATGAAGCCCTTGTTCAGGCCATCCCAAGCTTTGAACAAGGCGTCATATCTGGTCTTCTCTTCTTTGGTGATCGCCCACGGGATGACAGCATTGCCCTGAAGACCAGCAGTGGTATAAGAACCGGCTTCGCGGCCCGCCTGAGGCATCATGCGAGCCTGCAGCGCGTCGATATTAGGCAGCCCAGACGCGGGGGCATTGACGAGGCCCCATTGACCTGGACGTCCCGTAGGCTGAGCATTCAACGGCGCCACCATGCCGCCAGCAGGACCGCCGAATCCACTGGGCATAGGGGGCAATGGGGGAAGAGGGCCATTGTATCCCGTTGGCTGGGGGTTTTGCAAGCCAGAGTAGCCGGTCGGCTGAGGCTGGAGTCCTCCAAAGCCTTGCTGCTGCGCCCCGGGGAAGCCTGTCATCTGTGCCTGGAGAAGCTGAGAGTTTGATGGCGGCAGCGGCTGCGGCTGTTCAATAGTGGGCACATTGCTCGCTTGGCTCGAAGAGGGGCCTTCATCCGCAACACTAAAGCCAATGATGTCGACCATGCTTGACACCTCATTTTTGACATGCTCGGGAAGGGCAGGCGGCAATGTCTTTCCCGTAAGCTTCAAGTTGCAAAGGTACATGGCAAGGGCGAATTCGGGAAAGTAGAGCTGTCCCGCTCGCGTGGTATCAGCCAATGTCCTAGATGGCCCCTTGTTAGTCGGTTGCCAGCTTAGGGGCGGTGAATTCAACCAAAAAAAAAAAAAAAAAAAAAAAAAAAAAAAAAAAGCTCCTTACCAGATGTGCGACAGGGTGTCGCCGTCCAACTTGGACCGCAGCAAAAGGTCCCTGGCTTTTTCTCCCGACATTGTCGCCGAGCCATCTCCCACAGCAGATTTGAACAGCGTTTCGAACTTTGCCTGATCCGACGCCGTGATGAAAGACAGCCTGATGTTGGGGATCTTGCTCTTGGTCTTTTCGCCTCTTCGCCCCTGGGGCTTGGCCGTGCCACCGGTCTGGAAAGACGCAGCCATTTCTGTAAAACCGGTGGGCTGCGGCTTCATCGGAGGAGGAGAGATTGTCGAGCCAGAAAGCTGCTGCGGCGGCGGCACCTGCTGCTGAAGCTGAAGCTGAGGCTGCTGCTGCTGCTGCTGCTGCTGCTGGAACTGGGGAGGAATCGACGGCATTGGCGGGGCGGCCGATGTCTGGAATTGCTGCGGCTGAACTTGCCCCGGGAATCCCGTATACTGCTGCTGCAGCGGCTGTAGAGACGGTTGGTAGCCCGTCGGCTGGGCTTGCAATGGATACCCGGTGTATTGCTGCTGCAATGGTTGCTGCAGCGGCTGCTGTCCGAATGCAGTGGGCTGCGGCGCGAAGGGGCCCGGCTGCTGCTGGCCGGCCCCGAGATTGTTAAAGGAGCCGCCATACTGCTGCTGCTGCTGCTGCGTCCCCGGACGAGGACTGTTGCCTCCTAAGAAGGCGTTCGAGTTGGAATACATGGCGAGGCCTTTGAAGGGGGCTCTCGAGACCGGACGCTCGGATGTCGGGTCTTTTCCTCAGGAGGCTCAAAACGGGGGGGGGGAAGGAGGAGCGCGAGAGCTCCGCAGCTCGATAAAGACGCAGGCAAAGAGCGACGACGAGAGAAACGAAGAAAAAAAGGTCAGCGAGCGGAAAAGGGGGCAGAATTGAACTCCAAAACAAGAAATCAGGCGTCAAACAGAGGCAAACAAAAGAAGACGGATAAAAAGACTCAAGGGTGGTGATGACGAAGCTCGCGCCAACTCCCGCCGGTGATGCCAACGTGCTAGTGGTAATAGGTTTGATTTATCGAGGCACAGGTGCGAGGAAGCGCCCGCAGAAGAGGGCCCTCTCTCTCTCCGTTGGGGCTGTGGCTAGTGGCTAGTGGCTAGTGGCTGGGGGGCTGGGCAAATTGCGTGGCTAGGCGGCAAGGGAAGCGCCCCACGGTTTGCTGTGGCGTCGCTCCATCCCGTATTAGGGAATTCCCGGCACGTTTCCTCTCGGGCACAAATGCCCAAAATAAAACCAACAACACGGACAGAGCGGCATTCTACTATTAAAAGTTTGGTATATTTCGAGCTTCCAGGTTCTATGTTTCCTTCCAATTCTGCGTTGGACCAAAAAATGAATAAATGCAATGGGTATCAATTCAATCAATGCATCGAGCATGTAAGCCGGTAAGCAAGCAAGCCAAGCAATCCAAATGAACATTCCAAAAACGCCGGGTTTGAACACGCTGCTGTCTCCCTGCCTCCTCATCTCTTTCACCCCAGTCGATTCCCTCTCCCCTGTACCATCTCGAGGAGCCGCATTTCTTTGTAATTTCTACCACGGCCGGGGGTGGCCCTGTTTCTTTCTTTTCTTTTCTTTTCTTTTCTTCTTTTTGCTTTCTTCGATTCTCATTGCCTTCCCTCTTCCTCAATGCCATCCGTCGCATCGCCGAGAAGGCTCTGATATCTCCCCATAAGTAAGCTTATCTCGGCGTCGTAGCCATCGGAAAGCAAAAAACTGTCTTCCGGTGCCGGGTTGCTCGTCTCTTCTGCGGCTGGAGCGCCAGCCCACCCTGGCCCCTTCTCGGGGGGGCTCTCCATCTCCAAAGGCGTCGCTATGCCCGCGTCGCTATTAGAGCTGGTCTCTGTCGTTGGGCTGCTAGCGCCATCGCTCGAAACAATGGAATAAGGCCGCATGATAGCCTCGTTGGAGTCCTTGCCCGAGCGAGGTGCTGATACGATGACCTTCAAGGTTTCCGAGCCGTGGTTTGAAGTCGAGGGCCCTCGGCGTAGGGAGGGGCCGGCAGCATTTTGAGATTCAAGCTCCTTGCTGGCAAGGCCTCCAAAGTCGACTGAGAACGTGCCCTCTTCTATCTCGCACTTTTTCAGTGCCTGGTTGGCCACTGCTTTTCCAGAGCGGTGCCTTTCGCGATGCATCGTTTGGTTTCTCTCGAGAACTTGGTTCAGGGCCGTGACTGCGGCATCCCATTCGTCACTTAGTCGCTGGACAAGTGGCTTATCTACATTCACCGGAGCTTTTTCATGTTTTATTTTGTTGAACAAGCCCGAAGAACGGCGCGGCGGTACCCCCGGCACGTCGACTTCGGCAGATTTCTGTATTGTCTTGGCAAGTTCCACATCCGAGAATGCGGAAAAGTGCCGGATTGTCGTGTTGCCCTCGATGCGTTTCACCAGATGCCAGAAATTGGAGAGGTTGAAGTCATTGCCCTCGCAATCCAACGTATGTAGCGTTTGATTACCCGAGATGGCTTCGGCAAGGTCCCCTATGTTGATATTAAGCATCTGGCTCCTGACGCGCAGGTGTTCGATCCGCTTGTTGAACTTCATGCCGCTCAATGATTTCGAGAACTCCCTGCCGAGTCGGCCTTCGTCAAGCTTAGAGTCGTATCCGGATATATCCAAGAAACGGATGGTCTCGTTCCTAGCAAAGAGATCTGAAGCTGCTTGGCAAGCCACGCTGCTAACAGCATCTGGCGTGGCGCAACCGGCCAAGCTTAGGCACTCAATTGTCTTGTTGATGGTCAATGCGCGCATCAGCTTGACGAAACTGGCCTCGTAGCTAAATTCAATCATCTGCATGAATAAACTCCAAGGTCCGTAGCCAGAGGCAAGTGCGTCGCAGAGGCTCTCGATGCCATTGTCCAGTCGGTTTGCGTTTATGTGAACCGTCATATGCCGCGCTTTGCCCATGCTGAAAAATAGTTGGGCAACTTGACTTCCGGTGAGACCACAATTGTTAAGGCGGATCAGTTGCAACTCTTGCGACATGGGGGATTCCATATATCTTGCAAGAGAAATCACAGTCGTATCATTGAGCTATGCACGGTTGCTGGTTAGTTGCCGGAACGGAACCTTTTTCTTCTTCTTTGGCTTACGTACCACTATACCAGAAAGATCCAGCTCTTGGAGAGCCCAGCTACTGAGTGCACGCTCAGCGAAGAGCGGCTCTTCCGATACGAGCCTGGTATTGCCCGATATGTTGAGCTTCTTGATATTGCGGAGTTGCCGAAGTGTATAGGTAATGGTATCAAAACCAACAGTCCCACTGTTGTTGGACGTATCGATCCATTCGATGGTCTCGGCTTGGCCTGCAAGGCCGGCCCAAAGCTTGGTGAGGTCGACGTCCCCAAGTCCACAGTTGGACAGATCGAATTTTTTCATATGCACATCATCCAGTCCAAGGACATTTGCTAGATTGATTAATAGTTAATAACCGGCATAATGGAAGAAAAAAAATGCTCTCTCTCTCTGCCCCCCCCTTTCTCCCTTTCTTTCCGTCTTTCTTCTTTTTTCATTTTTTTTCCATTTTATTGGGGAGGGAGGGGGGTGGGTGGGTGAAAGGGGCAGGACGGGGTTGTCAAATGTCAAGCGCCTACCTATCTCGGCCACATCGCATGGGGCAATGGGATTGCCGGACATGGAAATGCTATGACAGTGGCATAGCTGTGTCTTGAGCAGCATGGACAAGGGCCGAATGATTTCGGAGCTCATCTTGCGCATGGCGGATTGGTTGATAGACCCCCGGCCAGTTTGCGGTCTCTTTGGGCGTAGCAGGCCGACAGTATTCGCAAGGTCAATATTCCGTATGGATTCGGACGAAAATAGCAGAGCGTGAATCTCTTGCTCCAAGATGGGAGCTTGAATGAGAATCTGGTAGTAATCATCCGGTATTCTTACCCCTGGTACGTTGTCAGCAGTTGGTTTGAAGTAATCGGGATCTGTGCGCGCAAGTACCGCTCAAGGATGTGTATACCACGGCGTCCCCGTATTGCGAGTAGTCGTTCTTCGTAGCCAGCGACGAAAGATCAACGTCTCGGAATGACAACGCCTTGAAGAAGCTATTATATCTCAATGCCCGAAACACGGCCAGGAGCTGAAGCGGCGAGTATTCCGAGTCGTCGGAAGCAAGCAGTCGGAAAGCCGGCTCTGAGGGGGTGTACCATTCGATTGTCCAGGCCGGGATTTGCACATTGAAGGCGACGCAATACGCTTGGAGACTCATCTCGAGGCCGCCCAAATCATTCCCTGACGTCAACTGAAGAGGCGCTGGAAGACCCTTGATCTCGAAAATGGCATGCTGGAGGTTCTGCGGCCACATTGGCTTCAGAACACGATCAATCTTCGTCAGGGCTTCGATAATCCGGCGGTAATAGGTGCTTGCCAGGTCGAGACGAGTTTCGCGGCCAAACGGCAAGCTATTTATAGAAGTAAAATATATTTAGAAAGAGGTCAAATCAAGCCAATGATCAGAGAGGTCGTCGATATAGTCACTCACCGAAAGCTCATCGAAAATCTCTGTTCATGAGATGATACCGAGGCCTGGAAACGGATCAAGGACACTGTCCCAAACGCCGACGTCTTCAACCGCAGGTCACCCGGCAAAGTCGAATAATCGGCCTTGAGGATTTCGACAAGATAGCACAAGAAGGGCCCAATGGCAAGATAATACGTCGAGGTGTCTATGACATCCTGAGATTCATCCGCAGCCGCCCCTTTCTGAGCTGCCGCTACGGCACGTCTTGTCACAGGGAAGATCAAGCTCTGGGGAGCGCTATCGGCAGCCGTCTCGGCAGGCTGCATGGTATGATTGATGCGGATCTTGATATTCTCTGGAACGGTCGTATGGATTGGGTTCCTCCTCATCCTGGCCTTGTAGGCCTGCTGAATGTCGGCCAGCCAATCATCCTTTTCTTTTGGGAGGGCAAAGTGGAAGTGCGCCCTACAGGACGCAATCTTGGGAGGTTTTGAGAACCACCACACTTCGATGCCAAACCGGGAGCCCGAGGATTCTTCGTTAAAGACGGCAATGACGGAGCGAAGGGGGATGTCCAGTCGAATCTCCCCCGACGCAGATTTGCTGCTCATGGACTGGGGAGAGTGGGCGCCTTTCCCTTGGCCCCCCGTCTGGGTCAATTGCGGGAAGATACCCCTAGCAGCTTCCGCGCTTCCAAACTTCACCAACGAATGATCTGTCAAGACGAGGTAATCAGATCGGGCTTTCAGGAGAGAAGAGTCCGCCTTTAGCCAGCCATATCGAATCATTTCCATCGAGGTGAAGTGGGGTTCCACAGGGCTGCCAGGAGATTCCGAGGGCGTAGTGCTGACAGACGAGTCTCGGGAAACTCTCCTCTGCAGCCTTTCAATCATCGAACCCGAGCCCGGTGGCGTCTTTTGCATCTTCCGCGCCGAAGACCCGGACCTAGATGGCCCACTAGACACCGAGTCTAACGAGGAGCTACTCATCGAGCGAAAGGCCTTGGCCAAGGTACGAGATTTTTTGCTCTCAACAGGCTCCGGCGACTCCCCGTTAGGATGGGCATATTGGTATGGGGATAGAGATCCTGTCGTGCTCGAGTTGGAGGACCTCCATTTCCATTTCTCGGTTTTTATTGCGGACTTCATTATGATGGCTTAAGTGTGGAAACCCAACGGGAAGCTGAGGAGCAGACTCTCGGGAGATCTCAGCTAAACCTGCCAACCATAGGAGAGAGAGAAATAGAGGGGCCGATGGGATCAGATTTTTGAGGCTTGGAAAAGTCGGAATGCCCTGTCGTGAGTCTCAGCGGGTTCGAGTGCCAGGAAAGAGGGCGTGCTGCAGCTCTCTCCAGCAATGGACCGATGTCTCAGCCCACTTGCGGTAAGAAAGGTAGATGGATAAACCGACAAGACAAAGTGACATATGCCTTTTTTGTCTTTTTTTTTTTGTCTTTTTTTTTTTTTTGTCTTTTTTTTTTTTTTGGCACTCTAGACAACGCGTTCAAGCAGATGCTGAGGCCCTGAGATGCCGTCTCAAACCCAGGCAAAGGCGAATTTGGACCGCAGGGCGGCGCCTGAGTCGCTCAGGAGACAGCGCAGGATGCACCTCCCGAGCAGATGGGCACCAAATAGGCGGTAGGAATGCGCTAGGGAGAACGCGAAGCCGTAATCCGCTGGGCAGGAGAGAAAGTCGGCCAAAGAGATGTCGTCGGGTCTGGTTCTCTGCAGGAGAAATTTGTGAAAAAAAAAAAAAAAAGAAAAGAAAAGAAAAGAATAGAAAAAGAAAAAGAAAGCAAGCAAGGAAGAAAGGATGAAGGAAACTGAGGCCGTAATGAGTATTCCGTGACGGATGCGATGAAGTTTGAGATTTCTGCGCGCCAGGCAAGCTGCTGATGCAGGCGGGTTGCTCGGGGCTGGCAGGCTTTTTTTTTCAGTTACGGATTCATCTGGGTAAGTGAGATGGACATGGGCGAACGAAATCCGCAAGCGTTTTTTCGTTTTTTTTCCCCCTTCTTCTTTTGCTTCAGGTGCCAACTCCAATTCGGGCAGCTCGCCACAAACGCACGCGACAGAATTCGCAGCAGAGCAATCCGCAACAATATCGCGCACGGCTACAGAAGGGACAAGATGTCATGAACAGAAAAAGGAATGGGGAAAGAGGGAGAAAAAAAAAACTCGTCGCCTCTCGCCGTCTCCGTCTCGATTGTACAGTAGCAGTGGACGAATCGAATCGCTCTGCTTACTGCGCGGCCACCGTCCGTCCAGCGGTCTGGCCCGTTGTCACACAATGAAGAGAAGAAGAGAAGAAGAATAAATCACTCGATTAAAAAAAAAAAAAGGCAATAGGGGCTGAAAATAGGCTAGAATGGAAGAAGAGGGCGAAAAGCTGGAGGAAGAGAGAAAGAGAGAGAAAGAGAGAGAGAGAGAGAGAGAGAGAAATACGAAGGTGTGCCCGCACAGGGAGACGGGCGTGTGATATTTCCATGAGCTCCTCCCGCATTGACTGGCGGGTTCCAGGCACGACCATCAAGGCAGCTGGATGACGAGACCAAAAGGACAGCCAAGCATCCAAGCATCCGCCGCATGGGGCAGCAGGAATAAGGAAATGGCACCCCCCTCTCGAGTTTGAAACCGCGTATTTGGTACCATCCAAGGGTTAGACGGGGGTTCCGTCAGCCCGCGACGGGGATGCTTTGGGGATTCACAACAGAGCGTCATCGGCACGGCGATGCCTCGGGGCTGCTGGAATCTCGATCTCGCCGCGCAAAAAAAGAAAAAAGTCAATTGACGTCCTTGCGCGCTCGTGCTGCTCACTTTGTAGATGGTGGCTCGCCGGCCCATGAAAGCGTGGCCATCCATGATCCCCCCCCCCCTTGTTGTCCCAGGGACCAATCGTCCGCCGCAGGAGGTGACTTAGTCTCGCGGATTTAGATTCGCGCTGAAGCTAGAACTGCAAGACCCCGTATTCTCCCATCCAAGATTCGTCATGCCATGCCGACTAGATGTTTGTCTGTATCTGAGACTCGGAAGTTTTTTTTCCCTTTTTCTCTTCTTTTTTTTTTTTTTTTTTTTTGATCGTGACTAGTTGAGTACTTGAACGCACCTTTGAGAAGGGCTGCTGCTGCTCCGTCATGAGTATGGCCTCTTTGGAGGCATTGTCTTCGCCCTGTTGCATTCTCTTCATTAATCTTCATCCCAATCAACACCGGATCTATGTAAGCCTACTCCAATGCATGATTTTTTTTTTGGTTTTTGTTTTTCTCTCTCTCGTGCTCTTTCATCATTGTCACACCCACCCCATCTCGTCGAGGACCAGCATTGTGTATCCCCGGCGGAGCCGTAGCGCCTCATTGACCGGGGGGGTCCGAGAAGCTGGGGGGCTTCAAAAATTACACGCAATGATCATCACAGTCCCTCCAATTTCTGATCGCTAGGAGTTTCTAGCGTCTCCAGCACCTGGTTAGCACGCAATAATATTCCGTGCTCCATATGTCATCTGCAGATACGCCCGCAGTTCTCGTCGTGCTAAATTGCCGTGCGCGCTCTGTTCAAGTACATACATGCTCTCTCGAACTCGTCGTCGAGCTCTTCTGCTCTGCTTCCCCAGGCGCCTGGAACCCGGCTGGCAGTAGCTCATGGGGCCGGAGGTTGGTAAGCTTTGGGTCATTAGGGCCGTGGAATACGATTACGGGCGGCGTCTTTCTATGTAGATGCGATGCAATCGGTGCCGTGTTGCTCCGTGCCTCTCGTATGCCGGACGTCAGCTGCCGAAATGGTGCTTCTTCGCAACGCACAACTTCCCTGATTGGGGACAGTCCGCAGAGCGACACAACTTTTAGGTAAGGTATGCAGCAACAAATATGCAAGTACCTAAACATTGGATTATAATCAACGCCTCAGCAGGTAATTAAGGTACCTTAGTGCTCCGTGCTGAGTAGATCAATACTAGGTACCTATTAAGGTAGGTACTATAGGTATACTGCTGCTACCTTGGGCAGTAGGCCAGCAAAGGCCATTTCGTTTATCGTTATAAAAAGATGGACGGAGTTAATATATATATATATATATATATATATATATATTTAGGAAACTAACCCGCTTTTATTAAGGATATATTTAAACGAGTGGGGATCAAAAGGGAAGAAACAAACGGCTATCCATCAAACGCAAAAAAATATGCCATACACGCCCTTTTTCACACGGCTGTCAAGGTATTTTGTATGGGATTATGTGGAAGGCTGTAGGGGTGCGTACCAGGTATAGTACCTAGTACCTGGTATAGCTCAAGCTACGGAGTACAGGTAGGTACCTTAGCACCTTATAATCGGGCTTTTGTGGGGCAACATCGTTATAGGCATCATCATGATGCAACCAGTAGCAGCAATTTTTTTTTTTTGGTTGCAGAAACAATCTTGCGTTCTCGTCGCTATATGCAGAATGATCGGAATACGCATAGAGTACGGAGTACCTTATTGAGTACGGAGTATTGAGTACGGAGTATTGAGTACGGAGTACGGAATACAACCAGGTCCTGTTGCAAGCAAGTCTCTTAAGCGCCCGGATGATCAATCACTCATCATCTGCGCCGGGCACGTTGTACCTGATGGTGGCATGACGTATATGCATCCTTTCCCATTCAGCCGCCTTTCCCTGCCGTGCACATCTGCCCATCCAGAGGCACCATCCCGGACTCGTGGCGCGGTCGAGAACCTTGTCGAGCGATGTAGCGCGACTTGTGAGATGGATGATGGCCAGTGAACAAACAATGAGTGAGCAGCCCGGATCATCCGTTCTGCCGACGTCTGCCGGCCGGCCATTGGTGGCCTTTCGTTGAGGGTGGGCCCAGCTCAACGGCAGAATTACCTGTGAATTGTCTCTCCGCCAAAATTTCCTACCTGGGATCAAGCTTGGTCTTTTCGAACAATCCTCGAGGGCGGGCGTGTCAGAGCTGCCGCGGAGCGTTGCAATCGGCTCCAGCCTCGTCGCTACCAAAGGCACTGCTGTTGCAGGCCGGTTTTTTTTTTCTCTTCTCTCCATCGCCGCCGAGCTGTACTTGAGTAGTTGTCCTTGAGCCGTTGCTCCGCGCCCCCGGCATCGTCCCACCCTTGGCACGATAAATATCGGCACAAACGCCGGATAGACGTATATACCATACGCTGCGAGGCCCCATTGGAAGGTCTTTGTCCCTTTGCTCATCTTCGCATCGCCGCCATGGCTGCCAAAATAGACGAGGGCGTGTTTGCCCGCCAATACATTGACTACATCTACGTTCCCGCCGCTCTCCTCGTCGTCGGCACCGTGATTGTCAAGAGTGACTGGACGCCATATGCCGCTCTTGTGGCCGTTGTCCTCGGCACGTACAACTACTTCAGCTTCCGTAAGTGGCGTCAACATCACATGCTTTTCGTGTGCATTGGCTCTTCGGGAATTGAACTAACTAACCCGTTCCTTTCTGCAGAGATCAAGAAGGTGCTGAAGCCGGATGTTTTCCAGGAATTCCCGCTCCAGGAGAAGACCATCATTTCCCACAACGTGGCCATGTAAGTGCGCGCTCGACGATATTTTGGGCCAAGTTTGCGCTACGTCTAACGGCCGAAATGTCTAGCTACCGGTTCAAGCTGCCCTCGCCGCGGAGCATTCTTGGCCTCCCCATCGGCCAGCACATCTCCATTGGCGCCAACCTTGCCCAGCCTGATGGAACCGTCAAAGAGGTCGTTCGATCTTATACCCCAATCTCTGGCGACCACCAGCCTGGGTTCGTCGACCTTCTTATCAAGTCTTACCCCCAGGGCAACATCTCGAAGCATATGGCGTCCCTCCAGGTTGGCCAAACTATTCGCGTTCGCGGCCCCAAGGGCGCCTTTGTCTATACCCCCAACATGGTCCGGCACTTTGGCATGGTTGCTGGAGGCACGGGCATCACCCCCATGCTTCAGGTTATCCGCGCCATTGTTCGTGGACGTGCTGCCGGCGACAAGACCGAGGTCGATCTGATCTTTGCCAATGTCACCGCCCAGGACATTCTTCTCAAGGAGGACCTTGACGCCCTTGCCAAAGAGGACAAGAACATCCGTATTCACTATGTGTTGGACAAACCTCCGGAAGGCTGGACCGGCGGCGTTGGCTTTGTCACCACCGACATGATTACTGTGCGTTCCCCCCCAAAAAAAAAAAAAACACCTCGAGTTAGTACTGACAGCGGAATCAGAAATGGCTTCCTAAGCCCGCTAGCGACGTCAAGATCCTCCTCTGTGGCCCTCCCCCCATGATCAGCGGCCTGAAGAAGGCCACCGAAAGTCTTGGCTTCGCCAAGGCCCGTCCTGTCAGCAAGCTCGAGGACCAAGTCTTCGCTTTCTAAATAAAAAAAAAAGGTTATGCATTTCCCCATATTTTCTGGAAAGAAGCATTATGGTGCGATGATCTATAATGAACAAACTGGAGCGGGTTCATAGACGGCTCGCTCAAAACATGTTATCATGGCTTCATGCGCTTGTGGTAATATCGCAAGAGAGCAAATACATGGGTCGGCCAGTTGGTAGAAACACACGAAAATTAAAGGGTACCTTGAATAGAATACACACCACACATGACCACTGACGCATGAGAAGAGTATCTGCTTAGTGCATCTTTAATGTCAATTATGTTGATTCCCACAGATCCCTGAGCTACCATCTTCATCTTAAAAAAAAAAATCTCGCTATATTCCCTTCTTCCCTTCTTTTTGGGGGGGCGAATCCCTGTTTATCAGATGAAGCTCAAGGTACCTAGGTACCTTAGTACTAAGTATCTGAGTTAGTGTACATGTACAAACTCTGTGTATCCCAATCGTTCTTTTCACCACTATTGAAAAAAAAAAGAAAAAAAAAAAAAAAGAAAAGAAAAAAGGAAAAAAAAAAAAAGAAAACAAAAAAAAAAGAAAACAAAAGAAAAAAAAAGAAAAGAAAAAAGAGAGAGAGAGAGAGAGAGAGAAAAGAACAATTATAATTATCATTCGTCATCGTCATCCGCCGCTGCCGCGCCATCATCGTCTAATTTGGCATGACCCGGCTCTGCATCCTCATCCTCTTCGTCACTCTCGGCAATCACTCGACCTCTACGGGTTCGCTTGGACTGGTTTCGAGGCGCATCAATGTCTTCGTCGTCGTCTCTTCCGCCACCGCCTTCCTTCTCATCGTCGTCCATGTCCATCTTGTCGCCAGCATTTTCGTCAGCTTCGGAGAGAGGTGTATCGTCTCTCTCCAAGTTCTTCTCCGCACGCTCCAGGGCGTCGTCATCATAGTTGTTGGCTTCTTCGTCAGAGTCAACGACGATTTCGGCAGACTTGAACTTGGAAGACTCCCGCTTCGTGAGGCGGCGTCTCTTCTTGGTGTGGCTCTCTTCCTCGGAGCCCTCGTCGTCCTCCGCACCGGCCTTCTTCTTTCTGGACGACCTCTTGGGCTTGCCCTCGCCGGCTTGCCCTCGCGGCGCTGGCCTGCGCTTCCGTTTGACCTTTTCTCCGGTCTCTTCATCGGTAGTCATCTCCGCTTCCAGTCGCGCACGTTCCTCTTCAGCTCGTTGCTCCGCTAGCAGCCTATCGCGCGCCACAATAGCCTCGCGTTCTTTCCTAATCTTCTCCTTTCGCTCTCGTTCTTTCTCTAAGGCGGCCAGCCGCTCTTCTTCACGCCTCTTCATCTCAGCTTCTCGCTGTTGTTTAGCCGCCAAGATCTTCTCCTTGTTCTTCTCCTCCCACTCTTTCTGCTTTCCAAGAGCTCTCTCGAGCTGTTTACGGAGCGTATTGCGGGCCATGTTGGCACGTTGCTCGACATCATGCTTGGGGTAAGGCGTCTGGGGATGGGCTGCAATCTTGTCTAATGACTCGATGGCGGCTTCGAGGCCCTCAGACGCCTCTTCCAGCTGGTCAGCCGTCCGTCTGTTTTCGGGCAGTGCTTGGATCGTTGTCACGAGCTGGATCTGAACAAAGGCAACGTTGAACTGGTAGTGTATTTGGTCCGGAGCCACTTCAAGTGCCTGCGAGTCCGAGTCAGCAACAACGCTATGGCTGGCAAGTGCCAATGTAGCAGGGCATGCTTTACCTTCTTGGCGCATTCGAGTGCTTTGTTGTAAGAGTCTAAGTCCCGGTCCGCTCTCCCTCGGTTTAACCACGTGCGGCCAAGACATGAGAGGATGACCGGGTCGTTTGATTTACCCTCCTTCGATAGGGCTATCTCGTAGTGCTCGATGGCTTTGGAGAACTGCTTCAGCTCGGCAAAGATATGCCCCAAATTGACGTATAGATGAGAATCTTTGACCGTGTCCCGAACTTTGTTGAAAATGGAGAGGGCCGTTTTGTAATCCTTCTTATCCTCAACGAGAGCAATTGCAATGCCTTGAGCGGCATAGGCGTTCTTCGGGTCCAGCGACAAAGCTTTCTCGAAAAACTCAACAGCTTTGCAATACGTCGCGCTTCTCTTCTGCTTCTCTTGCTCCGTTTCACGACGCATTTCTCTCGCCTGCAGGAGATACAGGTTACCCATTCCAACCAGGGCATATCTGTCGTGCTTGTCGTAATTCTGGAGTGTATGCTTGTAATGGCGGAATTCGTGATCTTCTGCGATATTGGTAGGGCGCTTTCTGGAGTGGACTTTTCCAAGATACCATCCGTAGAGAGCTCGAACTTCCAGGTCGGCAGTATTCTCTTGGTATAACTTTGCCACAGCATCCGGGCCTTCCTTGTTGGGGTTTCTCCGAAGTTTGATGTACGCAAGCCGTGTGCGGGCGTCGGTATAATCGTCATGGCGGTTTAGCAAGCCCTCATATACCTCAACAGCCTTGTCTGCCAGCCCACGAGCCTCATAGCTTCGGCCAAGGTTGAAGCTGATGGTCGTCACCAAGGCGTCAGTATCCATCGTGGGATCCTTCTCACCCACTCTCATGCATGCGCCTAGTGCGGCTTCGAACAGCTCACTGGCAAGATCGTGCTTCTCTGCCTGAGAGTGGAAGCAGCCAATGTTGTTCAGCAGCTGAGGCGGAAGAAACTTGCGAAGAGCTGCCTGAAGATCGGCCTCGGGCACATCGGTTGGGCGCTCTGGCTCTGGAATCTGCTCCATCTCAAGCTGCTCAACTTGCTGAAGACACTGCAGAGCCTTTTCAGGGCTTTCCGTTTCGTATAGACGGGCCAGGTTTAGGAGGACAGAAGCGTCTGGCGATAGAGCCTTCTTCGGATCCTTCCAAGAATTCCTGACACCCTCGAGCAGAGAAATTGCCTTTTTCATCTCGGCAGACCTATCCTCCTTGCTATCGTTGTTCTGACTAGTAAAGATTTCTTCGGCGTAGATGGTTCCCAGGAGGATCATAGCCTCGTGGGTTTTGGATTGCTGAATGATTTTTTCTAGCCTGAGCTTTGCTTCTCCCAAATCATTCTTCACCACAGAAAGCTGTGCAACACCAAACTTGGCGGGGAGATAGCCAGTCTCAGTACCTCCACGAGCGTCATCGGCGCGGCGATAGTAGTCGCTGGCACGCTCTAAATCGCCGTTGTAGTGGGCCTTCCTCGCGAGCAGATACCATCCGTCACTGGCCACGGCGTTGACATCAGTATACTGAATGGCCTTGTGAGCCAGCTTATCTGCATTGTCCCACGCTTTTCGAGATAGGAAGTAGCTCGCAAAGGTGGAGCAGGTGATGGGAACCTCTTTATCGAGCTTAAAGGATTTCTGAGTGTATTCGATCATGGACTTTTTGTAAAGCTTGAGGAATTCGTCGCTGTTGACCGGAACGTGGCCGCTAGCATCGAGGTAGTACAGGCCAAGGAGAATGTTGGGAACCTTGGAGTCGGGGTTGATTTCCAGACATCTCTCCCACGCTGCCTTGGCATCGTCTTTGAACCCAAGTTGCCAGAAACAGCAGCCAATGCCGATACGAGGATCGGGGTCTACCAGATCAGGCCTCTTCTGAAGCACGTCCTGGTAGGCAGCCAACGCCTCGGGGTACTTGTGCATAGAGAAAAGGGTGCGGGCTTTCCCCATCAGGGCCAGCATGTTCTTCCCCTGAGAGACTCGAAGTGCGTCATCAAAGGCCTTGGCAGCGTTCTTCAGAAGCTCGCTTTTCTCCGTCCCCAGGCCTCCCGCAGTCTTTGATGGCCCCTGAAGCGAGGCTCTGAGAAGGAGCAACACTCCACGAGCAAGAAAGATGGGTGGGAAAGACGGGTTGAGGCGCGCAGCGTCATTCAGGGACGACGTCGCAAGCTGGAGATAGTACTCTTTGGTCTTGGTCTCTGACGCGCGAACGCCATCGGGCGCAACACGAGGGGCTTCTCGACTTTTCCAAAGGTACATCCAACAGAGACAGCATATCATGCTGACCTTATCGCGTGGGTTGCCGCTCTGTATGGCGTTGCCGCCTCGAATCAGCATTTCGATGGCGTGGTCGATTTTCCGCTGCTTCGCATATGCCAAAGCGACAGTCATCCAGTATGTCTTTGCCGCATGCTCGTTTTCAAACAGGGTACACAGTTCGGTCGGATCATCAACAAGGTCTTCGAGATCGATTTCGACCGCCTCGTCTTCTTGGTCGCCCTGGACGGGGATATCGATGGCGGAGGGAATATCGGAGAATCGGGTACTCTTAGGGGCTCTTGAAGCATCCCCATGTGCCGCGCCGTTGGCTGCACCGTTCTGAAGAGCCGCCATGGCTAGGAATTGGATGCAATGCCTGTGAGAAAATCGGGATTGCTTAAACGTCGGGCGAAATCGCAGGAACGCGTCCGAGAAGCTAGTGCTGCGCCTCGGAGGTGACTACCAGCAAGGATCATCAGTTTTCCCTATATCATGGCAGCTATCGCCAGCCGAGTGCGGATGGGTTGGTGGCCGCGAGTCGAGAGGCGGTTGCCAAAAAGCTGGATATGGCGACGGGGAGTCTTGGGAAGAGTTACCACGACGAGGCGAGCCAGAAAATCCATTGCATTAAGGTACCTAGCTCGGAGGTGGCCAGGGTGGTCCGTGCGCTCCGCAACGCAGCCTGGTTGGCCGCACTAACATTATACGGAAGGGAAATGCTAGCCAGCACCCTAAATCTTAGTACTATCCAGCACACACCCCAAGGTACTAAAATAAAGTATAATAGCACTGCAAAATTTCAAGTACCTTAGGGTGCGCTGACTCAGAAATTATGCAATAAGTACAGGTACTTTTAAGAAATATTAAAAATATGATTTATTAAATAGAATATAAAGGAAAAATAAAATAGAAATATTATTTTATTATTTTAATTAAAAGCTATATATTTCTTTCTTTTATAGTGTGCTTATTTTTATAAAAAAAGGGCAGTGCTTAATCTTATGTTATTCTTTATGTAGCTTTTAGTAACTCCCACTGACATTTAGGGTGCTAGCTAGCATTTCCCATACGGAAGCCCTTGGAGCCTATCAACGGATAGATTCATCAACCAGCTTCCTCTTATGAAGAAGACGATTTCACATGACAGCTGTCTTATGCCTCGTCTTCTTGATATGAAGCATGAATCCCTCCCCAGAGCAATGCCCCTATGCTCCACGCGACCTACCAGAGTTCTTCCTGAGCCCCCCCTGAGCCCGACACATCGAGCCAAGTACCACGAGTACCACGTGTAATTTGATGACGAGTCCCATCTGCTCCGTCATTTAGTGCCTCAAAGCTTCCCCTGTCTCGAAAATTGCAAACGACGTCATTGTAGAAGGTAGTGAAGGGTTATCAGCAAACACTATTTGAGAGCTCTGCGTCCTCAGCCATTGGGCAGAATAAGGTTAAGCATGTAGATGCTACGAGAAACTTGCCCCGTAGGAGTAACACCTACACCACACCCCTCTATCCTCTCTATCGTCGTCACGAAACACCAAGAGAATGGATCGAGGGGACGAGACTCAAGTTGCGGACGGGCGCTGAGTGCTTTTGATGGTTTGTTGGGCTTCGCGAGAATTGGCGACTTGCACTTGGGAGAGCATCTCTTCATTTCCTGTCAGCTGCCAGCCAGATGGAGGCGTTTGTTTAGATAAGCTGCCTGAGGACTGAAGGCCACAAGGACTAAGGTTGTTAGAGCGAGTCAACCAAAGCTTCGTGATTTGCTCACTCTAACACTTGGCGGTTGACTGTCTAGTGTAAGCTCACACTGGGACTTGACTGATAACCGGTGACATCGCTGATTGCCTCGAATTTTTAACTCGCCAAGCGTGTTTGCAGTTATGCGGCTTTCCAGGGCAGAAGAGCAAGCTCGCTCTCGTCGCCAATCCGATTCCTGCCATGGATGGCACTGCCTCACTTCAGCTACACACTTTGGAATCATATTCTCCATTGTTGTCACCTTCCTCGTCCTATCCGTGCTGTGGATGTACTGCCTAGGAAAGGCGAGGATCTTACGCAAACAGGCCAAGCCAGATCATGTTTCTAGAAGAGAGAGAGTCAGACGACATCACCGCAGGCCAGAGAGCATTGCAAGGCCAGTATCGCACATAGTACAGCAGAGTCCCGTCTTTGGATATGGAATTGTTCAGCAACCTCCAATTTATTTCTTCACGGGACCCCAGGTCGTCCAAGCAACTGCACCACCACTTGGCTTCACAAATGCTCATATCTGCCTTCCAGAGGTAGCACATCCGCCACAGGGAACACAGTGTCTCGGCTACTCTGGCGTAGCAACGCCGAATCTCCCAAAGACGCAGGATTCCCGCCATGGGGTAGACCCGGCTGCTGATGATGGATCTCCATCGCATCATACTGCGTGGTGGCAACGGCTTTTTAGGGCCGTTAACCTACCTGTTGGAGGGGCATCGACAATTGCAAGCTCTCCATCTCCAGAGCCTCTGCAGAGCACCAACATCAATACCAATCATCCGGCTACACATCCGAGCTTTGAGAACCTTTCCTTGCAGCTCGACAACCAGGCAGAGAGAGAAAGCGTAGAACCACCAGCCAGAGAGCAAGACGAAACTTCATCCATGCTATGCAACCTCGACGCTTCTAGCGACTCTGCGCAGTCGATCCGGACCGACGTCGCTACGGTTCACAGTGACGATTTTGAAATGGCTCCCTGACGCTAGCAGTCTGTTATGATGGCGTCTCTGTGACGAGAAAGGCGGAGTGCCATCTCCTTGCCTGTAGTATGAGAATCGGGTGATTTGGCACTACTGCAATTCATTATCATTTGGGGGGGGGGGGGGGGGGGGGGGGGGCATATAAGGAGCTTTCGACGGCGTCCTTTTAATCTGTGGATGGTATATTTGAAGGTTAACATATGGTAGAACTCCCAGGTACCAGTCTGAAGACCTTCGTTAGTACTACACTTATTTACTCTGTCCTACCTACTACTGCTAGGTATGCAAATTTTTATCACGTCAAGCCTTGGACGTCACGGTTGTATAGCGTGGCTAATGGCAGTGGAGAGTCGACTGTGCATGTGTTACTCACTACAGAATGAAAATGGTCATGGATCTAAGAATTTGCCTTTGCAGGGCGATGCGATAATAATAATCATGTAGTACGTACTAGGCGCCTATCCATAGGTACCTTAGGCAGCATCGGTAAGGGGATGTCATTAATCCGTGACACGCTTGCCCAGGTAGGTACTATACCTTACCTGTTTAGTAGTTTCAGTATTCCGTAAAGGAAAACGCAAAGCAGAAGCAAATGCTACAGAGACGGAGAAGAATAGCAATCACTGCTGGAAAATGGGTTGAAAAAATGAATGAAAGAAAAAGTGAGCAGGTAATAACTTGGAAGTCCAGGTTGAACGCAGAAGATGACGCATCAAGCATTGGAGGCACGATACGAGGTACGGGACGAGGTACGGCACGAGGTACGGACATGGACCAAAGCGATGTACATGGTCCGTGCGCGCCGCCGCATCGTCATCAACCCGTTCGCAGGTCGTCTCTCGGCCTGCGCTCAGAAACTCGCCAGCCGCAGCCTCACGCACTCCGCTTCTGCCCACAGTCATCGTCGAATGCTCAGATCCCCCGTCCGTTGGCCGCAGCCTCCCTCGCTCGCTTTTTTTCCCCCAGAGAATGGCGACAGCGCTTCTGGCGACTTGCATCCCTTGATCTCGACCCCACGTCACTGCGGCTTAACCGACTCCGCCCCGCGCCACAGTTGTCCCAGCGCTCGTCGACGTCCAGGCACAGTCAGAGGCCATCCTGAGGCAATCCAACAGGGCCTCAGCTCCAGCCGCGCAGAAGCCCCAGGACCATATCCGCCGCACACAGACAGGGCCGCACCAAGGAGCCGTCGCCATGTGGAACGATGAGGACAACAACCCTTATGGGACCAGCTTCGATCGCCGGGATTCACAAACCTCGTCGTCAGCAATCCCGAGCTCGCCGACGTCGAGAGACTGTAAGTGTCCATTGCGCCTCGTTGTCCAGAGCGCCGCTGTGTCGCTTGCTCGAGGACTGGTCGCTGGCCTGGCGCGCTTGGCAGTAAAGCAAAACTGACTTCTGGTGGACGCTGCAGATGGAGTTTTTGAGGCTCCCCACACCCCTTCAACTGGTAGCGACGTTGGTCAATCACCACGCCCACCCTTCGGCCATGGCATTGGGCAAATAGACGAAGAGGATGTCTTGAGAGAGGACACCCCTCCACGGCGCAAGCCGGGCGGATATAACAGCCGCATTGAGCAGGTTCTCTACGAGAATCCCAACATGCCAATCATGATTACAGATGCGGGCAAAAGCCTGGAAAGTGGAGGGAGATATATTGTGTACACCATTAAAACGGGGGTGCGTTTTGCGCTCGCTCATCCTGTGTGCATGTCTTCTGACTGGCAGACTTAGGATCTCGAAGTTCGCCGCCGTTACTCCGAGTTCGCCTCGCTCAGAGATGCCTTGACGCGCCTTCATCCGACCCTTGTCATCCCTCCCATTCCCGAGAAGCATACCATGGCCGATTATGCCGCTAACCCCACGAGTGCGAAACAAGACCAGCAAATCATCGATTTGCGAAAGCGCATGTTGATGGTCTTTCTGAATCGCTGTCGTCGAATGGACGCCGTGAGAGAGGACGGAGTTTGGTGGAGGTTTCTCGACCCAAACTCAAGCTGGGTAAATGCGCCTTCCTCCCCTCCCTGAGGCGAGGCCTAAACACTCATATGGCCCTGACTGTCGCTAACTCGTCTGTAGAGCGAGGTTCTGCATGCCCACCCTGTCGCTTCCATTCCCAAGTCCGTTCTGAAGGCGCCTCCGTTGGACACTGCGAATCCAACCCCTGCTCACAACTTTCTCCCGATTCCCTCGAGCTCGTCGAAGCTCAGGACCTCGGCTGGTACGGGCCACGACCCAAGCTCTTCCGTCACCCAAGGTACGGCTCACGCGATCGAACGCTTCCCGCCAGAAGCATCCAACCTCAGCGAGCAGGAACTCGACCCGTACTTTATATCTTACGAGGCTTCGATCAAGGAGCTAGAACAGCTTCTGACGGGTCCGATGGAGAAGGTCAATCGCCGCACTCTCAGCCATCTGTCATCGCTCGCGGCAGATCTTTGCGAGCTGGGATCAAGATACAATGCCTTTGCCCTTTCGGAGCAAGCCCCCTCCCTGGGACCAGCCATCGAACGGATAGGCCAAGCCGCCGATGCGTCATATATTGCGACCGAGGAACTCTCGGGCACTCTGGGTGCAAGCTTCGCAGAGCCGATGAGAGAAAACGCCCAGTTTGCAGGTGTCGTCAGAAGCGTCTTGCGATATAGAGTTCTCAAGCGCGTGCAGCAGGACATGACGACCGACGAGCTCAACAAGAAGAGGGCTCTTTTGGACCAGCTGGAGCGCAGCGAAGCAGAGGCGAGACGCATCGAGCAGTACCTTTCGAGCAGCCAACAAATCTCCCCCCCGCCCAAACGATCGGCGAGCCTTAGGGAGCCCCCGACGCAGCATCGCCGCGATGGGAGCCAGGAAGATACCGAATCCATAGATTCTGATTTTCCGCCCACTCATGGTGATTTCCCATCGGTACCCCCCTCCGCAAGCCAAGGCCTTCCCGAGAGAAGTACGAGCATAACGCACAGAAAGATGCCCAGCACCAACTCTATAACAAACAAGATCTTCGGCCCTATCCGCCACGCGGTTCAGGGCGTCGTGGACGTGGACCCCGAGCGAACTCGCCGAGATACGATTGGAAAGACGCGCGAGTCTATTGGGCAGCTGGAACAAGCGCAAGTCGCTTCTGAAAGGGACGTCAAGGAGGCCAGCGCAAGCGTATTGGACGACCTGAAACGGTTCCAAAAGGACAAGGAGGATGACTTGAGACGATACATGGTAAGCAGATGCCAGCAGAAACTCTCACATCGCTACGTAATCATGCTTGGAATTTTGACGCTAACGGGGCTTGCAGTTGGCGTATGCTAGAAGCCAGATTGAATGGGCGCGCAAGAGCAAGCAACAGTGGGAGGAGGCTAGGGCGGAGGTTGACAAAATAGATGAAAACTAGCGTGCCATCGAGGCGAGCATTCATCATGAGGAGCTGCTAATATGGGGGAGGGCTGAGATTGTGAGCCTCTCATCCGATTTTGATGCCGTCCTATTATGCTTCTTGCGAAGCGCTCCGAGTACCATTTCGAGAAGCGATTTGCTTCTTGCTAACTTACTCTGAATAATAAATGCGTGAAAGTTATTATACAAAGGCTTCATATTTTAGATAGCCATTAATCTCTATTAAATCTACATTATTCACACCCGGCTTGCATCTACCCTTCCGCCATGGTAATAACGTTGATAGAAGGGATGATGTCGTTTTTTTGTATACCATCTGCCGGGACTCCAAAAATAATACGTAGTACCTAGTACCTACCTAAGGTAGTAGGTCGGTGTCTTAGTAGTACCTACCTTAGTAGGTAAGGTGAGGTATGGTAGTACCTAGTACATATGCCCAGAGTAGTACCTGTAGTACGGAGGAGTACCTTAACTTTAAGGTAGTACGTACATACGGTAGTCGCAATACGTACAGTATTACGTGGTACGGAATCGAACATGTTGGCCAATCTGTTTATCGATAAGGCGTCGAAGGTGGTGCTGAGAATACGGCGTCAACTTCTCGCCTTGCTCCAACTTTATTACTACTGCCACTACTATTACTTACCTACCTACTACAGCGCCAAGCTCAAACGCCGTTGAGGTAACTATCCTCAAATGCGGTCGCTGCTACACGAGGCTTCTCTGCATCTGTCGTGAAGACTAGTTACGTTGATAGCAAGAATTCTTTTCTCCTCTCTCTTGGCAATCTCGACCTTTCCAAGCAGCAAACAAAGCGTCTCTGACGCGCCTCATCGACCAAGGCTCGAGGGAAGGCAAAGCAATGGAGCCCACTAGAACGGACGGGCCCATAGGGTCGATTGACGAGCCTGGCATCAAAGCCGAAGGGCAACTCCTACATACGATGCGCAGGGAGGTTGCGGACTTGCTAGGCAGACAGCAGACCAGCTTTCCCGGTGCACAGCCCGTCAGCTTTGCCAGGCAGCATCTGGACGAATTGACCAAGCAAGAGTATGCCAAATAACAACAAATGACAGCCGGAAACCCCTGAGCTTATCGGCTAACTCGTGCTTGATCACCAGTTACTACGTATGCGAGAAATCCGACGGCATTCGCTATCTCCTCTACCTAACCGAAGATGAGAATCAGGGGGAGGCTCACTACTTGATCGACCGCAAAAACGATTACTGGTACATCACTAATAAGAACCTACATTTCCCCCGTGAGACCGACGTCAATGCTTTCCACGCAGCAACGCTTGTCGATGGCGAACTGGTCTGGGACAGTCTACCCAATGGGGAGAAGGAAGCTCGATTTCTCGTCTTCGACTGCCTCGTGATGGATGGTAATAAGCTCATGGATCGATCCCTCGACAAGCGGCTGGCTTACTTCAAAGAGCGACTATACACACCGTATAAGAAGCTGTTCAAGGAGTTCCCAGACGAAATACAGTTTCAGCCATTCATTGTTGAGATGAAGCCGTTCCAGCTCGGCTATGGCATTGAGATGATGTTCAAACAAATTCTCCCAAATCTCAAGCATGGCAACGACGGCCTCATTTTTACGTGCCGAAACACGCCCTACAAGCACGGCACTGACCCCCACATCCTTAAGTGGAAGCCGCCGGAAGAAAACACTATCGACCTGAGACTCAAGCTTTCGTTTCCAACTGTTGAGCCAGATGAATGGGAGCGCAGAGAGGGCATTACTGATCCTTTTGTGGATTACGACGGCCTGCCGAAAGCAGAGCTCTTTGTCTACAGAGGTGACGGTCCAGAAAAATACGATCGATTCGACCACCTTTATCTCACCGAGGAGGAATGGGAGACGCTGAAAGGGTTGAACGACCCATTGAATGATCGCATAGTCGAATGCAACCAGGACGACCAGAGAAGATGGCGCCTTCTCCGCTTCAGGGATGATAAACACGAAGCAAACCACAAGAGCACAGTCGCAAGCGTCCTGGAGAGCATCAGAGACCGCGTTTCGGTCAAGGACCTCTATGACGCTGCAGGTCCTATAAGAGATAGCTGGAAGGCCAGGCAAGCACGAGAAAACGTGCGCGTGCCACGATAGAAACGAGCTACTATAGTGGCTGACAAGCGAGTGGCGTGACAGGCTTCACGTATTAGGCAGAATACCCTCCCAACGCCATTTTTCTTCTTAACCCCGATGATGTTCGTGTGAGAGCGGAAGGGAAAGGAGCCCTAGTTCTGGACGAGATGGATATAGATACCGGTTAATACTAATTCGCAATGCTGATCTGGATAAACTGTGGTGGGGTTTTTGGAGTCGCATGGGCAGTCTTCTTTGGGACAAATTGGGACAAGACGGAGGCGTTTGGATAAGAATTTTTGGTGATGGAACAAAAAAAAGACTTTTTCCTCGACGGGTCTAGGGAAGACTCGATATGGGGCCTTATATAGTTTACTGAGTAATCAATCACCCCCGTCACGGGGCTATTGCATGTTGGCAGACTATGAATGCCGCACTTGCTTGACTTGTCATTCCTAACTGTGTAGCCATTGTTATTGGAATTTTTAAACAAAGCGTCGATACCATTTTGTAGGCTGGCAGACCATATTTCATCCAGTTCCCTATAAAAAAAAGCCTACTTTGCAAAATGCCTTCCACTTGAAAAGAAAGAAGAAGGGGAAAAATGGAACCAAGAAAAAAAAAAGAACCAAATCAGCTCCTTGTATGTAGCCATCCTATCATGGAGTTGTGTCCAAAGATATCTCGAGGCCAATCAGCCGAACCGCTGCTTTTAAAGCATGGACATGATGGCAGCAACCGCCATGATGAAACCACAGAGCGTGTGGCCGCGTGGCTCCAAGCCGCCTTTGTTGCTGCCGGAGACAACAACTGGGATGGAGGGCACTGCGACACTCGTTGCAGTGCCGGCCGGGATGCCACTCGCAGTGCCGTTGAAGCTGGTGAAGGCCGGCGGTATGAAGACGGTAGTGGTGGTTGTGGCCAACCGGCCATCTGTCGCAGTGATTGTCTCCGTGAGGGTGCTCTGGCGGAAGGTCTGAGCACCAGCTTTGGAGCTGTCGGAAGAGGCAATCGAAGTGCTCTTCGCGGGCTCGGAGTAAACATTTGTAACGGTGACGATGATGGGAGACGGAGCGTGGTTGATGGTGGTGACAGTTGTCTTGATGGTGGAAACAGCGGTGACTGTCACCAGCTCCGGGACAGAGGAACTGGTCGATGAGCCCCAGAGGTCAGAGATCACCACCGTGACGAACGAAGTGACGGGTTCTGCCGTAAGAGAGAGACTGGTCTGAATTGCAGTGACAGTCGATGGGTCGCCAGAGACGGTCGCATCCGGAAGACCGCTGGTGAGAGACACGTCAGTCAGGACGTTGGTCGCCGTCGACGGGTTTCCAGAGACAGTCACGTCTGGCAAACCAGTTACGGAAACATCAACGCTCGTGACAGTCGACGGGTTACCAGAAATGGTGGCATCTGGAAGCCCACTGGTGTAGGAGACATCAGTATCGATGTTGGTGACCGTCGACGCACCAGCAGTCACCGTAACATCGCCGAGGACAGAGCTCGAGGCCCAGGGGCTAGGGGTGGGCACGACGGTCACGGTGACAGTGACCGTGGCGTTGAAGGCTGAGCACGTTGGCGTCTCTGAAGTGAGAAGAACAGACGTGGTCTTGGTTGTGGTCTTGGTCACGATAGCTGGCTGGGACGGGGTGATGATGCTGTAGATGGTTGATGTGGCCGTCCGAGTGCTGCGTTCAACGTGTGAGAAGAAAAGGATTCCGTCAAAGAGCAGAGGTATGCGTTAACTTACGAGATCGGGATGCTGGTGACGGAAACCAAGGCGTTGGATCCAGGGGACTGCGTTACAACCGCGACGGAGCCGTCGTTGAGAAAGTAGGTGACCACCTCAGCAGAGGAACCAGACATGACGACCAAGTCGGTCTCGTTGCAGTCGGCAGAACGACGGTCAAGCTTTTGATCAACCGTGGGAAGTGCCTCTTGGCCAGCGACAACAAACCCCCCCTGAGAAGATTGATACAGCTTTTCTAGGCCAGCTTCGTAGGTCAGAATTTTTTTTTTTTTTTTTTTTTTTTTTGCAGCGCAAGTCCATGGGCAGGGCACCATACCACAATGAGCAGCGAGGAGGCTAATCGCAAGAATTGCGGCCAGCATACAAGCGGCGATAGCAGCGCCCGTGAGACCCTTTACGTCGAGGAGATGCTTCTTGATCTTCTGGACAGCGCTCATCTTCTGTTGGGGCACAACGCCGCATTCAGAGTCCTTCATGTTCGCCACTGTAGAGGAAAACGTTAGCTTTGCTCGGGTAGGGATGGAGGAGAGAGACAGAGACGGCATACTTGGGAATGCTCCTCGCAATATGCTATGAGCGGAATAGAATAGAGAGTCTAGAATCGTTATTATTAGCGAGAAAAAAAAATTCTCTACAGAGGGCCGACGACGGGAGTTGCGGGAAGAGTTTGTCGGGCAGAGCAGCTCGAGGTGATACAAGGGTGACGATGGCACAAAAAGGAAACGGAAAGGCGAGCGAGATTTATACCGACCTAGAGGGCTGAGAAGTTGCCAAACAAAAGTTTTGAAGTGAATAAAACTGTTTGAATTTTGATATAAAGAGGGAGAGACGAAATCATATGCTGTTGCAGACAGAAAACCGAACGAGTGTGTTGGATGCAGGTGAAGGAAGATGGGAAGGGGGGGAGGAGATGAGGTGTGATAAAATGCGCGAGCCCTGCCTTTTTTTTTTTTTTTTTTTTTCTCCTTCAGTACTGTGAATCACGCAGCAATTAATCCGAAATGGCACGGGGAAAAAAAAAAACACGGGACACGCGTTTTGAATACTGCAGGGTTTGTTTATCTGAGCAGCTGGTGAATGAAGTTGGGGGGAGGCGGGTTGTCGGTCTGGCAAGCTGGCAAGCTGGCGGCCCGACATTTACGACTGTTTGTCCATTGAGCACCTCTCCATGGTGCAAACAAGCGTGGCAGTTGCTGTAAAAGTGGCTAAATTTTCCATCTTGATAGATTCCCGTTACCATGCGGAGATTTGAAGCGGCATGTTAGATGTGAAGCTATAGAGATACAACTTGTATTTGTAGATGGTTATGGGGGGGGGGGGGGGGTTTGTCCACCGTTAGAAAGGAGTAGCTATCAAGGAAATGGCTGTGAGAACATACATTTTTTCGTGTCAAAACAAGTGCAATGAGAAAGATGTGAAAGGATGGCTGGCTCTCCAGTGGTTGAAAGAGTGATTCGAGGCCAAATTTTGTAAAGGTAAAGTACGCAGCTACAATGTTAAATGCCGTATAATCACAGCTTTAGGCTAATTGGAATCGCAGTACGGAGTATAGATCGAGCATCTAATCTCTAGGATGTGACGATCAGTAATATCCAGGGCTTCTTGTACAACAATCACCGTCAGAACTTGGGAGCACAAGTATGGAAACTCCGATCCTATGCGAGTATCCGAGACGTGAAACAAACATACATAGTACTTCGTGACCTGCCCAGCTCATGACTCCTAGCATGGCCCGGGGAAAGTTGAATGAATGAAATGTAGGTTTGCTTGCGAGGCGGGACCATCTATTATCAAATCGAAGAGCCGTATCTCTCAGCCAATAATGACTGGTGGTGCCACGGCAACCCCTTATTTCAGATCACCACGTATGGCCTATTTCACAAGTCAGGCTCGACTACTCAACGTAAGATTTTTTTTCCCTCAGAATACCTAGAGCTCAGAATACCTTGTCCCAATTCAAGCCTGTTAAGCTCTGTCGGTTGTAAAAGATGTCGTCCAAGATGTCGTCCACAGAGATGGCGGTATTCCCTCCTTTGAGCCCGCCGAAACGAAGGAGCTCTCATAAGCACGTATCCGGTTATCGAGAGGCTGAAGGTTGCATCTGCTAGGCACGGGTATGCTGATGCCAAGTAAATGGACGTATCCAAACTCGTATTGTTAGTGATTATATTGCATAGGAGTATAAAAAGGGCCACAGCAATATACAAGTTGGATTCTCTCCTCGGTGGCCAAGAAACCAAAAAAAAAAAAAAAAAAAAAAGGGGGGTTTATTCTGATCATTTCACACCTGACATATGTGTGTACATTTACCATGTCTCTCGCGTCGCAGGTTCATTGTTCTTGATCTTTTCTTTTTCTTTTTCTTCCTTTCTTCCAACTTGTCATCCAATTCAACCTATTGTCGGTTCAAAGGCTTTTTCGGGGGCGGTCAATTGTTTTGAAGTTGAGTTTACCATCGGTTACCGGTAACCTATAGGGTAGGCTTTGAATGAATTGGACCACGGCAAAGGAAATATGTACGTACAGCAATGGCACAGAGTAAAGGTACTTTGATTTGTGTGTGGAATCCGCAGGACATCAGGTATCCGCGGCCTGCTGGCTTATCTCGCCCGCCGTTCGTTGCTGGCAATTTGACGCGGGGCCACTCCGGAACATTTCCCATCGCGTCGCGTACCGGAGCAACTGAAGCTCCCCTCTAAAACTTTCTTGGTTCATGTGCCCTGGCGCAGATCGCATCACCGTCTCACGCCAATACCAGGGCGGGATTTTTTCATTCGCATCCAAAGTTTTTTTTTTTTTTTTTTTTTTTGCCGAGAACGGTCTTCGCGTCCTCGAGCCAGGCAGCAGCTCCTCTTATCCGCCAACAAGCGTTGTTCCAACTTGTGCGATGCTGTGACCCGCGCGCCCAGACGAACGACTTCGCGACCAGCCAATCAAGCGGACCTCGGGATAGTTTGTTCGCCGCCTTTCGACAGCAACGCATCGCCATCTTTGTACCCGTGCAAACATGCCTCGCCAATCCACAAGGAAGCGGTCGGCGCCGGCGCCAGTGGAGGAGCCGTCTCACGCGCCGGCGGAGCCCCAAGACTCGAATTCTGAATCTGGTGGTGAGGTGGAATCTGAACCGGAGCCCGACGCGGAGCCACAAGCGGCGGAGGGGGGCTATGAAGGAGAGCATCAGAGTCTTCAGTTCGATGAGGAGCTGTCGTGGCGGCCTGCGAAGCCCATCCCAAGCGCCACCCTTCTGGGTCGCCTGGAGAAGCTGTCGAAGGAGCTGGCAGACTTTGAGCAGGGCGAGGTCGATCTGAGCTCGCTCAAGGGCGTCGCCGCCAAGCTGGCGCATCGCAATCTGCTGCAGCATAAGGACATAGGCGTCAAGGCCTATGTCGCCTGCTGTTTGGTTGATATCCTGCGGCTGTTTGTCCCGGATGCCCCATTCACGGATGATCAGCTCAAGGTTCGCTACCCTCCCCTAGTCGCGCGAGGCCCTCTTGACCTTGCTTGCTAACCTGGCCCTGCGCAGATGATGTTCGGCCTATTCGTCAAGGATGTTCTGCCTAGCCTCCAAGACCCTGCGAACCCATACAGCAGCCAACACAAATACGTCCTCATGTCTCTGACTGATGTCAAGAGCATCCTGCTCATATCGGAAATCCACGGAGCCGACGACCTTTTGCTGCGCCTGTTCAATTCTACCTTTGATGGAGTATCTGCAAATGCCAAGGCGCCAGCTGAAGAACAGGTCGCGAAGGATGTCGAAATTCATTTGACGGAGATGCTGGTTCAGCTGATCGACGAGTCTCCTGGCAGCGTCCCGGCGAGCGTCATCGACGCCATCATCAGTCAGTTTTTGCGAGCAGCTCCCCCGGGCGGTGCCGGCCGAAACAAAGACAAAGAGCAGAATGGCAAGCAGTCGACGCTCCTTCACAAGACGGAGCCGGCGGCGTATGTCATGGCCAAGGCTATCTGCAACGGATGCGCAGACAAAATGGCGCGCTATGTGAGCCAGTATTTTAGCGACGTGATCCTCAATGCTTCTGGATTCGCGACAGCAGGGAATGGCGTTCGCCATGGAGATGATTCGGAAGAAGAAGAAGGCCATGCGGGGCCCTCGGAAGCCGACCTGAAGAGCCTCCGCCAGGCTCATCTCCTTATTCGGGAGCTTTGGCGAGCGGCGCCTGCTGTCCTCCAAAATGTCATCCCTCAGCTGGACGCCGAGCTGTCCGCCGATAACGTGCACTTACGGCTCATAGCTACGGAGACGTTCGGCGACATGATATCCGGCATTGGTGCTGCGGGCCCGCCGCAGCCTCCCGTTCTTGACCCTGCCGCATACCCCCCAATCAGGCTGATGGATGATACTCCGGTGGTCGTAACCGAAGCTAATATTCTCACTAAACCATATTCTCCGCAGTCTTTTGCCCAGTCGCATGCGGCGACTTATCGCAACTTTGTGGGCAGGAAGAACGACAAGACGGGAACTATCCGAGCTGCCTGGGTAACCGCCGTCGGCTACATTCTCTCTACTTCTGCCGGGGGGATTGGACTCAGCAGCCAAGAGGAAAGCGAGCTGGTAACAGCACTGGTCGACAAGCTGAATGACAGCGAAGAAAAGGTTCGGTTGGCAGCCGTCAAGGCCATTGAGCTCTTTGAATTCCGAGACATTGTCCTGAAGCTTGGCATCACCGGAGGCGTGGAAAAGGAGGGCTCGGTCTTTGCAAGCCTGGCAGATCGATGCCGCGACAGAAAACCGGCCGTGCGTGTTGAGGCAATGGTTCTGCTCGGCAAGCTATGGGCAGTTGGCGCTGGAGAGATTGCAGATGGACAGGAGGCCGTCACTGCCTGTCTCTCGGGCGTTCCCTCGCGCATCATCAACGTCTTCTACGCCAACGATCCCGACCTCAATGTCCTCCTCGACCGTGTCATGTTTGAATGCCTGATCCCCCTGAAATACCCTCTCATGAAGGGTAAAGTGGCGAAGGGTGCGGTCGCATCCTCGCAAGGGAAAGCCGCGGTTGGCCAGGCCGACCAGGACAAGATACGAACCGAGAGAATTCTGCTGATGCTCAAGTTCCTCGACAATGCGGCGCAGAAGGCCTTCTTCGCCATGCAGGCCCGCCAGCCTCAATTCGCCAAGGGTGTTGATATTTTCATTCAGCAATGCGAGGCGTACAATGGCGGCGTCATCGAGGCGAACGAGGACAAGGTCAAAGCTGGTCTCGCCAAGACTATACAATGGCTTGGTGCCTACTTTCCCGACCCATTGAAGGTTCGCAGCGATCTGCAGAAATTTGTCAAGCTCAACGAGCGCCGCAGCTACCAGCTCGTCAAGTATGCGATCGAGTCTGACAGCGACTTCAAGACCGTGAGACGCGCGATCGCGGAGCTGATTTCGAAAATCTCAGCAAGCTCCGCCGCTGGCTCTCTGGATACGCTCATTCCGCTGCTATATCGGTCAAGCTGTCTCATGTTCAGCCGAAGTCACCTGGCGACCATCATGGACTACTCGAAGAGCGATAAGAACGGCTTCGCAGCTGTGGCGCATCAGGTGCTCAACGACATATCTCAGCGAAACCCCGATATTTTCAAAGCTCATGCGGAGGAGCTGCGGAAGGAGCTCATCCAGAAAACCCCAACCGAATCTACAAAGTCCCACGATGCTACCGTTTGCGATATTCTCAAAGCCTACTCATCCTATGCTAAGAGATATCCGGACGACATCACATTGGATCGAAGCTTTACGCAGACGCTCATCAATTATGCTCTCTTTGGCGTTCCTATCAAAACGCCCAAATACGCCATCAACGTTCTCCTTGCGAAGAACGACGACAAGAGCAAGGTGACAGCTACGACTCTTCTGCGCAAGGCCATGGCGAACTGGAAGTACGATGCGCCTCACTTCCTCAACAAGCTGGCCACCATAAGTCAACTGGAGCGCTTGGCACCGACCGTTACCGTGGACTCGGACGGGGCCATCAACGACATGACCATAAAGAAGATTCTGCGCGAGGTACGGACCCAAGCGACGGAGAAGGACCCTTCCTGGGTCGATGACGCCGACATGGATGAAGAGCTTCAAGCGAAATGCCTTTCCATGAGAATTTTGGTCAATCAAGCTCTTGCCTCATCGACGGATGCCGATGCCGAGGAACGGGTCAAGCCCGTCCTCAAGCTTCTCAAAACGTTTGTCGTCATGGAGGGCGAGTTTTCCAGGGTGAAGGATACGCCCAAGCATCACAAAAAGCGTCTCAGGCTGCTGGCTGGCCTCCTGATTCTGAAGCTCTGCACCGTGAAGAAGTACGACGACCAGTTTGATCATGCAAGCTTCAACAAGCTCGCGGAGCTTGTTCAAGACACCGAGCTCCAGGTGCGCCGTCGTTTTATGGATAAGCTGCAGAACTACCTCGCCCGAGGGAAGCTGCGCGCGCGTTTCCTCACCATCCTCTTCTTAACAGCATTTGAACCTTTCCCGGATCTTAAAAATCGCGTGGAAACCTGGCTCCGATCACGCTCCCGATACTACGCAGAAAATAAGCAGCAGATCATGGAGGCTCTCATGGGAAGGCTCATCCCATTGCTGGCTCACCATCCCGACTATAGCGCAGACCCAGCCGACCTGGTCGATTTTGCAAATTATTTCCTCTTCTACTTGGGCGCAGTCGCCACCGAGGAGAACATATCGTTGATTTACAAGTACGCCGAGAGGGTGAAGCAGACGCGTGACGGCGTTGATCCGGAGAAGAGCGAGAACCTCTATGTATTGAGCGACCTGGCTCAGACGCTGGTCCGCAGGTTCCAAGAGAGGAAGAATTGGAGCTTCCAGGCTTGGCCGGGCAAAGTCGGTCTGCCCACCGGATTGTACACTGCTCTGCCGTCCAGTGAAGTTGCTCAACATATCGCGAAGAAACAGTATATTCCGGACGAAGTGGACGAGAAGCTGGATGATTTGATCCGCGTGATGGACCGCAAGAAGGTATGGCAGTGGCGCATTCTGTCCGCCAATCACCTCATGATGCTAACACCAATTTGTCTAGAAGCGAAAGTCAATCCATGAATCGGCAGACCATCCAGCAAAGAGATCCAAGACCCAGATGAAGACTGTTATTCGAGAAAAGCCAGGCCCAAAAGCCAAGTCAGCAAAGACTACTGGCAGGAAAGCGACAAAACCTAAACCGGCCCCCAAAGCCAAGAAAGCGGCGCCTTCCGTTCCCGAGAGTGAACGGCGCCGCAGTAGTCGAGCTCACAATGTATCGACTTATGCGGAGCGTGGGGACGAAGAGGATGAAGAGGAAATGTTGGAGGGAGTGGCACAATGGGATTACGGCCAAGATGATGACGGTGACGACGACAATGAGGACGCATCCGAGCGAGAAGGGAGCGGCAACGAAGATAAATCTGACGGCTCTGGGTCGGAAAACGACGAGCCCCGGGCCGAAGCAGAAGAGGCTGGTGAAGAAGTCGACGAGGATTCAGAGCCGGAGCAGCCAAAAGGCAACGGGAAGAAGCCAGCCGTTTCCAAGACCAAGGGGGGATCACCGGCCATCAAGGCCAGCGTCAAGGCCAGCGTCAAGGCCAGCGTCAAGGCCAGCGTCTTGGCCAAAACCAAGCGAGGCGCACGCCCTACTCGCGCGCGCCCTCTTAAGGAGACATCAAACATGGATGTAGATGATGATGACGACGAGTGAATGTGTGTATGTTAGGATTGAACGGATTTTGCTTGGAGACGAATCGTTTATACTCTTTGGACTCTTGAGATGGATTTTGGGGAAAGGGGGAAAGGGGGGGGGGGGGGGGGGGGGGGGTTTTCCCTTGAAAAAATTGTTCATACTTGCCTGTCCTGATTTTTTTTTTAAGCTTGCGCAATGGCTTTGTTATTCTCATCATCATCTCTCTCTCTTTTTCTCTCTCTCTCTCTCTCTCTCTCTCTCTCTCTCTCTCCCTTGAAAATCTTTGGTTCTTGTTGGCAAAAAGACATTGGGGATGGGAAGTATTACTGTCTGTCCTTGTTCTTACTTTTTCCCCTTCATCTTTTCGCCGGTTTGCCTTGTTTACATGATGGAACTATGGCGGAGGAGGAAAATGAAAAGAAAAAGGGGCGCCTATGGGGGACAATGTGGATGCAATCTCGTTAGCTTGTGTGTGGTTTATATATATATATATATATATATCCCATTGTTGCGTCCGGAAAATATAACCGTGATGTAACTTTCTTTTCTTCCTAAACAACCCCCCCCCCCCCCCCTTTTTTTTTTTTTTTTTCAACACGACGTGGGAATCATTTTACGTATGTATGTGTGATTGGTCTGCATAGCGTAATACAGGTAACGCCATCGCCATCACCGTTCTTTCTCAAAGATCATAGGCAATATGATACAATTTTTTTTTCTTGAGTATTACTGCTAGGTTTGGATCACAGTATATAATCGTGTCTTCGCGGCATTGCCAGTTTTCTCCTGGTTATGTATTCATCGACCCGCCGTCCTAATTCCAAGGGAGAGAAAAAAAAAAAAAAACCAGAAACGTTTCCAAGTGCCCGTTCTCCAAACACGAAGCAACAATTTTGGTACAATAAACGCAAACTATTTCTCCTTCTGCTCTTTCCTTTACACTATATATTTATTTGCTCACGACCCAAAAAAACAAAAAAAAAAAAAAAAAAAAGAAAAAAAAAAGAAAAAAAAAAGAAAAAAAAAAAAAGGGGGGGGGGGGGGGTTCGTCATACATTTTGTCTAAACAGTCATGAAGCACTTTATTCAAAATTCACGACTCCGTTTTGCTCGTCCATTGAATCCGTCTTCCGGTATCCATGCTCTTACTGGTTTGGGGTCATGATGTCGAAGAAGATCCGCCCGTTCCCTGCGCCGCCAACCTCTGTCTGACCTTCTCACGGTGTCCAGAGAATCTGAGATGGGCCTCAAACTTTTGCGCTGTCATATCCGGACCAGGGGTATAAAGCTTTGTCGTGCAGTCCAGGCAACGAATGCGTGGCAGCCAGGCATACTTGACGCCCTCTGGCATGGGCTGTATTTGAATGGGCAGCTCTGTGACTGGGTCAAGGTGCGAGTACTTCATTATAGCCTCGAACCTGTCACCATTCGGATATTGTTTTTCGAGCTCTTTTAATGACTGCACAAGCCACTCGGGTGGGGGAGGCTAGTAAAAGGATGACGATGTGAGCTATGAACCCGCGTCACGTTCAAGGGATAGTTGAAGAACTTACTGCAGGGGGAGGAGATTGGCCAGGAATGAGCGGCGGCGCAGGTAGGCGGCCTATTTGGCCGGGAGGGACGGCACCCGTGGCACCCGTTGGTTGAGGCACAGAGGCTGCCGATGCTGGGGTCGGAGTCGGGACTGGCGTCGACGCTTTAGGCTTTGGCGGAGCTGTAAACGTCGGTGTCCGTATGTTGGATGTCGAAGAGGGAGTTTCGGGGGGCACTGAGGGGGTGGCCAAATCGCGGTAGTCGCCTTTCAAGAGCCGCCTTAGCTTCTCCCTGCTGACTCTCAGCGTCACCAAGAATTCCACGCGCTCTTCTGTCTCCTCGCGGAAGCGACGAGACGTCCTGGTTTCGTGGTGGTGGCTGGCTATGTCTGGCGTTTCCGACCGGCCCAAGTTGGCCATTCTCTGCTGGGCAGCAGTTGCGGCGCCGCGCATGTTTCTCGTGCGAGCCGTCCCCGCCATATTCGACGGCGCCGGGGAATCAGGTGCCGAGTCTTCGCTTTCTTCGGACTCTGACATGTCGCCATCGCGAGCTGCGCGCTTCCTAGGAGGGCCTGCCACCTTTTTATACAGCCTGCTCTCCTCGATGTTTGCCGCCGCGCCGGGAATTACGGACGAGACGATGAGGGTGCGGATGGTACGTTGCCGGTCTTTGAGGTCGGGGAGCTGCGGTCCGCCCCTGCGGTTGATTGATCTCTTCTGCCGCCGCTGGTCGCGAGAAAAGACCGTCTCGTTTCTTTCCAGATCGGCCTCGCTCATCTCGTACAGGTAAGGGGCGTATTCTTTGGCCTGCTGCTGCGGGCGGAAGACGGATGGCAGCGGCGTCTGCAAGAAGGCAGCCACCAGATCCGAATCTTCGACGGGCCTTCCGTCGAAGGGGTGGCCGATGCTGTAGAGGCTCTTCGTGAAGAGCTGCGACTGCTCGCGGATGCAGTGGGCAATGGCCGTGGCAAACTCGCCGGACAAGGAAAGGTCTCGAGTCATGCTGGCAGCGAACTCCTCGGGCGAGTTGCTCGGGTTGTTGATGTCCCATTCGAACTGGTCGACCAGGGTGTGCTGCCCGATGGTGATGTTGAGCTTGACCAGGATGCGCATCTCGTCGTTCTTGTAAGCCCAGTAGGGGAGCTCCGGGTCCAGCGCGTCTTCTTCGGAATAGGCGAAGGGGTAGAAGTCGTTGAGCTGCTCCCGCATCTGTTGGACGACCTGCTCGTAGACGGGCTGGGAGGCCGGGGGCTTCAGGCCCATGTCCTCGACCAGCTGTGCCGCGAACAGCTCGACGGCCAGGAGACGCTCGTGCAGGTTCCACGTGAAGGTGTCGCGGAGCTTGATCTTATCCCACTCCACGTCCAGCCTCAGGGGCACCAGGTCCTCGTGCTGCTCGGCCTGCTTGAGCATGTCCCTCCGGCTGTACTTGAGGGGGGGCGTGGTCCGGTGGCCGGGGCGAGGCTTCTGCGACGGATACACGACCCGAGAGGGGCCGTGGTTCTCCGTGTACCCATTGCCGTACCCGTTGTAGCCCTCGCCGTAGAGCCTGCTGGGGGGGAACCACTGCTGGTATGCGTTGCGGACGGACCGGTACTCGTTGATCGTCTCGCGCATTTCGTGCGACGACTTCATCGTCTGGTTGAGCTGCTGGCTGAGGGCGGACGCGGCGATGGAGTCGCGCATGGTGTAGCGCTCAACCATCAGCCTGTCAAAGGACTCCTTGGTGCGCACGGGCATGTCCGACGCCGCCGGCTTGGGCCCGGCCTCGTTCGCATCGTCAGAGGCCGCGACCGACGTCGCTGTCGACGCCGGGCCCGGCATCGATGGCTGGACCGCGGCCATTGGGGGGGGGGGGGGGGGGCTGGTCTTTTGCACCGAGCGCTGGCGCCGCCGAGTCGCCGCAGAGGTCGCCGCAGCGGTGCGGCAAAATGGGACGATGGTCGCGGGCGCTGGCCGGGAACGCTGGTCTGGACCCGGGATTCGTCGTCGTGGCGGCGGCGGCGGGAGGCAGATGCGTCCGAAGCCAGGGAGACGACCTGGGGAGGCTTCGTTCACGGTGGCTTGTGGACAGGATTCTCAATCGCGAAATGGGTTGTTGCGGTTCGTCAGAATCAAATTGCTAGTGGGAAGAACTACTAGTAGGTACCTTATCTGGCACTAGGCGCCGTTACTAACCTCAAGTACTACCTGGTAGTACGTAGTAGTACGTAGTAGTAGTACGTACTTGAGACGGCTTTGCCTGATTACTCATGTGCCTTCGAACGAAGCCCAGTTCAGTTTGGGTCGAATGGGATACGTACCGCCATCTCTGCCGGGGTTCAACCATTTCTTTGGCCTCCCTGCATCAACGCGCATTTGTTTGTTGCTGGAATCGAAAACAATGCCATGGTGTTTACTTGGTTCCAAAGTAATGCTTGCCTTTATAAACCGACGCCCAAGTCTCGGGAAAAGGTTCCTTGTTTATTGTGTACGAGAAACACTAAAAAGGTACAAAGGTACAAAGGTATCGATAGCAAGGTAGGTATACTACCTAGCTGCCCAGGGGGGGGGTTTAGTAAGGGGTCTAGTCATCATTTTCAAGCCTAGTAATAATTTTTAAATAAGAATCACTTATAAAATGCTTTTAAAAAAAAAACTATTTTTTATTATCAAGCTTATTAACTATAATTATAATTTTTATTTTATTATAATTTTTTTTAAAAAAATTATAATAAACTAGTAATAGTTTAGGAAGGATTCTCAATTTTAGAAATCCTTCTAGACCTATTACTAAAAGAAAATCATTACCAAGAGAAAACTATTACCAAGAGAAAACCATTACTAAGAGAAAACCATTATTAAGTAACAACCATTACTAAGAGCCAGGTAGCAGCAGCTAGGAAAAAAAAAAATCCTTAGCTAGGTAGCAGCAGCTAATGCTAGCTGGCACTACCTGGCTAAGAATTTTTATTTATAAAGACCAGTTATAAGACCTATAAAATGGGATTTAAACCTACAACCTACAACCTACGATAACTATAGCTTATGCTGCTATACTACTACAGATTATAGATACCTATAGATCCGAGTTTTTAGACTATAAAGGTAAGTTGCAAAATTAGAAGGAACGAGGGCATCGTGGATTAATGTAGGCCTGTAATGGTTACAGCCAGCCTGTAATCGCGTTCTAGCTGTAATCGTGTTCTAGCTGTAATAGCTATAGCGGTCTGTAATAGCTATAGCAGTCTGTAATAGTTACAGCCAGCCTGTAATCGCGTTCCAGCTGTAATCGTGTTCTAGCTGTAATAGCTATAGCGGTCTGTAATAGCTATAGCAGTCTGTAATAGTTACAGCCAGCCTGTAATCGCGTTCCAGCTGTAATCGTGTTCTAGCTGTAATAGCTATAGCGGTCTGTAATAGCTATAGCAGTCTGTAATGGTTACAGCCAGCTGGTAATGGTTATAGCAGGCCTGTAATAGCTATAGCTAGCTGTAACCCGAATTTCTATTCATTAGTATAGTAGCTAGATAAGTCTTTTATTATAATTACAACCTAAAAATGCTTGCTAATCTAACAGACTTTTTAAGTCTTATCAGCGAATTGGCAACTGTTTGACTAACCAAGCTAAAAAAATCAATATGTAATTATTGCTAGACTTATGTTAGGATAACCAGGCCTGCAATATAATTATAGCCTTTAAAAATTATAACTAGACCCCTTACCAAAAACCCCCCTGGCGCGCGTAGGTACTTAGTAGTTGGGCCTTTCTAATATTCATATTTATATATACTTTCATCTGTCATGAAAGCTTTTCCAATCGTCATATATACTTTCATCTGTCATTAAAGCGTTCCAATATTTATATACACCTGTATTTGCGCCGAGCATTACAAACAGTTGTTCGTGCATCAATCCACGGTGAATTCACTCCCAAACGCCTACGCAGCCCCTTCCTGAGTGGCGATCTTGCAGTCTAGCATGCAGAGCATATAAGCCGACTCATAACAACAAGATCGTAAAAAAAAAAAATAAAAAAAAAAAAATAAAAAAGAAAAAAAAAAAGAAAGAAAGAAAGAAAAAAAAAAAAAAGGAAAGAAAGAAAGAAGAAAAAAAAGAAAGAAAAAAAAAAAAAAAAAAAAAAAAAACCCTGCGGCAGAGCGAAGCCAAAGTCAAGCGTGCCTCGCGATATAAGAAAAAGGTGGACTGTATCCATTCCATCAAACTACGCCGCTGCACCCGGCCCTGCCAGGATAACGACCATGTTCTTGGAATACCCCGGGCTTCGGACGCCTTGCTCCCTCCAGACTACGCCGCTGCACCCAGCCCTGCCAGGATAACGACCATGTCTCGAAGATTCCCGAGCTTCGGGGGCGTGTATTCCCTTGAAACTGCGCCGCTGCACCCGGCCCTGCCAGGATAACGACCATGTTTCTTGGAATGCCCAAGCCTCTCAGGAAGATGTGTTCCCTTGAAACTACACCGCTGCACCCAGCCCTGCCAGGATGACGGCCATGTTTCTCGGGAATGTCCAAAAGCCCAGAGTCTAGTCCTTCTTTTTCTTTTCTTTTCTTTTCTTTTTTTTTGTAGAAAAATCAAGATGAACCCCCCCCCGGTCTGATGAATAGGGCTCTACCGAGTCAAACGCGGCTTACCCGAGCCATCTAGTTCCCATAACGTGGACGACTTGGCTCTCCTTGCAGACCTGGTGTTCAGAGTGCCCGAGGCAGAGCTCTGTTTCCGACGCTTTCGCACGCCGCCGCCACTCTTCTTCTCCTTTCCGGCCCTCTTCTCGGCGGGGCGTCCATCCGCAGTCTGTTGTCCTGTTGTTTGGTCTGGGTTTCTTTGAGGTGGGTCTTCCATCAAGGCATCTTCTGTGGGCGTGGGGGGAAACGCATGGGACGTTGGGCTTGCCGGACTCTCTGTTTTCTGTCGCTTGCGTTCGCGATCGTCGTCGTCGTCGTCATCGAAACCGGCCCTCTTCCTAGCGGTGCTTTCGCCTGCGACTTGCGTAGAGGGGGAGGCCTGAGATGTGGGAGGAGACGCTGGACCCTCTGTTTTTTGACGCTTGCGCCTACAGTCATCATCACCATCATCACCACCATCACCGAGGTTGGCTCTTTTTCTGGAAAGGCGTTCATCTGCGGCTTGTGATGCGGAGTAGGAGGCGTGGGTTGTTGGAGCGTGCGATGTAGGGCTCTCCAATTTTCGACGTTTATGTGTGTCATTGTCAGTCTCCCCATGATCGAACCGAACTCTTTTCCTAGTCAGGCGTGAGCTTCCAGCTTCCATGGCCAGGTAGACTGGTGTTGAGGAATAAAAGAGGGTACTGACTGCTTCCCTGACGCCATCTCTTCACGTCCGCCCCCCTCTGACAAAGGTCCGTCGCTTGGTGGAGGCAGCGAGCCTTGCTGCCTCGAGCGTACCTCGCCGCCGTTGGAGCTGGGTGCTCTCTGGGCAGTGACATCGGCGGTAGGCTCTGCGCCTTGACGAGTGCTCGTGGAGCCTCCATCTTCGCCGCCACGAGGATGGTACCAACCCGGATCGTATTCATCATCATCTTCAATGCAAGTCGACAGACAGCTTTTGGGAACGTGCAGAACGCCACTGTCGTCGTACCACGAGCTCTCGTGCACGATTTCTTCCGTCTCTTCGGTCCTTTCGGCTTTATCCGCTTCCCAGCCGTAGGCACCACCCTTCAAGAGCCGCAGGAAGTACTCGAAACAGCCCGTGCTGGCTGCCATGGACGCCATATCTTCCGCCTCCTCGCACGGGAAGATATCTACAAAGTTAATACCACAAATGTGCTTATGTGTTTCCTTGAGCGTGTCCACTAGTGCCTTGTGCTGCTTCCGGTTCCTCTCCTCAAAGCGTGTCTCAAAATCTTGTTGGTCCTTGGCGATTTTTGCAATCTCTATTGCCGTAGCAAAGAACTTTTCTTCATCCAAGACGGGAATTCGCATATGGTTGAACCGATCCCAGTAAGTTTCCCAGAGGAATTTGGGATTGGTAATGCCATCTGGAGCAGTCTGGCGCCATTGTATGTTGCGCGTTTTCATTATCAATGGCGTTGGAGCCTGGAATGGCTCTCGAGTCGGGAAATCCCCGTAGCGACTGATTACAAACATTGCTGCGTTGACCGCGTCGGTCGGTCGGTCTGTCGCCGCTGTCGCTATTACAACTGCAATCGGCTCGCTGTGAAGAGCAAAACGGGTATGTTGATGCAGGGAAAGGGAACATGGTGGGATTGTTCACAAATATGTACATTGGCATGACGTATTACATAAGCAACGCATTTGGCGCGCGTTGGAGAGCCCTCTGCTCCGTGAATCCTTCATGCACCATGATCGCGTGATGTGATGCAACAGCGCCCCCCCGCCTGTATGGTCGTAGTTAATTGGCTGGGAGAAGGACACGTAACCCCTGTATGTGGGCTATATGCGGAGGGAAAAGTTCTCTGTACGGAATACTAGTTAGTGCTCCCGGACCACCATGATGTCGCTAAGATTCTTCCGTCCAAGGAGTTGGATGGCACCGCTTCCAGCCGCAGAGACGTATATAAGACAGCCCTATCACCCATAACCCGGCACTAAAAAGGCGACAAAATGGAGCGTCACCGTCAAGCAGCTCCCCGGTTCGGGCACCATGTCTCTGCGAACCGAGCAATTGAGTCGGTCGTCCCCCGAAAGCGGGCCGCTCAGCGTCTGCTCTGTTCCACAGAGCGATCCCCGTATTGCCCACGAAGGACGAACCCGAGCACCGGAGTCCGATGAATCAGCTCAAGCCGGTCCAACAGCACACATACCACGCTCTGCGCTGGGAGAGGCGACGGCGGCGGCGCTGACGTTTGAAGATTTGGTAACTCAGCTGTTCCCCGATGTCCCGACTCGTGGGGAATCAACTCAGCCGAATACCAAGACCCCTTCACTCGACATCCCTCGAACCGATGCGCGTTTCGCCCGAAGCGCAGCGCCATCCGCCTCGACTCGGCCGATCAGCCCTCCTGCATCGCCGAAATCGTCTGCTTCGACACAGATCGACCTCCCCGTCGCTAGGGAAGCTGTGCGGGCAGTCGAATACGAGGCCCGGGAGACGGAGGCCCAGGAGATAGAGGTCCCGTCGACTCCGCCCTGTCCCGATGCCCGGCCGCAGCCCAGTTCGACCGGAGCGCTGATTGAGTCACGCACGACGATCGGTGCCGAAGCAGCTGGAGGATATGCTCAGGCAACACCGATCCCTTCAATCAATGAGATTACCACAGCCCTTGCCAATGCCTCTCTCTCCGCACCCGATGTTCGAATACTCATCGCATCTCATCACCATCCTAACAGAGTGAACTCATCCATCACTCATCTACCGCTGAAGGTCAGGGAGAGGGAAATGTTCGGAGTCTGCCAGAGCTCTCAGGACGCGAGCTGTGCTATTAGAGTGCCGCTCGATCATCGCCTATTTGCTCAGCGCTCAATACCAATTCATGAACTAAAGTGCGACATTGTTTATAACCCAGGCAGCAATAATTGCCTTTTCGTAAATGAGTCGAGTTTCGATTTATATTTGACCAACCTAAGTTCGCCAGTCTTTGAACGCTACATAATCCCCCCAAAAGCGCGCAACAGCCACGAGATCCAACCTGGTGCTTGGGGAATCTCGGCCCAAGGCGATCACAACGCGGTTCACCTTGTTGAATTTCTATTGCTCGCGAGACAGTTCCACGTCCGGGTCTATAAGGCGCGGGATGCGGGAGCGGCCAAGCGAGTCGCTCATGGTACCGCTACCGCTGGAGACGATTCAAAATCCAGCAAGCGCCGGAAGCTAGACAGCGGCAGCACCGGACAAGGCAGTATCGAGAAGAATACAAATTTGCCAGAGCCGGAATATTCTGTCGCCAGTCTTCGTGAAGTTGGTGATGGCGACCAGCGTCAACACCAACAAGAGGAAATTGTAAACAAGCCCTCCGTTTCCATTCTAGACCTCGTAGATGGGGGTCTCTTCTGTATCGAGACACCACAAGCAGCGGCAGCAGCAGCAGCAGCAGCAGCAGCAGCGGCAGCAGACGGACCGAATGCGGATACATATGACCTGCAACGAATACGGCAGATAGGTATCCCCACGCCAAATACGAGCGTCTTTACCTGCCAGCACTCTGCAGTGGTCGGGGATATTGTTGCCAAAGTCCTCCGATATGACAGCAAACCGGCGTCTGAACTACGCAACCTTGCAGGGTCATGGGAGCGAGAGAAGACGGTACTCGAAAACTTGAATCATGCAAGTTCCGTTATCATCCCCATGCGCTATGGTGTTTTTATCTAATCCAGGCATAGAGAAGCATCGTGTCGCTAAAAGCGATAGATGGCCGCATGCTTACCATATACTTGGAGCACCTCCCCTCCTGCCTCTATAGAGGATCCAAAACATCATTTACACAAGCGGATGCCTATACAATACTCTCCAGCATGTCGTCTGCTCTTGCATACCTAGCCACCCAGCAGGTTTTCCACAACGACATCAAGCCGTTTAACATTGCTTATTCTCCAAATCGAGGCGCCGTACTTATGGATTTCGGAATCGCTTCAATGGACGAGGGAGAAAAAGCGGGTGGAACGTCTTGGTATCTTCCTCCAGAGTATCTGGAAGGCGGGATCCGTGGATCATCTGGAGATGTGTGGGCTCTAGGCATCACAATGCTCTTTGTGCTTGGCAAGATTGATTTACCAGAGATGATGAAGGACTGGAGGGCCGTCCGCAAAGGCCGACGAATGCGAGCTTGGTTTGAGTTTATTGCTCAAACAAGGGCCCAGTTGAACCATGGGGACAAGGTCGAACATTTGGTCCATCAGATGCTCGAAAGAGACCCTCTATTGCGGATCAAGGCTGCGGATATCGAGTCGGCGCTTCCTGAGAAATCCGAATAGGAAGAGGAGCATAGGTTGGAGTCGCCTCGCACACGCCCATTTGTGATGATTGGCTATTGGATGAAGAAGTACAAAGGAGATGATTTGGATAAATAGAAATGGACAAGAGGAGAGAGCGGCGAGGGGCGGTTTAAAAAAAAAAAAAAAAAAAAAAAAAAAAAAAAAAACTCTCCAGCTTGTTAGAAATCAAAGTATACATACCCCCCAAAAATGCTTGTTAGAAAGCGAAGTACATAGGAAAAGAAAAATGTAGGCGCATTTTCCACTTTGATGAAATTAAATATACGATGTCGGAATTCATACATACTATTGTGCACCAGAGTTTTGTCGGTCATGCCGCCCTTTGTCAAGCAAGCCAACTCACTCACAGAGGCGCGGGCAGTAAGTATATTTTGCGCCCTCTTATAGATTGCCCATATTTGGTCAACCCGGCCTTGATCTTCATCCAACCAGAAGCCATTGCGGCGACACTGCTACAAGGCTGTGTGATTGATTTGAGTTGAAGCCTGTTTATAAAAATAAAACAGGCAGCTTAGAATGTAGGTCAAGGTAAGTTTATGAACAGAGAGCTAACGCATCTACTTGCACCTATAGTTACAGTATTCCGTACAAAAAAAAAAAAACTACCTAGATCTACGTAGATGGGGCACACAGCGAGGGAGAAATCATATCCTCCATGTGAAGGAGAAGAGTTCTTATACCTTTTAGGAAGGGAAAGACGCGTAGCATCCTATAGACGCATGATTACGAGCTGCATCTGGCCATCTGAGTGGTCTGTCTGTTGGATGGCTTCCCGAGTCAGCCCATGGTTCAACGCCCACTCCTACTCCTCCTGCTTGCAGTTGGCATCGAACGCATCACGCATCATCTGCGAGGGCTCTTGCGACTAGAGATTGACTATAACGCGACGCAATCTTAGTATGTTGAATGCCTCCTAAATCCATGCCTACCTCTTTAACACCCAAAGGCTTTCCAAGTCCCTTCTATATTTCACTCAGCAGTAGTAAGTGCCTACCTAGTAGTCCCTACCTTAGTACCTTAGCTCTGGTAGCAGGTTGCCTTACTCCTAAAGATACGTTATTATACAAATTGCTAAGGCATACCTTATCTTCTCCCGTACCTAATAATAATACCTAGTAGTACGGAGTACTTACTACCTTAATTACCCAGCACCACCTTGCGGCGGCCTGGTCCTTGCCTAGTTGTTGATCGGCTGACGGCGGCCACGACCCTAATGAAAACGGAGAAATGAACCGGCCAAGAACGGGAGTTACAAACGCTAGACAAAAGGGAAAACTTCGGGACGGGTGTAACAAGGCTTATGCGAAAAGCGGCCCACTTCCTGGCCCCATTCCGTTTCGAGCTCGTTCGAGAGGCAACATACTGTGTACTCCGTAACAGCGCCCTGGCATGGCATGCGGCCGCCTGAAGAAACGCCCTGCGCTTGGCATTGTGCAGGCGACATGGTTGCACTAACTTTGTGCGGATAAACCCCCATTCGGAAACCCGAAGGTCCGTTTTGCGCACACCACAGCTTTCGCTTTTCTGCAGCAGAAGCGAGGCCTCGATTGAAAGCTTGCTCCGACATCTGCACCAGCCAGAAAACAACCAGGAACCGCCCTCGAAGCCCCGTCAATTTGCCCACCATGTCGGAGACAAAGGAGATCGGTAGGTGTCCTTCACGCCCAGCTGCTCATTCCTCTGCCTTGTGTGTATTTGGCATGCTGTTTCTGCGTCTTGAGAACAAGCTACTCACACACACACACACTCTCTCCCCCCCCCCCCCTCACTCTACTTGGGTACCCCGCCAAAAAAAAAAAAAAATAGCTGCAAGCTCTTGTCACCAAAAAAAAAAAAAAAAGCAAACTTCCACAGCAAAAGCCACCACACGACCACAATCTCCGAGGCCCATCGTGACCTGCACATGGATCCAAGGCTAATGGCGGCGTATAGATTATACCCTCAACAACCCAGACACTCTCACCAAGTACAAGACCGCTGCCCAGATTTCCGAAAAGGTTCTGGCTGCCGTGTCTGAGCTCTGCGTGCCCGGCGCCAAGATTGTTGATGTCTGCCAGCAGGGCGACAAGCTGATTGAGGAGGAGATTGGCAAGGTCTACCGTGGAAAGAAGATTGTCAAAGGTTAGCGCCATGCGTGTTTTTTTTTTTTTTTTTTTTTTTGCTTCGCTTTGCTTGGACCTGATAATGCGGCTTGATAGCTTACCACAAACCTCACAAGGCTTCTCTCACCCTACCACCGTTTCTCCCTCGTCTTATGTAACTCCCTACACGCCACTTACATCTGATGAGGGTGAGGCTTCGGCCGAGATCAAGGAGGGAGAGGCCATCAAGATTCAGCTCGGAGCACAGATTGATGGATTTGGCTCCATTGTCTGCAACACCGTTCTCGCTACCGAAAAGGACAAGGCCGCCGAGCCCGTTACCGGACGCAGCGCTGATTTGATTCTTGCCACGCACTATGTCAACGAGCTCCTCCTGCGGTTGATGGTCCCCCCCGGGCTCCTTGCGCAGGGCACGGATGAGGAGAAGGCCAAGGCCGCTGCGCAAAAGGCCCCCACCCAAGCCAAAATCACCAGCCTGCTGGAGAAGGTGTGCGAGGCCTACGAATGCAAGCTGGTCGAGAGCACCACGTCTTGGCTGTTTGGCCGCAACGAGATTGAGGGCTCCAAGAAGATTGTTCTCGCCCCTGCGGAGGGAACCAAGGGCGATGGCGTCCCCGAAGTGGGCGAGGTCTGGGGCGTCGAGACTGGCGTGAGCTTGGGATCTGGAAAGGTCAAGACCTTGGACCACCGCGCAACGCTCCACCGCCGAACCAACCAGACCTACCAGCTGAAGCGCCCTACCTCCAGGAAGATCCTTTCCGAAGTGCAGAAGAAGTTTGGTACCTTCCCCTTCAGCTTGAGGCAGTTGGAGGATGAGCGCGATGCCAAGTCTGGCGTTGTCGAGTGTGTTCGGAGCAACGTTTTCCGCCAGTACGAGCTCGTCGGCGACAAGGACAGCTCCCCCGTCGCTAGGCTGCTCACAACCCTTGGTAGGTTTCACCCTCGCGAGACAAAACGGCGAGTCTGCTGGCGCGGCCGAGCTAACCTGAGAGCATCAACAGCCATCACCAAAAACGGCATCACCAAGCTGGGCGCCCCCCCGGAGCTTGACCTAAGCAAGTACCAGACTGACAAGAAGATCACTGATGAGGAGATTCTCAAAATCCTCGAGCAGCCCCTGGCCAGGAATACCGGAAAGAAGAAGACCAAGAGCAAGAAGAAGACGGCCAAGGCTGACGGAACTGCCGAGGAGGGAGCTGAGGGCGACGAGTAAAGTTTCGGAAACCAACATACGTGTAAAGGGCCTTTTCTGCTGTGTAAATGGCTGCCCAGAGGTGGGATAAAGCCTTGTTGATATTTAGGCAGAAAGTCCACTCGACAAAAACAAGTTTTTTTTTTTCCCTCGTTTGGCAATTCATGAACGCCAAGGGATGGAATTTCTGCAAGCACAATCTATCTGCCCAGTGATGAGGCGTACCGTGATGGGAGAGAGCTCATGAATCTAGTGAAGCGAGGCAGTATATATAAAGCATGGAACACGAATCCGTCTCGAGGCGAACTTCGGGCCACCGCAGACTCGGCATGTGCACATCTGCCAGGGAGGTGTGGGGGGATGGAAGATGCGAGATAACGGATGAGATGAGAAGGTAATCTGATGACAGTGACGTTTTTTTTATTCTCTTATTCCTTTTTTCTTTTTCCTTTTTTCAGCAAAAAAAAAGGTGAGAGGGATGGGGGTGGCTGGCAGGGTGGCAAAAAAAAAAAAAAAAAAAAAAACCTCCCAGAAGAAGAAAAGAAGAGGCATCTAGAGAAGCAGCTTGGGACTGAAATCGCACGAGCAGTGGAGAGGATGTCTTCCGTAGGTCCGCCTCTAGATGAAGTGAAATAACTTGGCATATCTGCTGCTCCTGATCTCAGGGGGGGGCGCATAAAAAATAAATAAAAAGATAGGACGCGAACGCAATGGAGGCACATCAGCTTACCTTTGACCTGGCCTTTGCTTGTCATGCAGAGGCAGTGACGCTCAGGTAGGGGGAGAAGAAAATCGCAAAAAAAGCTTACACGTAGCAGATGATGTCCTCATGTAACTAATGCAGGTATGCCCATGCCTGGGCATAGGCCCGTGACTTGAGAGATTCGAACCCGACTGACTCAGACTCGGGACAGTTGGACAAGATTTCTGGAGAGAAATGGGAAACGGGGGGCGAGATGGGAAGGAGGAGCAGGGAATGGCGAGAAGAGAGCGTGGGACGGCGGCGAGAGAGAGAGAGAGAGAGAGAGAAGGGAGAGAGAGAGAGAGGGAGAGAATAGGGAGGCGTGCTGGCATCTGCTAGAGGCTTTTTTGTGTGCCTGGGCCGAGGAAAGGAGGAGGATACAGGCATCAAAAGGCAGGGCGGATGGAGGGATTGCGCAGCCTAGACCGCTTCTACATGAGTACAAATATATCCAATCAGTATCCCAGCGGTGATGCCAACAAAAAAAAAATATGTTTTTTTTTGTTTTGTTTTTTTGTTTTTGTTTTTTTTTTCTCGAGCCGCCGGCTGGATCTAAGGCGGAACTCTGAATCGGTGGTGGAGGGAGTGTTGAACCTTGGACGTGCCACTGGGTCGCCCCCCTTGTCCAACAGCCCGGCCGCCTCCTCCGAAACTCATCCAGACACACCTGCACCCACAACCAGCTTTCCCTTCATCCAAAGCAACGCAAAAAGCGCGTCGGGACAGCGAGGAAAAAAACGAGCGCTGTGCTGAGACAGTTGATGCTGTCGTCGCAGAGAGAAGTACAGTTTTTTTTTTTTTTGCCCCCTCCCCCCCCCCCCCCCCCTTTTTTTTTTTTGCATCTCTGCCTTGTTCAAAAGTTCGCCGAAATCCAGTGGCTAACTCGTCGCTCTTATTTTTTTTTCCCTCCCCTCCGCCCCCCAGACTCTAGAGAGGAGCGTTGCCCGTCCTGCGGCCAGGGCTGGGGGCAACCAGCAACTCGACTCGCCAGGCCCAACACCATGATTTCCTCCAACACGAGGGCGTCGCGGTCGCGCTTCTCAAGCCCTTCACGGCCGGTCGAGGCCAAGAGCTCTGCGGGTAATGATGGATCCAAGGCCTTTATGCAGCGGTGGCTGGAGCCGTCGGTTCAGAGCAAGGCAAGCTTCGAGGAGGCGGGATTGATGAGGTACGGCGTGCTGGAGACCATGGCGCCCCTGGGGACGCTGCCCAAGCCCAAGAAGACGGGCGGCGAAGCTGGGGCGGGACATCAGTCTGTCCGGAAAATCATCCTCAGGCCTTCGGGAGCGACGCAGGCGGCGAGCCATCAAGAAGAGCAGGCGGCGCTGCCCAGGACCAGGCCGAGGGCGCCGTCCCCCCCCGCTCCCTCGACACCGCCTCCTCCCGCGTCAGCACCATCGCACAGGAAGCCACAGGCCGCCAAAGACGCCGAGGACGAAGAATACGACCCCAAGGGGGCCTCGCGTCGACGGCCATCGCGGCGCGTGTCGCTGCCTACCAAGCAGCCCCGGCAGCACACGAGCGCGAGCGAGGCCAAAAGCACTACTGCCGCCGCCATTATTACTACGCCAAAGGACAGGCCGGCGACTCCGCCGGTGCGTGCGCACCGGCGGGAGCCCGAGGACCCAGATTTTGCAGACAAGGTCGTCGAGGCAGCCGTCGACGAAGCGCTCATGCACTACCGCTATCCTACAGCCTGGGCGCTCAGGACGCTCTTCGACGAACGATGCGGCGACTCCGAGTTTGTGGCCATGGTGGAGGACGTGTTCAAGCAGAGGGCCGACGCCGAGACGATTGATGAATTCGCTCGGCTAATCGAAATCAAGAAGCGCGAGGGGAAGAAGGACGACCGCGGCTGTTACTACTTCGTCCCCCCTTCTACGAACAGTAGATTCACTCCGCACAAACCAAAGGCTGCCCCATATGCCAGGCTTCTGCTCCATCACGCCCCCGACGACGACGACGACGACGACGACGACAAGAGCGAGGCGCGAGCCGCCAAGCGAAGCAAGACTTCGCATGCCGACGAGACTCCGCGCAGCAAGAAGATGGCCAACAGATCCAAGTCGCACGGCGACAGCCTCCGGACGCCGTCGCGTAGGCGCAACAGGCGTGACTCGGGCTCTAGCGAGTCATCCCTGTCGTCAGCAATGAGCCTCTCGTCACCAGAGGCCAGCGTCCACAGCACCAGCCCGAGCCTCCAGCACGGCACCGGGAAAGCAGGCAAATCAAGCAAGGCCGCGCACGCTCGCACTGCCAGCGGAGGCGGCAGCCGCAGCAGTGGCGGTAGCGGTAGCGGTAGCGGCAGCGGCAGCGGCAGTGGTAGCGGTGGTGGTGGTGGTGGTTGTGGTGCTGCTGCTGCTGGTGGTGTTTCCGGTGGTGGTGGTGGTGGTGGTGGTGGTGGTGCTGGAGGTGCTGGCGGTGCTGGCGGTGCCGGTGCTGGCGGTGGTGGTGCTGGTGGTGGTGCTGGCGGTGCTGGTGGTGGTGCCACGGTCGCTGACACTGTGATTGCTGCTGCGTCGACTACGGGGGACCCGTCCCATGATGCGCCAAAATCTCGGCCAATCACCAGCACCCGCCGCAAATCTCTCGCCTCCGACAAGCAGCCCGTGTCCAACTCTTCGGAGCCAAACTCTCCCACACTTCCGAGCCGCACCCACACATCCGCGACCGATGCCAGTATGCCTGGCAGGGTCACCGGCTCTGAGTTGTTGGTCTGCAAACCCGTCGGCAACGGCAGGTCGGTCTGCCCCAAGGACGGCGCCAGCGCTGCCAAGGCCCAAATGCCTGCGGATGACGACGACTTGTTTTGGACTCGCCGCCGCGATGCTCAGAGGGTCACCAACGGATATACGGCCCGGGAGAGTTCAGTACGAAACGGCGATGACGATGAGCGCGACGACGTGACTCCCGCCAGGAGGACGAGAAGGACGCGGTACTCCCTGGTGGCCCCCATTAGCACGCGAGCCACGCGATCGGCAAGCAAACGGCCAAGCAGCAACAACAACAACGACGACGTCGACATCACCGTCTCATCTCCCTTGGCCTTTTCGTTCAATGAAGGCAGTTCGACCGTTGGATCGCGTGCTGCTACGCCGACCGGCCTGCGTCCCACAAAGAAGCCGAGAACAGGTCTTCGCATCAAGTTGTCGTGAGTTTTCTCTTGTCCCTTTTTCAGCAAGCCCCCTTCTCTATTCTCGCTTCCCTTAAACCTTTTTGCCTTTCCCCCCATCAACTCTCGAATTGTTTCTTGTTTTTTGGGGGGTTTTTTTTGGGGGGGGGGGGGGGGGGGAGAGACAATCCATCACTCCGTACACCTCAGCACACATATTCTCTTGTCTCTTTTTCTCTATGAGAAAGCACGAAGAAATTCTCTTCCTCAAAGGGAAAACCGACGGATGTGCTGAGCTCTTTCGTCTGATGTGAAGCGTTGTACACTTTTTTTGGGGGTGGGTGGGAAGGTTTGTGAGAGCATCGTTTTGGTCTCATGACGGAATAACCCCAGCTTCCTTCTCCAATCTTCCAAGCCTCTACCGCATGAAATTTCGCATCACATTCCCCCATTACTCTGCATCTTTTCAAGACACACTTCAAGCTTCGTCTACTACAAAGTTACCATTACTGAAAGGAATTTTTTTTTTCCATCGCAGGCCAATGAAGAAGAAGGGTGGCACTGCTGCTGGCGTTCCTCGCTCAACGGGTGAGGCGCAATCGGTAACGGTGAGCAATGGCGCACCGAAAGACCAGGTATGTGAACTTGGAGTTTATCTTATTTCCTTGCGTCAATGACGGAGCAACTCTCGCTCTCTCTCCTTCTCTCTCTCTCTCTTTCTCTCTTTCTTTTTTTTTTCTTTTTTTTTTCTCTTTTTTTTTCTTTTTTGTTTATGGGCGATGCGATATTGTACTCCCTTGTTCGGTTTTCTGTCCTTGGGAATCAATGGCCTCAACGAGGCATGAGCGCTGTCCGTCTCTGCTTCTCACGCGCACAAATTTTATTTTATTTTTCTTCGCACTGTCTTACGCTTCCTCCTTTTCGGGCCAAATGCCGCTTTGAAATGGGATTTATTGAACTGGGGGCCACGACATGGGGGCAAGGATCTCCCACCACGCAAATTCTAGTGGCTGCGGTTATGATCCGCCAGTGCCGCCTAGATTTGGAGGATGATGCAACGTGTAATACGATGATGGGGAGGGGGGAGGAAAGCTATGCTAACGAAAGGGGGGGGGGGCCATCCCTAGGGATCCGATAACGATGAATACTGCTCTGCCTGTGGTAATACAGGAGACGTCGTCTGCTGCGATGGCTGCCCGCGTTCATTCCACTTTGAGTGTGTGGACATGGTGCAGTCCGACCATCTCCCAGACGAATGGTATTGCAACGAATGCATTGTCCGGCGGTATCCCTCTCGCGTGCCCGTCTATAAGGGTGCGTTTGCGAGCGCCCTCAATGCTTTGGAGAAGAGCATTCCCCGGGCCTTTAGTCTTCCCAAAAAGATTCAGAACCGCTTTGAGGGTGTCAAGGCCGGGGCCGATGGCGACTACGAAGAGGCCACGAACAACAAAGCAAAGTAAGTATCCAATCTCCCCAACCGTCTCGTGCGTCTCATTTCAATTCCGGACCGGGCGGCGAGACTCCCTACTTTTCTTTCCTTCTCTATTCACTTTCACCCCTTGCCCTCACTTCGCATCCATGGTTAACAGGAGTTTTCCCCGTAGGAAGCGGGCCGGTTATGACGAGCTGCCGGATTTCTTCAAGCAGCGTGAAGATGGAGAGGCGGTGCTCTGCCACGCTTGTCAGAAGCCAGCCACTGAGATTCGAGCCATCATCCCTTGCAGTGCCTGCCCTTTCCATTGGCACATTGATTGCCTTGATCCACCGCTGGCCATGCCCCCCGTCCTGAAGACCTGGCGATGTCCGGCACACGTTGACGATGTGCTGGGAGAGGTGCCCGCTCTGGCGCCAGCGCATCGCTTCCGCAAAGTCAAGGGCGGTCAAATCATTACGCCGGCCTTCAGCCGCGGCATCAGGAACAACGGCCACATCGAGCTTGATTGGGCTGATGAGCCCGAAGAATCTGAAAAGTCGGGCTGGCGCGACGCGGACTCATTTGGCAAAACATACAGGCTGCAGGCCAAGGGAGTCATTCTCGACTTCATCGAGCAGTAAGCACAGCGCAGCTCCCCTCCCCTTGATCAATCTGATTCGCCTTGCCCCTTCAAATCAAAACTCTGACTCTATTGAAGGCTACGCCATCGCGGTGCTGGGTATGGATCCCGCCAGGGCGAAGTGCGGTGGATGCCGTATGCAGCCCCATCTATGGGTGACGCAGGCGGTCCGCTTGTCGGCTCTGCTTACGACCGCAAAGTGAACGAGATGCAAGCCTCTCTGAACCTCATGGGCCTCAAGCAGAGTCGGTCCGAGAACATCGATCAGCTTACGGCTGCTCTTCTGGTATGTACCCGCATAGTCCTGCTGCGCTGGCTACCCAGCGTTCTCGTATGGTCCGTTGTAGTCTAGGTCGCTAACCCTCTCCAGTCCGCTGCTGATGACAATGTCTTGGCTCTTATGGCGCGAGGCAATGCAGACAACATCGCATCTGGCCACTTGATCCAACAGGACAAGATGAGCCTTCGTGCTATGCTGGCACAGATGAATGCTATGGGTGATAGGATTCGCCATCTCCTCGGCGATGAAGCCCCCCCGCCCGCGGCACTCAACGACAAAGCCGACAGAGCTTCGCCTATTACCGATACTTCCGGCGTGGATACGTTTCCAGGAAAGACGGAATCAATCGCCCCCGTTACCGAGCCCACTCCACCGTCAACCGTTGATCATGGAGAGGGTACCATGGAGCTCGATTGATATCATGAAGGAAATGATCATCACGATGCATCCCCCCCCCACCCCCCCCTTTTTTTTATCTATCCCGCAGCTTTACCTTCAGAGTGAGCGACGAATTGCCGTCTCCATAGACTGTCACGAATACTTTTCACGACGACGAAATCACCCTCTTTATCTCTTTGCCATAGAAGACTTGATTTTCCGGGGGTTTTTCTTTTTCTTTTATCTTTATTTTTCCTTTTTCTCTTTTACTAGCAGACAACCTCCATGTGGTTGACCCCTTCCCCCTCTCCCCCCCCTTAACTGCACTGCACTGCACTGCATCGATATTTGATCTGTTGCGTGTTTCTTTTTATATATATATATATCACGTTTTAGGTCCCTACCCTCCCCCTTCCCTTTCTGCGAAGGAAAAAAAAAATGAGTCCAGGAGTTGGGGAGGTATAATTGAACACTTGCAAAATATCATGACTCGTCCCTTTTTTCTTTCTTTTTTCTCGGCTACAGCAGTGCGGTTTGACCAGAGCTCGATCTTGACGTCTTTATTACTTTCGATGTTCTTCTCTCTCTCCCCCCCCCCCCTCCTTCCCTCTCTCTCTTTTTTTTTTTTTTTCCCTTTTCCTCTTCTTTTTCTTTTTTCTTTCCTCTGTTTTTTTCAATACGCGAGAATCTTTCTTGGGCATCCTTCGCGAGAGTTTTGAAGAAAGGGAAGAGGAATATGGAACGAAGACTGAGACTTTTTTTTTTTTTTTTTTTTTTTTTTTCATCTATGGCGCGCATCTGCCATTTCTATCTGAGTGGATTTGGTGAGAGCAAAAGAGAGAAAAAAAAAAAAAGAAAAAAAGAAAAAAGAAAAAAAAATGGAGAAGAAAAAGGATGGGCATACATATTCTATGTTTTTGCCCCGAGGGAGGGACTGGCTGGGATGGGATGGGACGGAGGGGAAGTGGAGGACAAAAGAATGAGAGAGCTCGTGGAGGAAGGGGGACGAGAGGATAGGTGCGGGCTTCTAGTAATAATGCCCATGCAGCTGTATCATACATAGCCTTAACGTGCCGTGTGCCATTGGTAATGGCAGGCGTAGTTTGCTTGATGGGGAAAAAAAAGAAAACACACGATAATACATACCATGCATGATTCCCAAGTTTTTGTCACCGCCGCGTTTGTGAAGCCGCGAATTACCTGGGCACAAACTCGTCGTGTGCCCATGAAATGCGTTATATAGACGGTGAACAATAGAATAGCCCTTGATGCATGATAGAAAAAGCGTTTTTTTTTATTGATGGATCATAATATACAACTCTTCATTTCAGCCATCAAACCTCCTCCCATGCACCCCCCCCATCTCTAGCGCAACAGAAGCAACTCGTCTCCCCTTTGCATCTCATCTCTTCAAGCCATTCACGCCAGGCGAAGGCGAGCAACGATTGAATCATGCCCCCCCCCCTTTCCTCTCATCTATCGCCCCCCCTTGCTTCGCGGCCTCTCCCAACTTTTCGTTCGAATAGGACATAAAAGAAAAAAAAGTCATACCAAGCTACAACATAAACCACAAAGGTTTGAAAGTATCATCAACAATCTTTGGCCTTTCTGGGGCAGAGGGAGGGGAAGTCGTCCGTGACACCTCGTCAAGAGCCAAGACATAGATGAAAAGTCTCGTGATTGTTGCGCCGGAAAAAAAAAAGGAAAAAGAAAGGAAAAAAAAAAAGAGGGTGGGTGAAAGATAGAAGAGGAGGAAAGATAGAAAAAAAAATTGAGACTATGATCACATTAGACATCAGGAGAATTGAATTGCTGTGACAGCGCTCCCTTAAATTTTTTGATTTCCGATTTTTTTTTCCAGCATGAAATAATCGATTCATATCCGTGACCGTCCAAACATGGTAGTTGAGGAGGAGAAAAATGAACAAAAATGACATGAGATGCCTCTGTCTGTCTCTTCATGTTTTGCGGCCTGAATGTGGGAGACCAGCCCAGTACACGCTGCTATTAGGTCCAAACAGAGGAATGATTCGTAGTGGTGTAATGAGAAATCCTCGGCGCAGAAACATTAACCTCTGCATCTCGGGGGCAAATATCTTTAGCCAGTATTTGTCTAGACCAGCCCGCTGAAGGCAAAACGCTATTTGCGTAGGTCTCTATCGAATTTCAAGCTTCACCAAACTCCGCGCGTGGCAGGAAAATGAAAAAAAAAAAAATGAAAAAAAATAGATAAAAATTTGAAAAAAAAAAACTCTCGCCTCAATTGATCGATTAGCCGCAAAACGAAGGCAGACATAGCTGTAGGGCTTGTAGCCGTGCAGCGCCACCATGAATCATCATTCCAAAGAAACATCACTTTCTCTGGGAGTCGATGTCGTCAGTAGTTACTGCGGCCTTGTCGATTCGAAGATGAGGGACGTACGCGACCGCGTCTGCCATTGACTTGTTCTTGCTGCATATATCCCATGTTGGGCATACCTCCCATGTTTCCACCATAGGCATACCCGCCAACCATTCCAAAGCCAGGAGGCGGAATATAAGGCGGCTGTCCACCGGCGGAAGGCTGCATTGGGCTTCCATTGGGCATATTCTGCTGGCGGTATTGATCGATAGTTTGACCAGGGTTGCCGTAACCTCCAAATCCAGGTTGCATCGGCGGGAACGGATAGTTCATCTGCGGATTTCCCCGATTCATCATGCCCTGCTGATACTGTAGCTGTGGGACGCTCACCGCAGGGGGCATGGGACCGTTGGGCCCGTTGTACATCATGGCCTGGTTGAAAGCCGGGAAAGGGGGGCCCCCGGCGTCGGCATTGTCGCCTCTCTGCTGGGTGTGACCGGCCTCGAAATTCGAAGCAGCAGAGGCGGCGTTGTAGAACGCCTTGTTGGGCTGGCCGCCTTGCTGGCCGTGCTGCTGGCCGTGCTGCTGGCCGTGCTGCTGGCCGTGCTGCTGGCCGTGCTGCCCATTGGTCTGTCGTGAGGTTGGTCTCTGCCGTTGCTCAGCGTGGGTGCTGGTCTCGCGGTTCGGCCCGGGAGTCCGGGTCGAGAGGCCGACCTCATCCATAAGTCTCTTGTAGCCCTGGTTTGCTTGTGCTTTAATTCTGACCAAAACGTTCTTGACGTTTTCCGTAACCTCGATTCGCATGGTCTCCTCGAAGAACGGCGTCGTGAGAACCTTGAAGATGAACGTAGCACCGCAAGCCTGGTCGCCGAGTATGGCCTCCAGAACCTGGTCATTAGGGGAGATGAAGAGGCGCTTTAGTATGTTGTCTCGGGCCTCGGTTTCGTTCTTCTGATTGATCACTTTGAGCACCGTGAGATAGGCGACTTTGTGGGTGCACAACGGGACCAAATACGGGATCAGCCGGGGGGAGAGAACGTGGCGGCGATTGGAAAAGGTGCAGGTGTCCAAGAACCAGGTCAGGAGAAGCGCGCCGTTCGCGTTGGTCGCGAGCTGGACGCTGTGCAGCGCAATGGCTGCGGCCAGCATTCTCTGTTGATCCTTTGTCGCATGGTGGCTCTCCAGGCAAGCCCTCATGGCCCTGGCGCCGTAGCGGCCCTGCGCAATCTCCCACATTCGGCTGAGCATCGTCTCGAAGATGAAGTCGTTGTAGGGGGCGCCAAACTTGAGGCATCCCTGCAAGACGTAGTTGCCGTATTGGTCTAGGAAGAGGGGGACGGTGTAGGGCCGCAGGTGCTCTACAATCAGGGAGAGCTGGCTGGGCGTCTTGCACACGTCGATAATCTTCTGGGCCGCCCACGTGCCGTTCTTGTGAATGCCAATCTCTGCCAGGTGCGGCGCAATCTCAGCAAGCATCGCGTCCCTCAGCTGGTCGGAGCAGTGATCAAACAGCTTCTGGACGACGGTGTTGCCGAGGTAATCGGACGAGAGCTCGGCAATCTCGGGCAGCATGTCAACGGCGATGTTTTCAATCTCGGCTTGCGAAAGCATCTGATTATCGATCCGCTTGCGGATATCTCTCAGCTTGGGGGCATCATGGACTCTCGTGTGCGTGGGTTCTCGGACGGGGGGGATTTCCTCCACGAAGGAGCTGTACTGCACTGCCGACTGCAGGCTCTTGGAGATCCGGGCCCCATCTTCCTCGGTCGCGCCGAATTCGCCCACAATGTCGAGAATATCGGCGACCATCTCGCGCAAGGGAGGCACCGTCGGGGTGGTGGCGGCGGTAGCGAGGGCGCCGGCGGCCGCCGACGAGTTTTCCCCGGGCCCGGCGGCTAGGGCCCCCTTGCCAACGTCTTGGGCTTTGCCAAAAGGATCGGGACTAGGCGACGGGAAGGCTCCATCGTGCCCCGGAGTGCCGGAGGCAGAGGGGGGTTTTGCAAAGTTGATTCGAATCGGCCCTGCGCCGGGGAAGATTTCCTTGCCATTCATGCTGGCCTTGGCGGAGACCGCACTCTCCACCCTCTCAAAGTTTACAAACCCACAGTTCTTATGTGTGAGCACACGAGCGGAGAGGATCGGTCCGTGAGCCTTGAACATTTCGACGAGGGTGGACGTGGTGGTGGACGTGGGAATGCCGCCAAGCCAAAGGGCGCTGGTCGGCCCGTCGAGGCCCTGCTCTTCGGGGTTGAGATGGCCGGCGTTGCGGCTGTTGGACCGTCCCAGATTCATGCCGGCAACTGCCTGGGAGATGTCGTCGTACTCCTTCTCCTCCTGCAAGCGGATCTCGGCCGGGGGGATGGGGTTGGCGCCGGCGCCGGCATTGGCGTTGACGTAGGTTCCCACCAAACGGCTTCCCGGTGTGTCCAACACGCCGGCGGTGCGAGCCCGCGGCCGCGTGGCCTGGGTCGCGTAGGCTCGGACGGCCATGTTGTGGTTGTGGATGGCCGCCTGGGTAGCAGCGAGTTGGTCCTGCAGCGCTGCGTACTGGCTATCAATGGGCATATCGGCGTCATAATCGTCCTCCTCATCGGCGTACTTGTCCTTGTTGTTTACCGAGTAGGAGCGGAAGCGGCTGGCATGCCGGGTCATGTCAAAGTTGGATATGTAGGTTGGCGTGGCAAGCTGAGCTCTCGCAGGTTGTGGGGTTTCGGCGAGCCCGAGGTAATCCAAAGTCCTCATATGCACGTCGGATTCCCCGGCTCCCTCCCTCGAGAACTGAGACTGGGCCGGCGAGCTCGGGGCGTTGGAGCCGACGCTCGCAATGCTGGCCAGGGTAGAGCCTCGCTCGCGGCCGAGGCCGGAGGGGTTCCAGCTGCTGAAGATGGACGGGCCAAAGGGCGAGGCCGACGTAGGCAGGTTGGCGAAGGGACTGCGCTGGGGCATGGATCCAGCCCGCAGCCTAGAGAGAAGGGTGGAGGTGCCGGCGTTGTTGTTCTCGGGCTGCTCAATGCCGGGAGAAGGCGACTTGTTGAATGGGCTTTGAGACGGCGTGACGCGGGCGGACTTGGCAGGCACCCCAGGAAGGGCCAGCAGGCCGTTGCCAATGCCCCCGGGGAACCGAGAGGGCACGGTGCCGGCCCGGGCACGCCTAGTCGGAGGCAGACTCTCGGGCGTGGGCAGCTGGACGAAGTCTGGAAAGCCGTCGGTGGGGGACTCGGGGATGTTTTCTCGGAGAGGAGTCGAGTTCCCGCTTGTCGGCGGTCCGCCCCAAGGGTTGAGAGGCAGACCGGGAACGCCTTCCTGAGCCTGAATCTCGCGAGCCCTACCCGTGGATGATTGTTAGCCTCTGTTTTTTTGTTTTTTGGACGGAGTCACCACGAATGCCGCCGCATGCTTGAACTGTTGGGTTCCTCGGATTGCTTCTTGGGGGGGGTTTTTTTTTTTGGGGGGGGGGGGGGGGGGCGGATCCTTTTGACGTGCCACGAACCTTTTGGAAAAGAGCCGGCTAGAACCCGCCATCTCGTGCGACGGAGAACCAGCCCCGGATCGCGAGCTGCTAGTTATGATGCTACTCGAATTCATACCGCCGGGGAGCCCAAAGACTGATCTGGTCGTGGTCGACAAAGGGTCGATTGGCGAGTTTGTGGCGGAGGGAGAGTTGGAGCGATTTTGGCTGGCAGAATGCGAGGAATAGCCGAGTGCCAAATGGTCGGATCTGGAAGCTGACATTATCGATTATCCAGGTGGCCGCATGGGAATACGACGCTGCAAATTATTTCTCTTCTTTTCTTTCCTGTCTTTTTTTTTTCTTTTCCTTCTTCTTCCTTCTTCTTCTTCTCTCCTCTCCTTTTCTTCTTCTTTGTTTTCTTTTTACAGAATGCACTAGGAATATTATTTCTCGAGTAGGGAAACGCTTCCCGTCTGGCTGGGATGCGATGAATATAGAGTGCAGATGCTCGTCGAAGCTGGTCTTGAAAAAAATCAATCGGTCAGGGAATAAAAAAAAAAAAAGGGCCAGGATGACGTGGTGGTTTTCCGCTGAGCAGAGTCAAGGGCAACGACGAGCAGCGACCAAAAGAGAAAGATGGATGGGATGAGGGGGAAAAGAATTGAAGAAAAAATTAAAAAAAAAAAAAAAAAAAGTTGTTGCCGAAAAATGGCAAAAAAGAAGAAGAAAAGAGTCCAGTAAACCTGTATTACAATATGATGTTGCGAGAGAAAAGAAAAAAAAGAAGGGAAAAGAAAGAAAAAATTCGGGCTAAACACCTCTCCTCAGCGTTGAGAACCGGGGGGGGGGGGGGGGGGGGAGGCACAAGAGGTTTTGGGAGGGTTTGCTGCGCCAGCTCGCTCGTGTGCTGTGCTGTGTGTGCGGCCCAGTCGGCGACCCTGGGATATGGGCCCTTTTAGCGAAGAATTGCCGGCGAGGTCTGAAGGCCAGCTGGAGTAGAAGCGCAGGCGCGGATCGAAGAAGGGGGAAACGAGGCAGAAACGAAGTCGTGATCAATATATAGGCGTCATTGAGGGTGGTGAAGGAAGAGGAAGAGAGGTTGACCAAAGGGGCTCTGCGCAAGGAGAAGTTGCCAAAAAAAAAAAAAAAAAAAAGGTTCGACGCCGGTCGTTGCTCCCCAGGAAGGTTGGCGGCTGCCGCTGCAGTTTGCGTGGGATGGCGGCGCTTTGTACCCCGTACCTTTGGGGCAGCTCTGTGGAAGCGGCGGGTGCCGTGTACTCTGTACCGGTATCGGGTGCGTGTGAACCTTGGGCCGAATGGGTGCGAATCTTGGCGGCAACGGCAACGAAAAAAAAAAAAGAAAAAGAAAAAGAAAAAGAAAAAAACCAACCTTGTGCGCGCGTGGCGTGCCAGCTGTCATGACATTGCTTCTTCTCTCTTGTGCGAGCTCCGTATTACTACCTACCTCCTAGTACCTACCTAGTACTAAGTAGTAGGTGCAATACCTTTACTTGCTCTCAGTACTCCGTACATTAGTACTACTAGCCTACCTAGGTACCTTAGTAGGTACCATATGTAACAAAGTTCTGGCCGCACTCCGCACAAAGTGGCGCGCCTCCAAGCAAGTTTGCTGCTGCTAACGGAGTAACTTGCTGCTAGTACGTGTGGGAGGGAGGCGCTGTGTGCGTTGCCCCTGAGATGTTGCCCCATCAAGTCTAGGGACGAGCGGAAGCGCTTCCCACGGGGAAAAGAAAAAAGAAAAGAAAAAAAAGAAAAAAAAAAGAAAAAAAAAAGAAAAGGGCCTGTTGTTGCTTGTAATCTGGACAGAGTAATCGGCATATGTACTATGTACTACTACTACTACTACTACTACTAGGTAGTACTACTACAGGTACTGTACCTACTAGAAAACTACTAAGGCACTCCGTATGCACCAGGTATGCACCAGGTATGCGCCAGGTATGCACCATGCATTTGGTAGGGAGCCGAATGGATGAGAGAAAGTCCAAGCAAACCAATGGGTTTTCTGTGCTTCTCCTTGTCCTTGTCCTCCCTCCAATCCCCCCCCCCCTTTTTTTTTCCACCTTCTCTCTCTCTCTCTCTCTCTCTCTCTTTCTTCTATTTTCCGTCGTCTTCGTCTTCTTCTTCCCCATGACGAAATATCCCGCCAACTCACGCTTGCCTGTCTACTACCAAGGTTAGTATATATATATACTATATATACTCGTATATATATATACTATATATACTCGTATATATATATATACTACTAGGCACTACATACCTTAGTGCTCGAGCAAGTGCCAAAGCCTAAGGGGAAATCGGGCTTTTTTTTTTTTAATTCCCTCTTTTTTTTTTTTTTTTTTTTTTTTTTTCCTTTTCCTTTTCCTTCCCTCTCCCCTCCCCCCCTCGAACTCGCTTCGCTTCCGCACTGATCAGCATCTGACCTACCAGGCCTTCCCTTTCCCCGGCCTCGATTTTGCAAGGCGTTTCGCCATCCCGCAAAAGAGATGCTACTGGTCTGGTAAGCAACAGCAGCAAAGCATGCTAGAATTCGGTAACGGAGCACAGGGCATTATCTTATTCCCTTGGCCGCTATTCATGCGCACTGGCGGCGTTCGATATATATATATACGGACGCCACAGCCACGAGTAATGAAAGTTCGCCTCCGATGCCCGTACGTTACAAAACTTTGAGCCTTTTGTCATGCGATCCGCCCTTTCCCGCCGCAGCAGCCACAAGCTTAGCGTCTCACACACAGACACACACTCTCTCTCTCTCTCTGTGTGTGTGTGTGTGTGTGTTTCTCTCTCTCTCTCTCTCTCTCTCTCTCTCTCTCTATGTCGTTGGCTCCATAGTTCTAAACTTCCTTGCCGCTCCCGCCCCCGGGGGGAGAGGGGCATAATTCCGTTGATTGATACTAAATTACCTCAAAAGGGCTTAAACAAGGTTATTAGTACCTGTAGTATTTACTACCTACTAGTACTCCGCAGAGCTCAACAAGAGGCGAGCAAGTACAGTACAGTACAGTCTTAGCAGCCGTCTCCCCCCAATGTGCGGGATGGAGAGCCATGCAATCATCGTTATCGAAATGCATTCCACTGCCAGCTGCAAGGGACAGGCCATGTAAAAGCACAAGACTCAAAAGGGTCCTATAATCGCTGCGCACATGTGCCCAACTGCCATTGCATGCTCCGTACCGCTACCATGCATCCCCTACTATAGGTGTACCTACCACCTAGCCGTACCTAGGTACTAACCCAGTACCTTAGGTAGTAGGCATGTACTGTATGATGTGTGCTATAGGAGGAAGAATTCATGTCCACAACCACCCAACTCTTCTTACCGCCCCCCCTAAGAAAAAAAAATCGGGAAACCCCCCAGAGCTGGTGTTTTTTTGTACTACCTGATGGTACTTGTTACTACTAGGTACCTAGAACCTACCTTCATAGTACCTACTAGTAGTACTAAGTGGTCTCCCAAGTTCTGCTATGCCTTAACCTTGGACAGGACGTGGCGCCTCGCATCTGCTGAGTCTTCGATTCTGCGATTCTGCTGAGTCTGCGATTCTGCGTCTACCCACACCAATTCCCGGCTCCCCCCCCCCCCGTCTGCAGGGGCAGAACCGTGATGACGTGCGCGCCCTGATGAGTGATATCGGTGTGGTAATCTTTAAAGTACGCCCGCCACATGAAAATGAATTAAGGGCCCCGTCACACAAGGCCTTTAGTTTAAAATAAGGGTTGGTTATTCTCTCTCATCAGCTCGCTCTCGCCACCCCTCTCGCGTGCGCTCCGTCACTAAAAAAGAAGAGGGAGGAAAAGAAAAGGGGGAAAAAAAAAAAAAAAAAAAAAAACATCTCTCCGGAGCTTCTTGGTTTTTATTTTTTGGCCTTTCCCCTAGCATTCATGGCCTCCGATTGGCCACGTAAGGATCCCTCTCATCCTCAAAACGCCGCGGCCATTCTTGCCAGTTGAAAACAAAGTTTTTATCGTATGTACGTGGCCACTGGGCTTCAACACACACATAAGCCGCCTCTGAATCAACACTCCCAGATTGACCCTCATCCCAACTGCTACTGGCAGCCCCTTAAAATCTGCACATGCACATCATCACTTCGCCACACGTAAAAATGGCGATTGATGCGATACGGCACAGACAGCCAAAGGTGGTTCCCTCATTACAACACCCCGTTTATTCATTCTATATCGTATAAATCTACATCTAAAAAGTATGGAGCCGTGGCAGCCACCCCGTCATGTAAACTCGTTCAGGAAGTAACTATTCCTCGAGACTCGTCTTTCTATCCAAGTCCCAAGAAATCCTGTAGGCCTCGTCTCTTGATTAAATCATGCAGATATCTGTAAAAAAAAAAACAGAAAAAAAAGAAGAAAAAAAAGGTTGTGCAAACTCGCAGGCAAGCAGGCAAGCACAAAGCAAGAACATTGTAGAGTAAATCTCGACCAGAAAAAAAAAACGCCAATGCACCAAAAGGGAAAAAAAAAAAAGATTCAAGGGCCGCCACTGCCTTGCCGAGATGGCGCCGCCAATAAAGGGGGAAACGATGGCCACCCACATCTAGACTTGACAGTACTCATTTTTCTCTCTCTTTTGCCCTTTTTCTTCTTCTTCTTCTTCTTCCTCTTCCTCTTCTTCTTCTGTTAAAAAGAAAGAAAAAAAAAAACTTGCACATTAAACAGTATCCTCTTTATTTCGCGTTCCTCTTGAATGCCAAAAGTTCGGCCAGGCTTGACAGGGGGGAGCCATGCTGTAAGAAATCATGAGCCAACAGCTCATCCGCAGAGGCTCTGCTCTTGACGTCGACACACAGGCAGACGGAAAGGAAAGCCTTGAGCTCCTTGCTCAGCTTCTCGGGCTTCTTGAGACGTGGGGTCCCGTTGGTGGCGATGAGGTACAGTGCCTTGAGCGGCTCTTCGTTCAAGTACGGCGGCTCGGACTCAATCATCTCAATTGCCATGATACCCAGAGACCAGATATCAACCTTGGGGCCGTATTCCTTCTGCTTGACAACTTCTGGCGCCATCCAGTAGGGCGTTCCGACCATAGTGGCTCGCTTAGACTTTGCCTCCGTCAACTTAGCACAGAATCCGAAATCAGCTGCGCAGCTGTTAGCAAAAAAAAAACGGCTTCATGGCATCCACTTGCAAGGTTCTTTGAAAAAGCCCCCCCGCAAAGGAATATAAAAATATAGGTAAACTCTTACTAATCTTGACGTTTCCGCGGGCATCCAGCAAGACGTTGTCGCTCTTGATGTCTCGGTGGATGATGCTCTGAGCGTGCAGGTGCTGCAAGCCTCGGCAAGTCTAACGATTGTCAGGGCCATCCTCTCACAGCACGTTTTGAAAAAAGTAGCAGCATGACATACCTCGTGGCAAATGGTAGAAATCTGCTCCTCTGATATCGAAGGGTTGTTGTCAATGACATCAGTCAACGCACCGCCTTCCATAAACTCCATGACAACCCAAAGCTCGGCGTTGTTATTGCGGAGGAAGGCGTCGAGGAAGTTGACAATGTTCTTGTGGCGATTGTCCTTCATGACCATGATTTCGTTGACAATCAGCTCTTTCCTGGGCTGGTGAGCGAGATCCATTTGCTTAATGGCCACTTGTGCCCTGGGTCCTTGTTGGCGGAGGAAGTCGCGGGCCACTCCCACGGCGGTGTCTTTGATCTTGGCAACATATACCGAGCCAGAGGCACCCTGTCCGATCTTCTTCTGTTTGGAGTAGGAAAGATTGGGGTCTTCTTTCGACACAGCTTCCTTCAACTTGGCCATGACCTCGTTCTCTGACATGGTCGACATGCGCACATCTTGCTTACGCTCGGCAGGCGTCTGCTTCGGCGGTGCGGGCTCGGCCGGTTTAGGCTCGCTCTGTGCCTGGTTCTGGTTGACCTTGGAGACATTGAGCGGCTTGACAGGGGCGGGCAAGCGCGCAGCTTGTTGCTGAGCTTGCGGCTGCTTTTGCTGGGGAGCCTGGGCGCCGTTGGGAGCTCGCGAGCTGGGACTCTCGTTACGTTGCGCAGCTGGGGCTCTCGGCAGGGAATTCGAGCTAGATTGTGGGACAACGGGAGGCCGTCCAGCGCCTGCGGTCGGCGGTGCGGGCGCCGGTCGCTGAGCCTTCAAACCGTTAATCTGCTGGGCGGTCTTGGGCGCCGGCGGGGCTGCCCTAGATGGGTTGAATCGATCGGCAGCAGATGGGTTGCCCCCATACCCACCGCCAATCTCTTGTTGAGCCAACGGAACCTTGGTCTTGGGAAGGGACGCGTTGTACTCTTCCATCTCGCGGCGCTCCCGTTCTTCCGCCTCTCGCTGTCTTCTTCTCTGCTCCTCCCTAGCCGCGTCGGCCGCCGACGTATACGTCGGCGACGAGGCCTGCGCCTGCTGGCGCTGCTGCTGCTCGCCGGGCCCAGGGCGTCTTTGGCCGCCGGGACTGTACTGGGAGCTGCTGCTGCCGGGAGGAGGAGGGCGAGGCGGTGCAACCGAGGCGCCGCCTCCCATGCCCATCTGCTTGTTCTGCATGGCCGCCGGTGGCACGCCGCCGAACTGGTCGTCGGCCTTCTTGGCCAGGTCCGTGGTGTAGAAGTCCAAGACCTCGAAAACGGCCTGGGGGTTGCGTTCGTAATCTTCCTTGGTGATGGCCGAAGAATTGAGCAGCTTCGACCACTCCGGCGGCAAGCCGACAAACTCTCCAGTCTGCGGGTCAAAGCCGACGTGAACGGCGTGCGAGAAGTTGGTCGGATTGCTCACGCCACCCATGCCAGGGCAGGCGCCGTATATGAAGTCGATCCATTCGTACAGATCATCTTCGGTCTTGACCTTGATGTGAAGCGCCTTGTTGTTCTGGCCGTCGTCATCGCCAGGGCTGTTGGATGACCCGTCCGCCCTTCGCTTGATCTCGAAGATGGTGCCCGCGGCCTCGACTCTGCCAACGTTGACGACATCCTTCAGATGGAGGCTGTATGCCACCTTCCCGCCCTCCGTCTTGTGAAAGTCTATGGCCTCCTTACGGAGGATCAAGTACTTATTTTTCCAGGGCTGGAACAGGTTCTTGTTTTCCTTGATCGAGGCCCATCCCTCCTTTCTGACAGCGACACCGCCCATACCGTCTGTGCTGTTAGTCTGCTGGCGAGCAATGGGTAGAGATATCGTAGAGCCGGTGTACGTGGACGTCGCAGTGCTGCGGATTGGAGAGATTGCCATGTTCGCCATGCTTCCCTGAAGATTAGGGTTAGGAGTCGAATTGAGACGCGGTCTGTCGGGAGGCTGGGGTGCAGGGCCGGGATTCATAAACTGGTTGGCCGAATAAACACTAACGGCGCGTATGAATCAGCATAAAGTTCGCGGTTGACAATATATGTGGACATTTGCGTGCTGTGGGCGGCAGCAGCACAACCAAGGCTGGTGAGGAGAGCGGACGGGGTCGATCGAAAAAGGGTCAAATTGTATAGTATTATACTTATGAAGGGGGTGTTTTAACTCGAGTGACAGGGCCCTCCTGGGAGTTACCGCCACTCAAGAAGCATACCCATACATAAGCACTTGGCGGTATGGAAAATCTGCCGCCAATCCCAGTACTTGGGTCGTTGTGAGGGGCGGATGGCATAGGTAGCTTTTGCCGACTCCCATCTCGTTGGCCAGCCCTGGGCTGTCCCAGCGCTTATGGAGAAACGTCTCTGCTCGTGACGCAGCGAAGTGATGTGCTAATTGACAACGTACCTATGCTGAGCCATGTTGAATTAAACGAAGAAAAAGAACAAAAAGCTGCGGGGAAGGCTTGGGTATCCTGTATCATTCGCCCTCTCTAATCTCCTTTGCGCTTCAATACAAGCAGTACGTAAAGTAATTTTTTTTTAAGAAAAAAAGAAAACAAAAGAAGGAAGGAAGGAAAAAAGAAAAAGAGGAAAAAAAAAAAAAAAAAAAAAAAGAGAGAAGAGGCAGAAACAAGCCTCCAATCCTGTCGGTGGAAAACCCGAGAATTTATCGAAGATTGGCGAGGAATTGGCCACCTCTGCGATGATGATGACGGCTGGCCAATCCAATACCGGGAACGTAGAATAGAAGAGAGAGAGGAAGGAGGGGGGGGAGAAGGAAAAGGAAGCAGCAGGATGAAAGAGAAAACGACGGTCGATGAAGTGCGCGCGGGAGAAAGTCGCACACTACGCCAACGATGGCCCAAATCCAAGCAGGTCGCGCGGGTGGAAAGGTGGGGATTGTCGCGGGCGCGCAGACGCAGCCTGAATGAAGGCTTTGCCGTCGGGGACTGAATTTGCAGGCGGTCGGATTGATTTGACTGTCTTTTCTACGAGGAGGTGCGCGAATAGCCCAGCTAACGCAGACGACGAGATCCGAGGCGCCGCGAGACGTCTCAAAATAAAACAATAATAAATAAAAAAAGAAGAAGAAAAGAAGAAGAAGAGAAGAAGAAAGAAGCGAGGCCGCACGGCGAGAGAAGCGAGAATGGGGTGGAAAGAAGGAGAGATTCGAGGCGACACGAACAGCTGGGGCCATCGAGTACCGGCGCGCAGTACCTCTCTGGCTGGCGCAACGCCCGAGCTGGACCTCTGATTGAACGAGGCTGCCGCTAGTACAGGTACCTACAGCATCTACCTACAGTACCTTACCGCCGTACCTTAGTAGGTACTGCCCCTAGGTACTGGTGCCTGGCAGCAAGGCGAGGTACCTTTGGCGCTAAGGCATAGTGGTAAGGTACTATATAAGGTAGTAGTTCTAGGTACCTTAGGTAGGCAGAAGCCTGTGCCTTGGCCGCTCTTGATAATTGCGGCGGCGGGTGCGGCTGCCACCAGCACGCTAAGGTACCTACCTAGTACTAAGGTATTCCGCTGGCACACACGCTACGTTATGGTGGTAGTAGTACTTGTACATGGTGTCCATCCGTAATCCCTAATTGCATTTGGAGTGCTTTGGCGGTACCTGGCAGTACAGTACCGCCGGCGAATCGAACGGGGCACGGGCTGAGCCGCCCAGCGCACAGCAAAATCGGACGAGGTGGCGCTTTGCTCTCTCTCGCAGCGCTTCGGCCTCGCGCAAGTATAGACAAGTACCTCGCGGTCGAGGACACAATGGAGAAACAAGCCTGTGTGGGGAAGGGTCGCGACGAGACCCAGGGCGGAAAGCCGCACCCGTTTTACTGGCCAGAAGGCCCGTCGTGGGCGAAGGTGGGGGGTGCCAAAAACCCCCCTGAGGATTTTGGGATGCCCGCCCATTTTAGGGGACTCCCAGGGGTGGTTTGCCTAGCGGTGGCTGCAAGCACTAGGCCCTAACGCGGCGCGGTCGTCCGGGCGCTCACCTGAAATCATTTTGTTGCAGACAGACAGACAGACGGCCAGAGCGGGACGGCAATTTATCGCTGAGGAGGGCCATTCATTCAAGCAGCCCGAGTCCAATGCATACTGTACCTTGCGCGCACGGCGCCCAGCAATCCTCGCCGATAAACATTATTGCATGTATACTCTGTATGCATACATATAGTAGGCTTCTTCTACAGGCATGCACGCATGCATGTATCCATCCGTTCGTTCATCCATCCATCCATCCATCCATACAATTCCTTTGCTCGTGCGGCTCAAGAGACCCTTAAGGTACCTTATCATCTAAGGTACCTACTAGGTAGGTATGTACTACCATGTACTGTACATTAGGTATCAGTACGTATCTACTGTACTTTCGTGCTCCCGTGCTCCGCTTCTCGGCTCAACTTCAGGAGCGTCGCAGATACCTGCGTTGGTTATCCCACATCGCTTGGTGTTTCACAGTCACGAACCCGAAGGGTAAGATCCGCCACCAGCGCGGGGACATTTGTATTAGGTATCAATATGTATTATGATTTATTCTTATTACTACTAGTTATTACTAGTATGATGATTATATACTACGATGGACGAGGAACGCTTGTGTTTTTGCCAGATGATACGGAGGAAGTCCTCCACAATGTAAACCTCCATACCGAGTACTCCCTATATTATACCTACCTAGTAGGTAGTACGTAGTGCTGGCAGCAATAAACTCGCCCTCCCTCCTCATGATGTGAACCGGACCTCATTGAAGCCGGGCAAATAAAGTTTTTGATAAATACACATCGTCATGTCATGGGCGAGGCTACCTTATGTAGGATGGGAGTAGCGGAGGCATCGTACTGCGAGGTTTGAAGAGAATAAAACACTAGGTAGCAAGTAGTTCCAGTCCTTTGTTTTTCATTCAGATTATGATTTTTTCCAAAAATTAAAAAATTAAACCCAAAATTTAAAAAAAAAATTATAAAAAAATTTAAAAATTATCGAATAAATTTAAAGTAAAAATAAAAATAGAAATTAAACAGTGGAGGCCACCCTCCCTACGGAGTACCAGAGAGGGAAAAATAAAGGGGGGAGGGAGGAGCCAACGAGTCAGCCAGCTCTGATATCCAACCCTTCCCCCCCCCCCAATCTAATGTATGCCAGCCAATAAAACCACAAACCTAACCCGCTAATAAGGGGGCAACCCTTTTTTCCACGTTCGTTTCATGGCGTCCACTTCAACGACCAAGCCTCATGGAACAACGCGCGCGACACTGCCTTCCAACGGCACGAAAATGACAGGATGCCGAAGCCCCCCTCCCCCCCAAACTCGGAGTCCAAAAGGTTCACACGAGGCTATCAGAAAAGGAGGGGGGGAAGGGGGGAAACATGAACATGTAATAGGTCGAGAAAAAAAAAAGAAGCAGCAAAAAAAAAAGAGGCGCCTTCCACGAGGAGGAGCCTAATTTAAACCAAGCCCAGCGCATGGCAGGGTTCGTTCGCCCGATGAAGATGGCGCGACAAGGATGCGTCGTCGAGCAGCGCGGTTTTGATGTGCAGCGTTCGCTCGCAAATATGCAGATCTAGAGCTTGATCTCCGCTCTGTATGCGCCACCAATGATTTGCCCAGCGTCAGCACGGGGAGCTGTCGCGTAGACTTTTACGAGGTAGCACAAAAAAGTTAGGCGGCAATAAGGAAGTGGGAAGTGGGAAGTGGGAAGCAGTTTGTGCGTGACAACGGCGCAACACCATCAAGCATTGATACTTCCTCCGTAGAATGGCACCCAATCATATGTTTGATGTTATTCCTTCTTGTCGACTCTTTCGTCTTAGGCAATGATGAATATCTACACGCAACCGAACTCTTCCACTTTTATGAGCTTTTTAACCTTTTCATGGAATGAAAAAAAGACAACCCTCACGCGTTTCGGCACCTGGGGAATCGCCAGCTCTACAGCGCTCACTATCTCTTGCTAAATGCGTCTAGACCTAAATTCGATTGTCTATCGGACGGCAACGTCAATCTCTTGCCCCTGGAATTTCGGGAGCTCGGCCTCAATCTGTGCCCAGTTCTTGCTACCGTCTACAAGCGATCTGATGGCGTCTAGGATCTTGTCCTCCTCGGCTCGGACCTGTGCCGTCGAGTCACGATCTCTCAGCGTAATGGTGCCGTCCTGAAGGGTCTGGAAATCAACAGTGATGCCAAGCGGCGTGCCAAGCTCGTCGTTTCGGCTGTATCGCTTGCCGATGCTGGCGGACGAATCGTCTACGCGGCTGGAGACGCCGAGGCTTCGCAGTTTCTGAGACAGCTTTCTAACCGTGGGCTTGAACTGCGCGTTGGATGACAGAGGCACCAAGAGAACCTTGGTCGGGGCCACGGGGGGCGGGAAAGACAGCACCTGCACAGGTTAAAAAAAAAGAAGAAGAAGAAAGGGCCATTAGTAGTTGATCCAACAGTGCTTTCACGTGGAGAGGACAGGAAGGCGGCTGCTTACACCACGGGCTTCGTCACCACCGTCGCTGGCTCGGGTCCAGAAGTTGTGCTCAATGAGAGAGTAGAGTATACGGCCGATGCCGAAAGACGGCTCGATGACATTGGGCGTGAATTCACGAGTGTTCTCCACCCTCTTGCGGAATTCAATCGCGACAGACTCCTTGTCGATGACAGCCTTGCCGTCGGCAACGCCCTCCACCTCCAGGACAACCTTGCCGGTCTCTGCCAGCTCCTTGGCCAGCTCCTCGCGCTGCCCCTGCGAGGTAGCCTCGAGAGCGGTCTCCACCGCCTTGGCATCCTTCTTGAACAGGGGCCCAAACTTCTTCTTTTGGATGTCGATTTGCCACTCCTCAACGACCTTGGGCTCGTCGAGGCGCTCGCGAACGACCAGAGGGGCGCCAGTCTTCTTGGCATGGACCGTCAAGTCATAGGCGCTGCGGTCCGCACAGCCAACGCACTCCACCCAGCCGGACGAGGTCAGCAGCTCTGCGTCCCAGCAGTCGGTCGCGTAGTGGGCCATTTCGTTGGCCATGTGCTGCCGGAAGCGCATCTTGGACAGGTCGACGCCAATCTTCTCCATGAAGAGGTGGATGCGGGCGAGGAAGTATCCGAGAGTCTCGTTGTCAACGACACGACCCTCGACCGCTCGGCCAATGGTCATCTTCTTCGTCTCCGTCTTCCCGGAGAGCTGCGTGTGGCGATCCAGGAGGACAAGCTCGATGCTTTCGACTTCGTGGAAGCGGCCGTGCTTCTTGCCGCCCTCGGGGTCGACAAAGTGCTCAATCTCGGCCATGAGGAACTCCCGCACACGCAACAGACCAGCGCGGGGCGAGATCTCGTTTCGGTATGACTTGCCGATGGAGGCCGAGGCAAAGGGCATCTGCGACTGGTTGAACTCGAGGAGCTTGGCAAAGTTGAGGAACTGGCCCTGCGCAGTCTCGGGGCGCAGGTACCCGGGGAGGTTGCTGCTCGGGCCAATGGACGTCTGGAACATGAGGTTGAAGGCCACGGGCTCCGACGGAAGCACACCCGTCTCGGGGTTCTTCAGGTCGTACTTTCTGATAAGCTCGCCGAGTTCGGGGCCGCCGTAGTTGTCGATCTTGGCGAGCACCTCCTCGTACTCCTTGACAACGGCATCGTCGAGCCTGACCGCGGCGGCCGACTTGGCCTTCTTCTTCTTCTTGGGGTCGACCTCCTTCTCCTCCACCTTTTGGCCACGGGCCTCCTTGTCGCCCTTGAGGCGAGCCTCGAGGATGGCCTCGACGAAGTGGTCGGCTCGCAGAATCTCTCCGTTCTTGGGGTCCTTGCACATCCAGTCGGCAAACTTGTCAACGTGGCCGCTGGTCTTGAGGACGTCGTGGGGAGTCAACGCGGTGCAGTCGACCTCCAGCATGTCCTCCTCCAGGACAAAGTGCTTCCGCCACAGGTCGACGATGTTGGCCTGGAGGGCACAGCCCGGCGGGCCGTAGTCGTAGAGACCGCCAACGCCGCCGTAGATCTCAAAGGACGGGGTGTAGAACATGCGCCGCCGCAGCATGGCATCGAGAACCGCCTTGTCCAGGGGCTGGCCCTTGAGGGTCGTGGCGGAGGAGGACATGATGGCGGTCTTGGGCTTGAGCGGCTGGAAGGCGCACAGCGTTCGGGAAACAGACAGGTTGCGACGGCACGACGCTGCGGCAGGCCGAGTCAGGCGCGGGGCGATTCCAAGGCGGGCGAAGGTTGCTGGAGAGGAGAGCGATGGCCGAATTGGCTTCATCCACCAGTTGTTTCGAGATTTGGTCGAGGAAAAAAGGGCGGCGAGTCATCAAAAACTCGGGCCGCACTGGTTTCCTCTGGCTCGGTCGGGATGGTGGGGTTCGAACGAAGAAAAGAAACATTCTGGGCAAAGTTTGTGCGCGCCGGCCCACCAAAGAAAAAAGAATGTTGAGTTACACAGTTGCCCGAGTGACTCTACAGCGCCCCCCGGCTTCGGCTGTTGCTGCCCCTCCACCACCCACAAGACAAGGCGCGCGCTGGCCTGTGGCGGGAGGGGCGGCCTTGTCAAACGCCACACGCATTCGGGATTCGAACCTTGACTAAACAAAGGGCAAGTTGGATCTCTTTTGGTCTGGCAAAATGCAAGCAGATACGGCCAGTAGTGCCTTGGAATGAAGTTTCTTTTTTTTATCAAAATGGCCATTCATTGGTTTATCCACAACATGTCCCGGAATCTCAGCAAATTTCAAGCAGAGCCTCTCTTTTTACATCCTTTGACCAAGCCGCACATCAAACCATGGTGTAAAAATTCCATCTCCCGACCAGCGTCTATATCCGTCCGCTCAACGCAACTCCCTCGTCGGAGTCGCCGACCTGCTCTCTCCTCTAAAAAGACCAATATGCGAGCGGTGGGCGACATATTCACTGTCCGCATAGCCCAGGATGCCCCGAATCTCCGTGCTCTGATGGCCCATGACCCTTGCAATCTCAGGAGCGGCATAGTTGACGAGAGCTCGCCCAACTTCTAGCCCCATGCCTTCCCAGCGCTTTCCATCCGGGCCTGGGGTTGACCGTCGGTTGACGACGATGAGCCGGACGACTTCCTGCTGGGCAAAATTGCCCTCGACATCGACTACACCAACGGGGAGCAAGCCGGCCTTGGTAAGAAGCGCTTTGTGGGCTCCCTCGTCAATGTACAGCGTGCCGTGAGGGTTCGGAGTATGGAGGAGCCAAAAGTGGCGGTCTCGAATCGGGTCGTTTGAAGGTAGAAACCGTGTGTGCAGTGGCGGAGCTGGCATTGCTTCGGCGGATTCCGACGCGGCAGAGAGGTTCAGCGACACGGACGACGCTGATTTCGATGGCTGGTGTAGGTAACGAACGATGCTCAGGATGTTGCCGGGATTCGACGACCTAGTGATGATTGTCGTCACGCCCGCCGACGTCCCGAGTCGTGCGGCGATGATCTTTGTGCTCATACCGCCGGTTCCCAGTGCCGATCCAGCGCTTGAGACTGTTTTGAGCTTGCTTTCAGTGAACCTATCCATTCTGATGGATTCATGGAAACACGACATACCATCCGCCTCCAGGGCCGAAATGTCCTCCACAATCTCGATGGGCTTGGCATCGGGATTGCTTCTTGGGTTCTTATCGTACAGGCAATCAACATCCGTCATGAGAAATAAGAGATCCGCATGGATCATAGCCGAAGTAATCGCTGAAAGGGTATCATTATCGCCAAATTTGATTTCGGAAACTGCCAGGGTATCGTTTTCGTTTACAATGGGGATGACTCCCATGTCTAACAACTCGTTGAATGTGCTTTGAGCATTGAGATATCGTGTTCGCTAGAGAAAGAAGGAGAAAAGAAAAGAAAAGAAAAGAAACGAAAAGAAAAGAAAAAGAAAAAGCATTAGCCCAATCAAACATCATTTTGGTTAGCCTGCCATGAGCCATACATCAGCAATATCATTTCGTGTAAGCAGAATCTGGGCCACGGGCTGTGCCAGATGCGCAAACAAGCTGTCCCAGAGGCTGATCAGCCGGCACTGACCGATTGCTGCCAAAGCCTAACGAGCAAAAACCCGCCAACGTTAGAGTGTCTCGAGTTCAAACTAGATCTGCTTTCGGGCAGCCTTGCCTGCAATTGAGCCAAATGCTTGGGACGCTTCGCTACGTCCATGCGTCTGAGACCGACGCCGATGGCCCCCGAAGACACGATGACAACTCTATGGCCGTCCTTCCGTAGTTTGACAGCCGTGTCCACAATCAGCGTCAGAATTGGAAGCAGGGGCTCATGGGTGTTTTCGTCGACAATTGAGCTTGTACCTTTATTCGCAAGGGCGTCAGGGAGAAGTGCTCGTTTTAACATTGACCAGGCATGTAGATTTCCCTTCCCAGTTTGCACTCACCCAGTTTGATGACGACTGTCAGCGGCTTCGGCCTCCTCATGGCCGAGCTATCGTCTTGAGAGAAGAGAGAGAGAGAGAGAAAGTAAAGATGTTAGTTAGACGAGATGCCCATCTTGAAACAGTGGGGAAAAAAAATTGAAAATCAATTTAAAAAAAAAATTGGGAGTCAAGGAGTCAGGGTCAAGCAGAAATCAGGAAGCGGCGTGAAATGCAGCAAAAAGAGCGGAAGAGCGGTTGGGCCATCCCAGACGCCCACCGCTGTTGAAGCAATTGAGACGCAAAACTTGTTCATATGATGTGAAGGTTGGCCGGCTTACTCTGAGTAATATCTTCAAACATCTTTTTTTTTTTGTTTCCCTCCTTTTTTGGCCAAATTTCCCCTGTCACAACTTGTAGTAGCACGCACTCAAGGGAGCTCTAATCGGCGCAAGCAATCTATCGGTCAGTTCATTGGATTGGATCGCCAGGTGAGATGAAAATTGCATCGACAGGCGCGTTTGCTCAGATCGCCGAGATTCGCCCCCTCCTGGCTGTTCCAATTTTTGGATTGTTCTCTTTCCAGCAATGCTACGTCCCCGGTTTTCGGAGTAACAATAGTGTTAATTGTCGTTCCAGATTTATTTGGAGGAGTTTCTCTCAATGGTCAGTTGCATGCCTCAATACATATGTATGCACATAGCGAGTGCCTACGATAAGATAAGTCGGGCATAAATCAGCGTTGTTACATATGACTCCGTATCTAGCTTTTCTTAGGGGAAAAAAAAAAAAAAAAAAAAAAAAAAAAAAAAAAGCCCCCTCACCGCCCTGGGCTTCTTTGAACAATTCACACGGCAGAATTCTGCAACCAACGGGGGAGAGGGACATAGAGATGAGGTGAGGCACCATCATCACCTCATCCAGTGCACTACATACTCAGTGGCATGAGGTTGGCTTCCACTGCCTCGCACAACCATTCGGCCAAACATTCCAAGGCACCCTTGCACAGATCCCCTTTTCTTTGTTTCTCTAGATACGCACCACAGCCATGGCACCAGGCGCATCGCCGACCTCCTCGGCTCCGGCAGACTCTGGCGCGCCGAATCCCCCTAGAGAAGTCGTCAACGACCCAGCCCGAACCGGCTTCGACCCGCAGATGAAATGGTGGATGAACTACTTCCGGATACTGTCCGGCCAAATGACGCCCGAGGGCCTTTTCCACTACCGCGAATGGCGATACAAGGTCCACGAGGAACGCGACTGCAAGCGCTGCGACGAGTATCGCGACTGGCTCTTCACGTACTCGCCCGTCGTTCGCTTCCTGTCCGGCAAGATCCAAGGCTTGAACGGCAAGCTGGACGCCTCAAATGTCTTGTGCCGCCGGTGCCCTGCGCGGCTGGAAGAGGATGGGCAGGTGCATCGTCAGTCTGGGGGATTCAGCCCGAACCACGGTATCCTGATCTGCGCAAACGAGATCCGCGATCGCAAGCACTTGGAAGATACGCTGGCGCATGAGATGGTGCATGCGTGGGACCATCTCAGGTGGAAGGTAGACTGGCTGGGCGACAAAGATTTGAAGCATGCTGCCTGCACAGAGGTCAGTCGGTGCTTTGGGGCGTGTGAAGATGAGGCACATCTTCTAGTGGGAACCCTGACCGTTGGATTGGATCTGCGGCTGACCTTTTTTTTACCACACTACAGATTCGTGCGTCGATGCTCAGCGGAGAATGTCGTTGGAGCAGAGAAGCCTTCACTCGAGGCAACTGGTCCTTGACCCAGCAGTTTCAGAACTGCGTTCGCTCGAGGGCGATTAGATCCGTCATGGCTCGACCGAGATGCAAAGACGACGTGCAAGCGACAAAAGTGGTCAACGAAGTCTGGGACTCGTGCTTCTCCGATACCAGACCATTTGATGAGGTGTTTAGGTGAAATCGAATGCCTTGTAAAATACAGACCCTATGATGTACGATAACGTCTAGCTCCAGCGCATCTCTGCGCACGACACTCAGCTTTAACACTCAATGCTATTAAAAGATACCCCAAAGAACAAAATTTCTGACTGGATCGCTCTCCTATCCCCACGTAACGCCCACGCCCCTTTTCCAAAAAAAAAAAACCCCCCCAAAAAAAAGGGAGAGGAAAGATGGAACGGAAGAAAAACTGCGTCGACTCCTCCTTATGCAAGGCAGTGGTCCAGCTCCGATGTCACAAATCCAACTCCAAAGACCACTCAGGTCGTCAAAACAAGTACAACAGATTGCATATGTGTCATCATGTAGCGGATCAGGAGCTCTTCTCGCGGTTGGTGGCTCTTTCGCCTTTAACGCAATGCTTGATAATCCAGGGATGGCTCTGTACCTCATCAAGGGGAATTCTCTTCTCGGGGTCAAGGACCAAGAGCTGTTTGTTGTTTATGTGTTAGCCGTCTATAAAAAAAAATCTTTCTTTCAAAAGGGGGGGGGGGGGGGGTTTCAGAACTCACTCGCTTGATGAGGTCGGCAGCCTCGGGGCTGACAAACTTTGGGATTTGCATATCCGCGCGAGCAATTCTCCGCTGCGTCATGACGGGAGTGTCTTCGAAAGGAGCCTCGCCGACAAGGAATTCATATGTCAACACACCCAAGCTCCACAGGTCAACCTTCTCATTGTAGTAGTTGTCCGACGAGCCGGGCTTGATCATCTCCGGGGGGAGATAGTCCAGAGTGCCGCACAGGGTTTTGCGTCTATTGTTTGGGGCGTGCACGCTCCAGCCAAAGTCGGAAATCTTGATTTCTCCGTGAATGCCGACGAGGATGTTCTCCGGCTTGATGTCGCGGTGGATGACGTGCTTCCTGTGAAGATATCGCAGCGCAGAAGCCATCTGAGCGACGTACTGAGCGGCCTTCCACTCGGGGAACTTGGTCTCCCGTCGCAGGTGCTTGTACAGCTCGCCCTTTCCTGCAAACTCGAGAATAAGGAAGACCCTCTTGCTGTCGTGGAAATGGCCGTAAAGCTGCAGGATGTTTGGATGTCGCAGGTTGCTCTGAATCTCGATTTCGCGTCGAACTTGTTTCTCTACACCACCCCCGGCCTGCAGCTCACTTTTGTGCAGCACCTTTAAAGCGCAAATAAAGCCGCTGGTCCGCTCTCTGGCAAGGTATACTCGGCCAAACTTGCCCTTGCCTAGCGGCCTCCCAATCTCAAACATGCCAAGGTGAAATTGTTTGGGTATGCCTGGCTGCTCAATCAGAGCAGATTTGGTCTCTTCAGGCTCCTTTTCTTTTTCTTTTTCTTTTCCCTTTTCCTTTTCCTTTTCCTTTTCCCTCACATTTTCCTTTTCCTTCTCCTTCTCCTTTTCCTTCTCTTTTTCCTTCTCCTTCTCCTCTTTGACTCGTGATGAAGTGGAAGGTAGAGGCTTTCTGGCTGGAGGCGGTGAGGCAGGATTGATGGGTTTCCTCTGAGCTGCTTGTGAAGGGAGGGCGACAGATGCAACTGCGTTATTGCTCTGAGACTGAAGAGCCACCTTGTAATGGTTTGGCCGGTTAGCGCTTGAAGCCGTTGCCGCCTGAGGCTAGGTTAGCATCGCTCTCCGAAGATGGGCAGCCCGCAGCGTCGCCCGTCCTACCTTGGCCTTGGTGTAGAGCTTTGAGCTTTCGCCGACGTTGTTCTCGTCCTGCACGGACATGTGCTCGAAGCGCGACTCAAGCGTGCGTACGGACATGTTGCTCGACCTGCCCTGGTGACTTGTCTCGACGGCAACAGTTGGACGAATGTCTTTGACACTGGTCTTTGACACTGAATTTTCTAGGTATAAGTGAGGAGAGATTGTTGGACCGTGGTTGTGGGAACGACGAAGGCAGGTCATATTTGCCTGTGTTGCGGTCTAACGTTGCCGAGGCAACGGGGTTGCTAATATCGCTCCCGGGAAAAAAAAAAAGGGAACTCTACTCCGTAAGGGGAAGCCAGCTAAACCTAATGCATCAATTTTTGCGTACATGCATAAAGATAATGTAACTTTCTTTGATCAAGGTTCGATCCTTGGCTTTGATGGGCCCTTCAAATTACATATGGGGAACGAGGCTCGTCCAACATGTATTTCTCTCTCACAAGGGATTTTGCTGCAATGGTCAGCCGTACATAGAACACGTAATCCGGTTTAACACATTCTCCCCCTTTTTCGCATACAAGGTACTCCGTATATCTAGCACCAGGTAGGTACCTTAGTTTAAACGTACTAGGTAGCAGGTACCTACCAGGTAGGTAGTAGAAGGTACTAGGTATAAGGTACTAGGTACTTACTAATAAGCACCCAAGGTACCGTATAGAGCAAGCCATCGCCAACAAAAGTTGTTTCCGATTTTTGTTCGCGCGATCGCTGGCGAGCATTTGGTCATCAGCGCTGCTACTCTGCGATGCGATGCGATGGTCGTTTCGTTTCCCATTTTCTCCATTCATTGGCAGACACGAAGATTGTCGAGCATGACGACGTCGAGGGGAAAAGCAGAACGTGCATTATGTAGAAGCTCGCTGACTGGCGCTCCCTAAAGCTGCGAGAACTTGCCTAAGCGAGAATATTTTGAGTTTCGGCACGCAAATGCCACCCCCGCCTGCCCTCGAACTCACCCCCCCCACCACAGCATAGGCCCATTTCTCAACTCTGCATTTCTCAACTCTGCATCTCAACTCTGCCTCATCTGCGTATTCCTCTTAAAAACACTCTCGACAAAGCCGTCCGCTACCACCACCATCACCACCATCACCTAAAGAAATAAATTTAAATTTTTTTTTAAAAAAAAATGAATCACATCACCTCGCCCAACGAGCCTTTCCCCAGCCCCGATGCCCTCGCGGCCGCCACAACCACTCACACTCAGGGCCGCTTCCGCATCTCAACCCGCAAGCTTCCCATCTCAAAGTCCGGCGCCATCGATGCCCTCGAAAAGAAGCTCGGCATCCCCGTGCCCGAGATGATCTTTGGCGACAACGTCGTCTCCATCACACATACGCCGTCCAACTGGGCGCTGCGCTTTAGCACCGCGGATGCGCTCGACGCGGTCGACAAAACCGACAGGAACATGCTCCGCGTGGCTCACGCGCGCGACTGGGAGAGCACGCGGGAGGAAGCGACGCAGAACATCAAGGAGGTGGTGAAGCCTTACGACTGGACCTATTCGACGACGTATTGCGGCACGGTTGAGGGGACCCCGGAGCTGGGCTTCGTGCCCACGGACAAGCAGATCCCCATTGGGCTGCTGAGGCGGCGGGACCCGATCCTCTTCTACGACGAGGTCGTCTTGTATGAGAGCGAGCTCGACGACAACGGCATCTCTCTGTGCAGCGCCAAGCTGAGGGTCCACGAACAGCGCATGCTGCTGCTGTGCCGGCTCTTCATGCGGCTCGATAGGGTCCTGGTGCGAATAAGAGATACGAGAGTCTACGTGGATTTCGAGAAGGACGAGGTGCTGCGCGAGTACACAGCAAAGGAGGGAAAGTTTAACGACTTGAAACATGTAAGTGTGCGCCAGGCCTGGCTTTATTTTTTTAATTTTTTTTTTAATTTTTTTTCTTGTTGCTGTTGTTTTGTCTACCCGACAATTGGCTGATAAGCGTGCGTCACACAAAAATTCATAGGCTCTGTGGAGGTCAGGAAGGCTAGCCGACGATATCACGGTCGCTTTCAGGGATCCCGACGTCTTGGAACACATGCTGCCTGTTGTTGAAAAACGGATAGAAATAGCATCATTAGCAGAAGCGCAGCAATAATCGTAGAAAGGAAAAGGAACCAACCGATGGGTCGGAAAATTTGTACGTTTAGAAAAGGCACGAGAGGGTATCACAAGCATGACACGGCGTTTAGGTGACGGGCTATGAAGGAAGCATTGGCAAGTTGTGCATTTTTTTTAATATATATATATATATATATATATATATATATATATATATATATATAGTCTGGAGCGTTTACAAAACCCCGCGAAAGTTTTTTTCTTTGAAAAAAAAAGAAAAGAAAAAATTAAAAAGAAAAAAGAAAAGATAGAAAGAGAGAGAGAAAGGGAATTAACAGGATACGGAACCATGGATATCAACAAGGGAAATACAAAATTCAACCAACCAATCCAGACCGGCGCCCCTCCCCTAAGGCTCTTTTCATCAGACAGTCGCAATGTGTGAAATCATACAATAGCCGTAAAACATAGTTCTAAACTCTCCAAGCAAGGGGGAAAAGAAAAAAAAAAAAAGAGCATCCAGGTGTTGTTGAAAAATTCATGCAAAAATACATCATCTCCCATCCTGCGGCGACGACGGCTCGGCCACCTCTTCGAAATCCAGCTCCCACTTGTCTACTTCTTTGAATTTCCTGCTCGCCCGCCTCAGCTCCTCCGTAGGAACAGAGTCGGCTGACCCTCTGGCGGCGCCGTCAAACGTATTGTCCGCCAGGGGGATGAATCTGCTCTCTCCTTCGCCTTCCTCGTCATCCTCACTCTCAGCGTCGTCGCCGTCTCCGTCGTCGCCTTGTGCGTTTTCCTTGTCCGATGAATGACGGGAACGCGATCCGACAGCGCGCGATAGAGGCCTAGTCGATCCGGCAGTCTGCTTCGATCGCAGCGACGAACCACCAGCCCTCCCGCCTCGGGAGGCCGAGCGGGCGCCGGCAGCTCTGCTGGACGGGCGGCCCCTTTTCCGCCTGCGGGCCGTCTGTGTGTCCAGGTAAGACAATTCATCATCTTCATAGCCCAATCCCGACGTGTCGAGCTCTTCGTCGCTCTCTAGGCCGAGCGGATCGCGTGGCTTTCTGTATCGCCGCTTGGGGAGCAAGTTTGTAAGATCCGCCGTAGTGACCTTGGGTGAGGCTTGCTGGTGTTGCGGCGGCCTCCCGCGCGTCTTGCCAGTCTTGGCTGCGTCGTAGTTTGGTGAGTGCGTCAGCGAAGGAGGTGACGACACGTCTGACAGGTGTTCGAGGCGCATGGGGGTGGTGACGGAAGGTCTGCGGCGCTTCTTCGCCAGTGACCGGATATCCGGCCACACATCAGGCCCTTCCGATCCGCTGCTTGCGGGCGGAGCAGCAACTTCCTCTTGATTGACCGGTGTGACTGGGCGCTGGGGGAGTCTAGAGGGAGGGCCCCGAGGGGAAGATAGATCCGACAGCTCGGATTCGCTAGCCTCATCCACCCCATCAGGCTCAGGGGAGGAAGGGGCATCTGGCAGCTCCGATGAACCTCGTTCGCCAGGTTGGGCGGATGGTCCGGGCTCCGTACGCGATACTTTGTCAGGCCGCGCGCTGCTTTGCTGTGCGTCCAAGCTTTTGCGTTTTCTCGGGTTGGAGGACTCTGCCGCTTCTGGCGATTCCGGTTCTGGTTCTGGTTCTGGTTCCGGTTCTGGTTCTGGTTCCGTAAACAGGTCGTTATTCTCGCGCGTTCGGCGCCGGCTACTCAGCGGCGTGGATTCAGCCTCGGGCTCGAAATTCTCTTCATTGCCCCCTTCCGAATCTTGGCCGGGCGTCGAGGGCTCTCGAAGAGGCTTCCGGTTGGTCCCCAGAATACTTGGCTCCCGTGCGCGCCGCTTGAAAAGGCCAATGTTAAACGAGGAGCCCACTCTAGGGGTATTTCCACCCCGGCTGCTGGGTCGAATTGGGGGGTCGTTTCTTCCTATAAAGCTAGAGCGGCGTGACTGAGTCCGGAGGGCGCTGTAGGACATGGCCGAGACGTCTCCCGAGCGCGCTGAACCAGGGATATCGCCGTCCGCAAAACTGTCGTCCAGGTTGCCGAAAACGCTGTCGCCAAGGTCTAGTCCACTCGTATCTCGTCGGTGATGTCCGGGCGTTGCCGCGGTATATCGGCCAAGCTCTACTGAGCTCCTTGAGCTCGCACGCATCGCTGATCCCTCACTTGTCGTAGTTGCATCTTCGTTGGCGAGCTTCTCAAGCGCCTCGTCGCGAGTGCGATTTGCCGTCTGGACGGCATCCGTGTCGTTGATGCTCAGTCTTGCAACCGACGGCATTTTCCGGGGGCGACCCCTTGGCCGTCCTCTGCTTTCATTTTGCTTTCCGGGCACGGCGGCGCTGGGCATGTCGACAGGCTCCGTGCCTGGCCGTTTCGCAACAGCAGCTTTGCCTGCTCGAGCTGCACCGCCGCGTCCTCTCTTGGGCCGCGGCATCGCAGTTTGCAGTGTAAAGGGTGAATAATCAGTAGTTCAGTGAGTAAATGCGCGATGCGTGACGGAGCAGAGACGCCGGTCGTCTCTCTTGATTCCAAAGTTGAACGAATCAGAAATGTGGTCTGCAGTTTGCAGTTACTGTGGTCATGCCATGATGTGGGTTGGGCAACAATGTGGCAGGTGAGGGTTAATTTATTAGCATGAAGTTCTTGACGCGTTCCGACGCGGGTTGGATGTGGAGGGTTTTCGCGAGGCTGCCACATGTTGGGTGGGGCTCAAAAAAAAACCCCCCCCAGCATCAGAACTCCTTCTGCCTACCTAAAATGGGTGCTGTGTTATTACATTAGTAGCAGTACTAAAAACACTTTCAGCCTTGTGGCCGTAGATACTGTACCTATTGTACCTCAAGTGCCTTGGTTAATCTACAGAGACTACTTAATAGTACCTTAGCATCAAAAGGCGCTACACAAGTGCGTCGTCTCTCATCTAAACAATGCACACAATTGTACATTTTACCAGTACTTACAGGTACTAGTACGTAGTGTATTTACAGGTTCTATACCGAGTCAGAGGTACCTTATCTCTATACATCTCTCCCTCCTTTTGTTGGTCATGTATATCCTTGTATCGTCAAAATCTTACAACGTTCAAAAAAAAAAAAGAGACCTTCTAGCCCATTCGTCACCGGCTCATCAACGCAGCTAATTTATTTGTGCGCGGCTCTCTGCCCCAATCACAGACATGTCCCTTTTCTCTTTCCCTTTTTGCCGCTATAATAGGATGCCGAGAGAGGTATATCATAAAAAGGCTGGTCACTCACAATCCCCACCGTCATCACCGTCTAAATGAGCGCCTGGCCCATGAACATGCTCTTCTTCACCTCGGCAACGACATCCCTCCTATCATCGTTGCCCACAAGGACGATGCCTCTTCCTCGCCGTCCCATCCTACCAGCGCGGCCTAGGCGGTGGATAAAATCAATGGTAGTATGAGGAACATCGTACAAGATGACGTGCCGAACGGCAAGCGTATCGATGCCTCTGGAGGCCAAGTCAGTCACTACCAGGGCCTTGACGTTGGACAAGGATCGCTGGCGCGACGGGTTGGGGGGCGCGATGATTCTCAGCGGCCCAGACGACGTAAAGGTCTCCAATACCTCGCCGTGACGCTTGTCTGGGGTATCTCTGTGCAGCGCTTCCGCGTCAATGCCCTTTGAGCAAAGATACCGAGCAACTTCCTCCGTCTTTTCTCGCTCGTTGACAAAGACCATGACCCGGCGGACATCGACCTCATCCTTGACCAAATTTTCGTGCTGCGAGGCCTCTCGCCCGATTGTGTAGAGGACGTCGGCGCACGCAAGATCCTTGTTGTTGCGGTACGGATCCTTGGACACATCGATGACGCCGAGTTGAACGCGCCGAGGGATGGCATGGAGGTTTGGCGTTGTGATCCTGATCATCTTGGGATAGTTGGTGGCCAGGTAGTTGTTCAGATTCCTCGGAATCGTTGCCGAGCAGCAGACGAGCTGCTCCATAGACGGCGCCGAGCGCTCGACGATGCTAGAGGTGACGGAAGAGAAGCTTCGATCGAAAAGCGAATCCGCCTCGTCAATGATCAAATGCGATACCCGGGAGAGGATGTTGGGGTCGGAATCCGCAATCGACGCCAGCAGATGAGGGGTCGAGATGACGACATCGAGACCCCTTGGTCCATACAGGTTGCGCTGGATCTGTTGCGGCTTCAGGTTGGACGACAGTATTTCTGTCTTGAACTTGACGACGTGCGACAGTTTCTTGGCAACGAGCCCGACCTGGTGAGCAAGCTCGGCCGTGGGAACCAGCACAACCGCCTTCGGCCTGGCCATTGTGGGATGAGGCTCCTCGAAAGGCTTGCCCTTGAAGCCGGAGGTCTTTTGACGCTGTCTCTCTGCGTCTGCCCGCTCTTTGTAGGCTTGAATCTCCGCATCCGCCGCCTCGGCAGTCTTCAACGCATCGATGGCGGGCAGCAGGTAGGCAAGTGTTTTGCCCGATCCGGTCTCCGCCGCCAGCAAGAACGACGACCGCCCCTCGCCCTTGAACTTTTGCTCCCCTGGCTCTCGCTGTCCCAGCAGAGCAGGAATCGCCAGTCGCTGCACTGGGGTTGGCCGAATGTCAACCATTCCCGCGAATACTTCGTCGACGACGGCAGACTTAAGCGCCGGGAGAAGATCAAATTGGTCAAACGACTCGTATCTCTGCATGCGCTCCTTTACCGATGCGCGCTTGTTATACGACACCGATGCCAAGGCGCGCTGCATCTTGAGCGCCTTCCTATCGTTCCGTGGTCGCCGTTTGTCCTCTTGTGTAGGCGATTTTCGATCACCAGAACGGGCTCTCGTTGACGTTGACGTTGACGCGCGGCCAAAGTCAATGTTGGCCACCGTCCGGTTCATGCCGGCAAAGGGACCCGCGATCCTCTCCCGACGGGGTTTGCGGTCATCTCGAGAGAAGCGAGGTGTCTGGTGGACTCGGTCGGCCAGAATCATGCGCGACGGCCTCTCCTTGGCTCGCTGCGATAAGAGGCGCTGGCCAAGGCATGGCTGCGCCGACGGCTGCGCAAGCGGGCGGCTTCTGACTGTGCGAATGCAGCGTAGGCAAACCGAGTTTGCGGCTGCGCGGCGCATTATGGGAATTGCCTCCGCGGGTGTGTTTGTGGGATTGGAGATGCTAAGAAGTTTGGCAGTTTTTTTTTTTTTTTTTTTTTTTTTTTTTTTTTTTTCTTTCAGATGCCCTGTCAGTAGTACCGGCGCTAGAGCTCCGTGGACGGCACTCCGGGCCCCCGACTTCTGCTAACGCCTGTGATAGATTATCATGGAGACGAGAAACGAGCTTGAGTTGACCCCATGTAATAGAGCCTTTCTTTTGTTTTTTTTTTTAAAAAAAAAATACATAAAAAAAAAGAAGAAGAAGGAGAAAGATGTAGAATCGTTATACCAATTTTTTCCTAAGAGGCAATCTATTTCCTACGCAACAAGAGCGTGCCGGAGAATTTTCGCCTTTGGCATGTTCTCCCCTTTACTTATTTTTTGGCATTCAATCTTTGCCGTCCAACACGGCGCAAAAAGAGATGACAACTCCTTTCGCTTTCCGAACCTGCATCGCTTGGGTAAAGACAACAACGGTATCATTTGCGTTTAATTCGTTAAGAGGAAATAACGATAGTAAATGCCACTAAAAAGTGGTTGCTTGCAAACAAAATGTAGCAGAAGAAGACGAAGAAGAAGAAAAGAAAAGAAAAAGCCCCATATCGTGAAACAGTTGTAGAAGAGCTATATATAAGGGCTGGCGTCATGTTATGTTCGTGTAATACTTGCTTTCCCATCAATCCTAGAGAGGCTCGGCCTCGCCTGCCAAGACCGCCTTCACGCAGAGGTGTCCATCAGCGCACGGATTTCTTCATCATCAGGAGCTCGCCTTGCTCGATGACGGGGCTCTTGGCAAGATGGAGGCCAGTGTCCTTCTTTGGTAATGCGGATGTTGCCATTGGGTGGGAGCCATCCTCGGGGCCCGGGGTTTTGGGTTCTTCGGCGATGGAGCCAAGCGATACGAGCGACCTGTTGCGGCCGCTGCTGGTCGACATGCGATTCTCTCGTCTCCTGGCCGTGGCCGGACTCAGGGATCCTACCGACGGGAGACTATCATCCGAATCGACGCTTGCTCTCCTCCCGTCGAAACGAGGCGATGATTGCGAATCATCAAGGCTAACTCGATCTTCACTCAGACTAGATTGGATTTTGCGGAGGGTGTTGAAGATGGAGGATCTGTCCGATGGAAACTGCTCAATCGTGGGATCGTTGATGTCGACGTCGTCTATCGCGTACTCGTCCAGCCTTGGCTTCGAATCGCGTCTCAGTTTAGAATCATCCAGAGCCTCGTGATCCAAGGCGTCGTCGACGAACTCGTAGGCACCAAAACACTCGTGCGCAAACAATGGGGTTTTGAGGTCTTCGTCAATCTCGCTCTCGGCCCCGGACCCGCTGATTCGTGGCGACGAGTCATCTCCCTATGCGCCCTGTTAGATTGTTACTGCATTGCATTCAAAGGCGGCCGAGGCCGTGGTCCCTGGTCCCTGATCCCTGGTCCCTGGTCTCACCTCGTCGAGCTTTGCAGCCGTGTCGGCAACTTCAGCGGCGACAGAAGCAACTTGCTCAATGGGGGTTGACGTCTTTCTTGCTTCCTCATCCTTGATCTTGGGTACGTAACTCTTGGGCAATTTCAAGGTGTTATTGCGGTTGCCCATCTCGTCCGCGGCTTGAAGAACAACCTCGAGTCAGGGGCCACAGTTCTGGTACAACGGCGACGGCGGCGGACCAAAAGAGGAGACTCACCGGTGGCCCTACTCTCGTCCAAAACCCAGGGGCCCTCTCTCCCGGCTTGGAACTTGAAATGGTACTCCCTGCCAGGCTCGACGAATATATGGGATTCGAAAACGTAGTCGCCCCCGTCCGCGCGAGAGAAGCCCATCTCCTGGAGGCCCCACTCCACGGTTGTGAAGTCCCCGGATAGGAAAACCGGGGGCTCCGTCCCAGGGCTCCGGAACGTGAGGGTATAGGGAACAGTGGTGGACGACATGGCGATGGAGATGCTGGCGGCGAACTGCTGCGCGAGACGCACGGCGGGGCCGCTTTGTTGTTGTATCACAAGCACGGAGCAATAGCACTGTTCCAATCAAGAAATGCCTTCGAGCGGTTTGGGGGGTGGGGGGGGCCGAAGACCAGAGAGGTGAGGCGGTAAAATAACGATTCAATCAACGGAAAAGACTGCCTTTTGCTGCCGTGCATACGGCTAATGTTCATGGGGCAGAATGGGCCGAATGCCAGTGGCCGAGGGCGTGGGCTCTCTTATGCGGGGGTTTCAGGCGTGAAGGGCGAGCTCTTGAAATGGCCCAGGATCCGGTGCACATGCCCGTAGGATAGTTTTTGCCCGGGCTGCTGTGCTGGTGCTAGAAGGCAAACGAAAAAAAAAAAAAAAAAAAAAAACTCCTTGTGCTAAGAGGCAGCAGAGATGGAGGGTGGCTCTGGATTCCATAGGGCTCATCGAATCGTCATGGCTGGCGAGTGGCACCTCGTGGTGACGTGTGGGCGTCGCGCAAGGCCGAAAAGCAAGCCCCGAACTTGCCCATCCCCCTCGAGGCAGAGAGGGAGGCTTCCTTGGGGAAGAAGGGGGAACAGCGTTGGAGGGCTGGCTATTTATCCATCTGGCCAATTGGCCGACCAGCAGACGAAATGCCGCCTTTGGCGAGGGCAAACCAGCTCGGCTAGGGCCGATGCAGAGAGGTCTCGTGTACGGAGTACTGCCTACTACTACCTTAGGTAAGGTAAAGGTATATTAGGTACTCTGTACTACCTTAGTAGTACCTTAGGAGGTAAGGTAGGTAGTAGGTGAGGTAAGGTACCTTTCCCGGAGTGCGCCTTGGGCCGACACGAGCCACGGCGCGAGGTTTCCTGGACCTGCCGGGGGAGATGCCGCCAAGTACCTGCCCTAGGTACCTGGTACTACACCTAGGTACTAGTAGAATAAGGTACCAAGGTAAGTGCCTGCTGGCGTCGATGGGCCAATCGCATTACATCTTGCCGGGGAACGGTAGCCTGTGCGGAGAAGCTGGTACCGGGACTTGGCCGGATGGTGGACGGTACTCCGTGCCGGCTGGTAGAGGTACCTGGCTTTTGCCTGAATGTACACTCTGCAGCTTAGCGCCGCCGCTTTGCCTTGGTGCTACTACTGTAAGTAGTAGGTACTAATCCCACCACTAAAAGGTAAGGTTAGTACTAGGCAGGTACCTAGTAGGTAGTGGGTAAGTATCGTATGTCTCCAGACGGTCAAAGGCATCCAACTTGTACATCTCGTTGATTCCCGAACGTTGGGGGAAAAAAAAAAAAAAAAAAAAAAAAGGATTGTCAAGGCTGTGTGGCTGGATAAGGTACTTACTTGCCTCGTCCCCTTTGGCAGCGAACAGAACAAAATGCGACAACCATGTTCCAGTTCAGGGGACCGAGTCTCTTGCGTGTAACGAGACGCGACGTCATTTGCCATGCGAAGCTACCGGGTTACCTTGGTATCCATATATGGGACTACTGCACCTAAGGTATTTATGATTAGCCCGTACTGACTAGGAGAAACTTCAAACAAAAAAATCAAGTTACGTTATTTCGAACCTTTTTTTTTTTTTTCTTTTTGCGGTCATCCATATCGCAAATAGTTCGATTCGATTTCGCCTGCGTCCAGCGTCCGGCTCCTTTCTTCCCAAGGCCGGCGATCCAGCGCTGATCTGATTCAAGAGGGAATTTTGTGCCTGTCGAGCTCTCTCAGCCATGTCGATACCGCCGCAGCTTATCCGGGTCAAGCGCAAACGGGACGACGACTCTCCCGTTACTTTTCTTCGTCAGTCCGCCCGTCGACCGGCTCACGGCACCGGCATTCCTCCTAACATGATGTAGAGCTCGACGAAGGGGCCAAGCGGCATCGCAGCGAGGCGAATTGGGTATACCAGCGACGAGAGTCAAAGGCCGCGGCAACGGGCTCTGTCGTCGGCCGCGGCGATGGCAAACCGGTGATTCACGTCTCGCAGCCGGAGGACCGCCCCCCCTTGACCAAGACGCGCAACGACGGCCACGATCCGGGCTCTACGGGCGAGGTACGGGGACCTACGAAGCGGCCCGCGGACGGTCAGCATCCAGAGCGGCGCAAATTCCATGTGTCGCGGGCGATGTTGGCGCAGGCGTCGGCCACGCAGGGACCGTCCAGTCCGAGCAGTTCGAGGCATGTGCGACATGGGCCAACTATATTTGTCGAGCGTACTGGGCGCAAGAAAATCATATCGAGGTCCTCACGCCAGAGCCTCGTCATCAAAGATGCCCGCACCGTCATGGCAAAAGCTTCCGAGCAAGAGATGGTGAAGATTCACGACGCGCCGGTCGAGCAGAGACATCTGAAGAAGCCCGGGCTTGCGAAGCGGCGCGACCGTTCTCAGGAACCCCCAGCTCGCGTTCCTCTCCCGCAGTCGCTGACCGACCGCCATACCGAAGAGATGGACAAGATAACCGCCGACATGAATCAATGGGTGTTGAGCGAGATTGGTGCAAACCTGCACGCCATGGACGTGGAGAAGAAGCAGGCAGAGACGCCAAGGTTCAGGCCCAAAGCCCCCGAAAAGAGATACCAAGACCGCCACCCCGGCGATGCAACGGCAGCCGTTCCTACCGGAGAGGCGGCGGATACACCCATGGCGGACGCAAGCGAGGAAGAGGGGGACGATGAGGATTGGATCATCGAAGAGTACGTCCGCATTCCGGCTCATTCCATGGGGCTCAACGTACTGCCGTCTGATGTCGGCATCTTGGTCCTGAATGGAGAAGAGGAGAGCATGCTGTTTTACGGGGCGCCTCAAGATGAAGATGACGAATATGCCGAGGACGATGAAGATGAAAATGGTAAGTCGCCGTCATCACGTAAGCCATCGATTCGCGCGAGACAAGGCCTCACCTCTCGTACGCAGCGGAGAACTACTACACGGCAGACTACCCAGAGGATGAAGTCGATACCGAGGACGAATTCGACCGTCACGCTTACATGTATCGCAACGCCAACGCCTCGGACGAGGAGGAATTCGACGACGACGAATACGACAGCGATCGACCCGTCATGGAAGGGCAAGACGACGACGACGATGACGACGACGCAAGAATGGACCGCATCCGAGAATTCATGAAGCGCAACGCGGCGTTTCGGTAGGCTCGATAAGCCGCCCTCGCCCTTGGCCTGCTCGCTGTCCACAGCTGCTCAATCAAACAGGCATCCGACTTATCCCCCTCCCTCCACCGTGCCCACAGCCATTCATCAAACACACCCGCCCAGCACCGTCCATTCCCTCCCTCTCAAGTTTGCTATCTCCCACAATAGGCCCCCTCCCTCCCGAATTTACAAATCCGGCCGTGTAACAACGGTCTCTCACCAACCCCCCCCCCCCCCCCCCCCCAAAAAAAAAAGGCTTTTTCATTCCCCCACGTGGCTGCGGTTTTTTTTTTTTTTTTTTTTAAGGGGGGGGGTGGTTTTTTTTTTTGTCCTCATTCTCTCTCTTGCAGATATGATGCAACATAACGCCTGCATACGTATGTATATACACACACCATTTTGACACTGTTGTACGTGTACACCTGTATATGTATGTATGTATGTATGTATGTATGTGTTGGGCGGCGCATTCCTCCACCCCCTGTCCTTTCGACCATAGCTCACCGCTATCATCGCCTCACCTTTGAGCCCACAGACTTGGATTTGTTGGAAAAGAGGAGGGGAATGCGGAGAGAGGAGGCGGGGGGGGGGGGGGGGGGGGGTTGCAACACCAGGGCCTCCTTTGGCCCTCCTTTAATTAAAAGAGAAACAGAAGAGTCAAAGAAAAAAAAAATCCCCCGGGTCTCTCTTCCCCTCGTCACTGAGCATGTTTGATCAGCCAGAGGGCAAAAACAAAAGTTGTCAGTGCGGGTGCTCTATGCAAATCATCAACCACCAAGGCAAACATTGAGGTGTCCTGTGTCTGTGTGTGTGTGTGTCTGCCTGGTTGGTTGGTTGTTTGCTTGGCTGCTCGGGCCGTGGAGGGGTAGAGGAGGCAGAGAAACTGGCGGGGGAGATGAGCTCGTGTCGAGTCACATGCCCTTTTTTTTTTTTTTTGTTTTTTTTTTGTTTTTTGTTGTTTTTTCTTTATCGACGAGGACTGGGAACAGGGCACTTTTGTCCCAATTTCTGACGCGCTCAAGAGAAAGCAAGAAAAAAACTGGAACATGATTTCGGCTGCCGGTGGCCCAATGCCGTGAGATGCAAGGGATAGCTACAACAAAAAGCACGCAAACACTGCGGTTCCACGACACAGCAGGCACCTCTATGCAGGGCGACCCGAAAGACCCAGAGGGTGGGTAGGCAAGTCCCGGAAGAGAAGGAGACGTACGCAGTGGCAGTGATGATAATCAAGGCACGGAGTTGTAGTTGTAGTAGTAACAGATTGGAATAATATACCATGTGATGATATGCTGCCCGATTATTAATTTTTTTTTTTTTTTTTGGTTTCAACAACAACACTAAACCCTTTCCCGCAGCCCAGCCCATTCCATTACCTTTTTCCCATATCCGCCCAGCGTTACCATCACGTCCTCCTCATTAAGGCCCTAATATGTGCAGGAAAGACGGGGGGGGGGGGGGGCTCGCCGGCCAGCCATCTAAAGAAAGGGAAAACAAACAGCAAAGTAGTACTAGTACACGAAGAAAAAGGGGGAGAAGAGGAAAATGAAATGAAAAATGAAAAAGAAATCAAAAAGGAAAAATCAAAAAGGAAAAAGGAAAGAAGACCAAGATGCAAAACGCTCTCCTCCCATGCTTGATGTTTGACCCAACATCTCATTATTCCATGTATACATCGACCTGAAAAAGGCTGTTTTATATGGTCTGTCATTATAAAAAAAAAAGGAAGAAGAAGAGAGAAAGAAAAAAATAAATTAGAAAAGCAAAGAAAAAAGTCAAGGTCGATCCAATCCAATATACGAATAGTGGCATCTCCACTCGGAGAGAGTATTAGTATTACATAGGTATACTTTTGCCAGAGAGAGAGAGAGTTGGAGAGACGGAGAGAGAGTTGGAGAGAGAGAGAGAGAGAGAGAGAGGGTATAGGCATAATGAACCGTATCCGCCCACTTCCTCTCCGACGTAATTCTCCCCCCCCCCCCTTCCCCCTTCTCTCCTTCTTCTTCTTCTCGTTTTTTTTTCAAATAAGTAGTGGTTGGGAAAACGGTCGCTTAGATTTTTAAGCGTCTTTGCTCCTTTCTCTTTCGTCGCTCTCTGCGTTCGCGGAACTGTAAGGTGCGTTTGGCAGCTGGGAGGGGGAAACCCGTTATTAGCATCTGCAGCATTTTTTATGAAAAAAAAATTACCGTTGAATCAAACTCACCCCAGTCCCGACACTTGCGCTTCGTTTCGGCGTCGACCCAAGGGTAGTGGATGGCTCGCTCGGGGTAGCGCTGGGCGAGGCCCAAGGGCTCCATCGGCCGGTCCTGGGTGTCTCTCTCTCGGCACTTGATGCTGATGTGCTTCGGCTCCATGTCTTCATCGTTGTCGAAGATGAGCCAGCCATCTTCGTCCCAGAGAGGGATGCGTTGGTTCATGCGGTAGTACCAAGCCTGAAGGCCCTGGACGGTCCTTTCCGGCGTGCGGCCAAACATGCTCGCAAAGTCTTGCTTGATGCGCTGCCACTTTAGCTTCCTATCGTGCCAAGCGTAGATGATGAAGTCTCCCTCTTCTGTGGTGTATTTTTGGTTAATGTGCCTCCCCTCGCTGTCTGGAGGCGGGCTGGGATAGCCGTCCAGCCTTGAAGGGCAGAAATCGCTGCTGATGGCGTAGTTTGGGTAAGTGGGCTCGTGGATGGAGAAGGCCAGCATCGACGGCAGCGGCCGAGGGAGTATGGAGCCACGACGGAGGCTGGGAAGAGGTGAGGGAGGGGTCCAGGACCGCGTCGATCCATACGACCGTGCGATGGCCTCCACACCTTGGTCGAACTCCTCAAGGCTAGGTAGTTTGAAGGGGGAAGGGCTGATGTATGAATTAAGGCGAGTCAAACGGGGGATCGGGGAGCACTCCCGAGAGATACTTGAAGCAGCTGAGAAGGATCCTGTGGGAGACGTTAGCTGCCGTCTCGAGTACTTTGTACTTTTTTCTTTTTTATTTCTTTTTCTTCTTTCTTTCTTTCTTTCTTCTTTCTTTCTTTGTTTCTTTCCTTCTTTCTTTCTTTTCCCCCAAGAAACAAAAAGATTTTTTTTAAAAAAAAAAATGAAATGAATATAATAATAATAACGATAACAACAACAACAACAACAACAATAACAACAATAATAATAATAATAATAATAATAACAACTGAACAACTGAAACACGTACCCTCGGGCTTGACAATCGGGCTCCCTGAGGTTGAGTCAGGAGGGGTTTGTGGGTGGAGCAGAGATCTTGGTATCGAAGATGGGAAATCGGTAGACAGCTTCCTGGGGAGGAAGAAGCCTTCCCTATGCATCATGCTGCCGGCACCCAGCATGCTGGCTTTGGCTGGAGAAGAGCCGCGGATTTCTCGAACCTCTGGCACGGTGAACATGCTATGTCCCAGAGTGACCGAGCTGACCCCTCTCTCGCGTGAAAGCGAAACAAGACGGCGCACAAACGGCGAGCTCCCAACACAATGGAGGCCTGAATCTGAGCACACACAACGGTTGAGTCGATGGAAAGCTGCCAGCCAAGACACAACGGCCCGGAGCCTGGGTGAGAGGGAGAGCAGATGCTCGTGTGTACTAGGTAGTAACGAGGGATGATAATATTCGGACAGTGACAATGACAAAAACGGGTAGGCGAACAAGGCCTTGCGTGGGAAGGGAAGGAGTGGATAGGTTTTGAGGATGAACGCTGAACGGAGAGTCAACACGAGGGGCACGGTCTTCTTGTACTTCTGGCACCCTTTCGTCATGGAGCGTCGAGACCACTGTGGGATCGAGCTTGGAACTTGGAACGATGGCCTGCCGATGCACCGCCTTTGCTTCTGCCAACGACCAATGGCTGGATCAGCCGCGATAGGCTCCAGAGAGGGCGATACAAGTCAACTCCTGCCGCTCGCTGTCTTTGATTCTGGGAGGGGAGGGCCTGTGTCTCCGCCCTCGCACAATTAAACCTGCACAAGAAGACCAAGACCCAACAGACATGGTATGGCCGCTAGAGAGCCCCAGGGTGTTAAGTGGACCACCACAGAATCGAATAAAAAAAACGGTACCTGCGGCTGTCTAGAGGGACAGGAGACGAAGATTGGCACACCGGGGGTCTCCATCAGAGAGGCTGCTGCTTTGTTTCCGCCTCGTTCTCTGCAGGGCGAGCCGCTTTGGAAGGCCAAAATCAGACTTCGGAAGTATGCATTGACTGATGAGACAGATCCGGCGTGGCAACATGAGCCAGTTGTTGCCCCCCCTAAGGTAATGAATGCTAAGGTAGTGCCGAAGGGCTGAGATTTTGGGTGTGTGTGTGTGTGTGTGTGTGTGTGTGTGTGTATGTGAACCATCCACGTCTTGCTCGATTGACAATAGGTAGCGAGGCAGGATGGGCAATCGCCCAACTGATCAAACTTTTTTTTTAGCTATGGTACATGTACAAGTCAATCCGCTCCGACCTGACGGGCGTCGTCAGGCGAGGGATGTAAGCCGCTTGGCCCTTGGGGGAGTTCTCGAGGCAAGGAATTGGTTCCCTGCCAAGGAGGCACACTAGCAGGACCAGGCTGTGGGCATGGCGAGAAACTAGAGATGGGCCCGGCGGCATTGAAGAGATCCCCCCCCCCCCCCTCCCAACAGCGCCACCACAATGCCTTTGAGCAAGTCCACGGCGGGCGTTGGCTGATGGTTGTCTGAGTGTTAGCCATCAAGCCTAGCAGCATGGTGGTGTGGGAGAACGGACCCTTGCCACGAGCCGCCACCCGGACGAAATGTTCGAAACTAGCAGCAATAGCAGCAGCAGCAGCAGTACTACGGGAGGATGTATTGGTACTCGTTCTCCATGCCTTTGCACGTACCTGTACGAGTGCAGGTCGTACAGCACGGCCATCATCTCGTCCCATGGAGGGCTGCATTCGGATACCGGTGGCTACCGCTAAGCTGTGGGATTTCCGTCAAGATTGACAGCAAATATTCTGCGTTGGACCAACAACATGGCTTCGGGCACGTTCACATACGCACACAGTGCCACGCGCTGGATCGGCTCACGGCTTACACGCCTCACGCAAATGCGTTATTGTTGAGCTCACCCTCCAAGGGACTGAATGAACCCGAGAGGTTGGAGAAATGCAGCCGCCATGAGTATTCGGTTGACAACGACGGAGACTCACCCCTTCTCCAGAAGCGAGGCGAGGCGAGGCGAGGCGAGGCGATGTGATGCGATGACCCATACCCATACCAAGCTGAAGTTATGTGATGCTACATGGCAATGCGCAGACGAGCTGCCTTGCATGAAATTGCGGTCCAAGTACCCCGTCTAGATTGTCGTGGCCAGCTCACAGAAAGAGAGAGGGAGAGGGGGAGGGGGAGGGAGAGGGAGAAGGAGAATAAGCACATTCGAGGCCTCGAGGGTTGATGAATTTAATTGGGCACAAAGCCGTCCAAATCTTGCGAGAAGCCAAGTGCGGCTGCCGGCTGGTATGATCGGGCTTGCTGGCCGGTTTGGTTGGTTTGGTTTGGTTTGGTTTGGTTTGGTTTGGATGCTTGCGGGTGCGAGACGAGAGGAGCAGCGAGCAGCCTGGCTTGGCCATGGCTCGCCTGGAGGGCTGGTTTGTTCGAGGCCAAGCCAATGGCAAACAGAGAAGCTGGGCGAATATGCGCGTTTCTCCACATACGACCTAGAATGCAGGGCCGTTTTGCCCGTCCTGGCCAGCGTAGCCGGTTCTCTCTCTCTCTCCCTCTCTCCCTACCTCCCTCTCTCCCTCTCTCTCCTTTGTTTTTTTTTTCTTTTTTCTTCCTTTTTTCTTTTTTCTTTTTTTTTTCTTCAAAACATTCTTCAGGAAGATGTGACAGACTAGTGCCTGTGTTGTCCGAGGCCAACAAAGCAGATTGCAGGACGGGGCCCGTAAAAGAGGCGGCGGCTATGGAGGCAGAGGCAAAATCCAAGCAACGAAAAAGGGCAGACCTCCTTGCCTCGCGGCTGAGCCCGCCGTGCAGTGCCGGGCGAACTCCGCGAAGCACTTGGGCCTCTCCGTGAGGCCAATGAGCACTGGGTCCATGCTCTCAAAGGCAGCCCCCGGCCCCCTCCCCTCTTCAAGATTTTGCGGCTCTCGCCATCGCGACCATGACCATCGGCGCTGGCATTATCGTCAATTCTCATTACCTTCATCATAATCATCATCGGCTGCGTTGGGCCGAGGCGGTTGCCATGGCGTGAGAGACAGCATTAGTGCCAGCTGCTGTGGACAAAAATGGAGGCATCGTCAGACAGCGTCACTCCCACAGGTCGTGATGGGGACAGTGCTCCTTCACGCTAATAAACACGAGCAAGAGGGCTAGGGAAAATAGGAAGGGGAAAGAGGGGGGGGGAATAAAAAAAATTAAAAAAAAAAAGAATAAGAATAAAAAAAAAATTCCCATGTGGCGTGGCTACCAACAAACAGCCGCACGAGTGAGAGCAAGAATTTTGGTTTCTTCTTTTTTTTTTCCTCGGCCGCCGTCGTTGCTTTTTTTTTTTTTTTGTCGAGAGGAGGTTGCGTTAGAGCCCTTTGACGCGTTGAAGGGAGCGGAGAAGAGGCCAATTAATCCCCGGTTGGCGCTAAACTCGATGCGGGTAATAGCATCGGGAAGATCTGATTGGCCGTGCCGCGGGACCAGCTGCAGCGAGCCGAAGAACTGCCAGCAGCGATCGCCTCCTAGGGCATATATACCTACTAGTATATATACAGTAACGTTATAAGGTACTAGTAGTAGGTAGTAGTAACTAACGTGCTAGGATGTAAGCGGTTCGGCGACCTGAGCAGGTTGCTCTGCTGCTGTGCCGTGGTAGCGGTACCTGGGAGGAACCAGCAGGGCTCCCCGTGAAGACGCGTTCCCGGTACTTGTTGTGCTAGTGACAGAGACTTGAACGAATGCTTATACCAACCTACTAGGTACCTGGTAGGTACTTTGCAACGTCCCGGCCAAGGCTCCCGAATGAACCCTCCTCTCAGCTCTTCCCCTTCTTATCGGGCCAGGGGCAGGATAAGACTCGAAGCAACTTCCATTGGCGACAGAGACGCCCCAGGCAAAGCGCGAGCACAGCGCACCGGCCCTCTTGTCTCTCTGTCTGTCTCTGCCTGTCTGTCTCTGCCTGTCTCTCTCTGTCTGTCTCTGTCTCTCACTCCCCCCCCCCCCCCCCCCTTCTCTTCTCTCTCACAAAACACAAAGTACCCAGGCGACATCTCGCAGCTGCACACAAGGGGCAGCCACAGACGCAGCAGACCCGAAAAGGGAGCACCAGCAGATCTGCGGAGCGCCTTGGCGGCCGGTTTGGCTTCCGAACCGCCATGTTTCAAGCAAAAACCGTCGACCGGTGGGCTTCGAAAGGGCCTCGCCTCATGCAATCGCCCTCCCAAGGCCTATCGGGATGCGGAGCTGCATGGAAGACGCTCCGCTCGAGTGCTGCGCTGCCTGCAGGATTGGTGCTCGCTTGTTCGTGTGGCCGGGAAACGGGACTCATGCCGCCCCTTGTGCGCGCGCCAATTGCGGCGCCGCAACCCAAGTCTTGTCGAGCTCAGTTGTAGGCCCGACGACGTGACGACCTAAGGCTGGGCTCGCGGCCGTTGCTTCTGATCTCGCCCACTTCTTGTCGCTTTTTGTTTTCTCGTCGAATTCACACCTGTACGCCGAAAGGGGAAATCGTCGAACGCCTGCCGAGTGCTGCTAGGTACCTACCTAGGTAGGTAGTACTTACTATAGGTACTTAGGTACCGTACCTTACCTTGCTTGGGCAGTATGTACTGTACCTTGTGTAAACGCACACACGCACACACGCACACCCCCTCTTCCCCCCCCTCTCCATCGATTCCACGTCAACCCCAAACTTGTGTCATTTTTTTTAATCATTTTCTTTTATATATAATGTATATTTAAAAAAAAAAAAAAAAAAAAAAAAAAAAAGATCCCGGCCCAGGTTCACAGAAAGACAGACGTAGCCACTTGTACTCACTCTCCGCATGCCTCTTTTTAGCTACCTGCTATTTTATACCTACCTACCTTGGCACACACCAAGGCAGTGTGGCACTACATGCGCGAGCACTACATAGGTAGGACGATGTAATGTAGGTGGGCATCTGATATCTGTTAGCAGTAACAGTTCATGACCATGGCGTCGCACAGGCATGTCCAAGTGTATATACGTGGGTACATGATGCCATCTCTTGCAACAAAAATGCTTATCGCTGCAGAGCAAGAACCGTGTCGAGGCAAAAGGCAGAGAGAACCAAGGCACATGCCAGTCCATCCAGGTTCCCTCTCTGCCAAGTCTTGTGCAAACGCATGGAGCTGCTTCGTCGTCGTGGGAGTACGCCCGCCTGCCTGTTGATGGCTGTCCAAAAGCGAGACGCGGCAAAAAAAAAAATTGGGCTGCTGTTCATGGCGTTCAGGTCACATACGACGACTGCCTCTGCATGATGGTGGTACGTATAGCATGGCAATGCATCTGAACAGCTTCGCACACTCGGCGGAGCTCTCCGTTCTTCCCGGCTGCTGCCAAGGCTCTCGCGCTCGCGCTCCCTGATGAGGAGTTGGCAATGAATGTCCAGGGCCAAAACAAGAAAAAATAAATAAATAAATAAATAAATAAATAAATAAATAAAAAGTGATAGGTCTATTTCGAGGCGCGGGAGGGAGCAATTTTCTTGGCTCAATCGAGGGGTAAAAAAAAAATTTAAATTGAAATAAAAATAAAAATAAAAGAGACAGAGAGAGAGAGAGAAGAAAAGTAGAGCAAAGAAAAGAAAACAAGAAAGGCCCGTTGAGAACAAGGCAGAGAGAGACAGATCTCAGCCACGGCTGCGCTTACACGGACCAGCCAGTTCTATTATCTATATTAGATTGTCCATTCGGGAGTACCTTACGTGAGCCGTCTCTCTTCACAAGGGCAGTTTTGTCAAATCTCATATTGTTATTGTTATTATTATTATCATCATCATCATTATTATTATTAAAAAAAAAGGCTTCATTTTCCCCCAGTGGCCGTTCTCAGCGGAACACTCAAGGCAGCAAGCAGCCCCGTCTTCCACGCCCGTGTCTGTGTCTTGTGTTGACTGGTTGCAATTTCGCCTTCTGCCCGTAAGGCTTTGCCGCATGGGACAGTCAGATAGATGGATATCCTCGGCTACGAAAACCAGCAAGGGCGTGCGCGCTCTGCTTCGACTCAAGCACATCTTGTGCCCAATCTCCACGGCTGCTGCCCGGCATAATAATGCGCATCAGCGCATGGAATCTGTTCTTCTTGCCACTCCGTCGGCGCCGAGTCCCTTTATATAGCAAGCAGGGCTCGCGGGCGATGGCCACTGCTGCGACTTTACGCCAATTCGCTTCTTCTTCTTCTTCTTCTTCTTCTTTTAAACCTCTCCCTGCGTGCCGCTTTCTCACATAATACTTTCTCACATCATAAAACGAAATCTTTGCTATGAGAGGAGTGAGACCAACCTTCTGTTAACGCAAGGGGAGTGTGCATCATTTAGAATCCGCGATGCGTGTTGTTCTCTTTGATAGCCCTTGCATGCGTGCCAATTTTTTTTGAGTCGAGCTATTCGCACAGATAAAAATTGCTATTCGCACAGATATGGTCCGTGCGCGTGCTATTTTTTCTATACATACACCTAACTTGCTATCCGGCCACACCTAATTACAGTGTAAATTTACAGTATTAAACACAATGCACTATATAGGCATTATTATATTTATATACTGCTATAGCTTTAATACTATAAAACCTTTATTTTATAAAAAAATATTAAAAATGCGTTTTTTAAATAATTTAACTAGCTATAAGATTTTATACTGCTTGATTATATATGATTTTAGGTGCTAATATAAAATGCCAATATGCTGCACTGTATTTTAATGTAGGTGTGTGGTTAATGAAATTGGGGGTAAAATTAATCTAAACACGTGATAAAATCTGTGCGAATAGCAATTTTTATCTATGCGAATAGCTCGACTCTTTTTTTTTTTAATTTTTTAATTTTTTTAATTTTTTTTTTTTTACTCCACAGCGGGTGACGTAAGTTTTTTTTTTTTTTTAAGCTTCCTAGGATGCCATGCGACAAGCGCCAAAAAAAAAAAAAAAGAACGAAAGAAGAAAACATCCAATTATGGCTGTTGGGCCTATGAAGTTTTTGCTCAGAATAAAAATTTGAAATAAAATAAAATAAAATTAATACATAAAATAAAATAAAATAAAATAAAAATAAAAAAAGAACAAGTCATGAGATCCCCCCTCTCGCTCCAACATTGGTTATGGCTGGTGGACACCATTCATTCAACTCTAGTTGCATATTTTTTTTTTCCGGGAAGAAAAAAAATTTCAGAGAAATAAATAAATAAATAAATAAATAAATAAATAAATAAATAAACTGTGGCGGCAAGCGCAACCATTGTCAGACAAGGCTCCTCCCCCCCTTACCTTATTTACTCCAGGCTTTGTAGTGGGTACCATTTTTGCCACTACAACGAACGAGAGGGTTTGTCCATTGAAACATTGGTTCCAATCGAACCTCTTTGATTTGCCATGGGTTTTTTATTTTTATTATTATTATTTTTAAAAAAAAATTTACGAAAAAAAAATTGGAAAAATAAAAATAAAAAAAAAGTTTCAACATAGGATTGTAGCAGCGCTTTTTATAAATGCCCATATAGAAAGAAAAAATATAAAGGCTGTCTTGATAAAATTGAAAAAAAAAAATTTCAAAAATTTAAAATTTATAAATAAAATTAAAAATTAAAATTAAAATTAAACTTATAAATAAATTAAAAATGAATTAAAAAAAAAAAAAAAAAACTTGCAGCGCAAACACCGGCTGAGGGTCCCCCTTTTTCACCGACTTGGGCAGTGAGAAACGTTTTTTCTTTCCGACTCGGTAGGGCTACAATCTGAAGGGCATTTATTATTATTATTATTATTATTATTATGATTATTATGATTATTCCCTACAATAGAGAGGGGCCGTGAACGTAGTTGTGTAAAAAAATTTAAAAAAAAAAAAAAAAAAAAGGGTTGTGCTTGCTGTTTGCTCGCCATTGTCCAAAAACAGGGCTCGTTCCAACGGGCACGGCCTTTTTTTTTTTTTTTTTTTTTTTATGTATCCATCTTGGAGCAATATGCACATGCGGCGAGATTCTTTGGTGACGAAATCTAATAATACTCTGTCGAACAGTCATGGATCATTCCGAATGGCCGTGAGCCCAGGCAAACGTCGCCGCCCAGCCGTGCCGCAACAGGGGCGATCCGCGAATTGCCTCTCTCCCCCCCCCCCCCTTTTTTTTTCTTTTTTTTTTAATTTATTGAATTTTTCCCTTTTCCACATTCTATACTCTGCATCTCTCTCATAACGATGCAATCGCGTCACCCGCTGCAGGGCAAGCAGGCTGCTTGTGACCCAGAGCGCTCCCCACTCCCCCAAAAGGATACCCTGCTACAGTTTGGGTTCGGGTGCGGCGTGGGACATGGAACCTGTGTCTGGAAACTCCTCGTCTCCTGTGAATTTCCTAATGCCAGGGGGATTGCACCATCAGCACGGCTCTCGAGAGAGAAGAGGAAGAAATGCCCGTTTTTTTTTTTTTTTGGTTGTGGCTCGGACGTACCAGCCTCGTTCTTCGCCTGCGGCCAAGAAACTGCAGTCGCTGTTGGCCTCACATGACCAACCTCCAACAACCTCACGGGGGCCGGAGTCTTTCCCAGCTACATCCCCCTTTCCTCGCAGCCCTTCGCCTTGATGGCCGAGCCTCCGGCGATACACGCTCAGGCCGCAGGTAAAGGCACGGAAGTCATCCGTGTCGACGGTTTCGGGGAAGTGTCCCGTGAGGATGCGGCCCAACATGATGACTACGGCGGCGTGAGTGCACAGCACGACGGCTCGTCTATCTTCAGCGTCGCAGCGATCAATGACACTCTGCATCGTGGCGATAAGCCTGGCCTGCAGCTGGGCCAGCGTCTCGCCCCTCCTGGGAGGATGCTGGGCCGACACGTAGCTCTCGTCGAAGGCAGGGAACAGGGATTTCAAGACGGAGGATGAGGCTGGGCCGGGATGTTGGAACGGAGCGGACCCGAACCACTCGCAGAGTCCATGTTCAGGTCGTATCGTCGTGGCTGCAGAGGGAGCTTCGCCAGCCAGGGCACCGCCACCGTTCTTCTCTCCGTTGCCGTGCCTCGTCTGCTCTTGTCGAAGCTCGACGAACGGAGTGATGGTCTGGAGGCACCGATAGTACGGGCTCGAATATACGGCCTCCACGGGGGGGTCCAGCGTCATGAGATGCCGCCCAAGTTGCCCTGCCTGATCGACTCCGTGGGCGGTGAGGGCCGGGTCTACAGCTATTCCTGTTGGTGATGGGATGGCAGCTGAATACAACCCTGTGGTGTGGTCGACAGACCAACTGGACCGGAACTGGCGTTGACAATAGCAGTGGTCAATACAGGAGCCCTCAGCCTCGTGACGCCATTGTCTGCAGTGCAAGGGGCGGGGGGAGGGGAGGGGGGGGTGGAGGGAGAGAAGCGCACCCCATGACGAACGATGTATATTGTCTCGAGAGGCATGTTTTTTTCTTTTTCTTTTTTGTCTGCCACTGGATGAGTCGATCCTGACTGTGGGAGGAGACCGGGGAGGAGACCGGGGCGGGGGGGGGGGGAGGGGGGAGAGAACAAACAACGAACCGGCCAGAAAACAACCAGGAGAGTCTCGGGGCTATTAGTATGCGAGATGATATAGCCCAAGGCGGAATCTAATCTCGGATCCGGGGCCGCTCAGGCCATGAAGAGGGCGGTTTGGCTGAAAGTAAAAAAGAAACCGGCGTAAGAATACGAGCATAATGGTGGTGTACGTGCGCGCGGTCTTTTTTTTTTCTTTTTTTTTTTCTTTTTTCTTTTTTTTTCTTTTTTTTTTCTTTTTTTAAAAAAATTCCCTTTTTAAATTTTCTTTTTTCCCTTTTTTACCCGGGACACGACTCAGGCTGGGCCTCGGGATTTGTTGTGTCAACAGCCCAGGCTGAGATCCGTGGGGTACCCCGGGCTCACACACACATACACGCACACACACACACTCACACACACCCCCTGCCGCGGCCGGTGGGACACGAGAGTTGCTATTTACTTACTATATTTATTAGCAACATTGAGGGTCTCAAATCTGCCGTTAGCGCGCTCGCTCGGTGGTTTCGAAAGAGAAAGAAGGAAAAAAGAAAAAGAAAAAGAAAAAGAAAAAGAAAAAGAAAAAGAAAAAGAAAAAGGAAAAGAAAAAGAAAAAGAAAAAGAAAAAGAAAAAAAAGCCCCCTTTTTAGGGAAGAGGGGATGGATGGGAGACCCAACGATGGGCGCGCCAAAAATGCGCTAGAAAGGGCCGGATTGGGCTGTGGGCAGAGAGAATCGAGAATACCTAGTACCTATAAGGCGGTACCTTAGGTAATATGCTAAAGTTAGGTAGGTAAGTGGCTTTTGGCCGAAGCACACCCCGGGTCTGCACTGCACTACTAGGTAGGTACTTGGTACTTTAACTGTAGTATCCTTTGCTACCAGGTGCCTTATTAAGGTAGGTAGGTACTACCTACTGTAGGTAGGCAGGGAGGTACTGCCTATAGTGCCGAGTAGTACCAGGTGGTAGTAGCACCTATAATTATATCAGGCACAAGGCAATGAAATATGCATTTTGGAGCTGTATCGCCAAATCAGGCATTTGCACACAAAATGGACGGAAGATTTGCCTTCCCCCCGGGGGGGCCCCCCCCTTTTTTCATGCAAGTGCTCCAACGATGCAAAGAGCACACACCTGGTTCAAGCAAGGAAGGAGGAAAGAAAGGAAAGGGGAAAAAAATAAATAAATAAATAAAATTACACACACCCGAATGCCAAGTCCCTTTGCCAAAATCCTCCGCGGGAAGCACAAAAGGGAATGATAATAATGTCGAGCCTCGTCGGCCGGCTGTGAGGTTTGGCAACTTCATATAGACAGCGCCAGCAGCAATCTTCAGCTGCGAGCTAGGAAAATGTTCGTTTCTGGTAGAGCAGGCCGAACCAGACAGACCACGGCAAGTCGACTCGCGCGCGCTCCGGGCATGGATGCCGGTGATGGCAGTCCCTATAGCGTTTTTTTGCAGAACCTCGAGCCTTATTTTGGGACAGGTTGGATATCTGCAGACAATATCCCCTCCCCCCCTCCCCCGGGGACGCGCCCCAGAGCTGCCGAGGGCAGAAAGGCAAAGCAAAAAGGCAGGACGGATAGGCAGGGGGGGGGGGGGGGGTCAGAGGCTCTGTATGGCCCCCTGCGCCCAGTGACTTGTGCTCGGTGTTCCCCTGTCCTACGTGCTGTGCGTGCGGTGTGCGTGGCTCGGTGCTCGCGCAGCAAATGGCATCGACTCCATTTGCATCTGTGACGAACCCATAAGGGCAATGAATGAATAGAGAAGAGTCAGTTTGGCGGGATTGAAGCCAAGTTCCCCCCACCTCCGACCCCCTCCTAAAAAAAAAAAAGGGGGGGGGGGGGGGAAAGAAGAGAAAGAAAAGAAGAGAAAAGAAAATAAAATAAAATAAAAGAAAATAAAAGAAAATAAAAGAAAATAAAAGAAAATAAAAGAAAATAAAAGAAAATAAAAGAAAAGAAAATAAAATAAAAGAAAAAAAGAAAAGGGGAAAAAAAAAAGGCACCTCTCTCTCTCTCTCTGTATTCTGTCACACATCGCCTCACCGGTTGCAGGAATAGTACATGGTGTGGCCACCGAAACAGGGCCTGCAATGCGAGGGATCCCGCAATTATCCTGCAGAGAAAGAACAATATTTGGGGTTGTCAAATCAGCGGCCCGGATCAAAATTCATTAAAAAAAAAAAAAAAAAGGTAAAAAAAAAATACGAACCGAAAAAGCAAGGCCACAGAGAATCTGCATCTGCATCTGCATTTTCGTCGCACACACGTGCTAGTCTCGGCCTTGGACGCGCCCCATCATTGGCGTCTGGTGGCTCTGGACAAGGTTCATCCATGCCTGCATCTACTATCTGTGCGCACGTACATGCGAGCCGGGGGAGTTCTCCACGCCGGTGAGAAGAAGGCTTTTTTTTCATTCACGTTCATCCGCCCTCCCTTCTTGTACCGATACATACGGAGTTTATCATGTATGTGCTTGCCAATCTCGACACGCGCGGACGGGAACAGCGAAGCAAGATGCAGCCAATTGATTGATCTGGGCCGTTTCCTCCCCTCCCCCCCCCCCCCTCCAAAAGGCACCTAAGCGAGGGTTGCGCTCGTTTCGCGAATCACGGCTCCGAGCAAAAGCCCTTCTCCCAACAAGGCGGCGGCTGGCTTGGAAAGATGGCCTAGCGAATTTTTTCAAAATCAAACATTGGCCCCCCCTCCCCTGTGGCGGTGGTCTTGCGCTCTCGACCAACGGAACCTTCGTTTTCCTTCTGCCAATGCGGTGCTCCACGCAACCATTTTGTCGTCAGGATCCGGTACACAGTGCGACCGGTTTTCCCACCCCCTTGGCTTTCGTTGTCCGGGAACTTTGTATTTCAGCTTCGCGGCTGCACGTTATTGCATCAAACAAGGCTTTTGCAGCGAGTGCGGCCGCCCAACTGTACAGGAACAGGGGGGAGAAGAAAGAAAGAAAGGAAAGAAAGAAAAAAAAAAAAGAAAAGGAAAGTCTTGTTGTCTCCCATCGCTTGGGACAACGCGAAGCATCCTTCAGCGGCAGTAGTGCCCGGAAGTGGGAGTCTCAGTCTACTGCTACTATTATACTGGGCAGATAGATGCTAACCCAGAGTCCGCAGGCTGAGATGGGGGCCAGTCTTTTTTTTTTTTTTTTTTTTTTTTGATCGAGATTTCCTCAGGCCACGTGGATTGAGATCCAACCCCGTCTGGACTCGGGGCGAGGCGAGAAACTAGCAAAGCCATTCATTGTATAAGGGCTTTGCAAGTCGAACCACACCAACAACCTACACCTACACCTGCAACGTCCCAAAAGGCCAGCCGCCCCCCCCTTTTTCCAAAACGCTCGCCCACGCTATGCTCCGTAGGGGGGACAAAGTACCAAAGTAGACCAGGCAAATGGCTTCTTCGATAAACAGAGGCTTGTGTCCAAAAAGGCCTGCCTTGTAATAATAGCATCGATACGCCCAACTAGGAGGTGCGGGCCGATACGACGCAGCATCCCATATCCTGTCTCCATCAGACTTACACCAGGCCCATCGTCACCACTAAGAGAGAGCCACACCGGGTTCCCATGCCGGGCTGCATAATCCAGCCTCCCTCATGCTGCTCTGTTGCAAAGTCTCCCTGCATCTTTATCCGGCAGTGCTGTAGGTAATCTCTGTGTATGTGTAGCTGGCCAACCGGGGCCCGGCGAACACCCAGAGGCTAACTGACACATGGCAAGCATCAATGACAAGTCGGCATGCATAGGAGAATCAATCTATTTTGCAATCAACCTAATCCTGACCTGCAGGACAGTCATAGACTGTGCTGGCAGCCCAGATCGACCCTCTGAATTCCGAGCAAGCCTGTTGCATTCCCGGGGCCGGAATCGGGGCCTGCCCAAAGCCGGCCGTCATCTTTGAGAGCGCCTAATCTCTACCACCGCCGGTAAGTTGGGCGGTCAAAACAAAACAAAAAAAAAAACAAAAAAAGGGGGGGGGTTCAAGGAAAAGGATGGCCAAGTCAACTCCCCATCTCCCACCTTCGTGAGCTCCTGTATGTTCTACCGCCGAAGCATCAACACCAGTGCCGTGTGGCATTGAGAAAACACCACTGCCGTATGCAAGACGCCGAATTCAAAAAAAAAATAAAAAAAGAAAGAAAAAAAGAAAAAAAGAAAGAAAAAAAGAAAGAAAAAAAGAAAGAAAAGAAAAGAAAAAGAAAAGAAAGAAAGAAAAAAAGGAAGGAGGGAAGATAAAAAAAAAAGGAAGACAAGGGCAACAAAAGGGGTAGCTCAAGTCCCTCAACAACATCCCCCCCCCCCCCTTTTTTTTTCCCCCTGGGAGTTGATTACACATTCATAACATGTTGAGCTAAAAAAAAAAAAACCCCCCAAAAAAAACCTCCTTGTCCATATTATCAGGCCGTCACATTACAGAGCAAGATCCCAGTGTCCTTGCTCTGCGGCGGCCAACAATGCCACCGTCCTCTTCATCGGCATGTAGAGCCTGCGCATGCCTTGCCCGACGTCGGCGCCTTCGGTACCCAGCTCCCCCTACGCCGGCCTCTTCATTTGCCTGCATGTAGTCTGCCCACTTCCTTTCCAATCTACTGGCGGCGACGAGGTCGCCTCGCAGGACTCTCTTCTGGTGCTCGTCGACAGTCATCTGGAAGCCGTAGAAGCATTTCAGTCCAACGGCCTCAGTTGGGTAAGTGATTCGGCCGGGCTGTCCCGCCGCCGGTCTGATCTGGGCGTTTCTAAACAGGACTTGCCGGATGCCTGTCCAGGTTACATTTTGGCAGTCATACACTGCCAACCGCAGCGTTACTCTGGGCCGAGTCTCGGCCGCAGAGGACGGCTCGGAGCGCTTGGTTACCATGGACGCGGCCTCTGCAAGCACCAGGTCGCTGATCTTCGTGTTGTCGAGGTCGGCGCTCTTCAGCCGTGTGCATTTTTGCATGACAGGAAGCATCCCCAAATCTCCAACGTTCTCGCAGTAGCTCAGAGAGAGATGCTCCAAATTACCAGCACAAGGCGCCTTGGCAAGGTGCTCGGAGAGAAGAGAGTTGGTAACCTCGTCGAGATCTTCCAGCTCGAGATGGGTGAGCCTTGGAGTCGAGGCAAGGATGGGCTCAAGCGCCGCGTCGGTCAGCGACTTGCACCCCGAAAGCTGCAAGCCTTCCAACTCCGGGACCGCGTGGCCGATCGCCTTGACACCTGCGTTGGTCAGTCTGATGCAGCGGCTCAGGTCCAGGTGGCGAAGCCGACGAGGCGGAACCATGGGATGGCCCGTCAGGATGTCGATTTCGGGATCAACCCCTTGCATCATCACCTTTAATGCCTCGTCGTCGAGCTCGGCACATCCGCTAAGGACTAGCCTCTCGAGTCGATTTGTGCTGTATATAGACTCCGCCGTTGCGAGGCAGTCGAACCCCTTCACCTCGCCGGCACGGAGATCCTTCAACTTTGTGCATGCATCGAGAACCGCTTTGATCCCACAAGCTTCGACCTTTTGACACCACGACACATTGAAGCTCTCTAGCTGAGGGCATGATTCCGCAATTATTCTGCATGATGTATTTGTCACAGCCGCGAGTCCCGTCAGGTTGAGGTGGACTAGTTTCTCGTTGCTCCTTAGGAGGCTATGGAGAGTGTGCTTTTGAAAGTTCCGACAGCCTTCCAGGGTTGCACACGTGAGGTTCTTGCACGACCTCACGATGACTTCGGTGCGCTTGTAGTGTTCAACCTGGACACATCCCCTCAGGTTCAAGTCTTTTACAAAAGGGCCGGCAGCAGCGATGATGCGTGCCAGGGACGCAGCAGGGATATCCTGGTAAAATTCAGACGCATCAATCGACGTCCACAGCTGACCATCGAAGCAGAAGCCGTAGAAAGATTTGCAGACTCTTGATATTCGAACCAGCTCCTTGGGCCGAAAATGAGAAAATATATGAATTCGGATTTCGTGAGGTATGCCATCCCAAAAGTAGAAGTCTTTCTTTTCCACCATTTTGGTCCGCCCCCTAAGTCCAAGTTCGGAGGGCAGAGGCGACGTAGCAGGGGAGGCGTTGGAGAGGCCACGATTGACTTTTCGAATAGCCAAGCACTCCTCAGCACCATCGTCCTCTTCTTCTCTGAACGCGAGCTCTCCCCTGCCCGGCCGAGAGTCTGGGCCCGAAGCGCCCGTCAAACTCGGAGAAGACGGCTGAGGCGTGGCAGACCTGGCACCGGGAAATGCCTGCGACGGCCCGGCAGCGGACAGGCTGACACAAGATATAGAGCCGTAACGGGGGCTATAGGGGTTGCTCACGGTTCTGGACCGCCCGAGCCCAGGGAGAGAGGGCGACGAGGAAATGCGCTGGATGCCCCGGAGAATTCGCTGGCGACCTTTGCCCTTGAGGGGCACATCAGGTGGAGTCGGAGCAGTGCCCTCGTCAGCGGGCGCTGGAGCGTCTGTCACGACGTCGAGCGATTCCGCCATGGTAGATTGGGCGTGGCTCGGATATTCCGCTGGATGAACAATATACGATGCCTCCACCTCTCTTTCTCCGGAAACCTCCACTGAAAACAGTCGCCTTGACAAAAGGGGGGTCCCGGATGCTTTTTGGAGGCAAAATGCCAAATCTTGGGCAGATGTATCTGGCGTGAAATCGGTTGCAAAGTTTGGTGATGAAGGGACGCTGGGGTCCGCCTGGGGGAGAGTCTAAAGGCCGCCGAGGCTCTTGTCAACGCATCACCACCACCAGGCTCTCTCTCTCGCAAGCGTATCGATTGCTATGAACTCGTCAAAGGGCCGTCGAAAAGGCACGGGGCGAGCTCGACGAGAGGTCAGCCGGGCTGCCAAAGTGACCCGCGGGGTGGTCAGCGTGACCGCACCAGGAGACCGGCTCACGCTTGCCGTTATCGCAGTCAGGACGACAAGCAGCGGCCGAGGGCGATATCTATGGCTGCAGGGCCCATGTCACCCAAACAGAGCGGGCTGCTGATCACAGGAGCGAGGGATTGGGGGGAATTAGAAAAGCAAAAGGCAAAAAAAAAAAAAGGGGGGGGGGGGGAGAGAGAAACTAATATGTCCGGTGGCCTGCTGGACGATGACGCATCGTCTACGGAGTAGGATAAAAGAAAAAAAAAAAGAAGAAAAAAAGGGCTCGTTTCCGGTCGCCATCCCCCACCCACCTCGGTCGCCAAGTCAGATGGCATGGCTGTGGCTTGCAGCTTGTTGGGATGGCGCTGGCTCTGGTTGCGGAATACGCCTTTATGCGGCGTTGCTGCTGAAGCAGAGAGAGTGAGTACCTTGCAGCCGGGCGTGGGTGATGGAATACAATTGTGTAGTTAGTTTAGCAGTATGCAAGTACTACTAGGTAGGTAGTATTGCTTGGTATATAGCAGTGCTCAGTAGAGGGCTCTTGGCGCCTAACAAGCTGGGGTATATCGATAAGATAAGTTACTCGTACGATACATACGCACATACGTTGCAGCCACGCCAGCGCTAAGGTAGGCAAAAGCCAGTCGCTAGCGCTGCATGGAGAAACCAAGTTTAGTTGAGGTTAGTAGCTACTTAGTACCTTAGGTATTATCTTAGGTTAGGTGTACTAAGGCAGGTAGTAAGTTTACGGTTACTGAGGTACCGAATGATGGATTTGGGTATGGGTATGTACTGATTTACTACCAGGGTATAGTACTAGTAGGTACCTATGGGAGAGAGTTACCTACCTTATCCTATTATCGACAGCCTCTCGGCAGTGCAGGAAATCGACAACACAGGAACATTGCGCTCGACGGAGCACCGGTGGCTTTGTTTGCCAGGTGCCGACATGCAACCGCATCTTGTGGCACTCTGGAAGGGAGGCCCTGCCATGTGACGACCCGGGTTGCATTCGGAGATGTCTCGTGGAATTCGTATGTCACTCGCTTTGCCATGGCCATGGTAGGAGACAGGTCGGTTATCAATGAGAGCTCTTGGTCGGGCGGCAAATGATATACGCCTCCTGTTATCAGATGGCACAAAAAAAAAAAGGGGGGGGGGGGGGGGTTATAATGCCTTAGTACTCCGTGCCTTAGGTGGAGCAGCCTTGGGTGGCAGTAGTAAATGATAAAAAAAAAAAAACAGCATGATAATTTATTAGTGGGTAGTATAATAGTAGACCTGCTTCCCATATGGCGTGCTCTGGTGCGGGTTGATAGATTACAGGATGGTTGCACTCTGTAATTGCTTTATATTTATTGGAGAGATGCAAGGAATTCCCCCATATCGGGTTGTCAATATCATATAAAGTACGGAGTACTACTGGTACTAAAGGTACGTTAGTAGGTACTCCGTATAGGTACCAGTAGTATATGTACACAGGTACGGAGCAGTTCTCCGCAAGTTCTTTTGAGGTGATCACCTACTAGGCACTATACCATGTCCCCAAGTCAAATTACTCCCAAAATAACTATCGCTACCTGCTGGCACCCGACGGGCACTTGGATTAGCATCTACCAAATGGGTGACCAATGGAGAGAAACTGCCTTTCACAAGTACAGCATCCGTGATAAAACAAAGGTAAGGTATAGGGCAAAAATCGGGCATAAATAATACCGGATACGGACGACTGCAATTGGGATAGATGCATACAGTAGAATGGCATGGGCGTTGGGCTCCTTGGGCCGATTCTAGGGTATCATTCCATGCAGTGGCCTAATTGCCTCTGTACCTTTGGTAGTAAATGGGTAGTACGTAGTACCTGTTAGTAGTCCGTACCTTGCCAGCAAAATACAGTTACAAGGAGCCAGAAATCACACAAAGATGAGAAAGAAGATGCTTCATTTCCTCCCTTCAAACAGGCCATCTATGTAAGATGGGAACAAGCATATCGAGGTTGGGAAGTCGACTGAGACGTCACTGAGACGTGTGCACAGGGCCACCTCTAGCATCCGGCAAGCTGAGCGTCGGCCGACCACGGCCGGCCATATCTCGGGCCAGTCCACCTTGCGTTTCCATGTCTTGGAGATATGGAGCAAATCTTGCCCAAACTTTTGACTAGAAAAAAAAATTAAAAACTAAGAAAGAAAAATTTAAAAATAAAAAACCTAAAATAAAAATAAAATAAAATAAAAATAAAATAAAACAACTAACAAAAATAAATAAATAAATAGGTAAATAAACTGGCTGCATACCGGATCTTGCGTAGCGGCTGATCATAAAGTTGCTTTTCCCCCCTTTTGGCATTTTTACTTTTCTCGTTTCTCGACTTGGCTGCCGATTGTAGGTACTACAGTATATATATATATATATATAAAATCACCGCAATGCTTCCCTGGAGGAGCGACCAGAGCATCTCACCGCAGCATTTGCGATCCATAGAACCGCATTCTAGTTTGTATTGATCAGCTCGGCGGAAGAGAAGAGCACCAATGCCACATCCGGGGGGTGCCGGTGAGGTACTCAAGGGTAAATATTTACAACCAACCTCGGTACCTTATAGTTATTATTTAGTACCTTCAAGGTTAGTACTAAACTTGCGACTAACAAAGTTGATAAAACAGCCACACGTTTCCAAAGTCCGCGTTCCAGCCCCCAGTTGCGCATGGAAAGTTTCTTCCAATCCGACTTGAACTGTTGCATCTGGCGTTGCTCCTCGCAGAATAAACCGCAAGGTTGGCGCTACCTTACTAAGGTACCTTAGTACTACCTGTATTAGGTACCTACTTAAGCATTGGTTGTTTCCCACAAATGGCGAATGAAAAAAAAATTTGGGTAATAAATACGTACCATCATTGAAATGTCTCGCATTAGCAAAAAGGGCGAAAAAAAAAAGGTATTAGCCGGGGAGAAAACTTGGCTAGTCGAACTCCGTACATAACTTTTGGTATAGTTACCTTAGTTGGAAGAAATGCCTGTGCCGTCGTCGTCAGGCGGACGACAAGATTCTTCGTTAGATTCAGTTGCCCACCTTACACAATAAAGTACCTAGTACCTACTATTAGTACCTGAGGTACTACCTACCACGTAGTACTGTAGTACTTAAGGTAACCCACCTACTGGTATACCTTACTGTAGTGCTAATGAAATGGGGTTAGTACGTATTTGGCCATTGCGTTGCCGATAAACGCCCAACACTATTAAGCGCAAGCCGAAAAGAAAAAAGAAAAATAAAAAAAAAGTTCACTAGAGCTCCAACATGCGTAAAGCCCCCCCAAAAAAAAAAAAAAAAAAAAAACCAGAGAGAGAGAGAGAAAAAAAAACGGCATTTGGCTCTCTCAACGAAACAAAAGCGCGCCGGGTGTTAGCACGACAAGGTAGAGAGAGAGAGAGAGAGGGAGAGGAGTGCTTTCGACTTGATAATTCCCCCCTCCTTGCCATTGGCGGCATATCGATGCTTCAAAGTCTGGCTTTCTCTACAGAGTACAGATAATATAATAGGCATTTGATTTGTGGGAAGCCAGTGGCTCCTCCAGCGCCTCTCACCCCTCTCGCATCCCTCTGGAACCCCTCGCCCCCAAAAAACAAGGCGCCCAACCACAGATTTGCCAAAGTTCTCCAAGCCGAACCTCAATTCTCTCCCCCTTCCGAGTCTCGGATCCTCTCTTCCAGCACTGGCAAACTAGACTCGGGCGCCTGAGCTGCATTCGACGCCTCCCCCGGTCCGCCGCGGCAGCCGCTCAATATCCTTTGCTTCCCACGACATCCGCGTTCCTCGCACCGAAAGCAGCGATTCTCCACAAGGCGCCCCCGAGCTGCAAAGCCCGTTGTTCCGTCAAATCGGCCTGCCGAACGACCTCAACGTCGACCCAAGCCTGGCTGAGCTGATCAATCGTTCGTGAGCGCCCGCGCTCGATTCATTTACGCCTCCTCGCCACTCTGCCAGTGCTTTGGCCCTGCTTGCGTTGTGCACCGCTCCACCACCTTGGAGAGAGAGGGAGAGACAGAGACAGGGAGAGAGAGAGAGAGAGAGAGAGAGAGAGAGAGAGAGAGAGAGAGAGAGAGAGAGAGAGAGAGTGTGTGTGTGTGTGTGTGCGTGTGTGAGAGAGAGAGAGGCGCGCGAACCGCGGTCTACAAGTATGCTTCAGACACATGGCGGCCCCCAAAACAACCGTATGTTCGGAGTTTGATGCCAATCCGCAGACGCCATGACTGATGCACGTGCGATTTTCAGGCACCGACAGCAGCGCGAGGGACGATGACGGAGGACACAACCGGGCCATGCACGCTCTGTCGTTGCCCAAGAACCGCAGCACGGGGAACCTGCGCCTATCAGCTGACCCGACCGACCGGAGTCGATACCGAATGCCCTTTGAAGCCTCATCGGCCGGCATCATGGACCACGACCCAGTCACCAGGTTCGTCCCTTGGCGGCGTGTCCTGCACTAAATTTTGTCCCGTGGTGGCTCGCGTTTTTGTTTGCTGACCGCGCGCTCCGATCAGACCATCTCCCATTGCCGACCACGAGCACGGCTTGGGGCTCTCTGGCCTGCGCCGCATACGACAGCAGCATCCTCCCTCCCGGGCGCCGACCCTGCCCAGCTCAAATGCATCTTCGCGCAGCCCTTCCGTCGTCGCCCTCACCCGCTCCACCTCCATGACCGCAATGTTGAGCAGCTACACCACGACGGCTTTCGCGGGAGCACCCATCTCTCCCAGCTTTTCCGAGGACTTGTCGCGGTTTCCTTCCGAATCTCTGCACTCCTTCTCCTTCGCGCACCAGTCCGAGGACTTTCTACACAACCGCCAGAATGTCCTGAAGCGTTCCCTGGAGTTCATGAAAGACCGCATGGGCCTGTCCATGACCTCGACGCAAGCCGGCCTCGCCAGCGCCCAGGCCAGGGCTTTGGGCGATGTTGACGCGCAGCACATGCTAGAGTTTCTTGCACGGGCACAGGTCATAGGCGCGGGAAACCTGCCAAACTCCGACCCTTCGACCGCCGCTGCTCCGCCGCTGACTGGCCCGGCCGGCCTGCCTGCCGAGAATGTGTTCGACAAGCAGTTTAGCCCGAGGGCGTCCCTATCGGAATCCATAGCACCCGACGCCACTTGTGCCTCTTCCCAAGAGGTGGTGCCCGTTCGCGAGGGCGAGCCAATGCCCGCCAACAACGCCGAGCCGCTGCATGCCGCGACTGCCGGCGCAAAGCGGGAATCGGAAGATTCGGGGAGAGCCCGCACTGATGACGGCGGGACCGCTTCAAGGGCGTCGCAGCCCGCTCCGAGGCCGACGAGCCTGAAACGGACCATGACCGACACCTTGAGCATGGCCATACAGGACAAATTGATGGATACAATCTCCCAGCCTTTCCTCTCCGGCGAGCCGCTGTACGAGGAGCCGCTTGCCTCTCCGGGATCATCGATGCAGCCGGCCGCGCAGCTGAAGAGCTTCTCTGCTGCTGTCGGTCCGGCGGTGCACGGACACACCAACAGATGGGTACCAGCCGCCCAAGCAATCTTCACGACGGAGGCAAAGCCGCCGTGGACCATCTTGGCGGCCAATGATCTGGCCTGTCTAGTCTTCGGCGTTACCAAAGCCGAGGTCCGAAAGATGGGCATTCTGGAGGTTGTACAGGAAGAGAGAAGATCGTGGCTTGAGCGGAGGCTTTTGCAGCTAAACGACCCGGACATGGATGAGAACGGCGAAGGAACCCACAAGACCACTCCTGCCGCCTCGGCCGCGTCCGCATTGCTGGGCGGCAGATCGGGGATCACTGCCCAGCTCCTGAGCAAGCCTAACTCGAGGGCGCCGCCGTCGCAGGTGGCATCCGCAAGGCGCGCTCAGACGGTTCACAGCGGGGATCCAAACCCTCCGGCCACCCGTGCCAGCGGCCATCACCGCAACAACCTTTCCCGTGGCGTCTTGCTGTGCGGCGACGTGGTTCCGATTCAGAAGCGCAACGGCGCCACGGGATCGGCAAGCCTCTGGGTCAAGGAGAAGCGCGTAGGGCTGATCTGGGTGCTGGAGGAAATCCATGAGGATGTGGCGACTATAGTGCTGGATGAAGACGGCATCGTGCGGTCCGTTACGGGGGCAACCGAGCCAATCTGGGGCTTCAAGTCGGCCAAAGCCGGGGTCGATGTCGCGAAGCTTATTCCCCGGATTCCACGACAGGGCATCGACCCCAACGAGGGCGAGATAGACTTTGCCCAGACCACTCGGAGGCGATACTTTACGTGCCCCAACGCTCGCAAGTCTAATATTCCATGCGCCATCGAGCAAGTTCGCGGAAAGTTAGAGTTGCGCATTTCGACCTTTCCCCATATGGCTGGTATTGTTGTTGTTGAGCCGGAGACGTTGAGGATTCGTAGCTCAAACTCTGTTTTCTCCGGCGCGCTCTTTGGCTACGAGAAACCCGATGGCATGCCTATATATTCTCTCATCCCCGACTTTGACAAGATTCTTGCTACGCTCACGGAAGAGGATGGCCTTCAGCTGCTGGATGGCATGGTAGTTCCGGAACACAGGTTTCGCAGAGCCGCCGCCTTCTTTGCCCTCAAGGAGCAACGCCCCAACGCTGCCGCGGCTTTCCTCCAGCCAGAGGGTATACCGGCCAGACACCGTGACGGCTCCGAATTGAAAATCGACGTGCAGATGCGCGTTGTCGAGAGCGAAAAACACGCCGACATCATCGAAGAAAGCGACTCGGACACGTCTGAAGCACACGATACGATAGGTTCTGTGTCACACTCAGAAATGGTCTTTGCTCTCTGGATCACATATTCACGATACCTCCACACTTCGCCTCTGCATATGGATATGGAATCTCCCGACCAATCAGCAGTGCCCATAACCCCCCCTCACCAGCCTTCTCCCGGCCAAACTCCTGCACACACACCGATGGAGATACCTTCGGACTCTGACGAGCCCAGAGTCGAGCCTACCAAGCAGCCGACAACATCAACGGCCTCCGTCATTCCAAAACAGATCAAGGACGCCGCGCTCGACGCCGCAGCAGAACTCGCTGGGCATGCTATGCCGGAGCCGCCAAAGGCAGCCGAGGAGCCAGAGAAGGCCAAGGAAGACGAGCCCGACCGCAAAACCACCATCGACGACTACACCATCCTTGAAGACATGGGCCAAGGAGCCTACGGCCAAGTGAAGCTTGCCCGGCACAAGAAGACAGGCAAGAAAGTTGTGTTGAAATATGTGACTAAGCGTCGTATTCTCGTCGATACCTGGACTCGGGACAGGAAGCTCGGAACAGTCCCCTTGGAAATCCATGTCTTGAACTATCTACGAAAACCCGAGTTCCGGCACCCTAACATTGTGGAAATGGAGGGCTTCTTCGAAGATGACGTGAACTACTATATTGAGATGGCCCCACACGGCCTCCCTGGCATGGACCTGTTTGATTACATTGAGCTTCGTGCCAACATGGAAGAATCCGAATGCCGGAGCATCTTCGTTCAGGTTGCACACGCCGTCCACTTCTTGCACACAAAGGCCCTGGTCGTTCACCGCGACATCAAAGACGAGAACGTGATCCTTGATGGCGAGGGAAATATCAAGCTCATCGATTTCGGCAGCGCGGCATACATCAAGAGCGGCCCCTTTGACGTGTTTGTGGGTACAATTGGTAAGTTTGACGCAGCCGCCTTGGCCCCCCCCTGCAGCACACGGCCTTGTCGACTACATGCTAACGGAGCCTCTTTGTCTAGACTATGCTGCACCCGAAGTCCTAGCCGGAAAACCTTATGGCGGCAAAGAGCAGGACGTTTGGGCCCTTGGCATCCTCCTATATACCATCGTCTACAAAGAGAACCCCTTCTACAGCATTGACGAGATCATGGACCGAGACCTCCGTATCCCGTTTATAATCAGCGAGGAGAGCATCGACCTGATCCGCTGTATGCTGAACCGAGACGTCACCCAGCGGTATACCATAGAACAGGTGCTGGATCACCCGTGGTGCAAGGCACACAAAGCCAAATAGAAACGGGGTGGGGTAGGAGGCGAGCAACCCCCCCTCCCCCCTTTTTTTTTCTCTTTCTTTCTTTTTTTATTATTTATTTTTACATTTTTGGTGGATCGGGAGGCGGATATAGACCCTGGAAGGTCACGATAGCCACTTTACAACTTTTGGCCATGATACCCATGAAGTGAATACATTTTATACATGCGGACAAGGAAGGGGGCGGACGCGGAGACGACATATACACGCGAGATGTCCTCATGGAATGGGAATGGTTATTACGACAATAATACGCACTTGATCATAAGCGAAAAGAAAAAAACAAAAAAAAAAAAAACTGGGAGGCGGGAGACTCACGTCTTTGATCTGACGGTTGGGAAGTAAGGGGTATGGTATAACTACGGGTGGAGTTTAATTCGATTACGCGATCTATTGACTTGGGGTGCCATTGCCATCCTTTCCTCTTTGTTTTCTTTCTTTCTTCCTTTTAAAAAAGTGGCTAGTTGCATTTTTTCCCCCCCCAACCTTTGTTCTTCTTGTTTTCTTCGTCTTTTGGCATTAAAGAGCGCGAAATATTAGCATTAACAGCAATAAACAAATAAAATAAATTTGAATTATACAATTATTAATTTATTTTTTTAAAAAAAAGAAGAAAGAAAGAAAAACTCCATTCCATTTCGAACCAGAAAAAAAAAAACCCCTATCCTTGGGCATCTTAGAACCTCTAATAAGCAAGCATCTTGTTAGTCTCAACATACAGCCCTTAATGATAGTTGAGCTCCGGATTTGCTCTGAAATTGCACCGGCAGCGACATTCCGGCACAGGACACTCGACGTGCCTCGCAAACCACTCCCTCGCGTGATCCAAGTGCAAGACGTGCTCGCACCGGAGGCAGAAAGTAGGAAATCGGCTCGCCATGCGAGTCTCCTCTTTTTCTTCAGGCCTGTCAGACCGCGGCACTCCAACGACCTCGTAACAAAGAATGCACCGAGGGAGGTGCCTCCCGCAGTTGGGACAGCTCACGCCAGAGTTGATGCTCGTCGCAAGCATGGGGTTGCGGGTCTCCATGCTGGACGAGGGCACCAGGGGCCCTGCGTTGTGGTGGTTAGCGAGAGACGTGCTGGCGTCGCAGTAGACGCAGCGGAGAGCTATCTGGCGAGACGGGGGTTTCAGCGCAGGGACGCCATCGCGCTTGGAGCGCTTCGTGGACTCGACCTCAAACTTGGTTCGTTGGAAGAAGAAGCGATGGCGTTGGAGATAGGCACGATACGCGTTACGCCACGCCCGGCAGCGTATGTCGTCAATGTATCGCGGAGCGCAGATGGACATGACCAACGTGGCGGTCTGGAAATCGTTGAACTTTTCGACGTAGCGAGCAAAGATGTCCACCATGGTGTCGGTGATGCCGGTCAGGCAGATGGCTTCGATATCCCCCTCCTCAACGGCGCGGGAGACTTGTTCATGGAGCCACGCGGTGAGCTGGTCATCTGTGAAGTTGCGGAACGCAACGTAGGCTCTATCGGCAAGGGGCAAGGAAGCCTGATTAGCGATGGTGGTCCAATCCCCCGTGGCGATCAGGGATGATATGGCCCGGAGATACGGGTCTGTCTTTGATGCGACCGCGTCGTCGACGTCTAGCTTCTGCTTGCCTTCCGGGCCCCTGAGCTGCAGGGCCAATGAAACAAAGAGCAGATTTGGATGCGACCGGCTGGCTTCCTTCAAGATATCCACGGCCAATTCTGTGTCGCCCCTGAAGAGAGCCCGAGAAGCTGCCATTGTGTGAATACCCGCTGGATATTCCGGGTCGGCTTCCCGATCCAAGCCACTGGGGTCATGATTCTGGTCGTCGCCCCAGCCGCATATTTCAAGGCATAGCTGACGATGGTAAGGTTTTTTCGTTGCGATCCCGTCAAACTTGGGCAGCTGGCGCTTCTTGCAGTATGCACCGATATAGCGCTCCCATTGATAGGCATCGGGAACAGGGGCACCTGCAGGCAGGCGAGAGCTAGGATTTCGGCCTGTTGGGATAAAACAGTTGTCAGAGTAAGGCTACCTTCCAGTCTGGCTGTAATGTATCTCTCACCAAGATTGTTGGTCCATATCGCATGCACTCCCAAGTAGCTGAGGTCCATGTGAGAGAGCAATAACCCGCCATCATCCGCAGCCCGCTCCGCATCTAAAGGTCTTATTTAGTAGCCGTGTAAAAAAAAAAAAGAAAAAAAAAGAAAAAAAAAAAAAGACAACAACAACAATAATAAAAATAATAAAAATAGAGTCGGCATTAGATCTAGAGAAACTCACCACCGATCCAATCCCAGACAAATTTTTTCCAAGGATCGTCGGATGTCACATTCCTATTGATGACGGCATCGAACAGGTATCTCTCCTTGGCACGAAAGAGTTTGACATGATCCACGACACACTGTGCCTCTCTGGGAAGCCCTGACGAGGATGCAAGCGTGCCGAGAAGTGCTTCGTGGATCTCTCTACAAGAGCCGATGCCGTTGGAGCTGATCGAGGCGGAGCCAGCTTTGCCATTGGTCAACCGCTTCACATCACTGGCATGCGGCCTGCCATCCTCAGGCGAGCCTGGAACGGTGCTTTCATCCCGCACATAATTGCGCAAACTGCGTAGCTTTTCTGCAATTGTCCCAGCCTTGTGGAAAGACTCGGGCAGGGGCGAAGAGGTCTCATCCACGGCTTCGACGGTGATTGATATCGGCGTTTTTGGATCTAGAGCCCTCTCAATGGTCGCCTCAATGTTCACCCTACCTGGCCCAAAAACTGAAACGTCGGATAGGTTCTTCTCGATGATGACAGGGAGAAGCATTTTTGGGGCCTGCACGGCTTCAAAGCGCATTAAATCTTGATATGGAGTATTCTCTGATGGATGACGGGTCAGCGCATCCACAGCTAAATAGCACAGATTAGAGTCTGGTGCACACCTTCGAGGCCACGATGAGGGGCTTGCCAGGGCACAAGCTTGAAGACATGGTCGGCCGTACGAGAAGGCTGCTCTAGGATATCAAACCCGCCATTTGCCCGCAAAACCAATAGCCTAGGTCGCAGGGCGGTTGAGCCTAATGTCACCCAATCGAACGAGACAATTCGGTCATTCTTTCTTGAATGGTCGTGGTATGACACGTCCATTTCGTGAGATCGCTGCACCTTGAGGAGCTCAGGGCCCTCATGCGAGACCGCGTCAGACGACGGAACTTCTTTGTTCGTTTCCAGAACCTTGAGTTGCCCGTTGCGGGACAATACGGCCAGGAGGCCACGGTGATCACGGCAGTAGCGAAGAGAGCGAATGAGGGAGTGTTTCTCTTCGGCCATGGAGGAATCAGGATCCGTATCGACAACCGTGTCAAGGCGCAAGGCTCCTCCCCAAGGCAGTTCATCTTCCTCGACGGCTTGTGCGTATGCATGAGACGCTACGGGGCGAGAAGTTGCTCTTCGATCCCATATCATGACTCCTGGGTGGTCAAGAGCCGACGATGCGAAGTAATTCTGGTCGGCATAGTCGATGGCTAAATTATTATTGCATTTGGTGTGAAAGGTGATGACGCCGGTTGGATCTTGATGATGGAAATGAGAATCTTTTTTTTTTTTTTTTACACTTGAAAATCCATGGTTCAATCAGGAAGGATCAAAGGCACGAATTGCACTTACCACGAAGGTCGTGTATCCTTACTCCTTGGCCCTTGATGCCAACTACCAGCACGCTGGGGCTATCCTCGAAGAACTTGATGCTCGAAACTGACACACTAGGCTCAACTCTCTTGGGTTCCGAAAGACTGCCCCAATTATCAGGGAACCCTTTCCCTAGAGATACCACGGACGATAGGCGATGGACGTCCCATATTTGTAGACTTTGATCCATTCGAACACGGTCCAAGCCCACTGCCAACAGGCCCGTCGTATTGAATGAGACGGCTTGGCAAGTGCGTGCCATTTTCAGACCAAGCTCGATGTATGCGTTGGAGGCATCATCGATTCTCAAGAGATTTACGATGCCGGCTCCCGTACCAACAGCGAGCAGGCTTGGGTTCTCGGGAGACCAGTCATACGTCGTGAGAGGAGGGAAATCATCGTGCCTGCTGATCTTGGCATAATCGAACCGTCCCGCACGCGCGTGGCCGGTGGGCTCGTAGAGCTGGACAACCCGATGCTGCAGGTTAATATGCACGAAGCTGTCGATTGACGCCTTTGGGGACCACTTGACGAGCCCCGGCTCTGGGCGATCCATGTCTGCTGTTGCGTGCGGCCTATGTGAGGATGCTAGATCATCGGGGTCGAGGCGAACTGCTGCTGTCGTTGCTCGGACAAAACGGCGACAGTAAGGCTCAAATGAAGGCCGTTGCCTTGGGGGGGAGAGGAAATAAAAATAGCGAAGTCACGACTATTCCCAATCTTGAAATGCTTCGACTGGCTCCAAACTCGCGGGTCGATTCAAGCGCATAAGAGCATGGATGAAGCTCCACGTCTAGCCATGGCCTGGTGGTGCTGGGCAAGAGACGAGCTAAAGCTTCTCGCGAGAGTCGTACGCCGGGGCAGCTGATGCTCCCGAAAAGTTTTATCCTGTAAGGAAGTGAAAAAAAAAAAAGGGGGTGAAAGATGCAAAAAAAAGAGAGGATAAAATTTACAAGAACTGACTCTTGGGTTCATTGACTTGCCAAGGCAGGTTCTCTTCAATTCGCTATAGCTCTGGAGCTTTTTGGGGGCGGCGAGACAGGCGCTGATGGAAGAAGCAATAAGCGCCTCCTGATTGGCTACAGCATAAAGCATTGAAGACGCTAGTCTAGATTAATACATATTTGCTTAGAGATAAGATAAGCAAAAGTTATGGTTACATACATATGTAGAACGGATTTTCCTGCCATTTTCCTACATTTTCATGTGCGACAACCAGGTCCAAAAGGGTTGTTTGCGGCGGCGGCAAGCACCGAAAATCGAGTCAGGGAGCGTCTTTTTCTTTTCTTTTCTTTTTCTTTTCTTTTCAAATTCCAATCCTTTTGCTAGTCAGGCACAACATCGCATCATCCCAACGCCTTTCGAGGCGGCATATTGCGACCAAATTAACGGCAAGAAACTACCCTCCAATGGGTACCAAACGGCAGTTTGACGAGGTAGAGTCGCAGGGCGCGAGCCGCAGCCATGGAGCATCTGGAAAGAGGCAAAAGCCCTATGTTGGCCGCAAGAGCAAGGCTCAGGAAGACTCGGGAGCCAAGAGGCGTAGCAGGGCAATCGAAAGAAGCCTGCGGCGAAACCAGGACATGCCCGCCAACGTGCGAATCGATCTCGAGCGAGAACTGGCGTCGCAGAAGCAAATCATGGAGGACAAGGCCTACAAGAAGAAGCGGAGCACGATGATATCCAAATACCACATGGTGCGATTCTTTGGTGCGTGCGGCCGTGGGATCCATTCACTGCCATCACAATGTACCCCCCTGCGTTTACTGACATCGTCTCAGAACGAAAGAAGGCGTCGAGACTGGTGAGGCAGCTCAGGCAAAAGCTCAAGCAGGACGCCGACGCCAGCGAGGCGGAGAGGGAGAGGATACGGCGCGACCTTCACGTCGCCGAAGTGGACGAAGCATATACTCTTTATTTTCCGCATCTTGAAACATATGTCGGCCTCTATAGCACCAAGGCCAAGAAAAAGACCCAAGAGGAGACAGAGGAAGGCAAAGTCGCGGCTGCAAAGGCGGCTCTCGAAGCGGAGAGGCCACCAATGTGGACGGCAATTGAAAGGGCCTTGGCCGAGGGGCCTCCTGCGCTGGAGAAACTGCGAGACCGCCGATCGCCAGACGATACCGGGGAGATTGACGATACGCAGCCTCCACTCAGGCCGCGACCTACAGTTCCTTCAAGCGCAGCCGGATCGCGACATAACGGCACCTCCCGACACAGCCAAGACCAGCAGCAACGACCGGCCAAAGGGCCAGGCTCGGCATCTACGCGCGGCGACAAGGGTAACCAGCCAGAGCTCAACCGGAGAGAGAGAAGAAGGCTCATGCGAGAGGCTGTCACGGCCGCCAATGACGAGGATGGCGAAAATGGAGACGGAGGCTTTTTCGAGGAGCTTTGAAGCGTGCGGCTGCAGCAGGTCTCCTCCTCCTCCTCCTCCTCCTCCTCCTCCTCCTCCTCTCTACAACAAGATAACATTAGAAATAAATAACCCACCTCTTCAGGCCCCGACGTGGACCGAAAGTTGAGGCTAGTTCTGCTCGGGAATCTGAATCTGCCTTGGTTGCTTCGTACTAGCAGTAAGCAGCAGCAGTGGCAGCAGTAGCAGCAGTAGCAACAGTAGCAGCAGTAGCAGCAGTAGCAGCAGCAGCAGCAGCAGCAGTAGCCGTAATAATAGTCATCTCGCACTGGCACACATGGCATGCTCTGATTTTTGTCGCGTTCTTCCTAGAATGCAAGCAATCGGTTCCCCCGGCACCAAACGGATATCCCAATTTTTTTTTTTGTTTTTTTTTTTTGTTTTTTTTTTTGTTTTTTTCTGTCTTGTCTGTAGAGACGTAAGCGTAAGAGCGTCGATGCCCCCAGACGGCAAACCCCACCAGCTCTCGGGCTCCCAAAGGCCGCCGCCCTGGGCCAATCAACTCGGTTTTGGTGCTTTGAACCCGGCGTTGGAAACCCCAGAGGCCTACGCGAGGCTTCGAAGATTGCAATTTTCATTTCACAGCCTGGCCGGCCAAACGACCCCTTGCATAGCGCCGGCCTACTTGTTTTATTATGCGCCGGCAGCAGCCTTGTTCTTTCGCCGGCGTCTTTGCATTTCCATCGACATCCACCGTGGGCGGCAGCCTCTGGCGAGCTATAAGTTCCATCCGCGCCCGCATCGGCAGCTCCAGATTGTTGTTCTTCACGGCTCAGCGTCGACGGCCGTCTTCGCCTCCGTCCCCGCTCCTCCAGATCCGGCAGCGAAACAAGGACACAGGTCTCGCCATGGGCAGGGACAACAAGCAAGGCGTGCCGGTGCCGGTGCCGGTGCCGGTGCCGTGGGACCGGCTCAAGGCCTGGATCGAGGCTCAAGAGGTGGGAGAGCAGTTGGGCCACCCCTCCATTACAAAGGAGCAGGCCGCGGCGCTCTCTCGTCTCGTCGATTTTCTGGATGGACCTGAACCGGATGTCAGTGACCGCGACTACGTGAGCCTTCTGATGCGTGAGCACCCCCTCTCCCTCCCTCTCACCCTCTCACCCTCTCACCATCTCACCCTCTCACCCTCTCACCATCTCACCCTCTCACCCTCTCACCCTCTCACCCTACCATGGCATCATCACCAGAAGAAGAAGCAAAAGCAAAAAGCAAAGCCAGCCAAAGCCATCCAAGTGCTAATTTGCTTCCCCCCCCACCCTTCGTGAGAGGAAATGCAGACCAAGCTCAGCACCGCAACTTCCATCACCACTATCAAGAGCTGGAGCCGGTAGACGTCCCCGTCGACGGCGTCTTCTCGCTGCGGTGGAGAACAGTATGCTTCCTGACATATGCCGACAAGGGGTTTCCTTGTCTAGGCCATGGCCTTTATCAAGGCCAAGACCCGCCGCTGTTCAAGTCGAAGAAGGTTTGTCCAAAAAGTCTCCTTTTTTTGCATGTACACACGCATGTGCCTTGCCTTGCCTTGGGACGCAGTCTTTCTATCTATACATTCGTTCATTCACAGATTTATACGTACACACATATACATGCGCATACATACATACACATACGCATGCATACATCATACATACATATATACATACATACATACGTACATATAGATATATATATCGGGCGGTTGGCTGCTGGCCGGCGGCGCTAATATATATATATATATATATATATATATATAAATATGTATGTATATATCTATATATATATGTGTGTGTGTGTGTGTGTGTGTGTGTGTATGTATGTATGAACAGAAAAAAAAAGAAAAGAAAAGAAAGGGCCAAGAGGGCACGAGTTGACGATGATGCCCTGAAATCGCAGATGTCCAAGCAGTACGCGGCCAAGTACGCATTGGCATATATTCACAGTCACCCGCCACCGGGGAATGCCTCGTCAATCGCTCCCACTCCAGCCTCCGGCGGCGCCCCCTTGGGCCCAGTTCCAGGCGGCGGCAGCGACGCCGGCATCAGCCCCTCCCCGTCGGCGCCGCTCCCGGGAGGCGTCCCCGTAGCATCGCCGTCGCCGTCGCCGTCGACGACCCCCGAGAGTGGGTTTTACGCCGACGGGAGGCTCCCTTCCGTCCTGGAGCAGGTCAGCCTGGAGGCGAACCGTCTCAACTTCGGCTGCCCCAAGTACGACATCGGGCCTGATCCCAATCAGCCCGGGTGCTTCGCCGGGAAACCCATCTTTCCGAACGGTGGTAGGATCCCGCCGAATTTGGGTTATGTCAGCGGCGTCAGCACGAAAGGTCAGGCAAAGGAGCTTATCGCGGAGGAGTTGCTCAGATTCTTCAAAGACCAATTCAAGATACGGCAGGATATTGTGGCTTCGTTCCGCGAACCCGGAGACTCCCCTGTCGAGAATGAGTAGGGAAATCTGGGAGTGGGGGGGGGGGGGGGGAGAAGAGTTTACTTTATGTTGGGCAGTAGCGCTATTGGCGTAGTCGTGAAGCTCTCCTTATGAAGGCGAGAAGAAATTCCGTGTCCGTCGGGCAATGGCGCGTTTGCATAGCACCAGATATTAGGCATTGTTAATTCCATCTGCTCTTGTTGACCTGATCGCTCACTGGCGCCCTCTCCCCCTCCCTCCTCCTCCCCCCCCTCTCCCTCTCCCTCTGGGGCCCTTGCCGGATGGAACTTTTCCCTTGATCCCTTCAGGCAGGCTTGATAACCTCTCACCCTCCTCCCAGAGCACGCCAACGTCGACGGTCCGCCCCGTAACCTTCTTGAAGAACCTCGTGCTCAAAAGCCCATCCTCTCCGCCTTCCGTCAGCAAGACCCCATTGTCGCTCTTCCACCACTGAATGCCCTCCTGCAGGCTCTTCTCCACATCAATCTCAATCACCAGCTCTGCGTCTTTCCTCATGCCGCTCGTGACGCCCTCCTCGGGCGTCCCCGTCGAGCAGTGGATGTGGTTCCTCCCCATGACTTTCAGCCCTCCGGACTCTTCGATGGCGGGCCAGAACGCAAAGTACGTCCCGTGGAAAGTCCTCGGCGGTACGTTTCCGGCCTCGAGGGCGATGCGTTCGAGGAGGGCGGCTGATTCGATCTTGATGGAGTGGCCTTGGTTGGCACGGATAAGGTAGTGGGAGGGCGCTGTGCCGTCTTCCGCGGAGGGGTCGACGGGCGCGGCCGGCGTCTTCAGCTTCATGGTAAACCGCTGTTTTTCATTTGAAGCAACGACGTCCTTGATTTCAGCAAGCGTGACTTTGAGAGACCGAATGGGACCCCAATTCAACTGCACGCGTATCCATCAGAACAAGTCTCCAAAAAAATAAATAAAGTAAAAAATAAATAAAGTAGAAACAAGAAAAGAAAGGGGTTTTTAAAAAAAAAAAACTCACCACCTCGTCAAGAGCCGCAAAGCCCTCCGCATCAAGCTGTATGCCGGCATTCCCAGCCTGATGCCTCAGCAACCTCGACAGCGCCTTGGAAACCAGCACTCCTCTGCTCTGACCACCACCACCACCGCGAACACCGCCTCTTTGTCTCTTCCCGCCTGCGTATTTCTCCTCCAAGGCTAGATGGGCAGCTGTGCCCGAGCCGTCTTCCTCGGGAGCGCTCATCCTTTCCGCACTCTGAACTGCTGCTCTTCTTCTACGAGGCGTGAGAGCACAGGTGAAATGTCGTTGGTCTGAAGTCAAGCTCTGCTGCCGCCTCGGGTGATGCCTCCTCGCTGTGAGAGTAAAAGGCGAAGCAGATGCAGGAGCGTATCTGCCAGTCACCTCTGCAAGTAAGTAACTGGGCCGGACGTTCATTCGCTTTCAAAACACCAGTCCTCTCTCCGCACACAACGTTGAGGTGCCCTGGTAAATACGGGGAGTCACTGTAGTTGCGGCAGCTCCAAGTTCCTACTAGTAGTACCTCAAAGGTATTACAGAGTACTAAGTACCTACCAAGGTACTATATGTACTAAATTTATGTTGGAATAGAAAAAGCCTTATAATAGGCCTAACCTCGTTCGCAAGAGCGGGACCCGTTTTTTCTTACAGTTATGAGCCCGGGAGGTAATGGCCCAACGGTCAAAGCCTGTAATTTCCACTGATCATGGAATTGCCACTGTTCGAACCCAAGATGACCCTAAAAAAAAGAACCCAATTATTCAAGCAAAATTGCCTATTGAATCATGTGACCTAGATTCTGGAGAGAAGTACCCAGTCAGAAGGAAAAACACAGTTCATAGGAGAGGGCTTGACATCTATGAACTGGGGGGGTGTGTTGGAATAGAAAAAGCCTTATAATAGGCCTAACCTCGTTCGCAAGAGCGGGACCCGTTTTTTCTTACAATTTATTACCATGGCCGTTTTGAGGGGTCCAATGAGCCTCGGTGGATCGGTGTGACTCAGCAAGCTCATCGCCACATTCCCTACCTTACTTAAACTTCGTACCGACTTCTTCGTATCGAATTCTTCGTATCGACTTCCTTGTATTAACTTGCCTAGCCATCCCTGCGAATTCTAGTCAACACACCAAGCCGAGTTCTGCAGCAGCGAATGCACCACATGAATGGTGTCATTATTTCATTCTAAGGCATCCCGTCTTTAACGAAACTCCAATTCATCAAACCATTCTAGAAAAACCATGGCTCACAGTTGTGAAAAAAAAACTACATGTTATTATGAAAAAAAAAAAAAAAAAAAAAAAAACCGCACACACATTGATCCTATATTTTGCTCGCTCCCCTTGTAAAAAAAAAAAAAAAGGATACAAAAACGAAAAAAGGTATTTGTGACTCTACGCCCTCCCCTTTTCCCAATAAGACTTCACGGCCTGCCTTTCAACCAAATCCACTATTTTAGAAAAAAAAAGGTAAGTTGTGAGAAAATAAAAAAATAAAAACAATCAAACTCCTTTCTTCGCCCATCGGAAAAAAAAAAAAGGAAGTGGTCGAGGCCACAACACACCCACCCTCACAAGAAAAGAAGAACGCAGATGAAAAAAAAAAAAAAAACTGCTTTTTATGCTCAGGAAACAAACCAGGTAATACAAGTGATTTAAATAGAAAATCAGAATGAGAAAACAAAGAGAAGTTGGCTCCGTGAAGGAAGTCGAGCAGGCCGTCCGTCGTTAGGTCGTCAAGCTAGTGGCTCTAGAAGGAAATAGTTGGCATGTATGTTGATGGTTAAATAATAAAAAAGGAAATATGAGAGAGTGTGACAAGATTTGACAAAAAAAATGAGAGAGACATATAATGAGAGATAAAAGAGAGTGAAGAAGGGGGAAAAAAAAGAAGAAAGAAGAAAGAAAGAAAGAAAGAAAGAAGAAAGAAGAAAGAAGAAAGAAGAAAGAAGAAAGAAGAAAGAAGAAAGAAGAAAGAAGAAAGAAGAAAGAAGAAAGAAGAAAGAAGAAAGAAGAAAGAAGAAGAAGAAGATGATGAAGAAGAAGAAGAAGAAGAAGAAGAAGAAGAAGAAACGCTCGCAGATGGGTTTAAAGGTATTATGTATGGGTACAGATCATGAATTTAAACGTGTTGTTTTCGTTCAAGGTCATCTCAAGCCGTTGGAGGCCGTCGTCGAAGAAGCCGGAATAACCATGCTTTCCCGGTTTGTCCGACGGAATTGCAGGCTGCTGGTTCGATTCTGTAGGGAATGGTAGGTAGAGGCAAGGCCCGAACCATGCTGTTGAACCGATAGATGCCGCGAAAGACGGCCTTCGCTGGGTCTCTCAGGGCCGCTCTCGCCGCCTTCAGGCAACGACCTCTCCAAAAACTTCCTGGACGAGGCCGTGCTAGAAGTAGACGGAACGGTCAGGCGCGACGACGGCAGATTCGAGGTGATATATCGGCGTCGGCCAAGGGCCGGCGGCGGCTGTGGCGTGTGGGCCTCGGGCGCCGGAGTTGGGGCATCGGAGACATACGGATATTCCTTGGCAGTCCCCCTGGCCCCCCCGCTGACTTCGGTGATGGCCCGGGATGGAGCACGGAATCTGGACCCTTCGTCTTCCTCGCCGACGGTGTTGCGACGGCTACGGACAAGGAATGAAGTTCTTCGGCCACCATCGTCGGATTCCTCGCCGGCCACCCGGCTCCGCCGCAAAAGAGCAGAGGACCGCCTGCCATCCTCCGGCTCTTCCGTCACCGCCCGGCGAGAACGCGCCACGATAAGCGAGGCTCTACGGGCCGCCATGGAATCGCTAGGGGTTGCCGGAGTGGAGGCGGAGTTCCGAGGACTAGTCAGAATGCTCCCATTCAAAATCATGCTTCGTCGTTCCTCAAACTTAGACATGGCCCTCGGGCTGCTAATGACTTGTATGGCTTGTTCGGGCACGGCGCTGGAGCGACGAGAAACGGAATACGTCTTGCTTCCCATCATAGTTGGGGTGACTGGGGGCTCCAGGTGCGGGTTCGGGTTCGGGTCGAGCTGCGTCGTCACCACCTGGGGAACCGTCGCCGCAGGCCGAGGGATGCCCTCACCGAGGGCGATGCAAAGCTCCGTCAGGCTGCGGCAGACGCTGTCCGTCCTTCGGCGAAGCTGGCGATCCGTAATTCCAGATCCGCCAGCTACACTGGCAGAGCCCGATATGGGGCCAGGCTGGCCAGGCGTGCCCATCATGGACGACAGCGCAAGGGCGTCGTTCGCCGCGGTTTCGAGAGCGCGGTACACGTCCGGGCTGAGAATCGCCTTAATCTTGACAAGGGCCGAGTGCAGATTCGAGTGCGCCTCTCGCTGCGATGAGGTGGTGCTTCCGGCATCTGCCTGCTGGCCAGCTGCTGATTTCTTGGGGGAAATCGACATGGTAGTGACGGTCGTGGTGGCCGTCGGCGGCCTCTCTTCCGAGGTCTTGATCACTGCGGCCGCAGATGTGGGAGGCAGCTTCCCCGTCAGCTCTAGGCGGTGGATTCGCGATTTCAGGTCGTCTAGCTCATCCCAAACAGTGGACGGCGCGTTGGTGGATGTAGTCGACTCGGTTCCCTCCACCAGGTTCCCAGCATCGGGGCCGTCATCCTCCTCCTGTATCTCGAAAGACCGGGTCAGAGGCGACGGATTGTACGTTCTGCTCTGACTTTGGACAAGCACGGTGGCCTTGTGAGCCGAAGAGCGGGCCGAACCAGAGGCTGGGCCGTCCATGACAGACGACCTCCTCCGGCTGTAAAGAGAGTTATCCTGGTCCTGGAGGCCCGCAGACCTGGGCGTCATGAGCGAAGGTCGCAGGCCTGAGCTGGTGGTTTTCGAATGCGTGTCTTCGGCGGGGCGAGAGGACGCAGCCTTGTCTCTCGGCTGGCTGCGGAATGCGCTGCTCCGCGCGATCTCGCTTGTCAGCTCGTCTTCGTACCTGACTGAGCGGCGAGGCTCCCGATCCTGCTGGTCGGAGAGCCTGCGGCCCAGCGAAGGGGGAGACATGGGATAGTAAGAGGTAACGTTGTGGGAGAGAGGGCGCTGATACGTGGTGCGATTAACTTGGTACTGCTTAGATAAACGAGTTAGATTTTTTTTTTTCAAGTAGCCAAAGGAGAATTTTGCAATCGTGTCCTTTGTGCGATGGAAGTGGACAACAGGGTGGTTGTCATTCTCGATCGGGGCCTCTCAACGCAACAGCCAAATCGAAGGATGGGAAAATATATAAGAAACAAACGGCGCACAACTCTTGTCCAACTTCATCCAAGGTTTGGAGGAGAGAGAAAAAGCAGGAGGGGCGGGGAGGGAGGGGAAAGGGGAAACCAAAACATCAAAGGCCCTAGAAGGGGCTTCTTCTTTCTCTTCTCCTTCGTCTTCTACTTCTACTACTACTGCTACTTACCGAAGTAGCCCTATTGTCATTGGAATTCTCGGCTCCCGCATGGCGCGCCGCTTCCTCGGAAGCGATTTTTAGGAAAACATCGCCCGTATCATCGCCGTTGGTGCCGTTCCTGGAAGTTGGGGGGCTCCTTTGGTCGAACAGCTCTCCGTCCAGGGCGCGGAGAGTGTGGTCGTCAGTCGAATCGACGTAGCGATCTTCCATATCGTAGGAGCGAGAGTTGAAGTTCATGTCGTCTATGGAGCTCTTGCGAGAGCCCGAAGATCGAAAGGCCCGAATGGGCGGTACGCGAACAGCGGCTGAGGCCGTTGGCTGGCCGGCGGCGGCGTTGTTTACCGGCGGCTTGTAGTGGGAAACAGGTGGGCGCTGCAGCGACTGGTCCTGAAGTTCATCTGAAGGGCCCGACGAGGACTGCTGTTTGGAGGATGGCAAATCTCGCCGGGTCTGAGCCCGCTCCCTGGCAGCCGGCCTTGGGTCCGGCACGACCCGAGTCGTGGGGGAAACGGCCTCTTCGATTGCCGGAGGGCGTGCGCCGAGTGACGATCGCGGGCCGTCGGGCGTGACTGTACCGCTCGCGCCGCGGGATGCCGGCAATCGGCGAGCGCTCTGCTTGAGAGAAGAGGCGCGCGCGACGCCAGAGGCCTTTGTCGACTGCGCGGCCTCGTCGGCGAGTGAATCGGGGTACGACACGGGTCGCCTGACTCTCCGGTATTGTTCCACGACCGAAGGCTTGACGGACGTATGGTAGGAGGCTCGCGGGCGCAAGTTGGGGCGCGGCGGTGAACCTGCCTTGCCGGACGCGGGCGGCGCCTGGCGGTTGCGCGCGGTCGCCGAGGAAGTCAGCACCTTTGCCTGCGCCAATTCCGATCGCGTCTTTGCGGACGCTGGGAGGCCGTCGCTGCGGGAGGCGTCGAGCTGCGAATCGGCCGAGACGATGGAGGCCACAGGGGGCGCGAGCTGTCGGGGGGAGAGAGGCAGAGGCAGCGGCTGCTTCGCGGCGTGCGGCAGGGGAGGGTGCGACGAGCCGTTTGTTGCGTTCTTGATGTCGGCGAAGCGGAACGACGGCAGCTTGGAGGAATTGTGGCTTTGGCGATGCGAGTGCAGGTTCGACGAGGGGCCTGCGATGCTGGAGGCGGGAGGAGCTGGGAGCGTTTTGCCTGGGAGGCTGGCGGCTGTGGAACTGGAAGCCGCCTGGCCGTAGCGAGCCGTAGTGAAACTAGCAGCAGTCTCCGTCATTGTTCGCGCCGGGCAGCAGTACCAGTACCGAGCGGTGCAGCGATGGGCAGTGCTAGCAGCGTGTACATGCGACCGCGTTGCTCATCAGCCACAGTGAAGGGGGAAAAAGCGGCAGGCAATAAGAAAAAAAAAAGAAAAAAAAAAGAAAAGAAAAGACGGCCTGGGAGACCGGGGGGGGGGGTTTGCGCGGGATGATTCCGAGCCTCTCAAGATTCAAAACGTTTCGGTTTTGCACGATCTACCTTATGAATCTGGCCCTCCAGTCTCGCCCCGTGCCGCCGTGGGAATTCCTCGAGAATTGGGTATTTTTATTTGCTTTGTGTTTTCTTTCTTTTTTTTTTCCCAGGAGGGTGGCCGCGGGCGTCCACAGTGCCTATAACCAACGACGGTTCGAGTTTGTAGACTTGGAATAGGCGCCCCTTGCTTTCATAGCATGGCAGTCGTGCAGGGGTCTGTCTCAATCGCGAGACGAGGGAGAGGGTTGGGAATAATAAAAAAAAAAAAAGAAGAAGAAGAAGAAGAAGCGAGCTGAGCAAGCGCGCCTGCGGCAGTCAAAGTAAGCGATATAAAAGAAAGCCCGCCAACAGAAAGCGGCGCAAGCCGTTATCCAAGGAAGAGAGAGAGAGGTATTGGGAAGTTTGGAGCGCGCACAAAAAAAAAGCACAGTTTGTTGCAGGTGAAAATTTCTGGCCGAGTAGAAGTAGTAAGTAAGGTAGTCAGTCAGTAGGCAAAGAGAAGAGTCGGAATCACGTTTGAGCAGCGCGAGGTCTGAAGTGAAGAGAGGGGAACGCGAGGGGGGGGGGGGGTCCCGTAGCAGTGCTCCGTAGGCCCTGGACTTGGAACGGCAGCCCAGCATGCAAGCATGAAATAGGCTAGACAAGCATCGCCGGTCCCCCTTGCAAAAAGACTCGACATTGAAGGACTGCCATGGGGGGATATTTGGAGAGGGGGGGGGGATATGGCCTGTTGCGGATGCTGGCGATATGGGTTTCGCCGCAGCTGTCAGGCGCGCGAGACGTGCACGCTCCGGGCTGCGGCCAAACGGCAGCCTTGGATACGGATCTGCCAACAAGGGCAAAGGGCAAAACAAACAAAACAGCCGCGCGACCGTTCTTTCACGGTGGAGGCCATTCATTCATTCCTAGGCCAAAATTCTACGGAGCAATACCAGGGAGGGGAGGGGAGGGGAGGGGGGGGGGGCCGCATTGCAAAAAACCTGCAGCAAACTTGTATGCATGTCAAGCAGAACTGGATGATTCGGCTGCTGCTGCTTTGTTGGGGTCGTGGGGCAAGGCTTGCTGTGCTGGCCCGGCGAGTGTGCATGCATGTCCATTTTTGCAATCCCGACCTCTTCTTCTTCTTTTGAACGGTATACAGTACAAGTACTCTGTACATATGCAGGAAATATGGAGTTCCGGCGCAGCAAACCTGGTTTCCACGGGCGTGTGTGTGTGGTCATGGGAAACATTGCCCGCCTTGTGAGATTTCGACTCTCGCTGTCCTCTTTTTTATTTGGGCCCCCCCCCCCCCCCCCCAATCCATCCCCCCAGCATTTTTGCGTCGTTCAGAATGTTCCGTTCCGTTTTCCCATACATGCGGTCCAAGGCGGGCAAAGAGCTTGCGTCCGGCACGATTGGGCTGGTTCGCGAATCAATCCGAAGCTCCGGGATAAAAAAAAATAATAATAAAAATAAATGTTTTGTTTTTTCTACTGGATGGTCCAAAACTAGCGCCGCCGTTGCTGCTGGGCACGAACGCGGCATCTCAGGCTCGCTTAAAAAAAAAAAAAAAAAAAAAAAAAGCCATGAATCCATCCATCCTCCTGGCAGAGAGACAAATCGCAGACTTGGATACAATTTATAAGAGCCCAAAGATTTTGCCTCTTGAGGCATTGCTGCCTTAGTCTCATCTATTTCCCTTTTTATTGATTGATTGATTGATGGATTGATTTTTCCCCTCTTTTTGTTTCTCAACGCGCCTTTTTTTTTTTTTTAGGAAGGGAAGAAGAGGGTGGGGGTGTTTGTCTCCCAAAGCCCTCACTCAGTTCATCGTCGCAAATACGAACTTGCGATGAGATGCCCGAAACTCGCGACACGTTGCATTGGGGGGGGTTTCATTATTGCAATGGATCGCCCAAAAAAAAAACACAGCACTAGCGCAATCTTGGGGTCATGATGAAATCTCAAAAAAGAAAAAAAAAAAGTTATGGCAAATGGCAGTCAAAAAGCGGATATGCGGCCATGCGGATATGAACCTCTGTGTGAGGGCGGCAGATTGCTCTGGGTTTCAGTTTGGGCTACCTAGAGAGAGAGAATACCTCATACGAAGTACCATCATGATTTCCCGGCTTACAACAGTTATCATAGAACTAGGGGGGGGGGGGGTTGTTTTCGTCCAAAAAAGACAAGGCTTGAGGATTATCAAGCAGCCGCTTGCGTATCAGGCCTTGCTGACGTTTCCTACGGCTCTTTTATTATTATTATTATTATTATTATTATTATTATTATTATTATTATTATTATTATTATTATTATTATTATTATTATTATTTTCTTTGCCCTCATTTACGCCCTCGGAGTAATACTTTGTAGCAACGCTTGTGATGGAAGTTACAAAAGCGCCAAGCTAATCGTCGCTCTAGATCGGATGAGATGAAATTGTCCAATTTGAACGGTTCGCCCAGCCCATTTGGTATTTGTCCACCGCGCTTCGCCGGAGGGGAAAAAAAAGGAAAAGAAAAGAAAAGGGTCCAGGTTGCAGCACATAATTGCTTTTTTTTTTTCCCTTGAATGCCAATCTAGGCCGATCAGATCGCCTGTGCGCGCTCTCTCTCTCTCTCTCTCTCTCTCTCTCTCTCTCTCTCTCTCCCTCTCTCCCTCTCTCCCTCTACCTTATCTGCAACACGTGTGTACGGAGCAACCAGGGATCATGGGAAATGCCCATCCGGTCAACCCTCTCGGCGACGTTGGTTTGCTGCCAACAAGACCCGTCAGTTGGGCACCGACCACGGAGAGGTAATGACTAGGTGGTGTAAATTGGAAGGATTCAATGCGCCGAGTAATGGCTTTTTGGCTCGCCTCTCATGACAGGAGCTCGTCCACGTCAGCAGCTTCACTTTGTTTGTATGTAGTGGGCGATCCCTCGGGCTGCATATGACGCACTCGAATCATTCATTCTACGTTGTCCAATGGCACTACACTCCTAACGGGAGCGTACACTGGGATCAAATCGGTCCATGGTTACGGAGTACGGAGTGGGAGCTTGTGCATGGCCATTTCAGGATGTTTTTTCAGGGGGGCAATTTCATCATCAAACATTCATGTCGGGGGCCCCTTGCGGAGAGACCTCTAACCGAACGCACATGGCGTCACGCCCATTTGGCTTATATTATGAACGGCCGTTTTTGTTGGTTTTATTTTATTTTGTTTTATTTTGTTTTATTTTGTTTTGTTTTATTTTGTTTTATTTTATTTATGTATATATTTATTTTTTGGGGGGTTTTCCCCCAACCGAGGGAATCTCCGACAGTGCGCTGTTGAAAAGACAGTGGCTCACGTCACTGAATTAAAACAAAAAAAAAAGCCTTCGTGCCAGCTCTTTCAAAGCGGAACAGGGCTCATGTTTCATGGCATTGTATGCCACTCACGACCTGTAAGCGAGGCTTGACAGCGTTTTAGCGCCCCTGTTGCATTGTCATGGACGGAGATCAGCGGTGTTGATGGGGCACCCACCACAGTCACATGACCTCTGATCACGTGAAAATGGTTATAACATGGTTCTACTACTAGTACGGAGTACTAGTAGCAGTATTAGTATTATTAGTAGTTCCTTTCTCCCCTCCTGGCTTCCCTCATTTCTTCTACTATGGCTTATTAGCAGTACCTACAGTATCAAGGTAGGCAGCCTTACCTTACCTTGGCACCTGTCAGATCACCACAATTCATCACCGCACATTTCTTGGAGAGTACGAGCTCCGTGCGTTTGCTTCTCCTTCGATCGGTTCCCCGCGTTCCGCGATAATCAGGGTGTCATGCACACCTCAAATCCGTCCGCCCTCCCGCCAACAAGCATTGCCCCCCCCCCCCCCCCGGACATTGCTGCGTCTCTCTCCGTCGTTCGTTGGTGCTGTCACCCTGCATCTCGCTTCTCGCAGTGCAGGCTTATTGGGTTGACGCATCTGCAGAGTGACGCCAAGACAAAAGCCTTTCATGCCCGCTCCAAATGCTTCAATGTCGAGCGTCGGATCTAAGCATTCCACGAGAGGATAGAACGGACCATGTAGCACTAGTCCCATCCTCCGTCTTGCCGGTCGAGGTGACTTGAGTAGCACTTGATAGACTCTTTTGCGTTTTACATGACGAGGACGAGGACGAGGACGAAGCACACACACACCTGAGACGTTATTTTCGTTACACCTGGGCCGCAGCGGTAGAAAAACTGCGACAGCTACTGTACTTTGTGTATTGGGGGGGTTGGAGAGAGAAGGGGGAAAAAAAAGTCAGTTGTGATGGCGCGGTTTCATGATGCTCTCGCCCAGTCGCCTGGGAACATTCTTCCCCCTTCATACTACCTACAGTGGGGAGTCAAAAGTGACGAGCAAATCCACTTTTACACCAAAACTTACTACTTTTAGAACTAAAAAAAACACTTAAAATTATATTATAAAAAATATATAAATTTATATATAGTAATTTAATATTTAAAATTATTATTAAAAGATTTTTTAACTTATAATCTTTTTTATTTATTTAAATATTAATATTTAAAACTATATAAAAATAAGCTATAGTTATATATACTGTATTTTTAGCGCTTATAGTGCACTACCCTGCTATAATAGTTATGCTAAAACCCACTATAAAATATCACCCCTCACTATAATAAAAACTATTTATTTTTCATATAATTTAAATCTATTATTTTACATAAATTATTTAAGTTGATAATTAGGAATTTTAATATATATATCTCTAAGTAATTTATTTTATTAATGTAAAATTTATTTTTCTATAATATAATAATTAATAAGATATTCAGGTTTTAGTATGTTAGATTTAGTGGATCTTTTGCAGGGTAATCTAAATTGCTCGTCACTTTTGACGCGGGACTGTAGTCCTGACTGGCTCCCCAAGGTAGGGCAGTGACTTGCGAGCTCCCGCGGTTGATGGCTCGGTAGCTTATTTTTGCACCGTGGAAATGGCTGCACCCTGCAAAAAGTATGACCATATGCTACTACGTCTCGGGGGTCCCTTTCCTCCACGTTGTTTTAGATTCGCATCGGAAATGAGAACATCGTTCGTGACCTGCGAGGAACCTGGGCTGACAGTGTCGAGTCTGTGACGGCTCCAAAGGGCGCCATATGGATAAGGCGATATGTACTGTAGTGTGGGCTGATAAAAACACTGTATCGATACGTTCCCGGACATAACCTTAACCTACAAGTGGTGTTACGGGCTACTGGCTACCAGGACTAATTTGGCGTGCAGCGATCGGCGCAGTGAAATTAGCATGAGCCCTTTTGTGCGCGTTGGGCCTGCACCGGCGTTCTCGATGCAATCGCTAGTACTGTATCGTGAGTAGGTACATATCGTACATATCGTACATACATACAGACTAGATACATGTGTACATGGTCGAGTTCTTTTGGTGTATCTGGATTAGATTGCGCCGTGCACGAGCGAAGGGATACCGCTATTCACTCTTACACGGGGCACTGGAGCTGAGTACCTTATTCTTGACCACCCTTGCAGAGCACGAGAACTACCTGGCAGTAAATCTCCACAGCACTCGTGCCAAGGTACCAGCGCTACCAGGTACCTTGGGCAGTAGGTACCTAGTACTCGTACTACTTAAGGTAGGTAAGGCAAGGTACGACCTAGTACCTAGGTAGCTTCTACCCCGTATGCTGCTACCGTGCCAGTCGAAAGCTTCTCCATGACGATTTGGTTTTGTTTTGATGTTATATATTTATCACTCAAATCGCTGCGTTATGTGAGACCCAATTTAGGGCTCGATAAGTACTGATTCCAACAGACTGATGCAGCTGGAGACGGGTATGTAGGTAGGCGTTTACAGAGTTCTACTACATATAGTACCTTAGGTAGTAGTATACCTACCAGGTACCTGCTAGTAGTAGGTAAGATACTTCTTTATATGTCTATTTATAGGGTTTTAGGTCTTAGTCTTGTCAGCGTGGCTGCTAGTCTGGTAATGGGCCGGCTAGTCTTGGAATGGCTGCGTTTTTAGGCGCCGAGTGAGAAATTCAGGGTGGCTTAAAAAATATTTATAAAAAAAAAAAAAAAAAAAAAAAAAGGTCAGCCTTCCAGGCTTATAAAACATGAGAAAATGTTGCTAACCATGATGACACAGAATAAGTTAGTGCTACGGAGTAATGCAAGTACTTCAAGTTTTGCGTACTGGGCGGCGGTATTCGAAAATGGAGTGCTGAACAGGTACGGTAACGATATCGGTGTTTGGTTGGGGAGGAGGAATTCTTGCACCTGCCGTGGTGAGACATGCAAGTGCCCCCCTCATGTACTTGCACAGGCATGTAGGAAGTACAGAGTACATACTTGTAGATAAACCCCTCCCCCCTCCGAACCACAAGCTTTTGACCGTGAGAGTTTCGAGTTTGTCGACGACGACTAGACGAGGTCCATCATCCGTACGAGAAACGATAGCAACATATGGCACGATGCTCTTGCCACCTCAGCTGCCTTTTGGTTGCCACTTTTTGCTGAAACTTATTGGAGCTCCGTGCCCGCAGCCGTTTGCCATACGGAGTCTCCGTCGGAACCGCATCAAAAAACGGAGCATATTTCTAGTAGCTGTGGAGATGAGGTTCCGGACTTGGAGGGGTAAAAAAAAAAAAGTGACATATATACATATATATATATATATATATATGTAAAAGGGCAAAACGAAGAAAAGCTGAGGACAACACAGCAAGAAAAAGAGAATAAAGCCACCATTGGTGACGAAGCACAAGAAGGAGAAAAAAGAAAAGAAGAAGAAAAAAAAAAAGAAAAAGGAAAAAGGAAAAAAAAAAAAAAAACTCGCGGCAGGCAAGCGCCTCGCTGAAATTTGCTGCGCTGCTGCTGCGGACTGAACGACGGCGGGCCCCACCGAGGGCTAAATATAAGAAGCCGTCCTGCACGACAATTTGAGCGCCGCGCGATGATTGGCCCGCCGTTGGCGCCTGGCTGGCTGGGCAGGGCTATATTTAGCCTAGGCGCTGTTTCGCACGCCATCCCTGTCCTCCGCTCAACCAAGTCTCGAAACGAGGCGGTGGGGGGGGCAACTTTCCTTTTCCTGGTGCTGTGCTTGTTGCTGGGAGCGCACATAAATGTGCTACTAATTTTCACTACAGTAGATTACCATATGTACCATGTGCTTGCTGCTACTGCTATCAAGCTGGTTGCTTGGTAGCGCGTCCAACGATGCCTAGAGGCCTGCCTGGGAGTGGTTGGACGAAGTGATGCGCTGCTATCCGCACGCGCATCTGATCCCCCCCCTCGGTGGCGATGGCTGCATTGGAACGGCGCTGTTGAATTGCGGAGGGATGCGGATGGCGATGGAGAAGGAGCAAATGTACCGTACATTAGTACCTGGACCTGTAGTATATACCCGCTATATACATACTATTGTACCTCAGGTACATTACCTATATATGGACATGCCTGCGGCGTGGCGTTTGTTCTTGCTTTTAGCATCCCCCTTTGGTACTGCTAGGTACCTTCCTAAGTGATTAGTACCTAATTAGTAGTACCTAAGTAGGTACTCTGTAGTATTATTGACTTGGTATTCACGTGTGCCTGAGGGTTAAAAAAAAATCAAAAAAAAAATCCAAGTTCATTCAATCAGGCTGCTGGGTAGTACTAGGTACCAGGTACCTATGGTAAATCGGGGCAATGGCGAGCCCCAGAGCGCGCAGGTAGCCTGTACTTGGTCCCCCCCCCCCCCCCCTTCCCCGTTGCCGTGGTGGCTGAGCACCCGGGAGCCCTGGCCTTGACGCTGGGCAAGGTCACCGCTACCTAGTATCTAGCGTCGATGGCAGGCACACAAACTTGCCAGCCAGCAGCAACTTCCGTTGTTGTAGCGCTGCTTCGCCTGGCGCGCTGCAGCAGCTGCCCCCCCCCCCCCCCCCCTTCCAGGTAGTTGGTCGGCGCCCCCAGCCGCCGTTTGTCGCTGGCGGACAACTCAAACAGCGTCACCAATTCTTCCTCGTCCTGTCTTGTCTTCCATTGTTTTTTTTTTTTTTTTTTCCCTTCTCTTTTCCCTTTGCAACAATACGGCACCAGCAGCAGCCTCTCCCTTTCCCGCCCGCCCTCGCGCAGGATCCGGCATCTGCAACTACGGCGCTGCCTTGTCCTCATTTCTCACTTCCTTCCTCTTTCTTCTTGCACCAGCGGCTATCCTGTCCCCGTCCAGCTGCATGTGGCCGTTCACTAATTAGGCGCCGTTCTTGTTTCACCTCCATTTTTTTTTTGATTTTTTTTTTGGTACCGTTCCTTCGACTCGATTTGGACCTCGACACCACGCCTCGCTGTCCTGACCATCTTGGGGGGGTGTTTTTCTTTTTCTTCTTCTTTTTTTCTTCTTTTTTTCTTTTCTTTTCTTCTTCTTTTTTTTTTCTCTCTTCGCCGCTTCTTCTTCTTCCCTCGTGTCTATTTGGGCCCGCACAAAACAGCCGCAAAACGCCTTGCCTCGTCAGCTGCTTGCGTCCATCCTTGATACGCTGTCGCTTCGGCTATAATCCCGACCGCTTGGGGTCGTCTTTTGTACCGCGAACTGCCAACAACCCGGATTCAGCTGTGCTGTCCATTGATTACTTTCTTGATTTTTTTTCCCTACTTTTTATTGCAGTTCGCCAGTCCGTTCTTTCCAAACGTCTATTCAACACGCTCTCTCGCCCAACCGGCTCCCCCCCTTCTTTTCATTATTTCCAAGATATCGCCCTTGTTCGAATCATTTCACTCTAATAATTCAACTCTGGTTTCCAGTCGACGCCAGCAAGCGAGCAAGCAAGCAAGCAAGCAAGTAATAGCAGGCGTGCCCAAGAGAAGGGGGAAAAAAAAACTAAAAAAAAAAAAAAAAACTCTTGGAGCACAAGAGACTCGAGTCTCGGCCAAAAATACAAATAAAAATAACAAATCAACAAGGCGCAATTCGTTCGAAACCATGCCCTCAGCCGCGGCGCGTCAGATATACGAAGATCAGATACCAACATTCATGTCCGTCTTTGATCTTGAAACCGAGACAATGGCAGATCGGGAAACGTTCGCCGTGGTTGGCTCCAAGTTCCTGGACGTGGGATCTAAAACCTCGTCTCAGCAGGCTAACCTGCAGGCTTGTCTTGCTCCCGACCAAAGCCACAAGCACCGCGACAGCACGTCGACTCAGACCTCGGAATCCGACGACTCCTCTCCTACCACGACGCTCTCCACCACAGACTCCTCGCCTCTCTCGGACCCGTCGCCATCGTCGTCACCCGATTCCCCGCTCAATTTGATCCCGCTGAACAATTTTCACTCTGCAAGCTTCAGTGGTCCGTCAAACCCAGTTTCGTTGCTTAGCATATCGGAAGCGAGCGCGTTGGAGCGTCCCATGACGTCTCCGGCGCCAAGGAAGCCAAGGAATATGAAGGGCCTATCCATCCAGCCGCCGACGACCGCAACGGCTACATCCAAGACCATGGTTTCAGAGCCCTGCTCTCCGTCCTTCATCAAACCCACCATCCCTGCCATGAAGAGGAAACCTAGCCTTCTTAGCCTCAAGACTAATGCCTCCGATTTGATTAATAAGACGTCGCTGGAGGTGCCAGCATCACCGGGCATGCCGCCGATCCTGCAGCGCCGCGCGCTGAAGCATTCCACCTCGTCGCCGGCTATGCAATCCTCCTCCTTGAAAACGTCCACATTTGGGCCGGCTGGAGGAATGACCTTTCCAAAAGTCTTTGAGCGCAACGAATCGGGCCTGTCGGAGTTCCTGCGGCCCATGAAGTCCAGCATGAACTTGACGTTTGACGCGGCAATCATGGAAGAGGACACCCCCATCAAGACGCAGCTCGCCTCCCGAAACGACTTTGACGAGCCTTACCGTGAGCACGAGAACAATGAGGACCAGAAAACCCCAGGATACCCCGATGGGCCGATTGCTATATACGGCGATAATGTCTATCTGTATCTAGAGCCCACAGCCGAAGAAGCCTCTCGATTCGATGTAGTCATCAACGTGGCGCACGAAGTCCGGAATCCCTTCGAGGCTAGGCAAGCGCAGCCAAAGCCTTCCTTGCACGGCCCTTCTGCTCGAGGCAAAGGAATATCGTCCAACCTGAGCCCCATCCCGGACACCGCCGTGTCGAGCGCTAGCTTTTCTACCGCGTGGGAATTTCAACCTTACGACGACGGCCCGGCCGACACGCCCACGACGCCAAAAGCGAATCTTTCCAGCGCACCAGAGTATATCCATATCCCGTGGGATCACAACACCGATATCGCCCCCGATCTCATGCGCCTCTGTGAGGTGATTGAAAATCGCACCAGGGAAGGAAAGAAGGTGCTTGTCCATTGCCAACAGGGAGCTAGTCGTTCGGCCAGTCTCATCATCGCCTACGGCCTGTATCAAAATCCCAAATTCAGTGTCAACGATGCGTACTACGCGGCGCAGGCCAAGAGCCGCTGGATTAGCCCCAACATGAAGCTCATGTATTCGCTGCAAGATTTCCAAAAGGAGCTGTCCAAGAAGAAGCGCATGTCTCCGGGTTCTGGCCCCTATCGACCTCGAACTGGACGGAGTCCATCCAAGCACAGGCTGACTCTCTCTGCCGACGCAATTGAGATGGCTTCCAAAGAGCCGCACACTGCGCCTCTACCGGCAGAGAACGGCAGGAGTAGGCGAGGAAGCGAGAACGGGACCCCTCCGAACCTCGTGCCGGGACATTCGGACGCGCCCCAGACCGTTTCGCCTGGACCTGCCTCGGCACCCCTGACGTTCTCGTGGAGAGACAGCTTCGAGAGATCTGAGACCGAGCAGATGGAGCCGGAGCAAAAGAAGGCCAAGCAGATGGAACCTGCCATTATGCAGCCAGAGCCTAGCCCTCGACAGACACGACTGGACCTTTTTCCGCCGCCGACTCCCTCTCCTTTTAGGCTCCAAGCCCCTCCTCTGCGGCCAAAGTCGGCGCAAGGAAGGATGAAGTCAAGCTTGGCCCCCATGGGCGGTCCCAGGCTGAAGCCGACTCCATCTTACTCCACTCTAGGGCTTCGGGGCTATTCGTCTTCTCTTCCACTGCAGACTCCCAGCGAAAAGGCCGTGCACTTTTCGGCCATCTTTCCTGATGAGGACGTTCCCATGTCTCCCAGGAACGAGGTTATGACCAGCAACCCGGTACGGGACTTTCCGAGCATTGCTGGGATGAGATTCATCGAGCGACAAGAGCTCACCGAAAACTTGTTCTCCCCAAGAGGTTCAGCCTTTGGCCGAGATTCGTTCTTCGCGTTCGGCAGGCCAACTCAAACAGCGGACCCGCGAAGCCCACCAACCAAGGGCGAAGCACCAATCATTCGCTCCATTGATGATATTCTCTGACGGGGCCGCACCATGCTTTTCTGACATTTCCAGCATCACATCCCTCACGGCTTATTTTTGACACAAAAATACATGGCCTTGGAAAGGGAAGCGGTGAAGACTCGAGTTCTCTGCCACAGCATGTGGCCTGTCTCGCATCTTCCATGCCAGCTTCCCTTCCTACTTTTGAGGGTTTTCTATGGCATTTACAGGCGTTTTACGGTGTACAACAGAACTGTGTATTGATTACTACGCGCCGAGGTGGAAGTCTTTCATGAGTGACTTCGCTCGTGCAAACCGCGGGCCAGCCTTCCGTGGCTTGACTTGCCCCTTCTCTGCGTGTTATCCCTTTGCCCCCCTTTTGATTCTGCCAATGGCCGACTCAAAGCTCTCAAGGGGAAGAATCTTCATGGGGCCGCTCCACAGCAGTCTACCTTTGATTTCACCTTAGAGGAAAAGGGAGGCACCTCAAACAAAAAAAAAAATTACGTTCCATTTGCACATACAATCAAACTTTTTTTTTCCCCGCCATGTACTTATCAAATTTGTTTTCTTGTGTTTATATATCTCGCTCGTTTTTTTTTTCAAAGGCTTGGCTGTTGGATAACAACAAAACTTGGGTATGTAGGTGGAGTAATTTTGGCTCTTTGTCGGTATGTTACAACTCTCGGAATTTGGTATACACTAGGAATTTTCAGGGGACTACAGAGGCGGCGATGTTGGAAGCAGGTCTTCGGTGGAGAAAGGGGCCATAGAGCCGTGCCGATGAAGAGATGAAGAGAGAAAGATACCATGATGGGAAGTAAAAGGCATGGGTAGAGTAAGAGAAGAACAAAAAAAAAAGGGGCAAACAGAATCCTAAATCAAATCATCTATCCCTTACTGCTGCTCTCTACTTTTGAATCGTTTATTTCTTTTATCTATCGTATCCCACTATATCAGAAGTTGTTCTAAAGGATCCAACAAAACGCCACCTTGTACAAAAGGGAAGAAGGGCCAACGACAACAACAATAACAACAATAACAACAACAACAACAAAAAAAAAGAAAAGCTATCCAAACAAACGTTCAAGGGCTATGTATATGTACGCGCGGCCGTGCCATTGAGTGGCCTTTCTATGTATATGTACTTCTAAGAAAGCAGAAAATCCGGGCTTCTATCATGATTTCTTTCCCCTCCCTTCCCTCTTGCTATGAAGATTTCTTCGCCTTGGCGGCTTCCTTGGCCATCTTTTCCTTCCTGGCGATGGCGGCTTCGACGCCAATGCCGCCAAAGACAAGGGTAACTCCGAGCCACTGCATCTGGGTGAGATGATGGCCGAACGCAACGACAGAGAGAATCATGGTGAACATCTTGCGCGTTACGGTCACGGTGACTAGCAAGACGGATGAGAACGTGGAGAGAGTGTAGACTAAGGGAGGAGGAAAAAAAAAAAAAGGGGGGGGGGGGGACAATGTTAGCGAAGGAATCCACCTGTAGTAAAAAAAAAAAAAATTGAGTGGTTGGTAGACTTACAGATGAAGACTTGACCCAGGGCACCACAGGCTGCAAAACCCAATACGTCCTTCCAGACGGCCGGATATTTGGTCATGAATTCAATGGCCGCATTCAGCTCGCCAGCACTACCGGCGACGTCCATTCCGAGCCACTCTCCAACTCCGGTAGAGACGAGGGTGGGGCTGCCAAGGAGGTACAGGGATGTCACGGCGGTGCTCATGATGTTGTTGGCGCACATCATTTGCGGTCCGCCAAATGGGCGAAAGGTCTGGAAGATGTAATCTTGCGTGCTGTTGGTGAGGCCGTCGAAGAGAAGGTTGATGCTCAGCAGCAGCAGCCCCCAGGAGACGTTTGCTTCCTCGGACCGGGCGGATGTATTGTGCTTGCGCCCAGAGTGGAGGGTGAAGACGGCAACGCCGGCGGTGACGGCGGCGACAACGAGGTACTTGTAAATCGGGTAGCGCTTGCGGAAGATTGTAATGTGGAGGAACATGACGGGGAGCAGCTTGCAGCTCTTGGCCAGCAAGAAGGTGATGTAGTCGATATGCGCAAGGCTGGCGTAGCCAAAGGGACTGGCCAGGCTGTTGGTAACAGCGACGAGCGCGAGCGGGCCGAGGATGCGACTCGAGGGGAAAATGGGCGCGACAGCCGCGCCTTTCGGAGTCGAGGCTAACAGATAGACGAAGCCAACGGCGGCGGCGAAGAGCGACTGTACGGTGTTGAGGAAGACTGGGAAACGCCAGACCTCTGGCGCGTCGGCCGGGCCGTACACCTTGGTCGTCAACTTTTCCTGAAGGTATGCCCAGGTGAGGCTTGTGCGACCCGGTCAGTCAGATGAATGGAAAAGGGGACATTGCAATGCGCCCGCCCAGCTCAGCGGCAAGACTTACAAGGACGCGTAGATGCCAGCAACGGCAATCACAAGCTGAACCAAGCCCGCCTCGCCCCTTGTAGGCTCCGGCGCCGACCTTGAAGGAGCTGCGTGCCCATTCGTGCCCTTTGTCTCCTTTCCGTTGGCATCCTCCCACGCCGCAGCTTGCTTGTTGAAGAACTCGGAGGAGGGTTCGCGCTTGACGGCCACTTGCTTTGTGCGCGCCATAGTGGAAGGCGGAGGAGAGAAAGCGCGTCGTCGGTGTGCGCAACAAGACGACAATTTCGAAATCCTATGGCTGTAGATGATGGCCAATAATGGCGAATCCCAGGATTGGATTAGATAAAGAGGCGGGCGGACAGGAGTGGAAAGCAAAATAAAAGGCAAGGAAACGTAGGGAAAAGAACAAAAGATGTCCACTTTTCGAAAAAAAAAAATTTTTAAAAAAGAGAGGGAGAATGAAGGGCCTACCGTGTCACAGATGTATATATATATATGTATATATATATATGTATGTGTGTCTGTGTGTGTCTGTTTGTATGTGTGTGTGTGTCTGTGATGACGATTTTCAACGGAATTGGAAATTGACAAGTTGGCTTCATCTCGCAACCTGGCTGGCTCTGGCTGACGCTCCGACGTCCGGGGAAGGAAGGACCCTGAGGCTGGTGGGTTTGCACCTGCCAAGGCAACTTTTCCATTCTGGGTTAGCGGCATTGAGATGCAGCCATTTGCCGCCAACACCAACACCAACATCACGCCTTTTCCCAAGGGACAACAACGGACGGCTATGTAGAATAACAGGTACTATATTATTACTAGGTAGTATACAGCTTCTACCAAAGGTACCGAGGTTCACGCCCTTCCCATATAATAATACACATTCTTCACCTTGACCACCCGGTTGTGGCCACTTCAGGGTAGAGTACGTACAGCCTGCACAGAAGCGAGCAAGGGAACCAATTCACAGTCAAATCAGCTTTTGCGTCCAAATATATTTCAGTCTCTTGCACAACGACTGACTAGATGCACTATTATCTAGACATCCCCCATCCCAGATCCGTTTCGTGCGCATAGCATGCTTTTTCGTGCATGCTACGGGGTATTGCCTGATTCCTGCTTGAAAAGAGAGAAAAGAGAGTCATCATTCACTGTCAGAGACAACAGTAACGAGGATAAGAGGGCATTGGTGGGAGGTGATATATGGGTTAACGCCATGTTTGCATATCGGTCGTCGCGCATCGATTGTCAAAGTAAGAGGGATTTGTATGTTTTTGTGAGTGCGTAAGATTTCTTTTTTTTTTCTTTTTTTTTTCTTTTTTCGGAGTAAGGATGAGACAAGGAATCGCGGAGCAAGAGTTGAGAAGAGAGTGATCGGGATAGGGCGGCCGCCGAGAAGCGAAGTTGAGCCTTGTAATAACACGACACGTGCGCGCGGCTCTAATCGCTACAGGCTGCAACTTCGGCTCGGTTGTATCAATTTTTTCCTTTCCTTTCCTTTTTTTTTTTTTTTTTTTTGGATTCCATTAATCTGAGGGGGCGTTGGATAAGAGCGATGTCAATTGATGCGGGCCAGTGCGGCCACGGCTTCGTGTTTGAGGAGGAAAACCAGAAGACGTCCTAGTTGAAAGGTTGAAGTGGTAATAAAAAAAAAACAGCCGATAAATCTGTACCGTGTCGTGTTGCAGACACCGAATGAGTCCTGTTCGCGCAGTCATCGTCTTCGGATGAAGCTGAGCCGCTGCACCGAAAGCGCAGTGGCATCATGTTCGTCGCGAGAATCAACTCACATAGCGGAGATAGAAATCGTTCTGAAGGTGGGCAGGTCGAGATAGAAATGACACGTGAGAAAGCATAATTTGAGGTAAAGGTGGGAGGAAGGAAATAAAAAAGGATGGGGGAAATTGAATAGGGAGGCGAAGATAAATCCGAATCAAAAAAAAAAAAGGTTGAAACAAAACAGGACGGTGGCTGCGTTGAATGCTTTTGGTGATAGAACCACAATCATCAAAAATCCTGTCCCAGTTCCAGCGGGGGGGGGGGGGAGCCTTGCGGCAAACCAGATCTGGACGCCCTTAATCCGCCAAATCCGGCCCAAATACAGCTCATTCACAAGTGGTACGAGAAACATGAAGCAACAGCCAGTGTGCTCATCGTTAGAGAGAGAGAGAGTCCTTGGTTTACTCTTGGTCTTGCATCTGGCTGCGACGCATCTTCTCAGCCTCCAGGTTCTCATAGAGTAAGAAGAGCGCCGACTCATTGGCCTTTGCGGTGCCCATGATGGTGAACATGCGCTCGCCAGTCTCGTCGTGGGGGGCCTAGTGCACGGCGATTAGTTGCGAGCGCGAATATACCGAGACCTGACATGGTCTGCTGAGGCTTACCTTGGCAATAGAGATGCGAGCTCCGGAAGTCTTGCGAATGTCGCTAATCTTACTGCCGCCACGCCCAATGATGCACCCAACCATGTCGGCTGGGATGCTGATGTTTTGAGTCTGGATTTCCTCGCCGTTCTCATCGTGGGTCGGGGGGCCGCGGTTCGCAGCATCGGAATCGGAGCGGCGGCTGAATGGCCTCGAGCCTCCGTTGCTAAAGTCGGCTCCATTCCCGGTGCGCGTCACGCGAGGGCTTCCGTAGTCGCTTCGGCCACCGCCGTTGCCGTAGCCGGTGCTACCTAGGCTCCCGGAGCCGGAGGGCTGAGTTCGAACGGCAGGGTTGTAGAGCACCGTGCCGGTGCCCCGCTGCCAGTCATCGACCAAGCACTTGGCAATCTCCCAAATCGCTCGCTGGATGCCATCCGGGGTGCCCTGAACTTCAACAACACGCTCAGTTGACTGTGGCAGCATTTCCTTTTGCGCAACCATGCGGACGCCGGAAACATCCTGGATATGCTTGATCTTGAGACCCTGTCGGCCAATGATGGTACCCATCTGGTTGTGGGAGATGAGAAGTTTGACGGCTTCCTCGGTGTTAGCTAGCGCACCTCTTGTCCAGAGAAAGGGAAAAAAAAGAACGTACGATGAGTACCGTTGCCCTGGACGGTGCCACCCATGCCGATGGCGGGCGCACCCTCGAGGAGGGCTCGGGCGACGATGGCGTAGGCCCGAGAAATGGCATCGCAGCCGCCGGTGATGGTGAGGACCCGGTCATGAACGCCCTGAACGACCTTGCTAACGCCGGCTTTTACGCCGGTTTCGTCCCGAAGGTCGGCGACATTCTTACCGCCCTTGCCGATGATGACACCCGCTTCCTTGGAAGAAACAATGGCGCGCAGAGTAAGCTGAGCCTGGGCATATTCTTCGTCCGTCTTAGGGGCGAGCTCCCCGTCGGGGCCGAGTCGTTCGTCCATCTTCAGGTGGTCTAGAGAGTCCACGGCATCGCCACCATTGGACGGGAGCATATCTTGAGAAGCCGACATGATTGTTTCGTAGGAGTAGGGGGGAGAAGCAGAAATTAAAAGAAGAGAAGAGGTGGATGCGACGGAAGATTTTGATGTCAGGGTAAGAAATGAGGAGCTGTCCTCAAAACTATGTGCTACATGTCAGCTCCAAGGCCCATCTATAGTCCATCTTTCGCTCGAGGCAGAGCAGGTCGGGACGCAGGTGCCGGGTCGCGCATGATGGCGCGCGCATAGCAGGAGCATCTGTGACGCAACCTGCGTCGACGCCGTCGCCCGTCCGCCGAGGGCAAGACGCGGAACTACACACCAGCGCGGATTTGGAATGCGGTCGAGTTCCATCACGAAGGAAAGGGGCCTGGAGAGGAGGATAAGCCTACCATGTAGTTTTTGAGAGGCCGGAAGTTGCGCGAACGTTAGGAAGATGAGACAATGAGAAACGGCCGTATGAAGTTGGCGAAGGTCGAGTGCGTTGCCAGACGCTTTTTTTTTTTTTGTGTGTGTGTTTGTGTGTGTGTGTGAGTGTGTGAGTGTGTGTGTGTGTGTGTGCGTGGTGTTGGCAGGGATTTGGCGGGGTCGAGAGGCGAGTGGGCGGAAGAGTGCGAGGTAGTGAGAGAAACGCGACAAAAAAAAAAACCAAATCTCCCAAGGCAGGCAGTGCGCAAGAGGACTCGGAAGCCGGAGGCGGAGGAGGGAGATTTTCTAGGGGAGGGGAGAGGAGACGAGAGATGCCAGAGATGCGAGAATGAGGAAGAGGCGGGAAGAGGCGAGAAAGATGCAAGCAAGAAGGCGGGTTTGAAGAGAGAGGGAGAGAGAGGGGGAGAGAAGAGAGAGAGAGAGAGGGGGCGAGAGAGAGGGCGAGAGAGGGCGAGAGAGAGGGAGGGAGAGGGGGAGAGAGAGAGAGAGAGAGGAACGGGAATTGAGATGGGAGAGACAAGGCGAGAGCGAGCTCTGGAGGGGGATGGAGCAAAGAAAAAGGCGGGTGGGGAGAGAGGCAGAGGTGAAGGACGAGGGAGAAAAACGCCGGAACGAACTTGGGGGACAAGGCCAGCCCTGCAGAAGGCTGTGGGCGCTGCTGCCGCTGCTGCTGCTGCTGCTGCTGGAGCTGCCCACTGCTGTGGCCGCTAAAAAAAAAAAACACAAAAAAAAAAAAAAAAAAAAAAAAAAAAAAAAAAAGCCCGGCGCGCTGGAGCCGTTTGGACCTGCTAAACCTAAAAGCAGAGAAAATTGAATTGGGAGGAGAGAGAGAGAAAGGGCGAGAAAACCGGAGACAATGCTGCGGCGGGGGAGGTCAGGAACGGCCATGCTTCTCCGGTGGCAATGATGTACAGGCATGCAGGATTTTGCAGGCGGGGTACATGAGCTTCGCTTCTACGAGCCTCATTTAGTTGCACAGGTTCCCGCAAACAGGGCAGTAACCTGGCACTACCTGACAAGTACCTTGGCGCGTGCCTGCCTGCATGCTGCCGGGGAGGTACACGCCAGGGTCCTTTTTGGTACTGTTCGGCCAAGCGATCCAGCCGTTTTTTTTTCCCCAGGGAGGCAATAGGTCTGCTTGCCTAAAGCGGAAATGAGCCAGAGAAGTGCTCTCCCCCCCCCCCAGATCTCGGTCTCGAGGGGCTTTCTGACGCTCAAAACATGTTTGCTGTTGGGACTGCGATCAAGTTTTACGCACAACTTGTCCCCAATGCCTGCTGAGGTGGGCTGGTGGGCAGAGGCACCTTACACTTACCTGCCTTACTTGCTATTCTCTCTCGGTATGGCATCTGCCCCTGCCTGCCTGCTTGGTGCCGAACGAGGAGGACGACGTACCGACCACATGGAGCGCGGTTTGGTTTTCTCAGCAGGGGATCGGGGAGAACGAACCGGCTGTCGGGATGCCGGATGGTGCATCCATACGAACTCTGGAGTGCGAATCCCCGCAGGCATTTTTGTCGAACCCTTGCGCTCGGTGTGATGTATGCCAGCATATGCACATTCCTGCGATGGCAGACGAAACCCCTCTTCCACGTTTGATGCGGCAGTGAGGATGATATGTCGAGGCCGGGCTGACGAGGCCGGGCTGACGAGGCCAAGGTCTGCCTCAAATGTTTTTTTTTTTATTTTTTTTTTTTAAAAAAAAAAGAAAGAAAGAAAAGCAAAAGAAAATATTTGCGCCATAACCAGTCGGCCATCTCATTATAACTGAGCACCATGCCTGGCTTATATTTCATGTTCATCTTCATTTTTGATAAGTGCCCACTTGATGGGGTTTCCGCGATGGTTGTGAAAAGTGGCCTCGCCTCTTCGCCGACGTGATTATTACCTAAGGCTACTACCCGTTTCCCTGCCTCGACATTCATGCAATGTACTGCAGTGTAGTTCGTAGTGGCGCTCCCAACCCCTCTCCTTCTGTCGCATGTGTGTGGTTTTCGGGTCAAATCAGTGTCAAGATCTTCTACTAGGTATATTTGCCTTCAGCATCCATGTGACAGTACATCAAAATCCTTTGTGGTAGGTGCTGTCGTTACCCTCTGGAAGCGCCTGGATACGATCCGCAAGGAGGGCGCGTACAAGATGAGCAGCAAGTAGAAAAGAGAATATGAAAAAAAAAAAAAAAATCCAGGGAGGAGCGTTTGGCCTTGGCTATCTATATCCCATGGTCCTCAGTTTTTGGACATGGGCTGCAACGAGGCTTGATGCCCTGGCCAAAGGCGGGGTTGATGGTGATATTCCAGTGCCCTTTCTTCGGGCCTTTCCTCTGTCCGATTCCAAAACAGCCAATGTTGCGTCGCGTCTTGCCTGCCTCATCACATCACCATGGGACGATGTCGGAAAAGGGCAGCCAGCCCGCGACCTGCGGACATGTCTTGCCCCAAGTCTCGGTCTCCAAATTGGCGTGTTTCGCAAGGGAATGTTTGACGTCAAGCTACAAGTGCTCAAAGCTGGATCTCCACAAATGCCGCGCTTCTTGTGAGTTGTGTTGATACGCATTCACCAATTTTTATGCATCTTTCTTATCATGTACTAGGGTGCTTCTTCTTCTTTCTTCTTCTTTCTTTCTTTTTTCTTTTTTCTTTCTTTTTTAGTATTATCCGCGAGAAAAGCAGATTCACATGCTGCTTCGTTGCCAATGAATTGCCCTACACCATCCATCTCTTGGAACTTGCCGTCCATCCTGTGCCTTGGATACTGCATGACTACAGGTGTAAATGTCTCAGCACGAGCAAGGCATAACGGCCGGCTTCGTGCTGTCAACGCTGTCGTAACTTCTGCTCGTGCTCTACCCAAAAGTTCTTGCAGGCTCTGTGGCCCCAGTGCTCAACCCACCACTCCCCAAAGCTGTCCTCGATGTCGTAGTCGACCTTTGATATCCTCTCCTCCCGTTTCAGCCCGCATATTATGCATGGCTTTGGTCCTGTCGGCACCATCTTGGCTGTTTGAACAAGCATATTCTCGCTCAGCTCGGGGACCTTGAGGCTGAGGTTGCCTTCCGTGTTGGCGGCCGCAACGGCTGACCGCAAGCGCCCGACATGTTCACGCCAAACGGCCACGACGTCCGCGGCCTCCCTGTCTTCTCGAGCCGACTGGGTCTTATCGACGCCCGCGAGCTTCATGCCCTTGCTGCCGGCAGCCGATATGGACATGCTTTTAGCCAAGATCTTGTCTCGGTGCCACCTGTGCTTGCGACCGGCAATCACCCGCGCGGCAGTGGTGGCAAGGAGAATGTAGCCCTGGAGAAAGTGGACTGCTTTGGGGTTAGAAAGGACCTGCTGTTTTACGGAGGCGCTGTGGCCGGATATCGGCTTGAAGAATGCGCTCGCTGAACTAAAGAGACTGGGAAAGGCAGACAGGATGACGGATGGTGGTGGAACGTTGGTCGGAGGGGGATCGTCGTCGGCCCCCTTGATGGCGTCGGATTCACCACCACCACCGCCGCCAGCGTCCCAATCCCAGCTCTCAGGCTGGCCAGTGCCGTGGATGTCGTTCTTTTCATTGCCGGTTCCGCCAGGAGCATCATCCCAAGCGTCCCAGTCGTCATCGAATTTCTTGGCGCCTGGTGGCTTTGACCCACGATGAATTGTTGGCCATGCAGTAACCGGTGTTGCTGATTTGGATACGTTGCGTTTCTTTTTGACAGCATCGGCGGTTGTCACGCTTGTCTCGATCTCGAGATCTGGGAATGGGTTTCGTTCCTGAAATGAAGGGGATTTTGGTGGGTTTGGAAGTGCCGACGACGCAGCCCCAAAGCTCAAAGCCCCCAAGAGCTGAAGAGGGGGCTGCTGCTGGGTCAACGTCTTGGCCGGCTGCTGCTCCGGAGGGTCGTCGAGAGAGAGCAGATCTAGCAGCGGCGGAGGGTTGGCAGAAGAGGCCGGCATAGGCGCAGCGTATTGTTTTGGCTGCATGGGTGCTGGCGCCACCGTTTCGAAATCACCAAACTCGTCCTCGTCCTCATCACCCTCGGTTGCCTGGAGCTCAAAATCGTCGGCATCGAAGAGCACGTTGGGATCTCGGGATGCCGGCTTCATGGAAAACCTTGAAGGGGTTTGCATCAATTTCCACGAGGAGCCGCCCTCGCCGGGCTTTGGTTTTGAATCCGGCTCCGGCTTCGGCTGGATGTCGACCAGCGTATTGGTCATAATGTCCATGGTAGGAGCCCGGACAGGCCTATTCCTAATCTCTGGCTCCCTGGGAGGGGCAGAAAACCCCCCAAACGGATCGGAAGGCTGGCTGATTGTAGATGCCACCGGGGCAGGCTCTGCCGTCTCGAAATCCCCCCAGCCATCGTCATCGGCATCGTTCAGTGCCTGTGACGGCGCCGGCGCCGTTGCCCAGCTGCCAGCTCCGCTTGGCTGAGATGGGATGGGGGGCCACGCCTCAATTGGTGAGGCTGTTGCCGCTGTGAAATCACCGAGGCCAAAGCTGAATGGGGGCTTTGCCACAGGCTTGTTCTTCTGGCCGGCCACCGGTTGCTGAGGAGGTGGCGGATTGTCATTGGCAAACTCGGCAAACAGGTCAGCCGACATGCTGACGGATCTCAAGAACGGATCTCAAGACGCATGCCTCTTGCAACTGGCGAGACGAAATAGATACCTCAGGCAGGGACGGGATGGGACCAAGAGAAGACCTGCTTCTTCGTCACGCTGCCGCCGGGATGGAGCTGGTTCTACGGAGCACGTATGCTGACAACATTCAAGTTGCAATGGGAGTTGAGCGGAGGCCACGGACTGGCGCGCTCGAGTAGCAGAACATGTGCCCAAAGTGCCTAGCCTTGCCGGCCTTGACCGCTGCAGACGCCGTTTAGGGGACGCGGCGCTAGGCGGCCGGAGCGGCGAGGTAGCGCTAGCCACCCGCCTACAGCGATGCGAGTATGCATGTACCTGTACATCCAGGAGGTGCGGGGCTGCCTCATGGCGGCAACCCTCCTTGACGAGCCGTCAGTCGACCACCCTCACACGCTTCTCGACCGGCCTCTGAGCGAGTTTTTATCGTGGGCTGCCAGTCTCGCCGTAATCCTCGCTGTTGCGGCCTCCCCAAATGCGGCGATAGACTCTTGTGCCCGAGCTGAAGCCGAGTGCGTCATGCCGATGAGAGCGATCGCCTAGCCCTAGCCCTACGGAGCACTCGCCAGGACCTGTTGGCAGGATGAGATCGCTTGCAGAGACGCAGTGAGTAACAAGTCTCGCAATGAGTGCCGAGGGCTGACGGCCGCCTCCTTTCGAAGAGCGAGATGGCAGGCAACTCAATCACACCGCATCGGCGTTGACGACCTGCAGAATGCCGTCCGGCATAACGGCTCCTCGAGCCCTTGCTTATCGGGCTGCCGTTCTGTCTGCTGGAAGGTGAGCGAGTTTCGCTCGGGCGTGCACCGTCAATGTCTGGAGAGGGTGGCCTGATGTTGACATATCGCGCAAAAAAGATCTTTTGCTTATCCAAAGATGGTGACGACTCTGGGCTGGGCTGGTATCAAACCCTTCGGGAGCAGCGGGAGCTATACAGCGAACGCCGTGACCACTTCCTCAGGTTCATAAAACATCCTGAAGCTCTCGCTGAGCTCGCCATTGACCCTTTGGCCGATGACCCTAAAGTGAGTAGCAACCCATCCCTTCTCAATGGTATGGGCGCAACCGTCGCTGAAGTCCTCCAAGTCGCCTTGGAATACCGTGCGCGAAGACGAAGTGGTCAGGGCAGAGATCCTACAGGATGTGCAAAGACTCCCAGATGAAGCAAACTATCACGAAGAATATATGCAGCGCGTAATCCTGGATATCCTCTTTGTCTACTGCAAGGTGAATCCAGATAGGGGTGGCTATCGCCAGGGCATGCACGAGCTCCTAGCCCCGATACTGCATGTCGTCGAGCAGGATGCCCTTGATCGCGCATCGATATCCGCCGACGATGACGCGAATGGCCTCGAGGAGCTGATGCTCGAAGCCATCGACTCGTCGTTCATTGAGCATGATGCCTTTGCCTTGTTTTCCCAGTTGATGGGGCACGCCCAGTCATTCTACGAAGTGAAAGACGTGGCAAGCTCGAACCAGTCGGCCGATGGTCCACGATTTCCTGAGCAAAGCTCCGCCATTGTCGAGCGCAGCAAGTTTATTCATGAGGTCTGCTTACAAAAGATTGACCCCGAATTAGCAGCACATCTTACAAGTGTAGAGATACTTCCTCAGATATTTTTAATGTGAGCGCGGCAACTCATTCCTCTGTCTTGGCAACATGCTCTACTCACGCATCGATGCTAATCTGATGGGGGAGGGGGAAAGCCGCTGGATCCGACTTCTTTTCAGCAGAGAATTTCCATTCAATCAATTCCTCGTGCTCTGGGATACAGTTTTCGCCGTCGACCCCTCGTTAGACTTGATAGATCTCATTTGCTGTGCCATGCTGCTGCGCATCCGATGGCAACGTGAACCCCCCCCCCCCCCCCTTTTTTTTTTTCTTTTCTTTTTCTTTCTTTTTCACCTGCCTCATGCTGTGTTCCATCTCGTCATTCTGACCTTTGAATCTAGTGTTGGAATCCGACTACTCTGTCTGCCTGCAGCTACTTCTCAAGTATCCACCCCCTAGCCAGTTACACGGACCGCATACATTCGTCGATGATGCACTTTATCTCCGTGACCGCATGAACGCATCCGGGGGGGCAATGCTGATCAAGAAGTATTCGGGGAGGCTCCCCAAGGTCTCAAAGAGCCCCGGGCCTTCTGAGCCCACCAGTTCGCCCTTGTCTGGATTTGACTCAATGCGCAGAAAGGGCTTTGGAATGAGGTCGCCCATCCGCTCGCCGTCGAAGTTCCTCCAGCAGCAAGGCGGGGTGGAGAACATGATCCAAGGCGTATTGGAGAAGGGTGAAAAGCTGGGAATCAACCAAGCGGTACGAGATGCCGTGGGTGAGATTAAACGAAATATGCAAGGCCTTAACGAAGGCCTATCGTCTCCGTACCCAAGGGTCGTTTTGGCCGATAACGGCGCAGCCAAAGCGTTGGCTGCCATGGAGAGACGAAACCAACAACTGGCAAGCCTTCTCGGCGAGACCGTTACTAACCTCCGGGCTCTTTCTTTGTCCAGCCTTGAAGATAAGGCGAACAGCGTTGAGGTGATTGAAGTTGCTGCGGCTAAAATCCAATTCGTGCAAATATATCTGCAAGATGCCTCCATGGACATCCCGACCATAAACTCGTTTGCTGATGAAGAAGAAATTCATGCTGTGGCCGAGAAGAGCGAAGAGAGCGAAACTAAGAAGCCCGGACTGGTGGAAAAAGAGAACCAGCCTCTATCGCCTAGTTCTTCCAGCACAAACGTGTCCTCGCCAAGTCTAGCGAAAACGACGTCTGCGCTGGGCAAGGTCAAGAAGCCTGCAAAGAGCAGCGACCCGCTATCTGATATAATAAGCGCCGCGAGCAATGATGCCAAGACAGAGAGCGTATCGAACCAAGTCCTGCCCAAAGACCGGCCGGCCGCCTCCATCCCCGCCAGATCGACTATAGCGCAGTCTTCGTTCTCGTGGATGCTAGAGCCCGACGAGTCCGGACCGCCACAAGCCCCCACCATAGGCAAGCCGCCCGCGGCTCAGCAGAAGCGACGTGGGAATAATGCCAGCCGTGAAAAGAATGCATTTTTATTCGGAGAAGGGACGTCAGAACTGAGTGAAAGAGATCCTCTTGGATCTGGCGACATTTTTGGGATGGAACCTATTCAGAGCACTCAGAGGGCAAAGGGGAAGTAATGATGTGTGGCATTAGATACTAAGTCTATTTTAGGATCCGTTTTTTCATATACGATTTAGAGCGGTTTTTTTTTTTCTTTCTTCTCTTCTCACCGTAATGAATTGATATATATTCCCCCCCACCTATTTTATAGATTTACCAAGAAGGATATGAAAGCACGGTTACTATGATAGCTATGGGCCATTGCCGTCATGACTTATCTGGGCACAATATGTTATCATCCCTCTGATGCAAAAAAAGAGAGGAGCCAAAAGGAGGAAACAGTGGTACAATGAGGTAAACCTTTCTCTCTTGAAAATTTTGAATCCTACATACTCCAACTCTAGGTAGTCAGGCAAGTTCGCTTTGCTATCAAAATCCGAACCCGTCCACGGTTCCAGCTACATGACAAGTTAAAAAAAGGGGGAGAAAACAGGATCTCTGCCACCTTAGAAGACAAGCTTTTTTTCTTGTCCTTTCTTCTTTTTTTTTTCCTTTTTTTTTTCTTTCTTCTTTTTTTTTCTTTTGGTTTTATAACGGCCTCTTATGCCAGGTTGGCGTTGATAAAGCTGACAAAGTTGCCCACTCTGGTGTAGACACCGGCGAAACCGGCCTCGGCACAGCCCTGGCCAAAAGACACGAGACCCTGGAGAGTTCCGCTGGCATCGACGATGGGGCCGCCGCTGTCTCCGGAGCAGGAGTCCTTGCCACCCTGGGCCAGGCCGGCGCAGAACATGTTGGTGGTGATGACGCCGTACTCGGACTGGCAAGTGGCGCGAGAGATCACCGGCACGGAGACCTTGTTGAGTTTCGAGGGGAGGGAGTTTGAGGTCTCGCTGGTGGTGCCCCTATTGAACGATTAGCACCGAGTTTTCCATAATGTCTTGCTATATATATATATATATATATATATATATATATATAGCAAGGTAGGTAATAAGCTTACCAGCCAGCGGTGGTCAAGGTGGTGCCAGCAGCAGGGTCAGAGCCCGACGCAGGCAGCGTGACGTAGCCGATGGTAGAGCTGGCAGCAATGGGGCTGGACAAGTGCCAGATGGCAACGTCGAAGTCGGGGACGCCAGTGCGGGTGCTGTAGGATGGGTTCACGATGATTTGAGAGACGCCGACTTGAGTGCCGCCAGAAGCCCAGGTCTGTAGCAAAGGGCGAGTCAGCGTCCTCGGCCATTCGCATGCGTGTATGCCCGATAGGAGCAGTCTGTAGCAGAGACAAACGGCTCGCAGTACCGAGGCAGATTATTGAAAAGGGGAAGGAGTCAAACTTACGAGAGATCCGGCGCGGACCTTGACCTGAGAGGCCGTGAAGTCAACGGAGCAGTGGCCCGCAGTGACGACAGTCTTGGAGTTGACCAGGACACCACCGCAGAAGTGGGAGCCCTGGGAAGACAAACTGACGATGTAGGGGAACTCGCCGAGGGCAGCGGTCGTCCCTCCGACGATATCGGCGCCACGAGGCTGAATGGCAGCTCCCAGGGCGAGAGCGGGCAGCACGAGAGCCGAAACAACTGCAGAAGCGGGCGCCATTGTGCAAAGCGAGAAAGCTTGAAGCCTTGTAAGTCGGGGAGAAGGAGGAGGGCTGAGATTGCGGTATTCGAGTGGTGAGCTGTGATGAGTCTCCAAACGAAACGGGGGGAGCAGCGTGCATCCCGTATTTATATACAACTCTCGACGCATGAAGGCAGACAAACTACCTCATCAACTCGATCTGCATCGAGCCCACGAACGTCCGTCTTGCGCGTGCAAGGCATCACGTAGATGGATGCGCGATTGCTACCATGCGGCATGCCGGAGGTTTCCCATGACGAATGCCACCGTATAAGCCATCTCCTTCCTAAAGGGAGACGGCAGCAAAGTCCAGCTGCTAGGGCTCGCAAAAGATCCAAGCTGATGGGAAGAAGAGGCCAGAAACAGAAGGCGGCGGTGATGGCATCGATCGAACAATGCCCTCTTACTGGCTGGGAAGCCTTGCACGGCCAGCCAGGATCCCCCCCCCCCCCCCCCGGTTGGCAGGCAGAATCACCAAGGACAACCCCCCCCCAAAAAAAGCCCGTACGCACATACGAGAGACGAGAGGGAGAGAGAGAGAGAGAGAGGCGCATCGCAGCAACGAGATAAGCGCCTGTGCCATGGATGCTACGCGGCTCCGGCTGTACGTGAAGCGAAGGCGACGATCGGGCGGCTCCGGTAGTTTCGAAGCTCAACAGCCTGCCGTATCTGTAAGTTGCTTCCGAGCCCGATCTTGGACAGAGATGGACTGGAGAAATCTCGCACGACCAGCGACCTTCTGGATTGAGCCGTCAAGACCGTTCAAAGCTTGATAGCAATAGCAGCAGAGCCATGTTGCAAGATTGAGAGGTGCCCTTTTATTATCATTATTATTATTATTTTAATCTTTTGTTTTATTTTATTGTATTTCTCCCTGTCATATTGCCTTGTTTTGTGTAGTGGCAGTCGCGATAAAGGCGGCCGGGGGAGCGCAGAACGGGCGCGGGGTAAAAAATGGCCCCGACATTGTCAAATCAAGAGGCGGCGGAGGCACGGGTAGCGTGTACAAGCCAGATGGGGGCGTTACGGGCGGGCGCCCATGTACAAGGTACTAGTAGCAGCGCAGCTGCGGTGCATAATGTAACTAAAGTGCAGTAGTATTGCTGCTGCACGGGCGCATCACCATAGGATTATGGAGTAGTATTTAGATGCTGTTTGCCGGCGAAATAAAAAGTGACGGGAAACGGCGCTCTGTTTTGTTGGGGCTCTTTTTTGTTGTTGTTGTTGTTGTTGTTGTTGTTTTGTTGTTTTTTTGGTGTTGTTTTTTTTTGTTTTTTTGACCTCTCTGTACAATAAAGGGCTGACTAAGATGGTATAAGAACCCTAATGGAAGGGAGAAAAGAAGGAAGAAAAAAGAAATAAATATAAAAGAAAAAGGAATAACAGAACAATAATAATAATAATAATAATAAAAGCCACCAGGCTTCTAGGATTGATTAGTACTAACTCGTGCGGACATGGAGAATAAAAATAAAAGTACCCGGGCAGAATTGCCATGTATGTACGATAGAGTGGGCACCTACCTAATTAGGCAACTAGAAATCGGCGCAGCTCAAGGCGGGTTGATGCAGAAGAAATACAGTAAAACAAATCAAGCATGGCCACACAAAGTTCCCTTTCCAACGCCACTGGTCACGGCATGCGGCAATTTAGACTTATACGTAGTACGATATTGCCGTTGAAGCATATAATTAAGATTATAGAACCTTTTTTTTCTTCTTTGCCCTAACAGCGGTCCGAAACCCCCCCCCCCCATCCCCCCTCCATCCCTGTCTTTCCCTGTCTTTCCCCTCTCCAAAGAAAAATAAACAAAACAACATGAAAAGCTCACATGCTTTGTCGTAGCCATCCTTCCATGTACATAGAGGCCGAATATCGGCAGGAGGACGGACAAAAGACCTCGGGAGGCCCAGCCCAAATCTTCCCACCCCTGGCCTGGCATTGCGCAATCGCGCCCCCGGGGGGGGGGGGGGGGAGAAGTGATGGGGAAAAAAAATACAAGGGCAAATTCCAACGTCAGGGTTACATGCGCACGATTGGGGGACAAGCAAGAGAGCTCTTGATGGGGCCCCGAGTTCGCTCTCGATACGTATTACCTTGTTATTTCTCCGTAGTATCTAGATAGAATTGATACGGTTATCGTGGTAGCATTGCCATGGGGCGTTTATTTATTTATTTGATTCTTGGCGAAAACAATAAACAATTAGTCATGGGTCGCGCCGCTGAGGCGATAAAGGGGCGGAACGATTGCTGTGGCAAGCTTCTTCCTTATCTACATGATTTCTCACCCATCGTCATTTACATATTTTACGCATGTGCTTACCCAATCATATGGCTATGCTGTGCTATGATGTGCTGGGCCGGGCTGGGCTGTGATGTGATGTGCTGTGCTGTGCTCCGGGATGATGTGCAGTCCTCGCCTCATTGCTTTGCCACCATGATGCTTGTGCATTCTCGCTACCTCTTTATTAGAGACTTCTCCCTGACCCAAGGCGTACATGGAAAAAAAAATAAAAACACCCCCCGAGGCCAATGAAGAATGACGGGACAAAGGCGCTTGGAGGGAGAAACTTGATCCGTGTTGGTGGAGAGAGAGCGTGGGGGGGTGGAGGAGAATGAAAACATAGTACGATAGTATCACCGCCCGTTAACAAGCGGCCGACGGCACGAACCCGGCATTGGTTCCAAAGTGTATATACAGTATATTGTAACATAAGAATAATATATATATATATATATATACATATATATATATATATATAAGCGAGCCGTACCAAGCCGAAACGACCGGGGGCGCCATTGCGAGGAGCGAGAACAAGGTCCCGTGGCTGACAAACTGTTGGCCAGTACGGAGTACCTAGTAGAATCTGCCTGTTTCTTCCTTTCATGATACACCCAACGGACCCTCCCCCCTTTCCCACGTCCATACATAACGTTCAGGTAAAAGGAAGGTAAAAAAAAAAAAAAAAAAAAAAAAAAGCCAATCGTTCCAATCCAACAGGATATGGCGGATTTGCCAACTGCGACGGCATCATTGTGAGAATGCACGAGGCACTATATAGGCATCACTAACAGGCATCATTACAAGGCACTATAAGCATCATGATAGGCAGCATTGCAGGCACTACCCTATTATCATCGGCATGACTCCACCAGATGGAGCCCAACAAAACAGGTCGTTTTGTCTCAACCAAAGACGTTTTATCCCGCCGCCGGGTTACGAATGATATCGAACATGGTTCGTCCGGTCTTTGGAATAAGTTTGATACTTTCATACACGCAGCCGTTCCCACTGTCGGGTATAACAAAAAAGAAAGAAAGAAAGAAAGAAAGAAAGAAAAAAGAAAGAAAAAGAAGGAGAAAAATTGCCATTTCTGGCCGTGATACATCTGTCCCCTCTTTAGCGCTCGTAGAACTTGGAGCATTCTCACACTGACTACCTCAGATATTACTATATTATTGCTACAACTGTAGGTACTTGATGCGCCATCTCTTCAACTCCAACGACAACTTCCAGTCCAGGGCGCCTATGAAAAGATGGGTATATATATGTATATATTCTTTCGTTTACTGGTTTTTTCCCCCAAACCCCTCCCCTTGCAGGTTAGTACTTATTACTACCCAGCTTGTTTGCGACGAGAGCTCAAGTTTCACGTAAAGGATATCGGGCGTCAAAAAGGGCCCCGGTGGAAAGACGTCGCTCAGCTAATAATCCAAGAAACACAGCACGAGTCTTCCAAGCATTGATTGTCCAACGCATGCAACACAATAGCTCTGTAAACTCGTCGCCACTACTCCGTACACGTTACCCCGTTCTTGCTCCGGAGCATCGATCCCATCAACTTTGATCCCCTTTCCAGGGCGCACAAGGCAAATTTTCCTCCTCCGCATGCGGGGAGCCCGAAACGCCAATTTATTGATTTTGGTGGTGACGATCCTTTTTATGCAAACCAAAGCGAACCGACAAATTGAATGCACTGCCAAACGGGATTCGCTTTTGCCATGTCCCAGGTGGCCTCTTCGGAGCTCGGCATTGAGCCGGCACCACTGGTGCTTGGACAATGGATCATTCTTCAAGTGGCTTCGAGTTACTCTGTAAATGTAAATGTCTTCATCTCCTCGGCCACCGCGCCAGACGGATGCTCGCCCGGACGAGTTTTTGCAGCCTCGCCCTGCCAAGCGGCATCGTTTGGGGGGATCACAGATTGATTGCATTTCCGTGTGCCGGCGAACACGAGGGACAAACGCAACCCCCCTGCCGAGGCCCCCATTCGCCAGGGCTGGCTAATTCAGCCCCCCCCCCCCAAAATCCACAAGATGCCCGTTTCATCCAAGTCGCATTGGCCAGGGGACTCCCTCGGAATCCAAAACGACCCTAAGACGGCCTCGTCGTCTCAGCCGGGGGGTTTTTTTTTGTCTCTACCATGGACGGCCAATTCTTTTCGATTCCTCCCCATGCGCACTCGCCGGAACTGCGCGCTGCCGGCCGCAAACGACTCCCACTGCTGCCAGTCGCCGGCCACGCAGGGGTGCGCGCTCCGAATCGTCTCGAGTCCGCCCGGGGAATCTGGGGCAATCCGCCGCGGTCTCGACTGGGCTGCCTTTGCCTTGTTGGTCTCGCCGCCGTTGCCGTGTCGCTGCGTGATATCCTTGGGCTACGATGTCGCGGCGATCCGATCTCTCGGTGCCTAAAAGCGGCACATCCCGCTTCTCCAAGGCGCTGCCCACTGTCCCCGGATTCGACGACTTTGACTTTGACGACGACGGCGACGACGACGACGACGACGACCTTGACGATGGCGGCCACAGCCTGAGCAATGCCATCGACCGCAGCATCCGCAATCGTAGTCGAAACGATAGCGAGTACAGCCTTCCTGCGAGAACCTCTTCGCTGGCATCACCGCCGCCGACCAGAAACCTCCCCCTCCCTCCACTGCGCCTTGCGCTGCCGACAAAGACGCTGCCGACAAAGACGCTGCCGCCGCCGCCGCCGCAGCAGCAGCAGCAGCAGCCCGATCGCGGCAGCAAGAATAGCACCGGCGACAGCGCCGCCGGCCAGACCAGCATCGCGGCGCCCTCGCCTGCGCCTGGCAGCACGCCGTCTTGGCCGGGCATGTTGAGCCTACAGTCGCCGCCCACGAGCGGCCCGCCGATGATGTCCATCCCGCGGAAGCCCATTGCGAACCTGCGCCTGCCCTCGCCCTCCCTGCAGCACTTGGCCCAGCCATCTCCCACCTTTTCCTTGTCGAGCCTTTTGTCGGCGTACATGGGAGACGGCGGCGACGACGGCGACGGCGACGGCGACGAGCCGCAGCGCGCGTCTCTGTACGAACCCGCAACGAGCGCGAGCGAGACGGAGAGCCCGGCAGCCGCCCCCGCCAGTGCCGCTGCTATTGCTACTGCTGCTGCTGCTGCTGCTGCTGCTTCTGCCGCTGCTTCTGCCGCTGCTGCTGTTGCTGCTGCTTCTGTTACTGCTGCTGCTGCCGCGGCCACTGCTCCCAGCAAGCCCGAGGCACCGGCGGGTGGCAGTGGCTCACTGCCTGCGCTGCCTGCGCTGCCTGCGCGCCCCGCTGATCGCAACCTCCCTCCGCCACCTCCCAAGGATGGCGAGGCCCAGAAACTCAAGCCCTCCACTCCCGGATCAGCCGCAGCCCCGTCGGCCACGACTTCGGAGCTGCCCACTCCGCCATCGCCCCGGCCCGAGATCTGGAAGCGCCGCCCTCACACGAGCCAAGCCAGCAGAGAGCTTCCCGGCCTCAAGCTCGACTTCAGCCACGGGTCGACCGCCGATACGCAGCTCCCTCCGCATCCGCCATCCGAGGCCACAAAGGCCACAGCCCAGCGAGCGCCTCCGTTCCCCGGCGGCCTGCCTGGCCGGAACATCCGCCCTTCGTTGCCGGCCAAGGACCAGGCGCGGGGCCAGGCGCCGCCCCCCGCCACGCAAACCATGGGAAGCGAAACATCCAGGCTGAAGCAGATCAAAGGCAGGCTTGGTTCTCAGCGTTCCGAGTCGGCATCCAGCACTTCTAGCGCAAAGGCTGGCATTCCGGGTGCTCCGGCCGCCCAGCGTCCGCCAACGCCAGAGTACCAGAAGGAGGATGTCAAGCAGCCGCTTGTCGAGCCTTTCATCTCTCCCGTGTCTCCGGCTTCGTCTCCCGAGGCTCCGAGGGGCGCGTCTCCCGACTTCTCCAAAGACCTTCCACCCAAGCCTCCCAAGGACGGCCAGGCCGCCGCGGCAGCAGGCGCTCAGAAACCCATACCGCGAAAAGCACTGCCGACAGCCCCCAGCCAGGATCTGGCGACGGCCGAGAATCCGTCTCGCCCGCCATCCGATGCGAACAGCGCCGGCATCGGCGCATCCGGCCAGGCGGCCGCGGCGCCGCCGGCATCCGGGGACGACGTCGCTCGAGCACCAGCTGCTTCTTCCCCCAACGAGACCGCATCTGCCGGCTCGCGCGTTTCCGGAGGCACGGCCGCAGTGCAGCCACAGCCTGCGGCAGCCCAAGCAAATGCCCCTCAAACGGTCAGGCCCCAGCGGCGCGCTCCTCAGGCGACGTCGGATCCACGGCTGGTACGGACGCAGTCGCAGGGGCTTCTTTATCGAGGGCGCGACGGCACGCTGTACGCCGACATGAGGACTGACGGCGAACCTCACCCCAAGGCCACGTATTTCCCCACGCAGACGTATCCAAGCCTGCCCAGAGACGGCATTATCAAGGCGATGCCGCTTACCGGCACGCATTTCGATTGCTTTCACCAACACAGGACCATGAACCGCCGAAGCAACAGGAATTGCCCGCTCACATGCCAGACCTGCGAGAGGGCGGACCTTGAGGATCGCTGGGTGTGTACCTTTTGCCACCTGCGGATATGCGACGCCTGCCATCGCAGGCTGGGCAGCTACCAAAGGGATCTCCGCCGCCTCGTTGATGGCTTGGCCAACTCCGGTCCTCCTGGGCTCGCGTCTCAATCTCGGCCTGGCACCGCTCCAGGGCTGCGGACAGCGTTTTAACACCGCGCAGCTCCTCATCTTGGCCCGCCACATACTCTACTCCCACGATAACCCCAATCCGCCCGCGCCCGCTTTCTCCCCCCCCCCGGCTCCTCCTCCCACTTCTTTCTTCTTCTTCTCCTCCTTCTCTTCCCCCTCTATCATTTTCATTTTTGTTACGGCATGAAACATTACTGTCATGGGATCTGGAGTACGAATGTCATCATCAGTCTTCTTTATTTTTTTTTCTTCCCTTTCTTTCTTTCTTTCCCCCTTTTCTCTTTTTTTTCTTCTCTTCCCCCAATACGAACTTGTATCAAACTACCATCAAAAAAAAGGTTGCTCTGGTTGGCCCCGTTGTTTTTTTTTAAAACCTTTGATACCATTTCCCAGCTTACCCGCAAGCCCGTGAGGAATTTTCACATGTATAGTATTAAAGGAGGATTGGTTCAGTTGGCCCGTTGGTTCAAAGAGAATGGGAAAAAGGATAATTCCAAATTTTTTAGGGAAATTAACATGCCAAAACGTTGGTTTGTACGGCTTTTGAATGTTGTTTTTTTCTTGAGCCAGGGTATCTTTGGTTTTGTTCTCCGAAAGAGATTGGTTGAAATAGACAGGTAGCCATTGGGGTAGCATTCTAGGATGATGAAACTCTCTTTTGAAAAACAAAAACAAAAAAAAAAAATATCAAAAAGAAGAAAAAAATTCAAAGAGCATGAAAAATTTTGGGGAAAAACAAAAAGGTCAAGGTGTTTCCTAGTCGGAATGGTTACTTTCGGTGGCTCATGCTTGCTTGAGAGGGCGGCTTTTTTATTTTATTTTATTTTTTAAATTTTTTTTTTTTTCATCACAGATTCGAGTCCGAGAATCAACATGGAGAAACTCGGTTTATTAAGGAGGCGAGAAATTTCACCAAATGGGTGGAGCCGGGCCACCAACGCCCAAAAGGGAGTAGCCAGGCACGGCAGTTTTTGGGCCCTACACAGGCTACAGCGCCTGAGCTCCCTGACATCACCGAGCTCAGGTACGGATAGGCATCAAATGTCACCGCCGGCCAGCCTCAAACCTGGAGCAATCCCGCCCGGAACCTGCCGCCCGCCACCGCCATGTCCTCTTCGATTCCTCGCTCGCGCTCGTTGCGCTCAAGCACCGGCATTCCATCAATACCGACCAGGACGTCTAGCACACGAGATCCGTCGGAACCCCGAACCATCTCGCCGACTCGGCTGCCCGGCCTCAAGCATGGCGCCCGAGCCGTCTCGGTTGCTTCTAGCTCCGGCAGCTCGATGGCGAGCTTGAAGAACGCCGCCATCGCCATCACCACCGCCGGCGGCACCGACACCGGCAGCACTGCCGGAGCCCCTAGGGCATCGGGCATACCCGGACGTCTGACGAGATCGATGACGATGGGGGCGACGCGAGAGGTGGCGGCGAGAAAAGAAAAGACGGCGTCGACCAGCAAATATCCGCCGTCGACGACCCTGACCAGGCCATCCGTCCAGACAAGAGGCAGGTCTGCGAGCATATCCATGGCGGGGAAACCGAAGGAGCTGGAGAGGAGGCCGACGGGGCTCGCGCACGCCACAGGCTCGGCCACGAGCCTGGCCGGGTCGACGGCGCTGAAGCCTCCTTCGAGGTCGCGAGATCCGGTACGACGGCCTGCGACGCCCACGGCCCAGGCGGGCGCGCCATCAACGACGACGCGGCGGTCGGCGACGCCAACTGCGTTGACTCGATCCAGCACCTTCTCAGCTGCCCGGAGGCCGGTCACGCCCACGGCGGCGATGAAGGCGAAGACGCCCCCTTCGAGCCGGACGAGGACCCCCCCAACGGGGCTCGCTCGCGCCGCCACCTTCTCGATTTCGGCTCGATCCGCGGCTCGATCCGCAACTCGATCCACCACTCCGACCACCACACGGTCTGGCAACTCAGCCGCCAGCAGCCGGGCCGTGACCCCGACGGCGCCCCCACGGACGCTGGAACGCCGGGCTCCTTCTACCGAAAAGACGGAAAAGATGCCGGCCCATAAGCCGTCACTGGCGACCATCGGCAGAGTAGTGTCCCGACTCTCCAAGCCTTCCTCTGCGGGCACGATGCTGTCGCAAGACCAAGCATCGCAGCTGAAGCCTCGGCCTTCGATTCCGTCTTTGCAGCGGCCAAGCTCACCGGCCAAGTCTCTGGCCCCTAAGCCATCCGCGTCGCATCTAGCTCCCCCTTCGCCCTCCAAGCTGCCGGCCAACATCGCCGCGTCAGCCGAGGTCAGCAAGCTTCAAGCGGAGCTGCTGCAGCTGTACCTGTTGCATCAGGAGGCCCCCGTGGTGGATGCCGAATGGCGGGCGAGCGCCAAGCAGAAGTTGGGGGACCGATTTGCGAAGCTGAGCGAAGAGAGCAGGGAGGTGGCCGAGCGGGAATGCGCGGGCCAGGAGAAGCGGAACGTGCTGACGCTCCGGAGATGGGGCAGCGGCGGCAGGCTGGACGAAAAGATACAGTCTCTGGAGTCCGTCATCACGAATGTGTGGTCGCTGAGCGACCCCGGCGGCCAATACGACCGCGTGGTGCGGGACTTCGAGAAATGGATCGACGGAGTGAGCGAGATGGAGGAAGCGAGGAGAAAGGGCGTCACGCTGGTCCGGGGAGACGACAACCTGTTCATCGAAGACCTGGACGCCCAGTGGAAGGAGGAGCGCGAGCATCTCATCCATCGCCTCGACGGGTGGAGGCAGCAGCTCGGCGACATTGACGACTTGTCGCGGGATGATTTCTACGCCGAGCCGCCGGACGAGGACGGCAAGTCCAGCTTGGAGAAGATGCTGGACGGGTCGCGCGCTTTGATCGGCGACATGCTGGCGGAGCTGAGAATCATGGAGGCGATCGAGCAGGAGGCGCTTGTGCGGGAGGACGAGTGGATTGGGAGGATGAATAGGAGCGATGGCGATGGCGACGACGATTGTCAAGTCTCGGGGTCGGGAGGCGCCTGGAAGGAAATGTGAAAAAAAAAAAAAAAAAAAAAAAAGGCTACATAAGGAAACCCCCTTTTTTCCCCCCTTTTTTCTTTTTCTTCTTCTTTTTTTTTCCCCTTTGCCTCTTCGGTTTCTTTTCTTTTTTTTTTCTTTTTCTTTTTTTTTTTTCATCTCACTGGTTTTGGTCCCCCTTTCCTATTTTTTTTTTTCAAGAAAAAAAAAAAAAAAAAAAAAAAAAGAGGGTTGCTTCGACGACATTACGGTACACCACGACTATCATCATCATCTTCAGTCTCATCATCTTCAGCAACATTGGGCATTGGCATTAGCGTCACATTTAGCATCAGCGTCACATTTAGCATCAGCGTCACATTTAGCATCAGCGTCACACTCATCAACTTAGCATCAGCTCATTTGAAAATATGATTTCCGGGTCTGCTTTCAGAGTTTCAGAAGTAATCCAGCTCTTTTCCAGTGAAAGCATCACATATTCTAAGTAAACAAACAAACAAACGAAAAAAAAAAAAAAAAAAAATTGGGGGCCCGGCAGACTTGTTGAAGTTGTCCGGGAAACATAAAAACAAATGATGTAACCGTAAGACGAGCTTTTTTTTTCTTTCTTTGTCTTGAGCAGCCCCCCCGCCAGTAAATTAAACCCTGATGAAAAAGGAGAAAAGGGGGTAAGGGGTTCCCTAATGAAGTAGAATTGTAGCAAAAATACACAAGTTGGCGGAGGAGTTGGCTTTTTTTCCACCGGCCCGGGGGGGGGGCTTTTTCGAAAGCAGGGCCAACGGGAGCAACGTCGCATCGAACGCTTGCTACCCCATCCGCCCGTCATGGCTTCGCATCGTCTCATGGTTTGCCGTGGTCATGCATCAATCATCAATTCGGAATTCGTCGTTCTTCGCTCGTAGCGCGCGCACACACACTCTCCATGCATTTTCCCTTACAAGTATGCCCTCCGGGGAAAGCTGACCCCTTCAACGGCAGGTTCGTCGACGAACCAGCTGCACCGGTCTCCCGCAGCCTCGTTGACAAGGGCGCATGGCAATCCCTCACCGGCATCGAAGATGCTCTTCATAACATCGCGCTTGCTGGCGCCGGTGGCGACGAAGGCGACGCGCACGGCGTGCGTGACGACGGGAAGCGTCAGGGTGATTCGCTTTGGAGGCGGTTTAGGCGAGTCCTCGATGGGGGCGACCCAAGCGTCGGCTTCGCGCAGCAGCTCGTGGCCGGGGAAGAGGGAGCAGGTGTGGCCGTCAGGGCCGCAGCCGAGGAGGAGGAGGTCGAAGATTGGCAGGCGCACCGAGTCTCGCGAAGCGAAGCTGGCGACCAACGTCTGCTCGTACCGGTCGGCGAGCTCTTGGATGTCGTTTAGGTGCTCCGTCTTGATTGCGTGCACGGCGGCCGGCTGCTGGTCTGCGGGCAGCTTGTCGAGGAGCTCCGCCTTGAGGAGAGCGTAATTCGAGTCTTGGTGGTCCAGAGGCACGGCCCGCTCATCGGCGAAGAATATTTCCCACTTGGAAAAGTCCACGGCGTCTGCAGGGCCGGACGAAGGAGCCAAGAGGGCCTGGGCGAGCGTCTTGGGAAGCGAGCCGCCGGAAACGGCGACCTTGAAGACGCCGTGCCGCTCAACGCCGGCGTTTTGGCTCTGGACAACGTAGGCGCGCAGGGCTTGCGCCAGGGCATCGACGCCCGGGAAGGCGTACAGGTTGGGCTGTGTCTTGGGCATGATTGCCAACAACGAAACGGAGGCTGGAAAGCAGGTCGGGTGGATAAATGAATTGCTTGTAGACCGGAGCGCCGGGCGAGAGAGATGCAGAGAAGGGCGGTGGGTGGTTGGGCCGTGGCGAAGGGCCAGTCTATGGAGATTTGTGCGTTTTTTTTTTTTTTTTTGGCTTGTAGCTGCGGATATGAAAACTTATTCGGAGGTTTCTTGGTGGTTTGTTGGATGGCGGGGTTGCGTTGCTCTATTTTTCCATTTTGGGGGCGTTGAAGGTTGTTGCGCTGTTCGAAATGGAAAAAAAAAAAAAAAAGGAGCTCCGTGGGTTGCGAGTTTGAGCGCGCGGGGTTTATGTCAGAGGCGCATGAGAAGATAAGATAAGGCCTGACAGAGTTCAGGTAGCCGTTGCCACTACGATTGAAGGGATTAAAAAATGTGACCCTTTTTTCCCTTGGCGACTTTCACTATTGGTTCCGCAGTTGGCAAGAGGAGAAAATAAGAAGAAAAAAGAAAAATCACGAGAGAGAGAGAGAGAGAGAGAGAGAGAGAGAGAGGGACGTCGAGAGAGAAAAGGGGGTGGTGGTGGTGGTGGTATGTTGTTCCCGGCAGCTTTGCGGATTGTTGGAGAAGATTCGAAAACGGCATACAGTAATAAGGAACCCCCCCCCCCCCCCCATTGAGCGCTGACCTACAGGGATGTTTGGAGCGTCGAATTGGAGAAGCATCACGTCAACGTCAACGTCTGTGTCTGCCCGCCATTACATACGCAGGGTTGTTGCTAGCCGAGGACCAGGGCGTTGGTTGGAGGTGAGTGCATATGTGACCGTGATCATGGCGCCAAAAGCCAGCGAGGCCTTTTTTTTTTTTTCCCCTTCTTCTTCTTCTTCTTCTTCTTCTTTTTCCCTTGCTTCACTTGCTTGGCTTGGCTTCTGGCTGCAGAGAACAAGATGCTTGATGCTCACTTGGTTGATGCGATGGGTTCGACGGGTCGGGAGCAGCGGCTGGGCAAGAACTGCATAGAACGGATATTGATGCCAGTTTGATGATCCATACTTGACAAACCTTCTACAGTAACATTACCAGTATGTATCCCGTGCCCGAGGCGGAAGTGAGTGAGACTTGTGTGTTCCGTCCCACGACAGAACAATGTTCGCCAAGACGTTCGGTTCGATGTGAGACATGGCCTCGGCTTCCGCTCATCGAAGCCAGAGAGCCAGCCAGCCCGTGAAGAAGACACAGGTGAAGAAACACAGCGCAGCCAAAACTACGTCTTCTTTTCGGCAGAAAATCCATTATCGTCTCCTTACCGAAGCACTGAGGCGTTTTTGCCCGGGCAAAAAAAGGGTTGGTTTTTAGATAATACCTGCAGGCCGCAATCGCAATGTATAGAACGTTTATAAGAACGAAGCTCCTGGGGGCCTTTATGCAATGCATGGAACCGTGCAGCCACAGGAGAGAGAGAGGCGGATGCAATGGCGCTTGTTGTGGCGGGTGCTGGCGCTGCGGCTAAGGATGGATGGGGAAAAGCACGAAAAAAGAAGCAACTCGGGCCATGATGACGTAACGATGAAGCCTGGGCTTTTTTTTTTTCTTTTTTTTTTTTCTTTCTTTTTTTTTCTTCCCATCGCCTCCACATGTTCCGTTCCGTTTCTGTGCATGTGGTTCAGCCTCGTGGGAAATCTCCAAGCCATCAATTCCTCCGCCATAAGCGAGTGAGTGAGATGTGACCAGGAAAGTCGGTGCTACTGCACGCAATTCCCGATGGGTTTTTGTCGGACTTTATACGCGTTTTGTCACACTATCATAATATCAGAGGCTACTCAGTAGCTGCTTGCCAAGTAACTATTTTCTCTAATTGTACAGTAAGTTAACCCATGTTATTTTCAAAGAGCCATACTTTTATCGTTCCCCCCCCCCCCCTCTTTTGGGCCAAGTCGGATAAATTGCCAAGGTATTGTATAAGTAGGTAGTAAATTAGTGCCCAACAGGTAACAAAGTTTCCAGAGAGCACACATAACCTCCCCCCCCCTCCCTTCTTGATTGGGAGCTGCCTGAATGCCGGTCTCGCCAGCAAAGATTTTTTTTTTTTTTTTTTTTTTTTTTTGCTACCAAGAATCCCCGTCGCAATCGAATGGGCGGGTCCCTGTGGAGACGGCTGCGACCAAGTCCACTAACTAGCACGTGTGTTGCAGGAGAAAGAAGAGAATGGAAAAAAAAAGAAAAAGAAAAGAAAAAGAAAAAAAAAAAAAAGAAAAAAAAAAGAAGAAAAAAAACAGCAAAACAGCAAAACACCATCTGCGCGCGACTTTGCGTGACGAACCAAAAAAGTTGATAATTGTCAAGCTACTCGAGAAACCTCTGGGGCTAAAAAAAAAAAAAAAAAAAAAAAAAAAAAAAAAAAAGAGGGTCCCACCAAGCCTGGCGAACTGCAAACTCTAGGATTATTCGGATTTCAGGGTCCAGCCTCGTTCTGGGTCAGGTGGGAAACGCACACACACTCCTAAGAGCCAGTCAGTCCTAGAGCGTGCCAAAAGTTGCTAAAAAAAAAAAAAAAAAAAAACCAAACCAAACCAAACCAAACCAAACCAAACCAAACCAAACCAAACCAAACCAAACCGGCCCAAATCCCACACACCCGTTTTTTGCTGGGCTGGGCGAGTTCCATTCGCCCTGGATCGTTCCAACGCCTCAATGAAAATTTTCCGTTTCTTTTTTCCTTTTTTTTTTTTTTTCCTTTTTCTTTTCTTCTTCTTTTTTCTTTCTTTCTTTTTTATTTTTTCTTTTTTTTTTCTTCTTCTTTTCTTTTTTTTTTTTTTTTTTTTTTTTCACTCTTTCTCTCCACCTCCACTCGCCCCCCCCCCCCCTTTTTTTTTTCTTTTTTTCTTTTCTTTTCTTTTTTTCGGCAGCCCGCTCGCCTCCAGCCCGCTCGCCTCCAGACCCTTGCCAGCCTTGGGCTCGTTTTTTTATCAATCCATCAGTCACCAGCCATTTTTGGCACGCCGTGGCCCGTAAGTCGTGCGGGATAACTGCCATTGGCCGCCAGTACGGGTGTCAGACTCCAACAGAGAGGTTGTGTGTGTGTGTGTGTGTGTGTGTGTGTGTGTGTGCCGCTATTCGGTCCCGGCCTGGTCGCTTCCTTCCCTCCCCCGGTTTGCTCAGCGATTGCAAGGAAGGTGTGCCCCGTCGTGCTGCCCCTCTTCCCGGTTTCAAGAAGCCGGTCTGGAGGTTCCTCTATTATACACGACTATTAAGGCATAGTAGGTACCTATACATATATATGTGTGTATATATAATGATAATGCCTTATATATATATACTACCTAGTAGCATATATATATATATATATATAATTAGGTGTATATATACATACACACACACACACACACACACACACACACACATACATATATATATAATATATATATATATATATATATATATATATATACATATACGCTGCGAGAGGAGCTTGCAAGTCTCCCGTCGTCGGCAGTCCTGGGCCTCGTCGACTCGCCCTTTGCCCTTCCGTGTAAAGCCTGCAAAGCCGTTTCGACGTCGGCAGACAAGAGCTATAGCCGACAGTAGCACCAGCCACCATCCCCGAGCCAAAAAAAAAAAAAAAAAAAAAAAAAAAAAAAAACACCGGAGCTGTAAGCTGTTACGGCAACATAGTGCGTCACGAGACAGCCTCACTCGAAGTGCTACGAGCCCAGGCCGTGCCCATTGGCTCGCTGCGTCCTCGAATCCCTTCCTCCGCCTCGTCACCCGCGCAAGCTTGCAGGCTCCCCTTATCTCATTCGCCTTTGCTTTGTATCCCCCCCCTCCCCCTTTTCTCTCGTCCTCTCCCGCCGGACGCCTTTGGATACTGCGCCCGCCACTTTGCGGGGATATATATACGGCCACGACGCGCGCCTCCCATCCTCTCCCAGAACCCTGGCCGCCGTTGCATTAGCTGTTCAGTCGAGGAAATCCTGCCAACCGGCAACCGGCGATACATTCTCTGCGGCAAATTCTTGCAACCTGCCAGCTCAGCGTCTCTCTGGTCTTGCGCAGCCCTTAGAGATTGCCATTGGGGGGGTTTGGTTTTTTTGCCGTCCCCCACAGCAGCCCGGCTCAGGACTTTGTCCGACCTTGCTGCAGACGCAAAGAGGAGGACAATCCCGAGAACAATCCCGAGAACAATCCCCAACTTCATCTGGGGGCACAGCGGCTTGACCGCCCGTTGGAAGCTTGAACTCTTGCTTTAGGGTTTTTTTTTTCCCCCCTCCCCTCCCCCCACGTCTCTTTTCCATCCTCTGCTTCGACCGGGCGGGCCTTTTCGGTCTGGTAACCGTGGCGGGCTACCTAATCATCAGGTAACACAACAACATTCTCTACTGTTAGCACGGCTCGAGCGTGCGTGGGTACTGACGACAAACTGCTGCTGGCCTTGTTCACAGATCTTGCCTTTTTTTTTTTCAATTCAATCCCTGCCGTTTCCTCGCACCCTGAAGCTGTGGTGCTGCATAGTCTCTCTTGACTACCGTGCTTGGCGACTGACTGGTTACCAAATGTCGTCTCCAGATATAGACCAAGCCGCTCTCAACGAGAAGCTGCTCGAGCGGCGCCAGCTATTGACCGAGGGACTCAAGAGCTTGCCGTATGACCTGATCCTTTACCTCGAACGTGCTGAGGTCTATGCGGACCTCGGCTATCCCGATCTTGCCGCTGGTGACGCATATCGAGCTCTTCTCCTCACTGATGAGATTGCGAACGACGGGTTTGAGTATCACGACCAGGCCCTAGAATCTCTGAGCAGATACACCGGCGAGCCTCTACCAGAGGTCTTGGTCCATGGCCAACTCGCCGACGAGTGCCCTGATCCGGCCAAGGGCAGTCGCGAAGACGCAGACGCTGCCTCCGGCCAGCTGGCACGCCTCGCGTCGATACGAGCCTATCAGGTACTGTCGCTGAGCCTCCTGCTGTGCGGTTGCCTGAGAAGCGCCTCTCAATTCTGCGATCGGGGCCTTGCGGTTGTGCCGCAGAACGCGAAGCTGCTTCACACCAGGGGCCATATCGGCAACGTGGCTAGGCAGAAGCTGGGCCGGCCGGACTTTGACGCCAACGACTTGCCAGACTTTGGCCTTGTGCGCCGAGAGGTCTATCCATGGAACGACCACGAGCCAGATCGCTTCTCCCCGGAGTCTCTGCGGTCTCTGAACGCTGAGCTGAAGCGCATGGCCCCAAAGTGTGCCGTCCAAGTGGCGACTCTGCCCGTCTTGTTGGAGGGGGAAAGCGAGACGGACGACTACGAAATAATCCCCACCTGCAGGCAGCTTGGGGTCTTCGCTCAGGAGGATATCGACGCCGGCGAGGTTGTGCTCAGGGAGTACACTCTCCTCACGGCCAACAACCGACACAAGGATTCGGTCTGCGACGCCTGCAGCTCCGACCTCGCCCCCCTCGGCAGCGAGAACCCGCCCGTCAGGTGCGAAGAGTGCTTCGACACCGTCTTCTGCAGCCAGGAGTGCCACGACCAGGCTCAGGGCCGCTACCACCCTGCCGTCTGCGATAAGGACGTCGATTCGATTGCCAAGGACCCCAGCGCATTCGAAGCCGACGAGACGCTGCACCTCCTTCTCCTTGCCAGAGTCTTGGCGGTGGCGGTCCACGAAGAGGTGCACCCGTTGGACGTGCGCGAGGTAAAGTTCATCTGGGGCGACTTCGTGCCTTCTCGAACCAACGAGATCAACGTGTCGCCCAACGCCGGGCCCCCGCCCGAGTGGACGCTGCCCTTCTCCTTCAAGTACAACATCGAGACGCCTCTCCATGTGCTGGAGAAGATGGACGTGGACATCTACGCCTGGTTGGCAGAATACGACCTGTGGGTCCTCAACACGCTGTACGCCAAGTTTCGAGGAACGGCGTCGGCTCGCAAAAACCCTCGGGATGGAAGGCCGGATGTTGCCGCGGTGCATCCCTATTGGTGCCTGGCTAACCACGACTGCGATCCAAACGTCACTTGGGATTGGGGCGGCCGCATGGTCCTCTCGGCCAGGAAGGAACGCGTCGTGGGCGGCAGGCCCGGAGGCATCAAGAAGGGAGAAGAAATTCTGAACCACTACTGCGACGTGACGCTGCCGGTACAGCAACGGCGCGAATGGGCTCGAGGAAGCTTGGGAGGCTGGTGCATGTGCAAGAGATGCCGCACCGAGGCCTTGGAGAACAAAGCGGCCGAAGATGGAACATTGGCATAAAAACGGGCGGGCATTATATATATATATATATATATATATGTATATATATGTATATATATAATAGCTCTGTGTTCCCCGTGGTGGTGCGAAAAAAAAAAAAAGGGGGGGGGGGGGGGGGGGGAGGCAAAAGACAGGTGGACGTCGGAACGCAGCGTTTGATGACGGGCTTATCACTATGGTGCCCCAACCACATATGCCCCCTCGGGGGGGGTAAAGAAAAAATTATATTCAACTGAGGGGGGGGGAGAAAAAAGGGAGCAGAAGAACAAGAAGAAGAAGAAGAAGAAGAGGAGGAGGAGGAAGAAGAAGAAGAAGAAAGGGATGCACGGCAGAGTTTGGCCTCGTGGTAGAAAAAAAAATTTAAAAATGAATAAAAAAAATGGAGAGATTTTCTTACAGCACACGAGGAAATATGTTCGCGGATCCCCCGCCCAGCTACGACAGCCGCCTAAAAAAAGAAAAAGAAAAGAAAAAGAAAAGAAAAGAAAAGAAGAAGAAAAGAAAAAAAAGAGAGAGAGAGAGAAAAAGAGCAACGCCTTCTTTGTTGCGGTAGCATCTGCCGCTGTGTTGACTTAGATCCATGCCCACCCAGCTTGACGGTGTGTGTAGCCCTTTCTCTCGCTCTCTCTTTTTTTCTTCTTCTTTTTCCCCCTTTTTCCTTTTTTCCTTTTTTCCTTTTTTCCTTGTTTCTTTTTTTTTTTTTCAGACCCCCAAAATACTAGCTCTATCGAGGGATTTCTATCTCAACTCTGCCAAAGCCCTTTTATCCCTCTCTCCAACCGGGGGGGGGGGTTCTTATTATAGATGGCAGCCTAACATACAGTGATTCCTACCTAATGCATGCGTACATGCATGCATACATGCATGTACGGACTGGGATATCGAGGCACGAGGGCTGCCAAACTCCGTGCTCTGCATACGCGTATACAGGGAGGGGGGGGGCTTTTTTTGCGGCTATTGTATGACGCAAAGGCTTGCCTATTTTGTCCCCCGAGTCCTAGTCAGTTGCAAGGCGATGATGATGATGATGATGATGATGAGAGCAATGCTGCCAATAGTGGGATGCCGCACTCTGCATGAAAAAAAAAAAAAAGGAAAAGAAAAGAAAAGAGGTCGGCCTAACAGAATTTGGCCACAAGCACCCATGAGCCGCCCTGTCATGCCCCTCGTCCGCCAAGGTTGGGGGTTACGGTCAATCCCGCTGCCCGAAATATGGCCTGGGATGATTCTGTTCGACTGGGGGGGGGGGGGGGGACACACATGGAGGGGCAATATGTGTGATGCTGGACCAGCCAGAGTGGTGGTAGCATAGCATAATCCATAACTCCAACCAACCGTTCCATCATTGTCACGACTGCCCACTGCGGGTATAGACGGAATCAGAGAAAGAAGAAGCCTGGAAATTCAAAAATCGGGGACCAACGCTAAGACTTTGTTCTGCAACAGAATACAAAAGAAGAAAGAAGATGAAGAAGAAGAAGAGCAAGTAAGAAGAAGAGAAAGAAGAGAGGCGAAAAGAAAGAAAAGCAAGGAAAAAAACACAAAGGAGGGCAACAAAGACAAGAAGCCAAAGCATAACATGCGCCACCCTTCCCGCCCAAACCGCCCAAACCGCCACCACCCTCCTTTTATTTAACCCCCCCCCCCCCCCCTTTATGCCCCAGGACGGACGCCCGCCAAAAAAAAAGATGGTCTACGTATTTTTGCCAACCGAGTTTTCCCCCCATGTCTCTTCCCCCCCAAGCCCCCCCTCTCTCTTCCATCTATACTACCGCCCGCCGTTGGGTAGAGGCCGTGGCCCTACAATCTGCCTTCTCCCGGCACCGATGCCCTGTGACCCTCTGTTCTGGCCGTCTCCGCCAGTATAGCCACTCCATTGGCTGACGTCCCACCGGCCGTCGATGCCGCCTCCAATGCCGTCGACGCCATTCCCGTTCCGGCTCATGGCAGCCGTCTCTTTCTGAGCCTCCTCCCACTCCTTCTGCCGCAGTCTCTCCATCTCCTTCTCGCGCTCGAGCAGCGACTTGGACGCCCAGCCCCCCGCCTTGGTCTTGTCCTGGCCCTGAATTCGACGCTGATCCTCGGCATCCCGTTCCTCCGTTGCCCCGAGCTCTCGAGCATACGTCTGCTGGGCCACGGGCGGCATGGGGGCCGGATTGGTTGCTAGGAAGCGGTCTGTGCGGTTCTGGGGCGCCTCTCTCGGAGGCGACGAGTATTTGGCTGGATCGGGCAGCGGCCGTCCGCCCGGGGGAGCGTTGGGGTTGGGGAGGGGCCGGGGGGGGTTGGCCAGCGGCGGCGCAGGGGCCAGGTCCTCCCGCTCGTCCTCCTCCAGGTCCTCCTGGTGTTGCTTCCACTTCGTTTGAAGGACTTCGCGCCCTCCCTGAGACCAAGACTCGTGGCGATTCAGCTGCGAGGCGTTTCCCGCCCCGGGGCTTCGCGGCTCCCTCGGCCGAGCTGGCGAGTCCGGCACTTCGCCGTCGGCGGCTCGCTCCTGCCGCCCGCGCTCATACTCGGCCTCGCGCTGCCGCGCCTCTCGAATCCGCTCTCTCTGCGCAATCTCTTGGGCCTCGGCCCTGTCGGCGCTGGCCTGCTCGGCCTGGTACTGGCTAAGGTATTGCCCATGCAGCTTGGCGGGGCTGCGGTTTCGAGCGCGGCGGCGCTCCTCCTCGACGCGAGCCTCGGCCTCCGCTTCCTCCCGGCGACGCTTGTCTTCGGTCAGCTTCCACTGCCGCTCCTGCTCCTCCCACCGCTGCTTCTCCTCTAGGACCCTCCGGCGCTCCTCCTCTCTCTGCCGCTCCGTCTCCAGCTCCCATCGCTTCTCCTCTTCCGCGCGAGCACGGTTTTCAGCATCGAGCTGGGCCTGGCGCCGGGCCTGGTCATCCTGTCGCTGGCGCTCTTCCTCGGCAACCTTTTCTCTCCTGATGCGTTCCTTTTCGACCAGGCTTGGCACCTGAGGCGTAGTGCTAGTAATCTGCCTGCGGGCTCCGAAGGCGATTCCCAAGTTCCCCTGGCTAGCGCCGCCCAGGTAGCCGTACTGCGCAATGTTCCAGGCCGGAGCCGTCGAGCCCTCGTGTTCCTTCTTGCTCCAGGTGCTAACCGACTCGGGGGAACCAGGGGCCTTGCCAGGGCTCAGCCTAGCCGACAAGGAGTCTCCCGTAAAGGACGCTCCCCGGCCGCGCGAGCCCGCGGCTCCGGTGCCGGTGCCGGTGCCTTGAGGCGTCACGACTCCGGGCTTTGCTGTTTTGGGCCCGATGGCATGAGGGAAATCCTGGGGATTGGCGGCATTCGCGGCTCTGCTGAAGGCGCCGATGCACTGCAGCACTTGGGCCGGGTCTTTCTGCTCAAAGAGGTCGACGGTGAGGAAGGTGTCGTGCTGATGCAGGTTCAAGGGCGGGGCCTGGCAGGCGCGCAGGAAATGCGATATGTTCTCCATCTGAACGAAGGGCATGGCCGACTTCTTGAACTTGACGCCGGGGGCGGGGACGGCGAGGTTGACAAGCCTGAGGAGGAGAGTCAGCAGGCGACGACATCAGAATCGAACCTTGAGGGGCCGGCGACGGGGGCGGGGCGCATCGCATACCTGCAGAGGGCGACGCCGTCTTTGAGGCCCTCTAGGAGATCCTTTGACGGCAGCGGTTCTCCCAGAATCTCCTCGATCCACGCGCGCGCCTCGTTGGCCGCCGCGGGAGTGTATTTTTCGAGGCGCAACTTGCGCAAGTCCTTGTCCAAGGACGTCACGGATGCCATGTTTGGACGTCTTCGGGGAACCTGAAAGACCAAGCGCGTCCCCCTTTTTTGCTCTATCTATCCTTCCTTTCTTGTTTCTGTTTTTTTTTTTTTTTTTCAAAAAAAAAAAAAAAAGCCGGAGAAGAAATCGAGAAGAAGCAAGCAATTGTATGTTTTTGTTGTCGGAACGTCGAGGATGATGTCGTCACCAGGTCAGCGTCAGAAGGGGTGAGTAAGCAAGCGGCAGGTTCGGAATGCAAGTCGCAGCAGGAAGAAAGAATTTAAGAAAAAAAAAAAAAAAAAAAAAAAAAAAAACCACCGGGAGGGAGGGGCTGGAATTCACAGCATAACAACGGCGACTCTCCGAGAGGGGTTTTTATAGGACGTGTTGTTTATTCGCTTAACGTATGAAAGGTCTGCGCGCGATGGCGAGGAGCAGGATAGAAAAGGGAAAAAAGGGAAAAAGAAAAAAAAAAGGGGGGGGTTTCGAAGTTGTATATATACTACCTTAAGTAATATATACCTTAATATACCTTGGGTACTCCGTATTTATATTTTATATACTCGGCGGCAGCCCCTTGGCAAGTTTGAAGTTTGATGACGCACCACGTTGAAGCTCCAAAAAGCCATGCGGCCGCGCAGGAGCCGGCGGGGGGGAGATTCGGGGTCCGGATTATAAAACAAGTTAATAATGCAGTTTGATTTATTAATTTACAGGGCGACTGGGGCCAAAATACATGGCGGTACAAGTTCGAGTGCTGGGAGAGAGGGGAGGGGTTCTCGCTGGGAGGACGCGTCCCCTCTGGCTACCTACCAAGGTAAGGTTAAGGTAGGTACACCTAGCAGTAGTATGTACCTACGGAGTACCTACCTAGTACCAATAAAGGGACCCTTTAGTACGGAGTGCCCAAGGTACTACCTAGAGAGGGGCAACCACGGGGCTGTGTGGCTGGTGGTGGCGAGCACAGCCACTCTCGCACTCTGTACTTCAATATTTCGATGACGGCAGAACCTCAGCCCGCCAATAAAAAAAATTAAAATATATATATATATATATATATATAAAAATAAGCTCCTCCTTCCTCCTCCTCCTCCTCCATCTTTGGAGCCCGCCCCCCCCGACATCGTCGCCGCATCCCCATGACGCCGAAGCGAATAGGCCCTTTTGCTCAGGCATGGTACAAGTGGAAGGCCCTGCGCCTGCCCTGGCGGCGGCGCTTCCTCATTGGTAGGTTTTTTCTTTTTTTTTTTTTTTTGCTTTTGCTTTGCTTTGCTTTGCTTTGCTTTGCTTCTCCCGAGGGGGGGCACCAAAGGGGGACAAGAAAAAAAATAAGGGGAAAAGAAAAAGAAAAAGAAAAAGAAAAAAGAAAGAAGCCAATTTCGGCACCTCCAATCTGACCGGCCCTCCGCGTCTACCTAGGCTTTGACCTCCAAGGCAACACGTACTGGGAGTTCCGCCTCACCCGCGGAACCCGCGAGTCCTCCGAGCGCTGGCGCCGCATCGTCTCCTACCCGCGATCGACGCACTACTCCCAAGTCAAGGTCAGCCCGCAATGGCACCAGTGGCTGCGGCACACGCGCCGCGAACCCCCCACGCTGGACGAGCAGCGCGCGGAGCTGGTGCGCCAGCAGAGGATCAAGTATCTCGCCGCCGAGGCGGACGCACGCTGGGAGGCCAAGCCGAGGGTCATGGAGGCCCCGAGGGAACAAGATCCCGCGAGGGAGCTGCCGTCGGTGGAGGAGAGACCGCAGGCCGAGGAGGCGGGGGCGGAGGCGGGGGCGGCTCCTCCTCAGGCTGCGGGAAAGGAAAAGACGGGCGCCAGGGATCCATGGGCCAGGGCAAAAGCCCAAGGGCCAGGCGAGAAATGGCAGCCTACGGCATGGGATCCAACAGCGGCGAGAAGAAACCGATGAAGCATAGCCGGTTGCGAACCGATGCCCTGACGAAGAACTACTTGCGCGGAGCGGGATGGGGGGGGGGGGGGGAGGGGGGGGGGGGGGAGAGAAAAAAAAAGATGAAGAGTATCATCTATATTATGAAAATGGGTTTGCACGTACGTACGTACGTACGTGCTATGCTGATGGATGGATGGATGGATAGACTTGTATCATATGTATCATTATGCATACCCCCAAAACCGAGATTCCCCCCCAATTGCCCAATAACGCCCTGCTCCCCATCTTTGTGCCGACAAAAAACGTTTCCCCTCTTGTAATCACGAATGACTAGTAGTAACAACGCTCAACAAAACATGATTCATTCCAAACGAAATCTCTCCCCCCCCCCAAAAAAAAAATTTCAATCATCGGCCGATGCACTCAATGCTTCCAGCAATACTTGGATCCTCTCGGCAGACGCGTCCATTACATCAAAGGCAAGCGAATCGGCCGGTTCGGCCCTTGCGCGCCCCGTCCTCTTCTTCTGCGCCTTCTTCGCTCTCGCCTCGATGCCCCTTTCCACCGCGGCAGCGAAGTCATCCGTATACTCCATGGCGTCGCAGATCCACAGCAGCTGTATCGCGCTCTCGACGACAAGCGACAGCTTGGCGTTGTCCTCTATGCCAACCGTGTTGGCGGGGTGGCAGACGTAGCAGCGCTCCAGCATGGGCATCGTCAGGCTGCCCGACGAGTCTCCTTCCGGGTCGACCGTGTGGGGATCCTGATAGGACAGGGGGAGGAGCAGGTGAAACAACTCCTTGGTGAGGGCAGCATGGGCCGGGAGCTGAAGGGGGTTCGACCGCTGGGAGACGAAGAGCGCAAAGACGTCCAGGGGGAGGACCTTGATGCCGGCGGCAAAATCTTCGTAAAGCCTGTCCGTCTCCGGCCGGCTCAGCGCGTCCGTGGCGGTAGAGAGCAACTGGAACAGCCGGAGCCGCAGGTGGATGGACTCGGCCATGCCTTCGCCGACCCCCGGGCTGCCGCCTCTGGCGCGCTGCTTGTGAGGGGTCGGAGGCTCGGAGACTCCGGAGGAGAGCGCTTCGTCTTCGTCGAAATAGTCGCCAAACTTGTCGTTGGCCAGGTCAAGGACCGCTTCGCGCTTCCGCTTCTTCCCCCGCGGCCTCGGCCCCTTGTGCTCCTTGTCGAATATCTCATGAAAGGACGAGGAGGACACGCTGCCGTTGTAAGCGAACAGCGCCTTCATGATCGCCTTGGGGCCGGAGTGGCGACCATCGTTCTGCTTCATGTACATGGCCATCATGGACTCGGCTCGCCACCCCGTGGGTTCGCTGCCCGCCCGGCCCTTGATCCCGTATTCCTCCTCGTCGCGGCGCGTCCGCTCATCCCAGTCATCCTCCAGCACGTCGAGCATAAACTCCAGCCAGGCCTTCCAGTACCGCCATCGGCGCGGCATCAGCGTGCAGCATTGAAAGGCCCACCCCACCGTGGACCAGAAATCCTGACCCTTGGCCCACACGCTGCCCTCGTTCGCCATCTTCCCCCTGAGGAAATCGTGGCCACCCTCCGAGTCGCCGTCGGACACGTCGCTGTCGCTGCCACAGCCGGCATACCGCGCCGCCGCTCGGCGGTTCCATCTCGGCGCGGGGCGGAACCGGAAGGCGGTCCGGAAGTCGGCGTGAAGCGGCCCAACCACCTTGAGGACGTTGCGAAGGTATCCCAGGGCGAGGGAGGAGACGTCGAGGTGCTCCGGCCTGTCGGCGCGCGTTGTGTGCAGCGGGTGAACGGCAACGGTGCCGAGGAGCGCCAGGTGGCTCGGCGGGGGGATGGGCACCGGCTTGCCACTCGGCGACCTTCGCGATAGGCCCGAGCCGAGAATGCTGTTGAGGAGATTGACGGCGCAGGTGTCTTTTTGCCGCCGCCGCCAAAAAGGTTAGCTCAGCTACTCATGGGCATCGCATTCCGACCGGGGGAACGCAGATCCAAGTGCGTGTGGATGAGGACGGATACGACAAGCATACATAGCTGTTCCTCCAGGAAAATCTGGCAGTGCTGCTTCAGCTCGTGCGGCAGCTCTCGCGCCGTCCGGTACGAAAACGGCCGCCCACTCGTCGGGGTGCTCGCAGTCGTTTGCTCCGAAACATCCTCCTTGCTCGTGTAGAACGACGTCAGCGACGACACGGAGCTGGACTGCGATCCCATCGCCATGACCGCTGAACACCCAGCGAAACAAAGAATAAAATAAAATAAAATAAACAAAAGGAGAGAGAGGGTGTTCCGTAATGATCTCGGACGGCGAGGGCAGAAATGGAGACAAACAAGAACAAAACAAACAAGGAATGAAAATAAGAAGAAGAAGAAGAAGAGAATCCAGACAAATTCCGGGCCGAAATAAAGACCACACGATTACGGGATTGTCATGGAAAGTTTGTTTGTTGGAATCGCGGGATGGTTTTTGTTTTGTTTGTTTTGTTTGTGTTTTTGTTTTTTTTTGTTTTTTCATTGTTTTTTTCTTGGCAAAAAAAAGGTTCGAACGCGGGCGCTCCCAAAACTTCCCCAAGGGCCCCTCACAGTGCCAATATCGGTTAAATCGTTCCGATCGCGCACCGTCTCGTTATTGCCTATTCGGGACGGGAGCGGCGTTCTGAAAAGGGCAAGGCACCAAGGCAGTAAGCGCCAAAGAGCGCGCGGAGGACAAAACGTTTTTTTTTTTTTTTTGGCGGCAAGTACGCGGTACTTGGCGATACTTGGCGCTCTGCAGAGTGGCGTGCCTTGCCGGCAGTTGAAGTTAGTATTACCCAGGCGTATTTCCAAAGTAGTGTCTACACGTGCAAAAAAAAAAAAAAAAAAAAAAAAAAAAAAAAAAAACACCAAGTTTTCTGCGTTTTGAGGAAAGGGGAGCATTAGAACAGGTACGTACTAACTGACTAATACAGTGATTAACAAACAGCCTCTTAAAGTAACGAAATGCCCAGAACATCAGATACGCTATAACCTCAATTCCTCTTCTTTTCCTTTTTTTTTTTTTATACGTCAGCAGCCCGTTTTCGATATGTAGAAAAAAAAAGAATTGCCTCTTTTTATTATTTTTCTTTTCAATGAATCAATGAATCAATGAATCAATGAACTAACCATGTGTACGCCGATGCTCATGCCGGATTCACAAGGGCGCCCTTCATCTACCACGAGCCTTGACTCCTTCTTCCAGGCACACCCCATTGCTCGCCACAGCACTTCAACTACGTATGAACAAAGTTCTAAACAAGATGTTGAAAGCATTTAAGATTTTTTTTTTGATTTTTTTTTTGATTTTTTCTCTCTTTTGTTTTATCCTATCCATGCAAACGCTATGTGGTATCAACAATCCATGTGATGTGCTCCTAATGCGTGAAAAACAAACGCTCATGAGTTGGTCATGCGTCAGAACCATGAGGCCATGTCCTCCGTTGCCGCGGAGGGCAAATATCGTATACTCGGCATCCCACAACCATTTTTGCTTTCATCCTCGAATAAGAAGAGGACACATCTATATATATATATATATATATATATAGAAATATATATAGATAGATATATAAATATAATATTAATCAAATGCATATCCCGTCCGCATGTGCATTATATAGAAACCAGAAATAAAAAAAAGGAAATGGAAATGAAAATGAAATGAAAAAAATAAAAAAAAATAAAAAATAAACCAACGGTATTCTATCGCTTCAATGCGAGTATAAAATGTGTCAAAAAAAAAATCAAGCCATGGTGTTTGCAATCAAGCACGCCTCGTTGCAATGCTAATAAGGAAGTTAAAAGGGGGTTTGGGGGAGAGGTGGCGGTGGTTCGTCCAATGCAAGGCAAGGTTGACGTGAGATGGATCCATTATGGGAATTGATTTTTCAAAAACGCTTTAGTTTTCGTCTGCCTTCTTCGAAGCGTGGCTGGCACGGTTGGCACGGCTGGCACGACTGGCACGGCTGGCGTGGCTTTGCTCTCTCTGCAGTGCCCGACTATCCCGCCTCTCCTTCTCGTGCTCTTCAACTTCCGCAATGGCCTCATCCTCGGTAACCCGAACGTTCTTGGTCCGCATTCTCACGAGAACAGCCGTGGCCTCGGCGGCAAACTCGCACTTGGCTCGGATTCTGGCACCGTAAATGTAGAAGAGGGTGGGGAAGGGAACGCAGGCCAGAGCCAAGAAGGCGGGGACGGAGCTCGCCCAGTGGATGCCCAGGTTTTGATACATGTAGGTCGTGAATAAGGGGAAAGCGGCGCCGAAGAGAGATCGAATAACGGAGCTGGCAGCCAGCGCGGAGGCGGCGAAGATGACGTCTAAGGAGAGGGTCAGCGGGGCAACGACGCAAGGAGGCCATGGAGCCGGGGACGACAGGAGGGGGTGGTGACTTGGACTTACAGGAGTCCACAAGGTAATTGATCAACGAGAGGAAGACCAGGATGATGCCGGCCGCAAAGAAGATGGAACCAATGATGGAGACGATCCAGTGGACGCTGGGCCCGTTGGTCCATGCGAACCAGAACAGGCCGATGGGGATCAAGACGGAGCCAAGGATGGCCGGCGGTAAACGAGCTTCGGGGGGTGCGACGCCATCGGGGGACCTGGCAGCAGCCCTCGTGTATCGGGCGTTGTCGAAAATGGACCCGACGGTGGCTGCGGTCACGCCAATAGCGATGCCGGTGAAGGCCAGGCCGCCGATGCCAGGGCTCCAGCCGCGGCCCTGCTGGAAGACGATGGGGAAGGCGGCGAAGCACAGGTAGAGGGTGCCGTAGAGGATGGCCGTGTAGAGGGAGATGAGGAGGACGATGGGCTCCTTGATGAGGAGCAGCCAGGGCCTCAGGAGAGAAACGCGGAGCTGGCTGCCAATGGTCTTGACGGCCTGCCCCTCTTCGAGCCTGGAGATGTACACCTTGCCCGTCCTTTTGCTCAGAGCAGCGGCGCGTTGGCGGAGCAAGACGGGAGCATACGTCTCGGGGTAGACGAACGAGCTGGTGATCCAAACGACGCCGGTGAAGATGGCGATGAGCCCCTCTACCCACCGCCAGCCCTGCGCCTCGCCAAGGAATCCACCAGCAATCGGTCCTGCAGTCGCGGTTAGCACGCCAGACGGGCCAAAATTCTCCATTGGGTAAAGTGAATGACTGAATAAATAAATAAATCAAAAATATAATATATATATATATAATCAAAGAAAAATTCAAAGAAAAAATCAAAGAAAAATTCAAAGAAAAAATCAAAGAAAATTCAAAGAAAAAATCAAAAAAAAAATCAAAAAAAAAAATCAAAAAAAAAAAAAAAACTTACCGAGAGCCGGTCCCAAGAAAGGAGCCATGGCAAAGATGCCAAAGGCCATTCCTCGCTGCCTGGCCTGGAACAGATCGGCAATGACGCCGCCGGCGTTCGTCAGGGGAGAGGACCCGAACGCGCCGGCGAGAAAGCGGAGGACGATGACCGTGGCAATGTTCCGGGCTCCGGCCACTCCAGCGCTGAAGGCGGCCAAGGCCATGTAACTGAGGAAGAACATCTTTTGGCGGCCGTACATCTCGGACAGCGGGGCCCAGAGAAGAGGGCCGATGGCGAAGCCCGTGACGAACAAGGAGACGCCGAGAATGGAGACTTCGGTGGAAATGTTGAACTGCTCCACGATCTCCAGCAAGGTGCCCGAGTAGGCGGAGCTGGCAAACGAGACGGAGAGCGTCGCGCTGGCCTGGATGAGAGTCAGGATCCACTTGAACGAGTCTTTGTAGGCCATGGGATTCCATTTGTCGCCGGGGATGAAGTCGACGAGGTAAGGAGACTCGGCGGTGCCCTGGCCATCGTAGTTGTAATCCAGCACCTCTTGCGTGACGCCCGACTGGTCGAGGAGGACCCTCCAGTGAGAGACCTTGTCGGAAGGGATGGCCCGCTGCTGAGACTCGACATCGCGATCGGGTGTCGTGACAGTGGCGGACGAGGAAGAAGCCGAGGAGGCAGAGGAAGCCGGAGGGGCCTCCTCTGAGATGACAGGTCTATCGTCGGCCATGGCTCCCGATGTGGTGGCGTGGCAATTACCGCTTCAAGAATGCGGAGCAGATTGGCCAGCCAGACCTTATACCTGTATCGCTAGCAGCAGTCCAACTCTTTGGGATGAGGGGATGCCTGGAAGAAAAGTCAGAAGATGGGAACGGCACGCGGGGGGGGGGGGGGAATGTACTCGTATGTATACGAGCATGGCCTGGTAGTATCCTGCTGATGGGCTATTCCCGTTGCCGCCAACGACGGGGATTAATAGACGCACCTCCCTTATAATCCCTAAAGGACGGCCTAAATCGTTGCGGAGCTCGGCCGGCGGGCGACGGGGGAGCCAGAGCTAAATCGTTCCAGAGGAGCTGCTCTGCACGGACTGTGATGACAAACGAAGTCCCTCACACCCCCCCCCCCCCTTGAGGATCAAGACAGGCCTAGAACGCCGCTAAGCCTCGGCAGACTGGGCAATGGTGCGAGGCTGCGGTGGAATTAGAACGACAGAGATGATGGATGAGAGGAGAGAATAGGGAAAAGGGTAAAAAAAATATATATAGATATAAAAAAATTGGCGAGTCAGGAGACAAGGCTGGTTGACCGATGACGACTAGGGGAGGAGAGAGGATTGACTTTTAATACTCCGTACAAACACAACCAGATCGGAAAAGAGGAGGGAGGGCGTTCATGTAAAACAACAACAATAAGGAGGAGAGCTTTTTCCCCTTTTCTCTTCTTCTCTTCTTCTTCTTCTTCTTCTTCTTCTTCTTCTTTCCATTACAAATTAAAAAAAAAAAAAAAAAAAAAAAAGGAAGAAAGAAGAGGACCAGGCTTGACCAGGAAGTTCCCTTATTAGCGAGTGCCAGGGCGTTGCCGAACCTTGATCCGGAGCAGGCTCAGGCCAAGCCACCAAGGCCGAGATGAGAAGCAGCAGAGGCGGCTGCATGATCAGCATAGAAAAACCAAGGTGGATTCGGCCAAGGGATTCGGGTTTAAGCAGAATTATTACGCTCTCCCAAGTGGTGGGGATTTTATTTATTTTTTTAAAAAAAAACAAAAAAAGAAAAAGCCAAAAAAAAAAACAAACAAACAAACAAAAAGGAACAAGGCGCTGTTAGTATTTGCGAGGAGAACGAACCGTTGCTGAATATGAATATGGGGGAGCCAGGGCATTGATTCCCAGAGGGGATTAGCGGCTTTTCGACGCTTGTCGCTGGCGCCATCCGCTAGTCCAGATGGGGGGCCGCCGCGGCGCCGTATCTCCATTCTCCGGCCGCTATCTCCCCTGCCTCCCCTTGCCCTCCCCCCCCAAAAAAAAAAGTCCATGGAGATTTGGTCATGAGCCAGAATGGCGCCACGGAGCGACGCAGGCAAAAGCGGCTTTGGTAGCCGACCAGACGAGAAGGGATTCCCGGCTAGGCACATACCATGCTCTATTAGTATAATGAGAGACCGGGGGGGAGGGCTTCCCTGGTCAGAGTCTCCGCCAAATGGCAGCGCATGCGCGGAAACCCTTCCAGCACGACGTTGTGCCGTTTGTACTAGCTTAGCTTACCTTGGGTGATAAGAGAAGGGGTACCTATACGGAGTGCTTCGTGTCTAGGTACCTTACCAGGCGGTATACTATAGATACTGGTAGGTAGGTAGCAGAGCGCGACCTCTTTGTTATAACGATGTACGTAGCAATACTATAGCGGCACCTTAGGAGGTACAGTACCTTCGTATAGAGAAGCCGCGGTAAGCTAAGGTACTAAGGTACCAAGTACCGGTTGCTGAAAGGAAAAAACCCCCCCCCCCCCCCAAAAAAATAAAAATTGATGGGATGAGAAAGACAAAAAAAAAAAGCCCTACCTATTTAGGAAATAGCCCCGCTTTTATAGGAAGGAATCTATTCTAGAAAGGTGCCTAAAGAATATATACGCTATACTCCATAAAGAAACTTCTTGGGACAACACAACCAGCCATCGATTGGATTTGTATTACATACTGCTATTTTTATTACCACTCCGTACGGTCAGTCTATCGAAACGGCTTCTACGGAGCACTGAATGGAACAAATACTGCGGAGCGGCAGGAAGCACGCTTCAACGGGATTCGTCATTCGTTGGACCGTATCCGTAATACGTCCTTGTCTCTCTTTTTTCTACTATCCATTTGCCCCCCAAAAAAATGGGGGCGGGCAAACAACGCAGCGGCCCGCAAAGCCACGCGCCACATCTCGCCCCGTCCACCCGGGGGGGCGGCTTCTGTAAAACAGGCAAACAAACAACTCTCTGTCTGTCTGTGTCTGTGTCTCTCTTCTCTGTCTGTCTGTCTCTCTATGTCTGTCTGTGTGTTCCGTCTTCAAGTCCCCGCTGCGGTCCTCCGGAAGCCTTCTTCGCAAATCAGTAACACCGCAGGCGCCACACGCAATGGCAGCAGCCGCACCGGCTCAGCACGTGTGCTCCGTGCTACAACGTGCCTTTTTTTGCCTTCATGGCCATGCCAGCCAGGGTCGGGTCGTCATGCTACGGCATGCAGATCACCTAACTGGGACGCTCCTCTCCGGATCATAGCACACGGCTATCGCCCCTCGAGAGTAGGTAGTAGATAGTAGTAGTACTAGCAGCAGCAGCAGTAGTAGTAGCAGCAGTAGTGGCATGAGGCGTTAAACCCGCGCCGAGAGGGAGGGAACCCCGATCCATTTCGACGTGGTATTCCACGAACACGGAGCGCATCCCCCCCCCGGGGTCACGGCTGTTGCCCCAAGCAAGGGCCGTATTGATCGAATGATGGATTGCGATGCTGCGAGAGCAGGCATGTACTCCGTATTCCCCGCCTACATCCATACCCAAGGCAGGAGGGTCATTACGTTTGCCGTCTTTTTTTCCCCGTCCGCTTCGTACGAAGTAGTACTCGTAGTATAGGTATGTATCTATAGGGGTATGTATCCGGTTCTTATCTTGAAACCCGCATTGAGGGCGTTTCAGCCGCAGCAAAGACGACGAAGAAAGTTGAGAAAAAAAAATTCTCGGTCAGCGTTGGAGACAAATTTTCGGCATGAGGTCCCGCTGGCCCGGCGCCGTGGGCCGAATTCCGTCACATTCCCCAATAGCCGGGCGCTCGCATGTGCGCTACGCGGAAATGCTCCGTAAAAAGGCAGATGGATGGATGGGTGGCTCAACAAACTTGGTACATACACCACAAAGTGAGTTGCAAACCGCATACCGGCCCAGCCGTGGCCGTGGTGATTGCTTTTTGACGGGGGGAGAGGCGTGCGCGGTACTCCGTATTACGGCGCCGAAACGCGGGACAGCAGCCACGCAATGGCGGACACGGCATTGCCAGTTGGCATTGAGCCAGCGGGAAAACAAAGCAAACGACAACTTCTTTCGGAGATCCGAGAAGGGTCCTTTTTTGCAAAACGGAAAAAGACAGACACGACAAGGCAAAAACCCCTTTGTTTGGTTTGGCAGATAACTTGGTAGGACGTTGTGTGCTCTTACAGGTACCCAAGGTATGTATGTTAGTACCTACTAAGGTACTAGTACGGAGCAGATGATAGAGGTACCTCCACTGAAGGAAAAGGATTTGCATCTGCAGAGTGCGGAGTAGATGAGACGGCTTACAAAGCAGCCGGAGCCCAAACGGAACAGAAAGAAACGGGGCTTTTGCCATTTGCCCTGCGCGTTAACAGAGTCCACACTGTGACACTGCACAGCACACACCCACTTGCGAGCGGAATTCCGATGAAGGAAGCTCTCGAGCCAAAGAAAATTTTGTAACAAAAAATTATAAAAAAAAAGTTTAAATAAAAAATGAAAATAAAAAAAACAACGTTCCTTTGGTCAGCAAAGCACAAAGCTCCTCCCCTCGGAAACTCCGTGGACTTTGGCAACCCTTTTTTGCTCACCAACCCGGTCCGCTTCTGTGCTGGCGCTAGTGCCAGTCCAGCAGCTCCATCCAAACTTTGTTTGGCACGTGGAAGAGATTTTGTTTTGTCGGGGCACCAAAAGGGAAACAATTGGAATCTTGTGGGGGCCAAGAGACAATCGTCTCCTTTTTCCTTTTCCTTTTCTTTTTTCTTTTTTTTTTTTTTCATATTTTCTCTCTCTCTCTCTCTCTCTCTCTCGCCTGTATCGCTGACATACATTATAAGCAAATTTTGTTTTGCTTTCCGGCCGTTGCCCGTTTAGGCAATAAAGCTTGCTGAGCCAGGGGGGGGAAGGGTTCACGTCCTGGCTCGTGGCTGACCTGACCTGACCTGACTAATGTGTCATTGGGCTCAAGGGAATAAAGACAAATCAACGGAAACTTTTTTTTTATTTTTTTTTTGGAAAAGGGCGAAATATGGCAGACGCGAACGCATGAATTTGACTGACTAATGGATTATATAGGACAAGGTGTTCATTATGATTATTATTTTCTAGAAAAATTGGGAAAAAAGAAAGAAATGAAAAAATAAAATAAAAATAAATAAATAAAAGGAAAGTGAATAAATGAATTGATTAATAACTAAATTAATTAATTAATCAATAAATGAAAAAAAAAATCCCCCCATGACATAAACACACGGAATTGGATCGTTTATGCAAGTTGCCAAACCCGCAGACGCCATAAAAAGAAACCAACTACGTATTGTGGAGCAAGTTCAATTAGTCATGGCTGGATTAATAAGGGGGGGGGGCACCTTCTTTATATACTACATATATATTTCTTTATATATATATATATATTATTTCATCCTAGTTGGTACGTGTATGTACCAGCCAATGCACAAAATTCAATACATGACGGAGATCCATTTACGGGCCATCATATAAAACTTTTTTTTTAAAAAAAAAAAAAAAAAAAAAAAAAGTTCTCCATCGCGGCCATGTCCGTGCATCGAACAAACGTAAACTTCACCGACAGGACATGTGCCGAGGCACAGAGGATTTTTGGCACGAGGCGCCCTCAAAAAGCCCACTTTATAGCACCCATCAGATCTCTCATTCCAGAAGCCGGACCGAAAGCTAGGGGGGGGGGGGGGGGGAATTGGTCCTATCGGTAGCAGCCGAGAGAAGAAACCGAAACCCCCGCCCCCCCCCCTTTTTTTTTTTTTTCTCAGATAGTATATACTATATATATACGGAGTAGTACTATCTATATACTCGTACATACATATATAGCATTTCACTTATCTTTTTTTTTTCCATGTGAATGACAGCGACTTGCTTTGTGATGCTTGGGTCGAGTATGCCTAATTGTGGGTCCTCGTGTTGGGGGTTTGGGAAGAAAGAAAAAAATAAGAAACAAAAAAAAAAAAAAAAAAACTGCGCATTTGACCGAGCCCACGTATTACATAATTATCAAGACGGGTTTTTGGGTTGATTTGAGTGGCTCTCTCTCTCTCCCTCTCTCTCTCTCTCTCTCTCTCTCTCCCCCCCTAAATCAAACATTCATACCCACCAGCCATGCTTTTTTTTTTTCTTTCTTTCTTTCTTTTTTTTTTTTCTCTCACGCCAAAACAGTCGTAAAATGACTGCTGATTAGAAATCGTGCCGAGGCAAGTCCATTTTCTCGCGTCGCCATTCCAGCCTCAAATCACCGTAAAACCCGGCAAACTAAACTAAACTGCACATGGGAGCCAGGTGAGCCCTCAACAGGTGCGGGATCGGCACATGTGCTTTTGTCATCTTTTTTTTTTTTTTTTTTTTTTTTTTTTTTGCATGATATGTACGTATTTGTATTGTGCGGACTTCAGATTTGAAACCCGGGGTCCAGGGCCATGCGAGGCTTTGGACAGCATTGCGGGATATGGCATCCAGCGACTGACTGACAACGTCTGCAAGTCAGCCCGGTCACATTTGAGATCAAATATCAACATTCCAGGGTTTTTTTTTTTTTTTTTTAATTTTTTTATTCTTTTTTTTTTTTTTGCCAAGCAGGACACTTGTGAGCCTACTCTGCGGCTGGCTCCGCAGAGAGAGCCAAATGTAGGACGAGAGTAAGGATGCCAGCGCATATAGCCCACGCCTGCCTGACGTGCCGAGTAACAGTCCCGGCCCCAAGATGCACAATGGTGACATCGAGTAAACATCACAGGGCACAACGTGGCCCATGAAAAAAAAAAAAGTTGGTTTAGTATTGGCAGACGCTCGGGGCGGAATATTACGCATCGCTGATGCCCTCCCACTCGTCCTCGCCTTCCGTCGCAGACCCTGACGCTGGATCGCTATCGCTTCTCTCACCATCCTCGTCTTCGTCTTCATCCTCTTCCTCTCCATCCTCTTCGTCTCCATCCTCTTCGTCTTCATCCTCTTCGTCTTCATCCTCTTCGTCTTCGCCTTCCTCTCCTTCATCCACCCCGTGGAGCAAAACAGGCATCCCCGTAGACTCGAGCACCGGCATGCCGACAACGTCGCGCAAAATCCGGCCATCGTCGCCGCGGAGATACGGCCCTTGGCCGCCGTCCTCGCCGGCGTCGACAGAAGCCCCTCCCCCCTCGGGCCGGCCCTCCAACGCGTCGACCGAGTCCCGCACAAATCCGGCCACGAAGAAGCCCATGACCCCTCGGCCATCCCCCTTGTACGACCGCAGGCATCCCTCCGCGACGGCCTCGTCGCCCTCTGCGGCCTCGGCCAGCCCCCGGACCGGCCAGTCCCTTAGCCCGCTCACCTGGTCTTCCCTCCGCAAGATGCGCCATCCCTTGGCCTTTGCAATGTCCGACGCCAGGGCTCGAATGACAACTCGCTCGTTCTCCTGGGAGTGGACCGAGCATGTCGAGTAGGTGACCTTTTTGGCTCGAGGAAAGCGAAACGCGTGCAGCAGGAGCGTCAGCTGGAAGGCCGAGAGCGCCTCGAGCCGAGCTTCCAGGTCCTTTTCCGACTTCACCACGGTCTCGTTCCCGTCGTCGTCCACCAGCACGGTTTGTGCGCGCTCGTCCACCGCCTCGCCGTGCCTCCTCTTTTTCTTGTTCGCGCCGACTGTGTTCTGTTTCCCCTTGCCGCCGCGACCGTCTGCCGGCGGATCTGGGAGGTGCAGCTCCGGCACGGAATCTCGACCGACAATGCCACTCCCCGAGCAACTCGGGTCCAGCAGCAGGGCTCCCACGTCCTTGAACTTTTCGGATGTGGGATCGACCTGCAGAAAGTCCTGCCCGAACCCGATGCGCGTAATACCCTTCGACCCGGCAATCTTGACCATCTTTTCCAGCGTTTTGGCCCTTCTCGAGTCCTTCTCGAACGCGTAAATGGTCTGGGGGGCATCTTGAAACTCTGGGCGATGCTCATGAAGAATGGCGGCGAGATGCGTAGTCTTATTCCCCGGCGCCGAGCAGGCATCAATGACATCTCCGTCTTCGGACCGCGGATCCAGCAGGTAGGCCGGGAAGCACGACGCCTTGTCCTGCAGGATGACCTTTCCAGCCGTGTAAGCTTCCACCTTGGCGAAGTCCATCCCGGGGGAGACGGCAAGCAAGTTCGGCACATTGGGGTCGATGTAGATGTGTCGGCCCGCCTTGCCCACAACGTCCCGAATGCTTCCGGCCCTGGTGTGTTTCGAAAAGGTCGTCTCCAGCTGTTCCTCCACGCTACTTTTGAGAGCATTGACGCGAACCCATCTTGGGTAATTGGCCTCCTCTCCCGCGGACGCTCTCTCAACTTGTTCCCTCAGGATGTCGATTGTCGGGGCCTTTCTCCTTAACCTCGCCAGGGTGAATTCCGAACCGAGGCGTCCCTTGTGACGCTCGATGGATGCTCTCAGCCCGTGGCTCTGCGGCAGTGCAATCCCCCCCTTTGCAAGTAGTAAATCATGCACCAACAGCAAAGCTAACGTGGGCGTAAGCTACACGGTGAGGAAGGAGGAGAAGAAGAAGTTAACACCAGCTCACTCACTCACTCACCCACTCACTCACTCGCTCACACTCATAACCCAACTTCACGCGGCCCCTCCAAAAAAAAAGGAGGAGGGGGGGGGTTGCTTTTGTTATACCTTTCGCTCCAACTTTAAAAGTTCCGCCTTATCAATCACTTCCTTCAACACTGGGCTCCATTTCGCACTCTCCAGCACTAGAGCGTATAGCTGTCCCGGCGATGATTTGCCGTTCTTCTTGCCAAACACTCGCGACTTCAAGCTCCCGCCGCCGTCTGATGGCGAGGATAGAATTTCTGCCGCCTCGTGATAGAGGGACATTCTCACAGATGCGCGCGCCCCTCGCAGCAATCAAGAAGGAAACAAAAGAAGAGAAAGAAGAGAAATAAAAAAAGGGGAAAAAAAAGGGGGGGGAGAGCCTATACAATGGTAAAGGGGGGAACTAGAAATGTTGAATTATTGTTGTGTGAGATGAGAGGTCGTGAGGGAATGCCTAAAAAAAAAAAAAAAAAAAAAACAGGCCGAGGTTCAGCCGCCATTTCGATACAGTGCATTTAGTACCTAGTACCTTAGGTACTAAAGTGTCAACACCATTTACAACATCTGCCAGTCACATCCAATTTTTCTACGCGAGTCTACAGTTACCTAAGGTAGTTGAATTCAACGATTGGGGGGTTTTTTTTTTTTTTTTTTTGAAAATCGCTCATAAACTTTTTTTTATTCAGATTCTATAAGACCCAGTCATTCATAGACCTCGAGTAATAAATTGCTTTGGGAAAAAAAAACAAAAAAATAGGTTCCCTAGCGGGAGGGTTCCCCCTCCCCCTTCCTGGCTCAATATTGCCAGTCAAATGGATCCAAGAAACGTAAAGTTATATGTCATCAAAATACACGGAAGAATCGAAGTATCCAACACACATCACATCACTCAAATGGTCGACAGATATCATACCCGCTGCCGACGCAAACCTTTCCAAAAGATCCCCCCGCTACCCATAGACCCACGGGGAATCCCCATGCAACGCTTCAAAACCAAAACCAAACAATGCTCACCGTAAACGCTCAGTTCGCGTCCCCCAAAAGGGGGACGAGGAGCAGGCAACAGACACACCTTAGTTGCGGTGGCCGCGGTGGCGGTGAGCGTGCTCAGCGCGGCGGGCGTTGGTGGCCTTCAAGGTGACGTCGCCAGTCTTGCTGTAGACGCTGATGGCCCAGCTTCCACCGCAAAGCTGCTTGGAGTCACCCTCGCAGGCCATGCTGCACTGGGAGTCGGCGAGCTTGGCAGAGCCGACGAGCTCGTTGCCGCAGTAGCACTGGCCGCCATACTCGGTAGCAGCGATGGAGAATCCCTTCTGGAGGCAGTTGGCAACGCACTTGTCGTTGGTCATGGGGCCGAGGTTGGGCAGGACGTCGCCGCTGAGAACGCGGCTGCTGCTGTCCTTGTAGCAGCCGGCATAGGTGTATCCGCCGACGGCGGCGGCAGAGTCGCCCTTGGTGGCGGGAGGGGTGGAGACGGGGGCGCCGGCAGTGACGGTGATGGTCTCGGTCACGGTGTGGAGGTTGGCGGCGCTGCACTGGCCGTCACCGCCGGCGGCAGGGGCGGAAGTGGCGGGAGGGTTGGACTCGATGGTCCTGGAGGCGCTCACAGCGGCATTGGAGGTGGGCTTAGCAGCGGGCGCGGAGGAGGCGGCAGCGGGGACGGAGGAGGCCGCGGCGGGGCTAGAGGCGGCGGCGGCGGGGCTGGAGGCGGCGGGGCTGGAGGCGGCGGGCTTGGAGCTAGGGGGAACCTGAGCAGCCTGGTTGTTGTTGGTGGGCGTGGCCGGGCTGGAGGAGGAGGAAGAGCCGGAGTCGGAGCCGACGAGGGCGGCGGCGCCGTAGCTGAAGCCGCTCAGAGGGTTGTTGCCGGGGAGCTTGGTGAGAGTTCCGGTGACCTGCTCGTTGACGAGGGGCTGGATGGTGCAAGAGCCGCTGTTGAGGCCGTAGAAGAGACCGGGGCACGTGTCCATGCCGGAGTCGCCGGCGTCGCAGGTGTCGATGATGTGCTGGAGCAGATCCTCATCCCAGCCGGCCATGAAGTCGGCGTGGCCGCTGTAGCCGGTCACGTCGCCGGTGGAGAAGACGAAGGGCTGGGTGCCCTGGTTCTCGGTCCATCGGCCCTGGTAGGGCTGCGTGTCGTAGTAGACCTCGAAGAAGATGTGAGGGGTGTGGATCCAGCCGGCAGGGCAGTCCTGCTTGCCGTTGCCGGCGTCGGTGGGAAAGGCGGTGTTCTCCTTGTAGTTGGTCAGGCCGGCGGCGGGGTTGTAGCACGAGGGGAAGTGGATGTCCAGGCGGAGAGGGGAGTAGAGGCCGTCGCAGGTGACGTCGGGGAAGCCCGCGCCGGCGCCCTTGTTCTGGGGATCGACGAGGCCGGACTTTGTGCCGTCCGAGCCGACGGGATAGGAAGGGGGGTCGTAGCTCTTGCGAGGGCAGGTGAACTGCACGGGCTGAACCGGGCCCTTGGAAGGGTCCAGCTGAGAGCCGCCGCCGCCGGCAGGGACGGTGCGGGACATGGAGTTGCCCGACAGCATCTGGAGGCCGACGGGGAAGGCCTTGATGTCGTCGTTGGTGGCCTCGAAGAAGTAGTAGACGTTGGTGTAGTAGACGTCGACGTACTCGAGGTTGCCGGTCTTGGGGTCGTTGAAGTAGAGGGTAGGGTACCAGTAGTTGCTGAAGTCGCCCTTGACCAAGGCGGTACTGCAGTTGGACTTGAGCAAGTCCTCACCGGTGGAGCTGAAGCCGAAGTTGCTGCCGCCCAGGACGTTGTGGACGTGGGTGCCGGGAACGCCGCGGTTGACAATGGGATCGGCACGCGTGGTGACCAAGCCCTTGTTGGTGAATCGCAGGACAGCAAAGGTTCGGCTGTCCTTGGCGGCGACGGCAACGCCCGCCATGGCCGCAGCGGCCGCGGTGGTAGAGAACTTCATCTCGGAGGATTTGTTTTTGGAAAATACACAATAAAATAAAATAAATATGAGACTTGAGGCAGAAGACGAGAGATTGCTATCCAAATCGAGTATTGCTTTTTATTTTTGTCTTATTTTTTTTTTCAACGAGCCGGATTCAACGTCGCTAGGACGGTTTGTTTAAAATAGTGGCAGCGGTGATACCTGAGCACCTTGAAGAGAAACGAGCGGGCAATAGTAAAACCACGAGAGAATGTCGAATGTCTGTCGTGCGCGACCAAGGGAATGGAACGATACAAGAGCGAAAGAAGAAAGAATGTGTATCGCGAACAAAATGCCAAAAAAAAAGAGAGGAAGTGCCCAGCAACTTTGGAGATGGTAGGAAAGAAGCGGCCTAGAGAAGGAAGAGAAGAAAAAAAAAGGGCGGTCGTGAGGATAAAATAGACAAAAAAAATAAAGAGAGAGGGGGGGGGAGAGAGAGAGAGGAGAGGAGAGGGGAGAGGTGAGGGTATCTCGAGGGGCGTGGAGACGGCAAACGGGAGTGGGGCCGAAGGAGTTCCTGTCAGGACAGGGGAGGCCTGCCAGCTGCCAGCTGCGACTGCGACGGCTCTGTGAGCACTGCGTGTGCAGGCAGCCCCGGGGGGGGGGGGGGGGGGTGGCGCCTTCAGGGCCCCCCCCCCTTCTCTGGAGCCCCTGGCGCCGTCATCCCACGCTTGCGCGAGCGCGCTGGCAACATGTAGAGAGTACATGCAGCGAGGGGGATTGGCATACTACTAGTAGGGAGGTACCTGGAACGTGCCTCGGAGCCAATCCGGGCCGGGTTTGGGGCCCCGTCGGCAATGAGAAATAGATTAATAATAAGATGAAAAATAAGATGGAATTTGACAACACCAAAAAAAAAAAAAAAGAAAAAAAAAAGGAAAAAGAAAGTAAAAAGAAGAAGAAGAAGAAATCTAGAAGAAGCAGGGCAGGCCTGCCATAGCACATGTCACTCGTAAGATGCCGCGCTCCGGATCGAGCTGGGCGGTGACGAGTAAGCCGGCAAACCGCAGCGCACAATGCATGTACTACTACCTACCTCATACAGCACAAGCACCAAATGCCCTCCTCCCCCTCCGTATTACGCTCATTTTACTTTTTGCTGCCTTCCATGGTGCCTTAAGGTATAGTACCTACCACCTAAGGTAGGTACCTACCTTGCCTCTGACGGGCGCGGAATGGCTCAAGTACGCAAAATGGCAAACGATGCTGAGAAGCAAAAAAAAAAAAAAAAAAAAAAAAAAAAACAGAGCAAAAAGGAAAAAGATGTGGTCGCACAAGCAAAAAGTCCTACCGAGTCACACAAAAGGTAGGTGTACTCATGTACTCCCCCGTACCTGCTACCTGCTACGAAATCTTGGAGAGCGTCCCTCCCCGACACACGGCAAAAAAGAAATGAAATAACAAAACAAAACAAAGAGACAAGATAAGGTACCTGTCACCAAGGAGGCGCCCCAATGTACAGACTACAAACAACCTTTGACAAAACGCCCCCCCCCCCCCACCACCAAGGTACATAGTACATGGCGACAGCAGCGCGCACAAGTACCACGGCAAGTACCTGCTACCAGGAACTGCCGCGGCCTTCGAACCCTTTCTGTCGAACCCTTTCCGTCGAGCCCTTTCCGTCAAACCCTTTCTGTACCTGCATTAACGGTGCCCTCCAGGCAAGGCCAAAAGAAAATTAAATAAAAAATAAATAAATAAAAAATTTGGCGCGTGGCGGCGGGGGTCCGTGGGCGGGTGGTGCGACAGCGCGTTTCGACGGGCTGGTTGGTAACGGAGTACTGCAACCAAAGCGTTACCACATGCGCTCCCTACATACTCCGTGCCTCAGGTACTACATCTGCATGTGCAGTAACTGATACCGCGGGCTCACCAGGTTCTCGGCGCGTGTGCAGGTGCGTACTCCGTACCCTGTACATATACATATACGTACTAGTACAGGTAGAGGTAGTACCCTACCTACCTACCTAGGTACTAGTGGTACCTTGCAGTAGGGGGCGATTGTGGTTCCGGTTCCAGGTCCCGCCCTTGTCACCTGTCATTCTGGCCTCCCAAGATGACTCCCTCCCCGCTGGCAAAACGTTTAAATTGGCCATCTGTCTGGAAAAAAAAAAGAAAAGAAAAAAAAATTGGATAAAAAAAAGAAAAAAAGAAAAAATAGACAAAAAGGGAAGAAAAGGAATAAAAGGAAAAACAAGGGGGGAAAAAGGCGAAACGACCGGCCAACCTTTTTTTTTTTTTTACAGGCTATTCCAACTCTATAACATGCACGGAAATCCGAGGCAGCGCGGAATTGCCACCGAATTTTTTCCCCCCTTCTTTTTCCTTTTTTTTTTCTTTTTTTCTTTAATTTCTTTTTTTTCCTTTTTTTTTCCCTTTTTTTTTCCTTTTTTTTTCCTCTTTTTTTCCTTTTTTTTTTTGTGTGTGTGTGTGTGTGTGTGTGTGTGTGTGATTGACAGCCACGTTTTTTCTCTTTTGCGGTGGCTGGCGCTAATGTGCAGATCTGAAACGACATTGTTTCGCCCGGGGGGGATCCGAGAAATCTTACTGGGCGCGCTATTACATGCAGTGTTTCCCTCTTTTTTTCCTTTTTTTCCTTTTTTTCCTTTTTTTCCTTTTTTTCCTTTTTCCTTTTTGCTTTTTCCTTTTTCCCTATTTCCATGTTTACAAAAAAAAAAAAAAAAAAGAAAGATTTCATATTCGGTGTCCGGCCTTGTTGGCTGCTAACCCCCGCCCCAATCTACTTACTACTTATTGCCCAAGGTAGCCTAGTTAACCTGTAGTTAATATATAGGTAATATGAGAGACATATGGGGGGGGGGGGGGAGAGTCGTGTATGATATTTTTGTCATCAATCACCCTTTTGGTCCACAGCTTCCAGAAATCTTGGATATTATATGTACATGCCTGCGCATTTGCTCCGTACAGTATGAATGAATGAATGGATGAATGGATGGATGAATGGATGGATGACCCAATCCATCCATCTATCCTTTGGGGGAGCCCAACTGATTCTGCTGAAATTACGGATCGATGGAATCGAACAAGGTCAGCGAGCCATCGGTGGTGATAACCGAATCCATCCCTGGTCTGTGTGGCTCGGCGTGGGCCCACGTTCCCAATGCAGCCCCCGTCACATTGTTTCTACCCCGTGTGTTCGTTCCGAATCCGAGCCTGTCACTTTGTTTTTTTTTTTTTGTTTTTGTCCCAACGTTTTACTGTAAGGGGGGCGCGGCTAAAGGCAGACAGGACATGTCGAGGGAGGCGGGCGGCCTGTGACGGCGCCTGCGCGGCGTATTGTATTGGCACCAGCACCGGACAATCACCAGCAGCGGACGGCGCCATTCCCACCTGTGACGGGTTCTCGTCCGGGACCAACGTTGAGGGGTTGTCCAGAGGCGCGACAAGGCCCCCGGAGATGGCATCACCCACCAGCCAATGGCCCAGGCGAGGGGGGAGGCTATCGGAAACGCGGAGGCGTGGAAATGTGCGAGGCCCATCGCCAGGAACAATGCCAACATGTACTACGGAGTACACAGAGGGGGAGGGGGGGGGGGGGGTAAAAGGAGCGTAGAATGGGTAGAATTTGCGTAGAATTTGTGTGCCGCCCAAGACATCAGGCATCATCTACGGCCGCGCGCTTGTACATATGTTCCCGCAGTATAACCTTTTTTCCCTCTTCCCCTCTCCCTCTCCCCCCCTCTCTCTCTCTTCGTTTCTTTCGTTTCTTTCGTTTCTCCTTCTTCTTGCTTGGCTCTGCCTTGTGTCCATGAAACCATGCTTGCTCTCCCCCCTATTTCTATTTCTCACGCCTTGCTCATCCCTTTCCCTTGCCTAGTCGCCCCCCCGACATCCCAACATCCCAGCGCCGTCCTCTTTCCAGATGCGTTGTTAAAGCCTCTCTCCCCCCCTCCCGGCGCAAGTCACCGGCACGGGATATCTCCATCTCATTCGACCCCCCCCTTCTTTCTTCTTTCCTTTCTCGTTGCCTCTCCTATTTGCTGTTGGCAATGAACATACAGAGTCGGTAAGCCGGGGTGGGACGGCATGCCTATGAAACGCACTAGCGCTGGATGACCGCAACGCTCTAGCCGATTGGCTGCCTGGGCCGCCTTGGTATTTGCTTGCTTGCTTCTGGCGCGCACAAAGAAGTTCAAGCTTATATTGTAGTAGCAGCAGTAAGGTAGTAAGTACTAAGGTAGTACCCAGTATCCAGTAATCCCTAGTAGTACCTAGTAAGGTAGTACCTAGTAGCAATAGTGGCAGTAGTAGCAGCAGTGGTGGTAGGCAGTACCTTAGTAGTACGTAGTAGTAGAAAGTAGTAGAAGTACCAAGTACCTAGCGTGGCTCCGTCGGATCATGGGGCGGATCAACTTGGGTCCAGCCCCAGTCGAGAGTGACTAGCCGTGGCCCGTTTAAGCATACGTACATGCTAGTATTACAAGTTTTTTCTATGCTGATATGCGGCACGAGCACATAGGGCATATAGGGTGTTATAGGGTAGACGGCGAAGGAAGAAGCCAAACGCCATGGAAGCCCTACTAAAGTAATGAGAAAGAGAGGAGGCGACAAATCAATGGCTGGCGCGCGGTTATCTCTGCAGGTTCCGAGCACCAAGCTATCTAAAGATGATGTGTACATACTGTATCACAGCATGACAGCAGAGACCATTCGGTCCCGATGGCACAAAAGGTTCACAAAGTAAGTTAGTATGTGTGTACTCGGTACTCCGCGCACAAGATGGTGAGACAACAACGATAATCCTCCAGCAGCCACATCCGCCGAGAAATGAAAAGTCGTCGGCGCAGCGAGAAACGCACTGCTGTACGGAGTACACAGTTGGTCAATCTATTGTGAATTTCGTGCCTCGGATTCAGGGCGAGCGTCATCGCCCGTCGTATGTATACCAGCCAAACAACATCGGTGAGATTGCCGCCTTTTCTTTCTTTTTTATTTATTTATTTCTTTTTTCCCCCCCATCTACGCCCTATTATGCGTTGGACGGAGTCAAATCAAGAAAGAAAAAAAAAAGAAAAAAAAAGGAAAGAAGAGAGAAAAAAAAAAAGGAAAAAAAAAATAGAAAAAATGAAAAAAAGAACAAAAAAAAATGAAAAAAAAAATGAGGGGGGTAGCCGAATGAAGCGGTGTACATACATACAACTGTGGTATCACTTTATTATGATTATTATTTTTTTAAAAAGAAAAAAAAAAAACAGAAAAAAGAAAACAGAAAAGAAAAGAGAAAAAAAAAAAGGGACAAAAAACAAGGGGAACAAGGCAAATGAGGGCGGCTTCCGTTCGGGCCACGGCTTGTCATACAAGGTACCACAGATGCCCCCCCCCCTCTTCTCTCTCTCCCCTTCTTTCTCTCCCCCCCCCTCCTCTCTCTCCCCTTCTTTCTCTCTCCCCTTCTTTCTCCCCTCTCTCTCCCCTCTCTCTCCCCCCCAGTTAATTTTCATTTCTATTCTCCCCCCTTCTTCCCCTGCCTGGTCTTGGAATCAGGTGAGAATATCATTTCTTCATAACAGAGCAACTCGATATGGGGCCACACACATGAGTTTTCCTTGCCTGCCCGTCAGCCGCCCGGGGTGCCGCTGGTAGCCCACACGTGTGCGCTGGGTTGGTTTCGTCTGCAGCGTGATCCCGGACATCTACATAGCTGGCCAGAAGTCGTTTGTGTACTGTACTGTATTATCAGAAGAGGCCTGTCGAGTGCTCCGTACGGCACCCCGGCGCACGTGCAAAAGAGACGACGGAGCAACTCATTCCCATGTGCTTTTTGTGTGCTTGTGCCGCCGAAGGCCGACGCTGCGGACCTGATTGCATGTGATTGCATTGTATGCTCGTGTGAAAATCTCATTGATGGTAGGCAGATGCCATTGCGCTGAGGAATCGGCTGCTTATAATCTGTCTCGCCTTCTCGAGGAAAGAGAGAAAGAAAGAAAGAAGGAAAGAAAGAAAGAAAGAAGAAGAAAAAAGACTTCGGATTCTAAGATTAGAAAGGTTGTAGCCAACATGGCGAGACAATGAAATGGATGCCCGCTGCTTCCATCACCTAAAAGAAGGCTGGGCAATGAGTGAGGAAGCATAGGCGTGGGCGTGGGCGTGGGCGTGTCGTGACCGTCGCCCGTCCAGGGCGGCGTCTAACAATACACAAACATTTGCACCCGAGCAGACGTCAAACATGAATGGGGGGAAACGCGGGGGGGGGACTTGATCACCGCCAAGCATCCCTCATCGATCCAGGGAAATCGGGTAATCTAGTGTTACAATGCCATTTTTTGCTGTTGTTGATGATGATGATGTTGTCGATGTTGTTGTTGTTGTTGTTGTTGCAGGCAACTGTTTCGCTGCCTACATAGGGTATTCAACAAGGCCAATTCCCACCCTCGGTGCTCGAGATGCATTCTTTCGCCCCGGAAAAAAAAAGTCTCTCAGCGGAAGAATGCTCGAGGATTTCATGGAGCGAACAACCTAAAACGTTGGAGAACCGTTCTCTCATCACTGCGGCCACAACCACGCATCGTCTACTATAGGCCTCTTTGCTACTTTGCATGCGACCATGTGGGAAGCACGCGGGAAAAAAAAAGAAAAGAAAAAAAAAAAGAAAAAAAAGGGGGGCGAGAAAAAAAAAAAAAGAGGCACACTCAGGGCAAGCCTCTATCGCAAGCTTCCTCCACGCTCGTCTTCCCTAGGGAAGCAAGTAGCAACCTCCAGCTTGCCAGTCTTGCCGTTGGCGTGGAACGAAACCACCACGGACGCCCCGTAATGGAGAGGATTGCCCTCAAACACGACCAAGTCCTTGCTCTTGTCGAGCCCCAAAATCGCCTCGACGTTGGACGTCACAAGCCGAACGGCGTCTTGCTGGCTGAGTCGAGCGTACTTGGCCGCCCAGCCAGCCTCTGGACCTAGATCGTGGATGCGGTAGTCTACCGGCATGGCTGCAGCACGTGAGTAAGTAAAAGGGGGCGGGAGTCGGGGGCGATATGCTTACCAGTCTCGAAAATGGCCAAGGCAAATGTGACGCCAGCCTCCTTGAGATAGCTGGCCACGCTTCTGGTGAGGGGAGGACCAACTACTGCGTCCTTGTCGCGGAAAGCGTCAGGAGCCGGTCGATTCTCCGACAGGATCACGGATATGTTGGCGGCGGCGAGATCTCTGGCTACCTGATCAACAAAACGTTCATTAGTTAGCATCTGAAAATCCCTTGTTGGCCCGTGTCTCTCTCTCTCTCTCTCTCTTGTCGAGCTTTCCCGGGCAGGCGTATACTTACATACGGCGCTTCCTTGCCGCCAAGTATCACAATGTTGGTTTCGGGAAAGTCCTTCTTGACGAGGACCAGTTGAGACATGTCGTACTGGCAGCCAGCCCAATGTCAGCAAGTCCATTTATTTATTTATTTTCCCTTTCTCTCTCTCTCTCTCTCTCTCTCTTCATATAAAACATGGTTGGATTTAGCTCTTCTTCGTTCTTTACCTTGTTGTTGCTGTGCACCACGAGAGGCAGCTTACCTGCCGCCACTCGCCCGTACAAAGTCTCGCTATGCTTGCCCTTCCCGTCCTCCAGCATTTTGCGGAGGTGATGGATGCCGTTGCTCACCGTGCCTTCCGACCGCTTGGTGGCATCGCCAAGGGCCAAGTGCAGGGCGACGTCGCCCTGGACAATGCCCCCATCCGCAACGCCCTTCTTGCCGCTGGTGAGAAACTCCGCGCTGACGCCGTGAACGAAGCCGGACGCGTCCGCCAGCGGGAGAGAGATTGCCCGGGTTACCCCCCCGAGGCGGGCTCTCGCGAAGCCTTTCCCATCCAGCCAAAGCCCGTACTTGGCGTAGACCACGCTCTCGGGATCCCCGATGTTCTGGCTCGATGCCTGGCCGTCGCCTGCGCTGTCCAGCGTGGCAATCTCGCTGATGCCCAGGGCTCTGGCGACGGCGGTCAAGCCGGGCAGGACGTGGCCGTTCCGCAGAGAGAGGCGGAGAGCCTTCTTTCCCGCGAGCTCTAGTTTGCTTCCTGCCTGCGCGCATACCGCAGCTGGACCGAGACACGAAATCTCCCCGCTCTCGACGACGAGCCTGAGCGGATCGTCGTCGTCATTCTGCGCCAGCTCGGCCGCCAGCTCGGGGTAGTTGTCGACAAAGGCCCTTTGGATGCCGTCTATGATGAAGCTCTGGTCTGCCTCGTAGGCTTGGGAGCACGTCGACTCCCTCTGCTCGTCAGAGACCTCATACCGCGCCTGCGGTTCGATGGTGGCGTTTGCGTCTCCGGCATGAGCCGTCGCCGTAAAGGTCGTGCCCGTGCTTTCCTTGACCTGGGACTCGTCTAGCTGGGCTCGCCCGTCGACGAAGACCTGCAGGGGCGTTGCGCCGTTTGATAGGGGATGAGAGTCCCACACCACGATGTCTGCATCGTAGCCGGGCCTGCAGTACCCAATGCGGAAATCCAAGTCGATTGCCTTTGCGGGGATGGAGGTGATTGCCTGAAGGGCCTTGTCCTCCGGAAGCTGGAAAGCGTACCCGACGGCTGCCTGAGAAGCTAAATACTTTGCGCTCGTCAGGCCGATGACGTGGTCGGACTTGTAAGCCACGGGGATGCCGTTCCCATCGAGGATATGCCCGGCATAGAGGCTCGGGGAGTACGCCTCGGCCTTGTATAAACTGAACTCGGCGAATATCGCCGCCGTGACGTTGTCTCCTTGCTCCCTGAGCAGATTCGGCACCTTCCAGGCCTCGGTGGCATGGTGGAACGCCCCGACTCTGTAGCCAAACTCGTGGCTAATCCGAAGCATGGTCTCGAGATCCTCCGGTTCGTAGTTGTGGTTCTGCACATTGACCCGCCCCCGAAGGACGGCCACTGTCGACTCGAGCTCCAGCTGGAACGGGAACCTGCCGCGATGGTGGACGAAGCCGGCCTTGCGGCCCTCGCGCCAATGGCGGGCTTCTAGGATGGCGGAGCAGTAGTCGTCTTGCCTGTCCTTGAGCTCCTTGGCCCTTTGCAGGTGCTCCCGCAAGTGCCAGGCGTTGCCTAGCCGCGTGTAGCCCCAGGCGGCCTTTGGGTTTTCGCCAAACGCAAACTTCATGTACCGGCGGCGCTCGCTCGCGGGCACTCCCCTCTCGAGGAGCAGGTCCTCGACGACGGGCTCGGAGTGCTCTCCGGAGTAGAGGGAGTTCTTGACGGGCACGCCCTCGCCGGCGACGAGATTGGCCGAGCCGGGGAGGATGAGCGAGGACGTGACGCCGCCCGACAGAACCAGCGCGGCGGCTTCGTCGTAAGGCTTCAGGGCGTCAAGCACACGCACCATGGGCGTAAACGCCTTGGTGGCGGGGTTCATTTCGTTGCTGTCGTCGCTCACCTCGGTGGTGGGCCAGAGGCTGACGAAGTGATGGGAATGCATATCCACGAGGCCCGGAGTGACGTGTCGGCCGCGGACGTCGTACTCCACGACGCCGTCGTCGCCCACAACGGCCTTGTCGCTGCTGTCGTCGTCTGCCGATTTGCGGATGGCTTCCACGAGGCCCTTGGAAAAGACAATGTCCACGGGGTAAGGGATGAAAGCCTCGCCGTCGAACAGCGTCGCGTTCCTCAGCACAACGGCCCCGGCTTGGCCGTTGGTCGGCGACCATCGCGGGTTGCTTTTCCGGGACCCAGGCTCGGGCCTGCCGGGGACCCGATCCAGGTCTCGGCACTGAGCCAAGGACTCGTCAAAGTGCCGCAGCAGCCGCCTTGGCGACGCTTCCGCATCTCCGTGCCACTGACTCGGGTACTGGCGATGGACCGCAAAGCACAGCCAAAGCACGGACGCGGCAGCCACAAGGCTCAGGCCCGCCCGGACGGACAGGACGCTCCGCACAAACGGCCGGCGACGATGCGGCCGCCCGGGATAAGCCGGGACCTGATACGGCGGCGGCGGCGGCTCTGCCGAGCATGAATCTCGGCTTGGGGACACGGGCGGTGGCTGGAGCAGCTGTTTTTCCGCCGCCCGCTCCATGAGATGAGATGAGATGAGATGCGATGCGATGAGATGCGATGCGATGCGACACCGCCCAGAGCCGGGACACTGTCAAAGTTGGAAAAAAAAAAAGAAGAAGAAGAAGAAGAAGAAAATGGCGTGGCATTGGCCGCCAACGACGCCAACAGCCGCGTTCATTACATACTATTGCTTACTAGAACAAAAGACCCTGCGATAGAACAAAAGAACCAAACCAGTCGTCTGACTAATCACCCGGGACGGCCGCCGGCTCAAATCCCATCCCCGTCTGCCTACAGCGAAGGCAACAGCGGCCAACGCCATCCGCATCCGCCTTCTTGACAGTCAATCTTGCCCCAGATCGCTCGCACGCATCGTAGAGCAACAGCAGCAGCACCAGCAGCAGCACCAGCAGCAGCACCAGCAGCAGCACCAGCGCCTCTCCCGCCCGGGCACCGTCCCATGTACTCCGCGCAGAGAGCGAGAGCCTGACAGGCCCGTTCGTTAGTCAGTCGCACCGAGATTTAGGCTCAGCACGGCGGCTGCTGTGCCACTGCCCGGCCCGTGCCGACGCTTGGCGGGCGTTCCGCCGAAGCCGCTGAAATATGCAAATAAACAGTACGTGGGCAGACACACAGAGAGAGAAGGGGGGAGAGAGAGAGAGAGAGAGAGAGTTGGCTTGAAGCAGGAGCAGAGCTCAAGCACTAAGTATTACTAGGTCGTTGGGCACTTGTTAACAGGCAGAGAGGGCGAGCGGGCTAACCTGGAGCTGCTCTGAAAAATGCTGCTGCGGGTGCGTTGCGCGCAACGGGAGAGACGGCACGAGCCACGGCATGAAACAGATGCCTCGTCCGGGCCGTGCCCAATGCGCGCGCCCGAGTGGCTCTGCTATAATGGGCTCTGCTATATTAATGGGCTCTGCTATAATGAGCTCTGCTTGCATCCGTCCTCTCCCAGTGTTAGTCGGAGCCGTCGCCACCCGTCTTGAGAAACCAGTCGACGGCGTTTTCCCCCGTTGGGTGTCTCGCTGCCGTTGGCGCAATGCAAAATGGCTGAAAAACAATTCGATTCGCCTGTCTTGCCCTTGCCCTTGCCCTTTCTTTGACTGATCGCCAGGAGGGTTCTCCCTTGGCTAATTTGGTTGGTAATCGCTTCCTATGTGCTCCGTAGTTCGTGGCATGGCCAAGTGGTCTGTCTAGTGGGAGACGTTGAACGGGATTGTAAATGGAACACTCCGTGTCTATCAACAACATCGCCAGGAAGCTTCTTTTGCATGCATCTCGGCAAGGGTATCTTGGCTCGCTCTCCGTCTCGTCCGCGTCCCCAAGGCTAATGTACTTTTTTTCTTTTTTTTTTTTATCATGGTTGAAACTACTGTGAACAAGAAAACTCCAAATGGCAGTCAAAATAGCACCGTGACCAAACCAAACACCAAGCTGAATCAACAATCAATCGCCCGACCCTCCTAATGCTTGCCAGGGGTAGCGCGACACCTTTTTCTCCCCCCCCCCCCCGCCCCCGCCTTTTTTTCTCCCCCCTTTCCTCCTCTTGGTCATGCGCAATAGCACACACTCGATGCTCAACTGAATTTCTATGTCGTGGTTGGTTCCATTTGTGCTCTGTACATGTGTGTTTATGCCCCCTGGTTTTTATTTTCATTTCTCTTCTTCTTCTTCTTCTTCTTCTTCAGTTCCGTATCTATCGTCTCCTTCTCTGGCTTACTGATGCTTCTCCATCCTCGTCCTCATCGTTATCTGAAGGGTCGTCCTGATTCCTAGGGCCCCGGCCTCTGTCGTTTCCCTTCTTGATTGAAATGATGCACCCTTGCTCTTTCAAGCGCTTAGCCAAGTTGCTGCTGGCCACCATGCCGGGAAATTCTTTGGCGCTGTAAACCTTGAAGGGCTCGCTCTGAATCTCCGCCAGAATGGGAAAGTGCCGAACAAATCCGGCGCGGCTCGGATCAATCATCATCAATGTAAACTTTAATCGGAATGAGCCTGGAGTGCGGCATGAGAGGTCGGAGAAGCAGAAGAAGCAGCCCTCCTGCCCGTTCTCGTCCTGGCCCACGAATGGAGTCGAGACCAGAGAGCCCATCAACCGTCGTTGGTGTTGGTACTCTTCTGGCATGTAGGAGGAATCGCGCTCTCCCGATTCGTCGTAGATGGCGCAGCTCATCACATAGCTCTCGTACCGCAGGTACACCCTGACTTCGTCATGCGTGAAGCTCGGGTTTTTAACCACCAGTTCCACAATCGGAGGCGGGTCAATGACCCTTCGATCCCTATCGCCAAACCCACAAGCTCGCGCCGCGTTTGGCTGTTGGCGCATCTTGAGCTCAAAGCCAATGTTGCTCAAGCATGGAGCCCTGTTTGCGCCCAGGAGATTGGGGATTTGGGCCGCGGGGGCTCCTGAACTGGCACCCGGACCGTAAGATGGTAAGTGGACTATTGGCCTTGCCGGCTCTGGCTCAAAGGTTGACTCCGTCATGGGCGAGTCTTGGTCGAGTCTCGTGACAAAGGGCGGCATGCCACTCTCGAGATGTTGGTATGGTCGTGGCGGCGCCGGCGGCGTTTGGCGTCTCATGTGGTTCGCGCCTGGTGGGAACTGTGATAATCGCGGATCAGTTGCGCTATCGGGTCTCCGGGTCGCTGCTGATGGCAATATCTGAGGCGGTTGGACTAGATCCGCCATGTGATGGGCCGGGTAGCTCTGGTGAGGGACGGCACCGGTAAAGGGCATATGTGAAGGAGACATCAGGGGGGATGAGATAGTAGGGCCGGCACTGTTGTGAGCATAAGGTGGAGAGCGAAAATATTGATGGTGGTCTTGAGAGGTTGGACGAAAAGTGTCTGGCGCGCAAGGAACTCCCGCGAGCAGACCTTGCGGAGGAGGCAATCGCTGTACTCTGGAGGCGGGGTTTGCAGAATAGCGATCGAAGGCGACATTGTCCGGTGTGCGAGGCATATTTTCTAGCCCGGCAGAGCTTCTGGGATCCATCTCATTTACGAAGCCAGAAGGTCTTGTAGAGAAGTCGTGAGGTCTGTCTTGGCCGCGCCCTGGAGCCGAAGACATAGTCAGTTCTGTCCTAGGGCAGGCAACGGGGAAGGGGAAGGGGGGGGGGGGGGGGGAAGAAAGGGTGTAACAGCAACAGGCAGGTGTAAGCAAATAGTAGTGCAGAGTCGGCAGCTAGTATATCAAGGCCAGTCAGCGTACCCTAGCTCTGGAGCGGACACACAAACGAGCCAATGCCGTTCCGGTTAGAGATCTCCTAGACCCCCCATTCCAGGGCTTAATCGGGAGGAGTTCTTGAACCAGGTAGAGGGAACTGCAAGCTGCATGCCTGCAACCGAGATCGTTGCTGGCGTGGAGGATGGATATGTATGTGTGGATGCGGGGCACTAAGAGGAGTGTGTGTATAGAAAGGCTGCCGCAGATTCGGCAACCGGGACAAGCGCAATTCGATGTTTGCTTGGCCTGTCTTGAGGAGAGAGTTGAGCGCAGAGTTGCTCGGCGGCAGGATGCGGTAGACGTGTACCGTTCATTCGAATTCCCCGCTTGACAGTAACCAAGGCAGAAGTAGGGGGGATAAAAAAAAAGGGGGGGGGGGGAGAAGGGGGGGGATACACACGTGCATACATACGATGCAAGCTGTCGATGCACCTACCGTCCCTTGTGAGACACAAGATACACACACCCCGGTGATTAGAAGAAAAGAGGCTGACGGGTGTATGGCGTGCTCCAACCGGAAAGAGCTCAATGATTTTTTTTTTTTAAAAAAAAAGGGTTTATAGCCCAACAAAAGGTGGGATCCAAGGGCGGAAGGCAAGCGGACACCCGAGAGTGAAATGCTTTCTTCTTTCTTCTTTTTGCCCAACTCGGCAAGTGGTACTTGTTGATGTCACCGTTTGAGAAGAAGAAGCCAGAGGGAGGATCAAGCTTCTGGCCTTGTTGATAGAAAAGGGTGAAAAAGGATGGTGGGCGGGATGCGAGACGCGGCACCAGGACTGCTAGGGAATTCGGATTGGTTCGTGGCTTTTTGACAACTTCAAAGGAAGAGCAAAGGCAAACCAAGACGAGACGGAGTGGGGAGAAGAAGCGGAAAGAAGAGACACGGGAACGCAAGTAAAATGCTGGCGCGGGCATGGTTAGTATGTGCAAGCAGCATTCATTGTTCGAATGGCTGGCAACAAGCCAAACAAGGGCCCGGCTGGAAGGCGAGAGAGCGGTTTCGATGGCCGGTCCGCCGCACTCGGAAGGTTTTTGGCAATGCCATGTACGGGTAGGGCCCATGTATTGGGTACTCAACCCTATGTAGCCCTTTTTTGGCTTTTCCTTTGCCCGTTCACACTTGGTCGGGAACCAACGCATTGGAGAGGTCCCCAGTACCCTTCGTGCTCCACAGACACGCCGCAGAAACAATAATGAGACCACTGCGTGAGCGACCCGGCCGGGGTTGTTAATTGGCGCTGGCCAGGGGGGGTGGGCGCAAGTTACAACTGACAGATCTTATTTCCCACAGGGCGGAGACGCATGCCCCATGTCACAACATGGTTGATGTGGCGGTGGATGAATCCGAATCGCTGGGGCCGCTGCGGCTTATTGCGTGTGTTGATTCCGCTAGGCGAGCTCAGATGATGCCTCGAGCTTTGATCTTTTCCGTGTGACGTACGGAGCACAATTGCGGGTACTACTCTGGACAGAGCATCTATCCGTCTATTGTCCCTGGACGCATGGGCTGCGTGCGTGCCTCTTCTGGTAGGCATGTCGAGCAAATGGAGATTGTGGCACCCGAACACCCTGCTTGCTTTTTTTTCGAGGACGTGGTAATGCGACTGGGGCCGCGCTCTGTCTAGCTTCCAGCCCGGGCATGACTGCGACGCTGGACCGACGTTTGGCACCTCCAAGTCGGAGCTCAAGCCGCGAGGCAAGGATGGGCCGTTGGTGGCTTTGAGCATAAGTGGTCGGCTGATATTACCTAACAGACAGGCCCATCTCAAGGGAGGCCGGGAGATTGGCAACGCCCTGATGTAGCAGTAGGTGGCTATCCATCTGCAACGTTGTAGGATCGGATCAGATCAGCTCGCCAGCCTCGTGCACCTAGAAGGCGTGGGCGTTGCGTTGAGCTCTCTGGACAACCAGCATTGGCAAGTTTTCCTGCCGTTGACCTACCTGGTGCCGAGGAGGAGGAGGAGGAGGAGGAGGAGGAGGAGGAAGAGGAGGAGGAGGAAGAAGAGGAGGAGGAGGAAGAAGAGGATCATGGCATTACTTGTAGGCCACGACGCGAACATGGCACCACGGGTCTCGATCCACCGAGATCTCGTTGTCGCTCAGGTCTGAGAAGAGGCTTCTCAGAGTTGGTGGGCGGAGACGACGTGCAATGCACCCTGCGCACTGGTACAACGTGGGCTTGATAGGACTTCCAGGCCCACGGGGCGGGTGGCATGGGGTGAAGCACAAGATTTTTTTTTTTTTTTTGGGCTGGGGCTTGAACATGAGTCCCGTGGTCCGTGGCTGGACCGCTCTTCGGTGTGATGGAGCGTGACACCTCTAGTCGTACTCTTCCAGCCTGGTCAAAAGTGGACTGTGCTGCCTTGCCAGCTTCGACTCTCCATGGCCCAAGCACGGAGTACAAGCATTGGAGCTGGTCAATGGGGGGGAGCAGCCGGCTTGTATCATCGGCGAGACGAGAAATAAGACAATGGCCGCCCGGAAATGCAGCAGCCGTGATGCCACCCTGGCCTCACAGGCGATCGGTGGTGGTCGAGCACGGAGTACAGAGCACGAGAAGTGCAGAGTAGTAGTAGCACTCACGATACATAGCCACGCCAACGCGTGCCTGTAATTACCACCACTCGCATATTGGTATCAGGACGGGGAGTTTTTGTTGGTGCACGCACATGAAAATTCGCCGCGGCGCAAGTCACACCGGTTGAGGAAGCGAAGACGAAAGGGGGGGCTGGGTGAATCCTCGAGGTTCTAGAGGAAGATCCTTGCAACTGTTTCTCTCTCTCTCTCTCTCTCTCTCTCTCTCTCTCTCTCTCTCTCTCTCTCTCTCTCCTTCCCCCCCCCCCCCCCCCCTGCTGTTCCTACCTCCCCCCTTCTTGAGCTGTCGCGTGGGCGAGGAGGATCGTCCGTCACCCGCAGCGCCTGGACCAACCAGGTCACACTTGGATGGCGGCAATAATGCGGAAAAAGGCACGTGCTCGCAGCCACTTGCTTTCGTACAGGCGTGCAGGCGTCGAGCACAATCACGGGCAAATGGCATAAAGGGGAGGGCGAGAGAGACATAGAGCGAGTGAGAGAGAGAGAGAGAGAGAGAAAACATATATTCCTTTCGAGTTGTTGATGCTGCTGGTCTTTGTGCCCGTGCCTTTTTTTTTTTTGCCTTGCCCTCCTGTGCCCTAGTACAGGTAGGTGCTACCTAGGTACTAGGTAGGTACTGCTGTAGTAGTAGTACTATAGTACCTTGTAGTTGCCTTGGGTTCAACCAACTTCCAATTGCTTCTGACCAAGGTAGCTTGGTACCTTATAAAGCGCCACCCAGGGTACAATCTGCCCAGGTAATATTTTCAAGCATCTGCTGGGTGATTCCACGCGGTCTAGTACCTGGCGGCGGAGTAGCCCTCTTGTACCAAGGTAACACAGGTACGCGATGCATGGCAATTGATTCTTTCCCGGCCCACCAGCAGCAAGGCTCCTGTCCAATCTAGCGCACCGGGCAGAGCTGGCAAGTTCCATGCCGCGATAAAACACACGTACCTGCCTATTATAGAGGCAACTACGGAGAGTTCTAAGGCATGAAGGCAGTACCTGAGAACTACTGTACCTACTAGGTACTAAGGTAATGTAAAGCACTACCTTACACTACAAGGTACGGAGTATAGAGTAAGACACGGAGTACCTTGCCTTCAATTCAAAACTACCTAAAGGTAGCAAGGCAAGGTAGGTGCTACACTACCTGCCTTGGGCACTAGGGTAAGGTAGGTTCCAGTACTACCTATGCGGTAATTCTACGTTATCTACAAGGTGCTACTACAGGTAATATGCGTGTGTTGTGTGTGTGTGTGTGTGTGTATGTGCACCGCGCGTGTGTGTAGAGGTAGTCAATATAGTCGTGCTACTAGGTACCTTAAGCAAGGTAGGTAGTAGTGCGATATGTCGTGGAGCATCATGGGTTCTACTCCGTACTACTGTAGGTACTACGTACCACCGTACTGCTAAGGTACCTTACCTGACCTTGGGTACTATAGTCCGTACCTACTAAAGGTATAGCCAGGTACCTACCTAGGTTAGTAGGTACTGTAGGTACTTCGTACTGCCCATCAAGATCTCTCTCATCACTGAATTTTGACTTTTGTCCGTTGGAGGGGAACCGGGCCTAGTGCCCGCACAAAGTACCCACCGGGTACATCTCACGCCAGATTGCCCGGCCACCGGCACTTGCGTCTCGTCATCGGACTCCTTTCCGTCCGCTCTCTCTCTCTCTCTCTCCCTCTCTCTCACCGCCATCTACAACTTTGCCCTGAGCGCAGAATGAATTACACCTTACCTGCTTGCAAGGCGCTGCAACGGAGCAGAGCGCCCGGGCCAGGTGGATATCAGCTGCGGAGGACCTCCCCTATCCCTTCCCAATAGGCGCTCCAATGCCATCAGACGGGGCAATGGCTCAGGAACCGACCGACGGCCTCGGCAGAAGCCTGCCACCTATTTGCTCCGCACAACACCAAGGATCCCAGCAGGAACGGCTGATACACGATACGGGCCAGAGGGCTGCGCGCGCGCATTGGGAATGGGGCTTCTGGAGCGGTACCGGTACCAGCGCCGGTCCCCGAGTGCTGCCCGCCGCGGCTTGATCCAGCGCCACGCCTGCTGCTCTCGCTTGTCAGCCGCCTTGGTTAAAGCCTCCGCCCTCCCCCTGGACGCCTCGTCTGTCTTGTTGCGTCCGGAGTACCAGTACTTCGTGCCAGGTACTCCGTAGACGGCGAAGCGATTTGTCAGGCCAGGCGCTCCAGAACCAACATCTCTGCGCAGGTGAGCAGTCGACTCATCACCCTTTCCCCCCCCGGGTTGCTGTACGACGGAGAGCGGGCCAAGCAAGGCCAATTTTGGGGAGGGGAGGGGAGGAGGGGGGGGGGGAGATTTTTTATTTTTTATTTTTTTTTTAAAATTCTTTCTCGGCGCTCCCTCGTCCCCTACAATATCGTCACCTGGCTGAGACACTCTGTTGCAACGGTCCATTTTTGCAGCAGCAAGGCTGGGTTTAACCAACTTGTCTTGGGTTAGGCTTGTCTCGGATCTCTTGACCTGGCCAGAGACGCGTCCCGTGCCGCTCGTCGGGCGTGCGCCGGCCGCGGCAAATGGGCGCCCCCATCCAGCCTTCATGACAACGCTCGCGGAGCGGCTGTCCCCTCCTCTCATGGGCATCTCCGTTGACTTCCTCCCTTGAGAGGCTTGCGGTTTGCCTCGAGTCGCCAAGAACCGGGCCCGTGGGTTTTGCTTATCCAGGCTGGCTCATCGTCCCCATGATCGCATTACATGGGAGTGCTATGCTCTGTACGGAGTACGGAGCACAAGAATGGAGCAATACAGGTCGTAGTGCTCCAACCAGGTCCGGCCCTGCAAGCAGGAACGGTACGAGGGCGCACAATATGACCTCCCCTGACCCCTCGAGATGTGCTAGGTAGCCTTGTCCCCAAGACTTCGTTGCATCCTTCCGCCCTCCGCCTCCCGCTTTTCCGTCTTCCCCGGCGAGAGAGAGAGAGAGAGAGAAAGAAAGAAAGAAAGAAAAAAAGAAGAAGAAAAGGACCCTTTGGACCATGAGCCAGGGGCTGCTTTGATGTGGAGTTTTGGGCGGAGAAGCGTGCCATGACGGCCAACCCTTGGACTCGAACTGCTGTCTTCGAGCCAGGACGGCATGGAGGGTTATTATCAGGTCTCACACTCTCCTCCGTACATTCCATGAAAATATTTCCCTGGTGCCTGCATGTCTCACCCATGGACACACACACACGTGTCTCCATGTGATAGCGACGGCCACCGCTCACCATATACGATAGCACGCTGCTGCTACGGAGTGCTCCCCCCCCCCCCCCCCCTCCTCGGCGGCCGTTGTTCAGGCCCCGTTGACCGGCCAGCTATTAGTCCATCCAACTAGCGGACCAGCTGAGGCTTGCCACTGATTCTCACAGGCTCGTTGCCAAGTTGACGCGAGTCGGAGGATTATGTAGGCGTGCAAATCCGCAAATTACGCGTGCTGGGACGACCGCTGCCCTTTCAGCTGTTCGGCTGTTTGCTGCCATTTTGCAAAGTGCAGCTCTTCCATGCATGCTCAAATGACTAGTACAAATCGCCGCCAGGCTCTTCTATTCGCGCAGCACTTTTTTTTTTTTTTCTTCCCCATACATTTTTATATGTGTATACAATACCCTCTTCGGTATGGTCGTATCGCCCCCAATGCATTGCTACCGCACCTAATCACCAGAGCCAACGGGCCATGTCTCAGGTGGGCCTTGAAGGCTCAAGTCATGACTCCGGCGTGCTCCTCCTTGTCATCACCAGTGAGGCGGATCACGCTCGACGGCCGAGGGACTGGCTATGATGGATAGGCACCATAGGTAATAAGCATGGCCCGAAAGCTTCGGGGTCTCCAGAGGCTACCTAGGCAGGTTGCCAAAGGTGATGACTCGATAACACAAATCAGTGCTGCTAGTACTTGTTTCAGGGTGCATGGGAGACGCCCACGGCGCCCGCAGGTATTGTTACTATCCCTCTTCTATTACGATCTTCTTGGGGTCCAAAAGACGGCCTTTCTCACTCTGTATGGAGTTGTCAGTACATGGAAAAAGAGCTAATTTCGATCAGCCGTGTCTCACCGAGAATCGTCCCCAGCGTCAAGTCGGACCCGCACCATCCCACTAGTCCTACAGAGCCTTTGTTCGACTGCATAGAGAATGTCAACATGTCTTCTGGATTGCAATCTTTGGAAATGCCCTCATTTAACACGAGAATAGCCCCCGGGCTCCCCCTTCTTTCCCTCTCCCCCCAGGGGGGAGGGGGCAAATCTGCATGATCCCGAAAGGAGATGTACAGTGGAACAAAGGCACTAGCCATGGTCCATCGGATATGCTGCAACCCGCACCGGAACACGCTCACTCGCTCGCTCCCCCCCTTTCCTTTCCTCCTCTCACTCTCTCTTTACCGAAGCCCTCATTCGAACATGGCCAAGAGAGAACCCAATGTCACGTATTAAACTCAGATTTACGCTCTCGGGTCGTGAGGTTTTTTTTTTTTTTTTTTTTATCTCGGGCGCCGGACTATTATCTGACGCCAACGTACGAGACGCTTCTTTTTAACCAGCTTATTATTAGCTGGCTTCCTTGCATCGCAGCGGTTGAGACAACTCGCCTCGTGCCAGCTGCACGCACCACACCGAGCCAAACACGGGCAGTGATGACCTGTCAGTTTGACGAACGACAGCCCTTTTGCTGCGTTGGACCCAAGGGTATATTAGCCGAGGGGGGAAGGATTGCGGTGCAGCTGGTGTGGCTGGTTGACGTGACATTTGGTGGATAACGACGAGGCGGGCTGGCCGACAGGACAAAGAACTTTGCGTCCACTGCTTTCGGCATGAACCTTTTTTTTATTTTTTTTTATTTTTTTATTTTTTGCCTTGGTGCTCCGGAAGATGGGGCAGCTCAAACAGACTGCCATGGCTGCATGCGTTTGCATCTTTCGCCAAGGCTCTGAGTATGGGGTCGAACGCCGTGAGGTTCGGCGTGTCGTGCGAGGCATCTCTTGCTGACTGCGCGCTCCGTGGGCTGGAAGGCAACTGGTTCGCCCGCACACGCCATCCGCCGGCATTGCTAGCACATGGATGGTTATTGGGGTCCGGAAAACGGCAGAGGCCAACCGTGCATGTTTAAATTGACAGCTACCAAAAGCTACCGGGCTTGTGATGGTCGCCAATGGCTTCTTTTTTTTTTCTTTGTTTTTTTCTTTTTTTTTCTTTCTTTTTGCATGGCCCCAACAGCGAGAAGGAACCTAAAAGCTGGCAGACGAGGTTGCTGTCGACGAGATAACCTCCTGCGGTAGTCTCAAACGCCGGCAGTATATGCTACGTGTAGTCGTCCACCATGTTTGACTGTGTGACGAGAGAAGCGCGTGCAAGGATGTCACAAAGGCCAGATATCTCCTCTCCACGAAGACCACCGCCTCCGTGCTCATTGCCTGCTTGGCGACTCAAGGCAGCCTCTGCCCCGAGTGCAGAGAAGCACACGTTTCCATTTCGGCTCGAGCTCTGGCAAGCTTTACAGAAATCTCCATTCGTCGGCGAGCTGCCTGCTACCTGATCGTCTCTTGGACTGATTCCCAAAATAATCCGCCAAACCCTTGATTTTGAGCCTTCATCATCCGCCCATGAACGGATATTGGTATTCCAAAAATGCCAGAGCATCCTAATAATACTAGTAGTATATATACATATGTATACATACGTATATAAATACATACATATACAATGATATGTGCGTATGCAATACAAGTAACCTCGGAAGAATAAAAAAAAAATTAAGAAAAAAATTAAACAAATAAAAAACTTTTCCAACATCCCAGAGGTGGGAAAGCAAAAAGGCGTTATAAAGAGGGAAAATAAACCGCCATAGCATGATGCGCGCTTTATGCGTGCCTACGGTAAGACTGTGGGAGGATAATGTACCTGATATATGAGGTCGAGTAGATGAGGGAAATAAATTATGCGTCATTCGTCGTAGGTATAAAATCGTTGAAAGCATCAAGTTGAAATATGGTAAAACAAAATAAATAAATTAGATCCAACAGGAGATTAGTATGTGTGTAGATTTGTGTAGATGAGTAGCATGAACAGCATGAAGCTTGATCGATGTTTGGCTCAGTCTTGAACAAGCATCCCGGGGAGTCGTCGTTCTCTATCAAATCGAAACAAGGGTAGCGAGCGCAGCACAGAGGACAGCTAAAGAAATTGTGTAAACGGCTGGCCGCACAGCAAGGGCTTCTGATGTGGCCGGAGGCAGAGTGCCGTTGACGTAGTTCGGACCGCACAAGGTGTTTACTTGGCGGGCTGCGTCCTCGTAAACGCCGGCGACGAGATGGCTGCGGTCTGAAGAGGCGGAGTAATAGATATCCATGGTCTGCTGGGTGCACCAACTGCAGGAGGGGTTGGAGCTGCCGGGCAGGGCCAGGCCGTAGGGCAGGAAGTAAAGGTAGGCATCTGACGGCGTGTCGAGGTTGGTGACGGCGTTGGCAAAGCAATACTGGCTCGACTTCGGATCCTGGAGACAAGATGCCGCATAGAGGGTCTTGTAGGCGAGCAGCCCACGGTACGCCTGCAGAACTAGGGTCTGGTTCTTTTGAAGCTCCATCTTGCAATTGCCCCCCATGGTGAGATTCGTCGCGGCTTGATCGAGAAAGGCAGCGCAAGAATCGGAGTCGGCTCGACAAGTTGCGTCGAGCACCCGCACGATGCTGAGAAGCGACTTTTCGGCTTGGAAAAAACCTGTTGAAGTCTGACATTTCCGAGTTAGTGGACTTGAACGACGCCTAGCCGGCGGCCATGTTCCGGCTCCAGCACCGAGGACCTTGGTGGGATATGCCGAAACTCACCTGTAGCATCATGGAGAGCGGATAACAGCTCTTGAATGTGGGGTTTGATAAAAGACTTGATATGAAGTTGGGACATGCGTCGGTCGAGCCATCACTTTGGAAGGCGGAGGCTGGCGTATTATCAAACGGGACTGGCAGTGGAGACGACGACGACGACGGGCTGCTAGTCGGCTTCGATGAAGCGGTGGTTGTGGTGGTTGGCGCCTTTGCACTCCTCCTCCTCATCTCACCTTTCTCGAGTGGCGGTACATGGCCCTTGGAGCTGCTGCTGCTGCTGCCGCCGCCGCTCTCGAGTTCTAGCTGGAGACGCAGCTCGAACTCGTCAGCATGGCCAGAGAATAAACCCATCAATTCCTCCGAGGAAGGCGAGGGCGGCGGTTGACCGGCGGCGACTGACAGGACGGGAATCCGAGTGGAAGCCCGGTCTGGCACGGTGGCAGCAGAGCCGAGTGTCGCCAGAAATACGACAATGAGAAGCGCGAGACGCATCTGGCACAAGGGCCGTCTTGGCATCTCGGTCTTGGAATGGCTGGTAGAGAGGAATACAAGCGGATTCAACATCTTGACAACCCCGGCAAACTTTTCCAAAGACAGTCTCGGAAACAACGGTTGTGCCTATCGTCTTCTTGGATCGCAATGCCCGGCCTTTTAATTTTTTTTTTTTAATTTTTGTTCCGGTGAAGCCTAGATAGACGAGGTAAAGCTGGGTTTGCCAGCCAAGCCAGCAATCGAAACTAAAAAAAAAAAAAAAAAAAAAAGAAAAAAAAAAAAGAAAGAAAAAGAAAAACGAATGGCGGATGCCCAGGAAGTGCAGCTGGCTATCGTGACGTATAGACCATCTCTCGGCTTAGACAGGGGCGCGTAGAAATCGAACTCGTTCTCGTGGTGCGCGAGTAGGGGGAGTCGGCCGTCATGGGCAACTGGGACCTGGAGAGACGGCCGATGGAGACGACGATGCTCGCTCTGGTTTCTCAAGGACAATGACCGGGGGAGGTGGAGGAGGAGGAGGAGGAGGAGGATGAGGAGGAGGGGGGGGGGGGGGGGACAATTCGTTTCTTCCTCTGCTCTCCCCCCAAGCTGCGTGCTCTGCCGCCGAGGAACTGCCCGTTGTCTTATCCCTCCACCACCCCCTCGTTTGATCTGCCTCGCACGATGAGAGCCCGGAAACTCTCCTCCCAGGAGAAGGGGGGAAAAGAGCAATGACGAGAGGGGAAGAGACTCGAAGCGACTTGTCGGCACACGAGGAGAGACACCAGAGCCCCCTTGCCTGCCTCAGTAGGTGGAAAAGACAAGGCAAAAGGCAAGCTTGGCGGAGGAGCTGGTGTTGATGCAGGCAAGGCACAGGCGGCGCAGATCAAACGAGCGGATGAAAAGAGAAAAGATGTGCAGTCAAAGATTGCGGAGCAAAATGTGCCAAGCATGGAGTACTACAAGCAAGGTAAGCAACAGACTGGGAAGGGACGACGCGGGCCTGCAGCAAAGTCCCAAGCTACGAGGCAAGCGCGAGCGGTGGGTGCGTGATGGCGCCGCTTCTTTTTTTTTTTCTTTTTCGAGCAAGAGCCCCGCCATCGACGGTGTGCGCAGCAGCAGTACCAAATGCGTACAAGTTACATGCCAGCTACTAACCTTGGGTAGCGGCGAGGGCACAGCACCAGCACAGCAGCACCAGGCGTCGTCGCAAAAGGACGGCCAAAAGGTTCCCCGGGGGGGGGGGGATCGGGGATCCGGGGCCGGCGATTGGCAGCAGGCGGGAAGCGGGAAAAGAGCCCCCCGGGGGGGAGGGGAGGGGAGGGGAGGCAAAAGGCGTTGCTTCGTACGGAGTACAGTACCCAAGTATACGTAGTACTTGATCCGCGCAAAAAGGGCCTCGCTTTTTCGCAATTTTCCAGCAGTTCGCAGCGAACGGGAGGAGCGATTGATAGACAGGGCGCAACCAATATTGGCAGGCGAGGGAACGCCTCCCCTCCCCCCTCCCCTGGCCCAGGTGGGATAAAGAACTCCCCCCCCCCCGGTTCAATAGCGCCAGGTGAGTTTAAATTGCAAAGCCCACGGCGTAGCGGCGGGTCAAGCGAGACGATGCAAAGCCACATGCTCACGCTATTGGATCGAGGCAGTTCTTGTGTTATGTTTTTTTTTTCTTTTTCCTTTTTTTTTTTTTCCTTTTTAGTTCTTCCTTTTCTTTCTTTCTTTGTTTGGTGACAGCTGATCGACGCTCTCTGCGTGTAAATTACTTATAACAAGCGAATGGATTAGTAGGTAGGATGGGGAATTTTTTTTTTATTTCATTACACTTGCAAGTACCAACATGGCACTACCTAACGTAAGGTACCTTAAGGTACCCACCTTAGCTATTAGGTATCTACCTAGTAGTACGCTGCTACTCGCTACTCAGGTACATTAAGATAATACCTGAGATGCCTTAGTAGCAGTAGCTGCTACTATAGGTACCTAGTACTTGCTTAATAATAGCCCATGGAGTATTAACAAAGGACGCAGCAGATATCGACGTGATATCACCAACGCACGAGCAATGAATGGCCAAGCATCAATAAGCAAGTCGAAGCCCCCCTCGCACTTTTGACGATGTAGTTCAATTGCGACCCATGTAAAAGAAAAAAAAGAAAAAAGAAAAGAGAAAAAAGCTTGGCCTGGCGCGCTGCCGTGCCACCCATCCATCCCCTCCGGCTAGCGACAAACCGGCTGCTCTCCCGCCGAGCCCAAAATCCCTCCACCGTTTTTTTTTTTTTCCCACAGGCAAACCAACTTTGGCTAGTGTCGAACGCTGATTGGGGGCCGTCGTTGCGACGTTCTTTTGTTGATTTATATTGCGGCAATTTTATCCATGTACTTAAATTTAAAAAAAAAAATTGTATTATTCATTTCATTTTAAATATGTAATTTTTTCTAATTTTTTCTTTTTTCAATTTTTTTCTTCTTTATTTTGTCATCTGTCCTCTTTGACCAACCTGCGAGAGAAGCCCGCCAATTACACGCGCAGCCCCAGTTCCGGAGCCTGTGCCGTGCACTGTAATGCCCCCCCCCCCCCCCCCCTCCTTCGCCAAGTAACAATTTTGTGCTACGACCAACACGCGGCTCCCCTGCCCAGAAGCGCCGGAAAATCCACTATCCAATCACAGCGCAGCGCAACATGGTTCAAACACTGCAAGCGCGAATGACAAAAAAAAGAAGAAAAAAGAAAAAGAAAAAGAAAAAAAAAAGAAGAAAAAAAAGGGAACAAAAAGAACAAAAAGAACAAAAAGGAAGAAAAAAGAAGAAGAAAAAATAAAAAAGGAAAAAAAAAATTAAAATAAAAAAAAAGAAGAAAAAAAAAAGAAGAAAAAAAATAAAAGCCCACCTTTGATTTGGCCTGCTTGCCTAATTTGGGAAAAAGACCAAAAAAGAAAACCTAAAAGGAAGAAAACGCCACCAGCCCTTTTTTCTTCTTCTTCTTCTTCTTCTACCGCAAGCCTCCTCCTCCATTCTTCAACGACGCCCCCTAATTTGGGGACTGGCAGCCAGGCAGCCAATACCTTTTTTCTATTTTTTTCATACTCCGTACAGCGCCTGTGCCAAAAAACTACAGTAACTGCCCGTATGCCGAAAGAGCATAAATAAATACTAGGTATGCCTACGACGAGACGAGTACAGAGTACAGAGTACAGGGTACAGAGTACCTTCTAGTTAGCACTGCTAATACAGCAACAGTTACATAGCATATAAGGTACCTAGTACCTAGAAGGTACTAGGTAATCCCAGAAGCAACACCCAAAGTACTCACGTAAAACAACACAACGCAAGCCAAAACAAAGCACAGCCCCCCAGTGCATCGCCCTCAAGATTCTCAAAATTCCTTCCAACCCCCCTCGTCTCGCTCGCTCGCCAGACCGGAGCAAAGTTTGATTCGTACCGCTCCGGCCCATCGGCAACAAATCCAAAACCAACCCACTCCGTAACTTGCCTCGGTTTCAGCCCGTGCCGTCGGTGCTTGCCCGGTGACACGGCATTAGTCAGTGCCCTCATAACTAATATAACTTGGACTATAGGTTATAGTAGCAGCTAAAAGGTAATACGGAGTAATAATAATCAGCACGGCTTTTTTTTTTATTAGTAACAGCTTTTTTCCCCATCCCATCAAACCGCCACCAATCAGTCACCTGAAATGCTACGTTCGTACATACATAGACAGGCAATAAGATCAGACAGGCAAATAAGATCTGTGCGACTATCCTTTCGAGAGTCCAAGCTTTTTTCTCTCCAGTCCAGCTCCTCGGTACCGAAAACAAAAAAAAGCCATTGTCGCACCCTCCCCGTCCCATCTTCACCGTCCGTCTACACCGGAAGAAGGCGCAGTGCCTGTAGTAGTAGCGTATTGGCTTCGTGCTCCATAGTCAGCTGTGCATGGTTGGCCGTCGACGCGGTACGGAATTGCTTTGCACAACATCACCGTCTTGGAAATCAGAGTCGACACGTGGAAATCGTTTCTGCTCTTGGTTTTTACGCAAAAAAACAGCATCCAACATTGAGAAAAAAAAATTACAAGTGCAAGTCTAATGGAAACAAAGAATGCCCTCTCTCCCTATCCTCCCTCCCATCATCTCTTCTTCCCCTAGGGTCCTTCCTTGATAGGGGGATAAGAAAAGAAACGGAAACGGAAACGAAAATGAAAATGAAGGGAAAAAAAAGGAAACGAAGAAATCACAAAAAAAAAAAAAGAGGGCAAGGAAAGAGAAAATATCCAAATGATTGTTTTTTTTTTCATGTCGGTTTTGTATATGTCCACATGTATCCCCCCCCAAATTTCCTACCAACTGTTTTTTTTTTTAATGCGTGATAGGCGCACAAAAACGACCAGTGGATGAGCGCAATCCCCATTCGTGGGAAAATCCTCCTACTGCTTATTACTAGCTCTTCGCCAGGCTCTGTAGACTGACCAACTCGGCATAGAGGCCATTCTTCCTCATCAGCTCTTGGTGGGTTCCGGACTCGGCAACGCGACCTTGGTCAATTACGTAAATGACGTCTGCCTTTTGGATGGTGCTGAGGCGGTGGGCAACGGCAATGGTGGTGCGCCCAGCGGCAGCCTTGTCCAGCGCCTCTTGGACGACAGATTCGGATTCAGAGTCGAGAGCAGATGTGGCCTCGTCCAGGAGCAGCATCTTGGGGTTGCGGATCAAGGCTCGGGCGATGGCTATTCGTTGCTTCTGGCCGCCAGAGAGCAAGCTGCCCTTGCTGCCGACGAACGTGTTGAACCCGTCGGGAAGCGAAACGATCAAGTCGTAAATATTGGCCTCCCGGCAGACGTGCTCCAGCTGTTCGTCCGAGACGTCTTCCTTGGGTGTGCCCAGAAGGATGTTCTCCTTGATCGTGCCCGAATACAGCGCCGGCTCTTGACTCACGAGCGAGATGTACGACCGGTAGTTGCTGACATTCAGGGTGCTGATGTCCCGGCCATCGACGTAGACGGCGCCGGCCAGGGGATCATAGAACCGCTCCAGCAGAGAAACGGTCGTGCTCTTGCCACACCCAGAGGCGCCGACCAAGGCCACATACTGGCCAGGCTTGACCGTCAAGCTGAGGCCTCGGAGGACGGGCTGCTCCGGCCGGGTGGGATAACGGAAATGGACATCGCGGAACTCGACCGTGCCCTGGACATCGCCCTCGCCAAGGCGCTCGCCCTCTCGTGACCAGGAGTCGATCTTCGGCGTCCGGTCAAAGAGCTTCTTCAGCGCCAGCGCCGACGCATGGGCCTTGCCCATGTCGGGGGCGAGCGAGAAGATGCTCCCTGCCGACTGCGCACTGTAGATGATGCTCATGAAGCAGACGAAGAAGGTGAACAAATCGTACTCTCGCGTAGCCAGCAAGGTGCCGCCATACCAGAATCCGAGACCGAAGCAGAGGAATGTGGCGCCCTGGGCGGCGCCATAGACGGCACTCGATGAAAGCACCGACTTCAACCCCCTGCGCTGCTGGATTGCAATGTCCTCGCGATATTTGCGCATAATGTCCTGCTCGCGGGTGAGGGAAGCAACCGTGCGGATGGAGGAGATGGCCTCAGAGGCGTACGAGGCGGAGGCCGCGTAGGCGGCCTTTGCCCTGCTCTGGAAGCGGAGCAGCAAGTAAAACCGGAAGAAGCCGCAGGCCAGCAGGACTGGGATCGTAGCGACGCACACAAGCGACAACTTCCACCCGATAGCCAAGCCCAAGATCGTTGAAGAGAAAAGAGTCGACAGCGTCAGGAGGATGGTTCCAAGGGCGGAACCGCTGAGGCCACCGATGCTGTCGGCTTCGGTCGATAGGAACGCCGTCAAGATACCGACCGAGTTCTCCTTCCTGTCGAAAAAGGAGACATCTTGCCGAAGGAAAGTCCTGAATGTTTGGTCTCTAATGCGACGGATAAGGTGTTCGGAGCATGAAGCAAGCGCAATTCCTTGGCCGGAATAGCTGATGAGCATGACCACAGCCAAAACGATGAACATGACGGCCCAGAAGTATGCGTCGTGCCTGATCTGGCCGATGTCGGCATTCGGGAACAGGGCTTCTGTCAGGGTGACAATCTCTTTGGCGAAGAAGACTTGAAAGTTTTGAATTAGTTTGACGTTTTTTTTTTTTTTTCGTCGTGCGTTGCTTGAGGGCAGTTATCGAATGGAGGGGAGGGGGGGAGAAGAAGAAGAAGAAGAAGAAGAAGAAGAGACAAAGCAAACACTCACCAGCCGAGACGGGATTGGCACCGCCGCAGAGGATCGAAAAGAACAGACCGGATAACATGCGCTTCCACTCGTTGCGGTTGAACTTGGCAATGAAGACAAGGAGAGCCCAGATGCTGTATTTGGCCTCTTCCTCCGCGACGCGAACCCGCAGCGCAACGCCCGAGGTAGACTTGCGTGTCGCCGACCGCCTGAGGGTATTCTCAGCATCGCCCTCGGTGCTAAAGATGTCACTCTCTTCGAATTTCGATTGCCTCTTGGCCAGCATCTCCTGCTGCTCGTCGATGAGCTCCTGCTCCTCGCGGGAGAGATCCCCGGCGGCGGCGATGTCCTGAGCGGATACCAAGTTATAGTAGGCGGCTTTCTTCCCCACAAGCTCGTCATGGGTGCCCTGCTCTACGATTCGACCCTCGGACATGACGACAATGTTGTCGGCATCCTTGATGGTCGATAGTCTATGGGCAATGGCGATGGTAGTTCGACCGGCGGACGCGGCCTCCAGCGCCGCCTGCACTATGCCCTCGGATTTTGTGTCCAAGGCCGATGTCGCCTCATCAAGGAGGAGGACTTTTACATGAAGATGTCATTAGCACACAAAAAAAAAAAAAAAAAAAAAAAAAAAAGCGATCAATAACTGCGAGATGTCAGGGATGGGAAAGGGGGGCGGGGGAGGCCTTGAACAGACTTTTTGGGTCGCTGACGATGGCGCGCGCAATAGCAATGCGTTGCTTCTGTCCTCCGGAGAGGAGGAAGCCCCGGTCGCCGACGTTGGTTTCGTAGCCCTCCGAGAGGGCAGAGACAAAGTCATGAGCGTTGGACTTCTTGGCGGCGGCAATGACCAGTTCGCGCTGCCTCTCTTCGCTTCCGCTCTCGAACTCGGTCCCGACCAGACCGTAGCGAATGTTTTCAAAAATCGTCGTTGCGAACAGCGTGGGCTCCTGGCTGACCAGGGAAATCTGACGGCGGAGCCAGCGAAGGTTTAGGGTGGCGATGTCGCGGCCGTCGAGATACACAGCGCCTCCCACGGGGTTGTAGAAGCGCTCGATGAGGCCGACGATTGTGCTCTTGCCCGATCCGGACGCTCCGACCAAGGCCGTCGTCTTTCCCGCAGGGATGTCAAGGGTAACGTCTTCCATGACGACGGCGCCAGGCCGTGACGGGTAGATGTGCTTGACGTTTTCCAGCCTAATGTCGCCCCGGACATTCCCAATGGTGTGGCCCTCTTCGCTCGCCGGGTTGATGGGAGAAACGCGGTCGATGGTGTCGAAGATTTTGGACGCGGCGCTGACCGCAGCGGCGAACGATTGGAAGTTGGGCGCGATGCTGCCCATGTTGAACGCCCCGATGATGACGCTCATCATGACGATGAGAACGTGGTTCAGAGAGAGCTCGCCTCTGAGGAGAAAGGCGCTGCCTTGCCAAAACGCCAGCGCATAGCTCAAGTAGAGCAGCAGCATGATGCCGCCGACCATGGCTCCAAGGGCGGCCTTGAGCCTGAAGCCGAAATACTCCGCCTTCTTCAGGTGCTCGTCATACTGGTTGGATAGCCGGTCCTGCGTCCCAAAGGCAACGGCGGTGCGAGCGGAGCCGAGGACCTCGTCGGCCAGGCTGCCGCCCAGGGCAAAGGATGTGATGGACTGCGTGCTGCTCTTGACCATGTAGCCCGAGAACACGGACCCGTTGATGAGGATGGCGAAGATGACGCTGGCAAGGATCAGCGTGAGCTTCCAGTAGGTGGCAAACGCAATGACAAAGGCCGTCACAAAGGTCGAAATGGCCCCAACCGTGACGGAGACCTTCTCGGAGATGCCGTCCTGGATGGCGTTGGTGTCGGAGGTGATGCGGGTGACGATTTCTCCAGCGCCGATCCTGTCAAAGTATCCAATGTTTTGACTCAGACAGCTCTCGAGATAGTGCTCCCGGATTCTGGCGGAGATGTTCTCGCCCACGTAGATGAACCCAACCGTGGCGATGTAGGTGACGACGAACTGGCCGATGGCGAGATACACAAAGTACAGCACATATCTGGCGAGCTCGGAGCTGAGCCGGCCCTTGCCGATCAGGCCAACGGTGAACTCGGAAAAGGCCTTTTGGAGGCCGCCAAAGAGAAGCGTCATCAGGGGCAGGGCGGCGCCGTTCGCGATGGAGCAGATGGACGCGACTACCATGATGAAGATGTCTAGGCTGGTGCTGTATCGGTAGAGCGCAGCAACGCCCTGCTTCAGGTCGGGCGTCAAGGCCTGTCGCTTGAGAATCTCGGCTTCATTGTCGGGCAGATGCCGGAAGGGCTCCTCGGGATCTTGCTTGATCTCTCCCGGCGGCTTGGGGGCTTCGGGCTTCTTCTTGTCCTTGTCCTTGTCCTTCTTCCTCTTGTTGTTTTTGTTGTTGTTGTTGTTGTTGTTGTTTCCTTTGGAGTCGGGTTCCTGCTCTGCGCTGACAGCTTCCGGGCCTACCTTTTCGGCATCGGTGGACCCGGCCTTTGGCAGAGTGTCCTCGACGATGGCCGAGTCGCCAGGACTCGAGGAGGGCTCCGAGACCGCTGCTTCGGCAGCCTTTTCGGACATTCCAGCAGCCATGACGGCCGGTTTGACGATTGCCTCGCCAGAAGACGACGGCCGCCGTGCTTGTGTTTTTGTTCAACGCAGCAACTCCGCCGTCTAGTTGGTATTGTTGCCGGGCGAGTGCTGTGTGCTATGTGTGAATGGCAGGCATGTCTCTCCAGCCAACTATATCCGCAGCGCGACGCAGGCAAGGTCCAAACGAGACGCTCAGATCAGGGCCATCCAGGTGGGTGAACCAGCAATGGAGGGGGGGAAGAGCAGCAAGATTGCAAAAGGAAAGACACGGCAGATCCGGCCCTTTTGGGTGCAAGTGAGGAGGATTGGACGGCCAAACGGGAGCCAGCAGCAGCAATAGTAGTGATTTGATTAATACCTGCTGCTGTAAGAAACGCCAGGCGAAAGGAAGCGCTGCACAGACAACAACGACAACAACAACATGGCTCCCCTAGCAGAGATGGACGGTCTCAATAGACGCGCCATGGGCCGAGTTGGCCTTTTTTTCTTTTTTTTCTTTTTTCTTTTCTTCTTCCCTTTCTTCTTTTGTGTGTGTGTGTGTGTGTGTGTGTGTGTGTGTCTGTTTCAGTGCAAGAGAGGCCGCATTGCAGGTTGCTCGCCGACAGGGATGAAGCCGAATTCCAGGCGTCATACATACAACGGCAACTGCCTCCATCCGCACTGTGCCGGACCAGGTGATGGTTTTTAGCCGCGGGTACATCACCCGGCACCCCGGGGGGGGGGGCCTTTTGTTATTATTATCATTATCACTATTTTCTATCATCACTATTTTCTATCATCACTATTTTCTATCATCACTATTTTCTATTCACTCTAGCTTGGAATTTTATTTTTCCCTTTATTTTCAATTTTATTTTTTTTCCAATTTTTTTCCAATTTTTTCTTTTTTTACCGGCAATAATGGACTTGGGCATCATTGCAAGACAAATTGAGAGAGTCATGTCCCGCTGACACGGCCCAGCTTCAAGACATATCCATACTGTACTGTACGAACGGGATGGGGTCAATTTGTATTCGAGAATTGTGCCCCGTAGGCGTCAGCCAATATCACGAACCTACAACTACGCATTACTAGGTACCATATGCTCTCCGTTTGTTGTTTCATCTTGTTGTATTCATTTTATTTTGTTTTATCTTTTTCTCTCCCAACCTTATGTAACCAAGACATATATATATATATATATATATAATATATATGTATATACTATAGTCTACATCTACGGTCCATGGAAACCTACTCTACCCTTTTTTTTCCCCCTTGATATACGTTCCCATGTCTGCTCTTCAAATCGGGAGTGCTTCGACTTCGCTGACCCGGAATCCCAATCCCTCGTAATAATATGCACGACCGCCAGGTATTGCCCCTTTGAGAAGCCCAAGGAACGGTCAGCCAGGCGAGGGATGAGGTCTTGGCGCCGAAAATCCCGGCCTCAGATCATCTGTGGAGAGAAGCGAGGCAAGGGAGACAAGCAACAGTCGCAAAGCCCACTCACTCGCTTGGCCTTGTGCCTGAGGGCTCGCGTCTGCCTTGCTCGCAGTATTTCATACTACTATTTCTCTGTCTCTCTCTCTCTCTCTCTCTCTCTTTGTTTCTCTTTCTCTCTCTTTTTTTTTTTTTTTGGTTTTTGCTTTCCCCAATCCAACTCTCAGGTCGCGCGGCTCTGCTTCTCCCCCCCCCCCTTTTTTTTTTATGTGGCCTCCATGCCAGCATTCTGCCATGCCCTTTGTTCGATCTGGGGGCATCTTAAGCTTGTGTTGGCGCGTACATAAGAAATAATAATAATTCCTTACCACTACGACTAATATTTTCCCAATGGCTGACACATTTCCCTCCCCCTTTTGCCATATTACGCCATAGACCGTGCGCCGCGCACTGTCTATCCGTCCGTCCGTCTGTCTGTCTCGCCCATCCTCGGCCCTGCTCCCTCAAGAGAGCCTCCTCGCCACAGCTGGTTTTTCGCCTTGGCCAATCTCGGCTGCCCTCAGCGTTTGTTCGTTTCTCTAGGTACATACGTTAGTAGTACTGGTGCCTAGTAGGTAAGGTAGTAGGTATTTCATTTGAATTGTGCCTATTCAGAAAGATACTAAAGTTGGAGAGACCATCATCTGCAGCCATGGAAACAATAAACTACTACAGGTAGGTACTTAGAAGGTACTTGGCACTTACTTGGCCCTCATGTACCTTGGGTACCTACCTGTAGATAGATGGGGGAATACGTACCTACTGTAATACTTGGTACTGGTACGGGGGTTCCGTATAATGAAAAGACAAAGGTACTAAATAGTAGCACTAGATACCTACCTTAATCTTGCACCTGCCGTCCATCTGGTCATTGTCACCCATCCGCAAAATAGGTAGTACCTACTAAGTACTTATAGCTCCCGCAAAGCCCCATTTCTTCCAGGGTAGCCCGCCATTTGGCCCTCGGAGCAACAACAGCAACAGCAACAACAGCAACAGCAACAGCAACAACAACAACAACAACAACAACAACAACAACAACAACAACAACAACAACAACAACAACAACAACAACAACAACAACAACAAGAAGAAGAAGAAGAAGAGACATCGGTCAAGCTTCCAATCAGAAGCAGCACACGCAGCCGCAACCTCCAAAATCGCCCCGTTTTGACAGGCTACAACAGCCGCAAACTTTTTAGGGCGCCGCAAAAAGGGCGAGCTAATTCCAGCCTCGCCACCACCAAACGGTTTCCCTTTTGCGAACCACTCACAATCATCAGGACATCGTGTCCTCTTTCCATGGTATAATCTCTCGCCTTCCCCCTTTTTTTTTTTTTTTTTTTTTTTTTTTTTTTTTTGCCATTTGATTGCAAAAAAAGGCCTCCCTGGGAATTCGGGGCACAGGACGCAGCAGCATATAGGGGCAGTGCCGCGGCAAAAAAAATTTTGCGCCATGGCGTTGTGAGGCAGAACTCTTCCCTCCAATCCCAAAACTAAGGGACGCAGAAGACGGCCATAACAAGCATCCTCCGAGGCATTGATCACGCTCCCCGGAAAAAAACAAAAAGAAAAAGAAGAAGAGAACAAAGGAAAAAAAAAAAAAAAAAAAAAAAAAAAAAAAAAAAAAACAGCCCAACATGCTCTTCGAGCCTCTCGCCCTCATCTTCGCCCTGCCCCTGCTCTCCCTCGCCGCTCGCCCTCAAAATGCCATTCTCCTCTCCCAAGTACGCTCCCTCACCCTTCGCGGCAACGGCGCGAAAACCACCGCCCGGCGTGTCGCCGCCATCCCCCAGCTCAAATGCATCTCCTCAAAGGCCGTCTGCGACCTCTACCAGATCGACGCTATGCGCTGCACCAACCAGGGCTCCTCGTACGGCGCGGAGGACATCGAATGGAGCTGCACCGCTTCGCTCCCCGAGGAGTTTATGCTGGGCGGCACGGACGTCATCTGCGAGGGCTACTCTTCGCCCGACGACCCCTACGTCTTGAAGGGCAGCTGCGGGGTCGAGTACAGGCTCGTATTGACCGACAAGGGCGAGAAGCGGTACCCCGACGTGGCTCATCCGGCTGGCCGCTGGTTTAGTGACGGAGAAGGAGGCACGGATTTGGGGGCCTGGGCGTTTGCAATCCTGTTCTTTGCGCTTCTCGGATGGATGCTATACTCGGCGTGGAAGAACGCGGGGAGCCAAGGACGGCAAGCCCCGAGGAGAGGAGGATATGGTGGAAGAGGAGGAGGAGGAGGAGGAGGCGGCGGCGGCGGCGGTTGGGGTCCGGGCTGGGCCCCAGGGAACGATCCGCCGCCGCCGTATCCTGGAACCAAGCCTGATCAAGCTCAGCAAGGATGGGCGCCTGGGTTTTGGACCGGGCTTGCCGGAGGAGCAGCGGCTGGCTACTTGGCCGGAAACCGTAACAATCGGCGTGACGATGCCTATCCTCCGCAGAGATGGGCGGGCGGATCCTCTGGCTCGCAGTCTTTCTCATCTTCTTCTGGCTCTAGTCCTGGCTCCAACTCATCTCGGCACGAGAGCACAGGCTTCGGGTCGACACGTCGCCGATAAGTCATCTGCCCTCTCCGTTCCCGACGCCGCGAGGTATGAAGCAACTACCATATGGGTAACATATTTGAGCAAAAGAAGCCCCCCCCCCCCTTTTTTTTTTGGCTTTTTTTTTTTTTTGGCTTTTTCTAAGGGGCTCAGAATGGCGTCAAGCTTATGGTTTTCTCTCTTTATCCAACCCATTTCGCTCCTCATAGAGCTCTTGGGCATCGGCTTGTAATCTTCCTATCGTCTTTCATATGATGTACATTGTTCCAAGCGCCTCTCATATCCTTCTTGCATGTTTAACGTACACTGGTAGTTACTACATTGTCCAACCACGCCTACCCCTATACCTTTCCGGGAAAAAAAAAACGAGTTGGTGGAAGACACAACCTTGGCTGCGGAGATCCGACCGCTAGCAACCCCCTTTGCGCCGGTAAACACATTCAATAGATTTCGTGATGATGTCGATAATCTTCTAGTCGTTCCTCCGTAAACTTCAAATGCGAAAAGATCAAAAATAGAAAAAAATGGACACAAAACTCCCCGATGGCGTAAGACGATGTTGGCGGGTTCGTCCTAGAAGTGAACCTGCATGACATCCATCTTGTCAAATGCCCTTGAGCAGCTGGGACATTTCCGCATACGATTACTTATACGGTCGTCCACGCATTTGTTACAGAAGAGATGGCCGCAGGTCTTGAGCGCTGTGTTCTTGAAATTGGTGCGGCATACCGTGCACAAGGCCATGGTCTTTTTTTTTTTCTAGGTTAGCACCAACGAGCTAGGGGTTCTGTATATATATAATGAGCGGGAAACGTACTCGTAGCATGTCTTCTTCCTCTGACGAGTTGCTCAAAGCCTTGTTCTTCCAGTTATCCCGGTCTTTCTGCATATGCTCAATCCGGACCTTGAGCTTCTCCACCTCGGCCTCTTGCATTGCGTTTCGCTCTCGGATAACAGCAGACGATGCGTCCTTTGACTTGACCAAGTTGGTCAGGTCTCCGACTTGCTTCGTGACAGACTCTGCTCGTCTCACAGCCTCCAGGCCATTGGACTCCACCTTCTTGCTTTCGGCAGCAAGGGTTGCATTGGCCTGCTTCAAATCCGCCACTTGCTTCTCCAAATTGGACAGCAAAGTCCGGTTTTGAGATTCGAAATCCTTCAGCTGAGCAATGATCTCGGCCGTCTTTCCGCTCTGGTGCCTCAGAGACCTGATCTCGCTGTTTCGAGTGTCGGCGTCCTTCCGAGCAGAGAAATATTTCTGATCGGCTTTGCTCTTCTCGGCAATCAGAATCGCCACCTTGTCTTCCAAAGCGGAGAAATCGAGTACTTTCTTTTGAGCAAGATCCTTCATCTTCTTGTACGCTTTCTCCATTGCCGGCAGCTCTTGGTTGATGGAGTTGAAATCTTGCTTTAGTTTCCTGTACTTTTGCCGAAGCTCCTCTTGCGAAACGTCGTCGGCGTCGCCAGTGTCGCCCATTTCTTCGTCTCCCGTCGGGTTCAAGCGAGCGAGTTCCAGTTCTAGCGCGGATATCCTGTCCTCTTTTGCCGTTACGAGTTCTTTGATGTGTTCCATGGCGATCCGCTCCTGCTCCGCATTGGCCCTTCGCTGCATATTTTCTGCGAGTATCTCATCCCGGGCAGATCGCACGCGAGTGAGGTCCTGATCTCGTGACGCAATGTCTGCTTCGTAATCCTGTGCTATCTGGTTCATATCGGCCTCAAGCTGGGTTCGAAAAGCCGTCCGCTCCGCTTGTAGCTTTTCAGCCTCCTCGCGCAGTTGCTTATTGGTGGCTTCCAACGTGTTGATTCGCTTGATGAGGTCCTCGTTTTGGCTCTTGAACTGCTTAAAAACATCTGTCCGGACGTAATCTTCATCCGTCAGGGTGTCTCGTCGGGTTTTCAAGCTGGTGTTTTCCTCCTGCACGGTTTTGAGCTCCGCGAGAAGCGATTCGAGCTGCTCCTTCTGCTTCGCCGCCGCGGCCGTCGCCTCTTCGTATTTCACCAACAGTTCGTTTGCACTGCCATTTGCTTCGCTGGGCTCCGGCGCCCCCTCGGTAGGCGTAGTCACGGGTCGCGTCGCATTGGCAAACGCCTGCTGTTCCAGCTTTTGAACCTGGGCGCTCTTAGCACGGTCCAGCTTCTTCTCAGCTTTGAAATACCGTAGCGTCGCCGCGTTGAGCTGTTCTGACAACTGCTCCTTCTCTCCGCTTAGCCGGTCAAGTTTTAGGAAAAACTCTTTCTGGGCGGAGAGAAGACTGGCGACTCTACTTTCAAGCTCGGATGTCTTGGGCGAAATGTTCTCCCTCTGAGCGGCGAGCCGCGTAAGCAATGATTCGGCCTTCGTTTTGATCGACTTTCCCTTTTCCTGCAGGTGTGTCTGAAAATCATGTAAATCTTTGAAGCTCACGCTTGTAAGATATGGAAATTCTGTTGTTGCATACATTAGCATTCGAATACAACGCCACATAATCACCGCAGACTAGACATACCAGAAACTTCAACTGCCGTTATTTCGGATCCAGCCAGTATTTCGAGTTCTTCTAGAAGCTATACCTTTATTGGTAAGGATAGTGTTTTTTTTTTTTTAAAAAAAAACAACATCATCATGGGAATTCATACCTGTCTCCACCATGCGTCAATTATTCGTAAATGATCGTCGTGATGGACAGATCTTTTGTGCAGTTCTTCCAAGCGCGATTCGGCTGTCGACGCTTTGCGACTATATTCCTGCATCTGCCGGTATATCGCTCCCTTTGTATATACCTGAATATACCTAGTCAGCGCCATATGCTCCTCATCGATAGTCGGTGTGTAGTAATGGACGAGTTTGGTAGAATCACGGTAGACGCAGCGCGCGGTGAGGTGATGGATATGCAGAGCGGATTTTTGCTCGAGTTTTTTTTTTTTTTGAATTGTTTCTTCTCTCTCTTTGAAAACAACGAAGCCGCTGATTACTCGCTCACTAAGCAATGAGCAACATCACTGGCTTGGGTGAGCACTATCATCCGGCAACGACGCCCCTAACGCGGGCTGTGGCTGACAGGGCGAGCAAATTGGTTGCGGGATTGCAAAAAACGCCCGGCAGACCGACGAGAGACAATGCCCGTGCCGGGGCGGATGGGACGGGGAATTGGATCATGCGACACTTACTTCAATCCAGGTTTCTTCCTTCATCTCGGTGTTTTCTTCCTTGGCTTTGGACCCATTGATGGCGACTCTCTTGCTAGGAGGTGCCAAATCTTCGGCGCCGCTGATTGCGGGTCTCTTCCTGTCCTCCATCTTCACAAGCGTGGATGGACGAGGCGAGGCAGAGGGTGTCGTTGCAACAGGCATGAGAGAGAGCGCGTCAGGGAGGGCCGGGAGGCGGGAAGGAGGGAGGCTGATGGGCGGCAAGTGGAAGGGAAGAGGGAGCAAAGAGGATCAGGGGGCGGCTGTCGTCGTTGGACTGCTCGCGCAAGCGCTCATGCAACAGGGCGCGACGGTGAGCGTGGTGAAGATGGAGAGACGCAGCCCGGCCAGGAGTTGAAATTTCGAAGTTGCCTCGCAAATCAAAAGAGGCACGTCTGCGCGCCAAAAGGAGACTAGCGCTGGTGCTAGCCTAAATGGAGATTTCTGCTTATCGTGTGCATGTTTCGGCTAAAACTCGGGCGCGCTTCTTCTGCACCCCACTTCTGCAGTCCAAGGCATTTCTGGTTTATCCGAGGAATCCTGTAATAGCGCATGGCCAAAAAAAAATTTATTTGGAAAAAAAAAATCTGAAAAAAAAAAAAAAAAAAAAGAAATTGAACCGAACCTCCGAGGTGGTGGTGGAACCGAACTTTGCCAGCTCCGCGCAGCAACTTTTTCACCACCGTCATTTCGTTATTTCGTATGGGTTCGAGCCCAGCCCGCAGGTAGCGCTTCGCATATTTCATGCCCTAAGAAACAGGCTGGAGAATGAGTTCCATGTTTAAAAAAAGGGGCGGTCTTGCCTTCAAGCCAAAGATCCCATCTGCTCGCCCACGCCCCGCGGTCCCCGCTGCAGAAGCCCAAGTCGAGCAAGATGTCGTCGAGCCGGGATCGGGATCGGGATCGGGACCAGGACCAGGACCGGGATTGGGATCGATTGCGATGGTTGAAAGCCCAAGTTGCGATGCTCAGGAGGGCTCGAACCATGTCGCTGGCGCCATCGAGTCGGGCAATATCGCCTCTCCAGAGCCCTCTGGCAATGCGAAAGCCAGCCCGATTGTCGCATCTGAGCCCCCGGCTTGGCACGTCTCTAGCCTGATGCCGCAAGAACAGACTCATGCGCCCGATGGACCACGCCAGCCAAGCGCGCAAGGAGCCTCAGAATTGCCTCCCAGGACAGCGACAGAAGCCGCGACGGCAAACTCGGGACATTTTGCGCAACCGAGTCTTCATAAGCCAAGAGAGCCGCCGCCCGTTGTTGCGGATGATAACATTGCGCCGGAGCTGAGGGATCCGCCACGCCCATCTCAAGATATCCAAGACGCCACGCCCGAGACATCGATAAATGCGAATATAACGGAAGCTTCGCCTGCTGCAACTCACGAAACCACAGCAGCCGCAGCTCCCGTGCCATCTGCAGGCCCGAAAACAAGGAGTAGAAGGAAAGCACCCGCCGCAGCGCCGGAGAATGCCGATGAGGATGTGAATGCCGAGGCGCGACCCAAGAAACGGCAGCGTAAATCATCAGAAAACGAAGACGGAACGACGACGCCGAAACCTAGACAGCTCAGGTCATCCGCTCAGGATGGAACGGCGACGCCCCGAACGAGAGCGAGGAGAGCACGCTCGGAAACACCAGAGGACGCGGAGAGCAGGATGGTGGATTTGCAGAGCTTGAAGATGACAGACCTGACGAAAGATTTGCACATTGGAAAAAAATTCAGCCGCCATGACGAACTGCGAGAGCGAGAAAGACAGTTTAGACTGAGGAGTAAGCTAAAGAAGGCGTTGGGGGACACCAGCCGCGATGGGTCGGAAATTCCCGAGACGCCACCGGGTGAACTCACAGTGAAGAGCAAAAGCGCTACGCCCACTATCCTTTCTGCGCCGGCGCCAGCACCTGCCTCTGGCCCCCAGTTTCGAATCGTCGATGGTCAGATCATCATCGACCAAAGCTCGCTGGTCATGGATAGGCACGCCCGCGCCGCAGCAGCAATGGGAGACATGGAGACGGTAGAGGAAAACGACTTCACGCGGCTCATCACCAGCAGCTCCTTTATGAACACGTCCAAGTTAAAAGGGCCAAATATATGGACCGACGAAGAAACGGATCTGTTTTACCGGGGCCTGCGCATGTTCGGGACGGAGTTTGAAATGATATCCAAGATGTTCCCCAACAAGCAGCGGCGCCACATCAAGCTCAAATACAACCGCGAAGAGCGCCACCGCCCCAACCTAATCAACGCGGCCCTCATCGGGGAAAAGACGGTCAGGATCGACATTGACGAGTACAAGGCCTTCACGGGCATCGAGTTCGAATCCGTAGAGTCGATCGAAGCAGAGCAGCGCAAGATCCAGGAGGATTTCGAGGCCGAGCAGAAGCGCGTCGCGGACGAACATGCCGAAATCATGCGAAAGAAGCGCGAGGAGCTGTTTGCGGACGAGGACGGCAACGAAGACGGCTCAGGGAAGAAGAAGAAGAAGATGGGCAAGAAGAAGGGGAAGCAGACTGTGCAGTACGGATTGAATGGCGAGCCCATTATTCCAGGGGAGTCTTGATCTTGAATCTCGAATGGATTCTTCATTATTCTTGATTGATTTCATTTACTTTTTCTTCTTTTTCTCCATCTCAATTCTCACACTATATGGCATAGATTCGGCGTTTACAGGGAAAGAGAGAAACTGGCTCGGGCAAACACATTTAGGGATGGAATGATACCCCTCATATTTTGAAGAAAGACTGGGGTTTGTGCGATTTAGGACCCGTTAGGGACAGAACAAGGATGGATGGATATTCTTCCTCCTCCTTTTCTGCTGGGAGGGAAAAACAAGGAAATGAAAAAAGAAAAAAAAAATCGATTCACTGTTTACCATTGAGTGTCAATCCTAAATATATCAATCTTACTATTCACATCAAGGGGGATAAAAATTAACGTGCGTAGACACAGAGTCTCTGCTTTTAATGACTTTTTTTTTGTTTTGCCAAATTCGATATCAATAACTTCCATCTGACATGTCAATGCGTCTCGCCCCGCCCCGGTCCCGTCCTGTCCGGATGAATTGAGCCGGCACTTTCTGCTTCTGACCATGCCGGGCCGTAAGTAGCACTTGGTTTTCAAAAGCAACATTATTACGGCCGTTTACCACAAGGTCATCCTACACCTTAATGCTGCCAAATTGCCGCAATCATCTTCGATCCGCCCCTCTCATGTTTTCCCTCCCTTATTATCGTGTCAGACACTTCCAATCACTTGTCAGCTCCCCCATCTTTTTTTTCTCTTTAGTTTGTCGGTGGCTCGTCGTCTTCCGGCTGGTCGAAGAGGAAGTTCGCCGCAAGTTCTTCGTTCTTGTCGCATGCGAAGTAGGCTTGAATAGCTTGGTCACGGTCGAATCCAAGTCGACATAACTGTGAAATTGGTCAGCTAGGGCAATCGCGACTAGCACAGTACGACGCAACCAAGAGAAGGAGACTAACCCGCTCAATCGCATCGCGCTCCTCCTCTGTGACAGAAATGGCCTGGGCACCCGGGGGGAGGGGGACGTCGTCCTCAGCGTCCTCGCCGAGGAGCTGCAGGAACTGGTCTGGATTTGACGCGATTAGTTGGGCGAGCTGTGGGTTACCGGCACCAAGCTGCTGAAGGATTGGCTCGAGCATTTGGGGCTGCTGCTGAACCACTTGGCGAAGCTGTTGGAACTGGGCATTGTGGCGGAGGAAATCTAGATTGCCCAGGTCACCTTGACCAGCGCCAGCGGCCGCCGGGGCGCCACCCGAGGCGGGAGCGCCTCTCCGTTGAGCGGCGAGATCAAACAGATTAACACCGCCATCGTCGTCGGCAGTGGGACCAGCAGCTGCGGGGGCGGCCTGTGGCGGGTTCGCTCGCTGCGGCTGCGGCTGCTGCTGTTGTTGTTGCTGCTGCTGCTGCTGCTGCTGCTGCTGCTGCTGCTGCTGCTGCTCTTGCTGAATGTTCTCTGGGATACCCTGGGAACTCGTGCGTCAGTGGATAGTATAACCATTGCAAAGACTCAGCCAGCTGCCTACAGTGAGAAGGTACTCGACAGCCCTGTCGGGGTTGTTGAAGGCGGCGCGCATAGCTGCTTCGATTTGAGTCCTCTCGAAGCCCATGGCCTCCATATTTGCAATAGCCTCGGCGCGCTCGGCGCCCATAGCCAAGCCGGAAACGCCGCCGGACGGCGCATCGACAGAGCGGCTAGGAGTCGGAGTTGCTGGAGGAGCGGCCTGGGTAGAAGCTTGAGGGGGCGCAGGGGGCGCGGCAGGCGTGCTGGCAACTGGTTTCGCAGGAGTAGCTGGCGGCGGTGCGGCGGCCTGCTTGGGCTGTATGAGGAAGATTAGACAATGAATGGGCGCCACCAAAGACCTCTGATATACCAGGGCGTACCTTGTTCACCATGCAGACCACGAAGCCCTTCTCCTCAATATTGTAGGACTGAACGGTGTCGTCATCTTTCAAGATTTTACCTAGGCCACGTCAGAACCGGCGCAGCGCGGTGATGATTGGGAAAAAAAAATTAAGCCACGACAAACCAGAGTAGATGAGCTTCTGGCTCTTGGGGTCCCAGCCCTTTTCGGCTGAGATCTTGTCCTTGACGGCGGAGACCTGACCAAGGATACCGCTGTTAGCAAGCGACTCTTGACGGGGCAGCGATGAGCGTTGGCGAGACGTACTTTATCTGTGGGCTCTACATCGAGGACGAATTTTTGCTGCTTGAGATCCTGAAGGAGAGAACGACGGACGTCAGCGATGCCGCAAAAAAAAAGAGGAAGAAAAAGAGGAAGAAAAAGAAGAAGAAAAGAGACAAAAAGAAAAATGAAGAAAAAAAAGAGCATCGGTAGGGGCGAGGGGAGGGCCCTCTTGGACGGCGCTGAAGCTCCCGTGATGCTCCGCGCATGTCCGACCAGCGGCGTTAGTGACGTACTCGAAATGTGACCTTCATGATGGGCAGAATGTATTCGGCAGCGACGTGGCTGCGTCGGATGGGAGGAGCAAGGGCGAGCGGGATGCGCGGCTATGCCGTGCCAGACGGGCGGCAGATGCGGCTGCGCAAGAGGCGAGTCAAGAGGGAGATGGAGGAATGCGCCGCGGGATGGCAGAGGCGACGTGCTGGTGGTTTTAGGATACGGATCGTGGTTATGTCGAGGCAGAGGACGGAGGAGGGTGGCGGGCCGGTGGAAGTTATTCAGGCTTTGGAGAGAGAGTGTGTGAGAGAGAGAGAGAGAGAGAGGGTGGGGTCGGCAAAGGGCTGTGTGTGGCAGGCGCCGTTCAGTGGTGGGGAGAGCGGCAAAAAGCTGGTTGGACCCCCCCCCCCCCCCGGCCACAGGCGCTGAACGAAGGCCCTCTGCGAGGCGTTTGGGCACACTGCAACTGCCACTGGCAAGTTAGTTACATGCCGTTGGGTCGTGCAGCTGTCAGCAGCAGCCGCGCATGCAAGATGCCATCCGTGATTCTATTTGCCTCTGTGACGCCGGCCTCTTTGGTGCGGCTGTGGGTGTTTATGCAGAGGGCAGAGGGGAGCGGTGAAAATGGGAGCTGCTGCCGTGCACTGATTTATACCTTAGTAGTACTACAGGGAAGGCTGTCACAGAAGGCATGGAAGCTGTAGTACTAAGGTAGGTAGGTAGTAGTAGTACTAGGTACTAATCTGAGCCTTCAAGGTTGGTCTCTGCTCAGACGTACCTTGAGTATTTAGGCACCTACTGTTATTGTATAATGTGCCTTTTGTTTGCATGCCGCTGCAGCCTCCTTCTGATGGATGACATACGGCCGCTACTGCCTGCTGCCTGGTCCATGTTGTAGCTTATACGGCCAGGTTACATACCTTTCTCCATGCATATAGGTAAGGTATCTAATGATAAGCGCAATCAAAGGTACACGCGATGCTCGGTACCTCAAGTTTAGGTAAGGCAGTAAGTTTAGTACCAAGTGCAGCAGTAGCACCTAGCAGGTACTATACCTTACCTAAGGTATCTGGGTAGTAGTGAGTGGTATCTCTTTTTAGTTGCCGTGTTGTTTAGGCACCCACCTTGCCTCTCTACCCTCATCCATGGGACCTTGATGAGCCGGCTCGCGCCTCATCTCGCCAACGACGATCGCTTTGACAAAAACTTTTCCCAACCAGGACGGTGCCCAGCACTTCTAAGAGGAGCTTTTTGACTTGCGACGGACAAGAGAGAACGGGGGGGTGTGTGCGGAGCAGGGAGCAGATTGGTATTTTTTCTGTAATTCACATGCCCAACGCCTGGCCGCCCTCTGCTGCCTTTTTTTTTTTCTTATTTTTTGCCGCCCAAATGTGGTTTGGCTGCGGTTAGCAAAGCCCATCCATCAACAAGCAGAGCTGAGTACTTCACACCATGGACAGAGAGCGGCGGGCCTTGAACAAGTACAAATTTGCTTTTATTTGCTAAATATCGTGTGCCGGCGAAGTGAAGTAAATCCGAAGATATTTGTGTCTATATATCCAAAGGAAAGGAAAGGGGAAGAAGAAGGAGGAGGAGAAGGAGGAGAAGGATAAGAAGAAAAAGAAAAAAGAAAAAAAAAGAGAAGAAATCATCCAACGCCACGCTCATCTAAAACTTTGGCCATCAACAAATGGTATCATCGCCATGTCCGTCCATGTCCTTCCAGCTTGTATGTGTTTCCCATTTGTTCCGCGCTTTTCTAGGCGTCCTCCATGAATTCAATAACAGGGTTGTGTGGTTCGTTAACAAGTTTGAAAAGAAGAAGAAGAAGAAGAAGAAGAAGAAGAAGAAGAAGAAGAAGAAGAAGAAGAAGAAGAAGAGGGAGAAGAGGGAGAGGGAGAAGAAGAAGAGGGAGAAGAAAAAAGGATAAATCGAATAACATCAGTCATTAATAAGCCTTCCAGGCCCATTCATTCATATTTCCCTCCGCAGCCATTCAGGCACAGGAGGAGCCATGCCCATGTCGACCTCTGCCTGTCCGCTGAGATCCAGCTCGGATCGGAACATCCTCAGCGATCTGGAGTCGAGGCCGTCGTTTCTGCTCGGCGCGTTGGGTGCGATTGGCAGGCTGTCGCTTCGCAGGCGGTTGAGGGACAAGTCGCTTGACCGATGGACAAGGACGCGCGCCGCATTGGGCGCCGCCATGACCATGGTGCCGGGCGTCGCAAAAGGATGCGGGTCGGGAGAATCGGATCGGAACAACGGGTGGATATGGGCCTCGCCGTTCGAGCCCGGCAGATCGCGAAGCTCGCGTCTGATGGATACGGGGCTGTAGCTTCGGCTTCGGCGCCGGGCTTGCATCCGGGGCGGCTCGAGCTCAACAAAGGACTCTGGCGACGGAGTCCGGCTGGCCATGGGGCTGGCGGGAATCGTTTCAAGTCCTCGAGGCTTGCTCTGCGTCGGCGTCGAGATTTCCAACACAGCCTCCCGGTTGTGCACGTCTACCGCAGAGGTATCCCAGGAGTCAAAGGCATCGTCGGCCACCGGGCTTCGGTTGGCAGTCGAGTCTATCGACATGGATCGGCCCCTCTCATTGGAGGAGGGCATCTTGGATCTGTTCGAAACCGACGGGACCGAGTGGGACACGCAGGTCGCCGATGAGGCAACGGTCTCGGTCATGGACTTGCCGTCAGCCGAGTTGGAGCGGCTTCGGCTTCCTCGGCTCTCCAGCTGCGCAATGGGGGTTGCCTGGCCCATAATGGGCACCGTCTGGCTATATCTGATGGCCTTGAGGTTGATCCTGCGCGACCGTCCAGTCTCCTCGTCCATGAGGGATGGCCAGGAGATCCCGGCGCCGCCCGTCAAGATGAGCGAGAACTGATAGACGTTATATACAAGCTGGCTAGAAATGGCCAGTCCGAGCGCAACAGAAGATCCGACGAGGAGCCGTCTATTGTCGTCCCCTCCATCGGCTTTTGCCAGGTGCACCAGAGCAACAAGCGAGGTTGCAGTCGCAATCACGCAAGCCGTGACTTGGAGGCCGGAGAGAATGTTCCGCCATAGTTTGGATTGCCCTGGAAATGCAGGATGAACGTCAGCCGCAAGCAACCATCCCAGAAGGATGAGAATGGCAGCTTCGAATACAGCTGCGACAACGGATGATGTCCTGCCAGGCGATGACCGAGAAACGTTCACGCTGACTGCGATTTGCGTGCACAGCGCGGCGGTGGTCGTAGCAAGAGCGAGCGCTCCCAACGCAAGAGAAAGAATGCGAGCCATTTGTGCCCAAAAAATGAGAGTGACCAACCCAAAGGGCGGGAATCGAGAGAAGGAGAAGAAGGGATTGATTGTTGATGGATGGAAGAACCCCAGTATAAAAGAGAGAGAGAGAGAGAGAGAGAGAGACAAGAGACAGAGGACTGAAACGCACAGGCTTGCGCCAACCAGTAGCCGATTGGCTGTCAGCGAACGGCTGTGCAAGCGCACAAGGGTCGTCAAGCGACAGCTCGGCAAGGGATATAAAAACAGTATCAATGGGATGGGCAGCCCAACAAAGCTCTTGATGCGTGAAAGCGCGAGGCGAAGAGATGCTGGCGCTACACTTCAACTTCGGAAAGGCCCTAGTGCGCTCCCCCTAGGTCCGGCAGATGGCGGGAATCCGGGGCTTTGTGATTCGGTCTCTCTCTCTCTTTTTTTTAAATTTTTTTTTTAATTTTCATTTTATTTTTTCAATTTTTGATAAGTGATAGCTGGGACAAGCTGACGGTCGGTAGCCACTGTATAAAAAAACACAGTAGGTAAGAAAGCCAGATGGTGCTCTCATTTGATTCGAATTGGAGCAGGAAACGAGGGCTTACAATGCCCTGAAGACGGGCATCCCCGAAAGAACAGAACCGCCTGAAGAAGAAGAGAAGCAACAAGTAGGGGCAAAAAAATTGAAAAAAAAAAAAAAAAGAAAGAAAGAAAGAAAAAAAAAAGGAAGAGAAATAGAAAAAAAAAAGGGAAACCCAAAAGTGCAGCGCCCGGGATGAAGGGGGGCAGAGCTAAACTAGAAGCTGGCAGAGAATCCCATCCTGTCGGGGAATAGAACACTAACGCGTCGGGGGGGCCTGGGAGAGCCTTTTACTAAAGAAGAAAAACTCTGCGCGGAAGAGCATCCGGGCGAGTAGATGGGACTGCGCAGGTGAGATTTTCTTCTTCTTCTTCTTCTTCTTCTTCACAGAGGTGGATGCAGGGACAGGGGACGGGACATCTTGGGAAGGGCAACCTTGCGTCGTGTCAGGGGTTTGTCAAACTTTGGCTCTCAGCCCAGCCGGAGGGCTGCCTTGTTATTGCTGTTGTTATTTGTTATTGTTATTGCTGTTGTTGTTGTTGTTGTTTTATCCCTTTTCTCCGGTCATTTGGATAATGTGCCTTGTGCGCGCACACTTTACACTACACAAGCGATGAACACTCCGAGCATTGCCCAAGGGTCTATATATACATATATTGATACGAACAGTCTCAATAGATGCTCAGCCGCTGCGCAAATCAATTGCTTTCCATGGCCGTTTGGGCCAATGGCCGTGACGGATCGAGATGGCTGCTTACTATAAGATAACCCCTCAGAGAAGCATGCAAGGCCAAAGCTTCTGACACGCGGCCCTCGCAGTCGGGACCCTCTGTCCACAAGTCAAAAGGGAGAATAGAGAGAGAGAGAGAAAAGCCATTTTGTTTCGAGGGCCAGGGGTCAGTCCTCGTCTCGGCCTGTGCGGGTTCCCCCTCGGTGCCGTGCCGCGCCCAAAAAGGCGCAAAGTGCCAGGGGAGATCCCACGGCTTTGGGACGACGGGCTGCATATTTTCCCTTGGAGTGGTGCTTAGGACTTATAATCTAGTCCCTAATACCTAGTAGTAGCAGTGCCACTACCACATAATAGTACTAGTCCCTATTCCGGTGCCATGGAAACTCCTGGCATGCATTTGCACACACGGAGCCATCGAGGTCGAGCTGCGACGGGGACCCATGGAATTCGGGGGGCATGGAATCGGGGGGGGAGGTTGCAGATGAGAGTTGGACGGGTTACGCGAACACCGCAGTCGCGAAAAAAAAAAAAAAAAAAAAAAAAAAAAAGAAGTTGCGAGGCCCGAGGCACTCCGTAATTGCACACACTGTTTTCGTTTTGCCTTTGCCCTTTTTATCCAACTTGGTTTTGTTTCTGCCCGGCTGCTTGTCTTGTCTTTCTTCCTCGTCTTATGGCCTGGTTTTTATTTCCAAGAAAAGCCCTGTTTGGTTAATTAATTAATTGATTGATGGATTGATTAATTGATTAATTTTATTACTGTTTTGCGCAACAAAAAAAAAGCTTCCTCTCTTCTCTCTCTAAGGTGTTCTTGCTTCCATCGTTGCCGTCGGATCATTCCAACCTACGTTGGTTAGTTAGCACAAGAACTTTCTTCACCGTTACGGATTAGGCAGTGCTAACCTTGCCTACTATAAGTACCTGTACATCACATTACTACTAGGTAGGTAAGGTATCTTAGTACCTGAGTACCTAACGGTAGTACACCGCAGTACGTGCATGTACAGTAAGCCCCAACGGCAATCTATTTTCGGGTAACCAAGGATGTTCCAAGGCGAGGGAGATGGAAAAAAAATCCCCAACTAAAATTCTTAAATGCAAAAAAAAAAAAAAAAGTACATGAAATTCAAACGAGACAGGGCACCTCGCTGCGTGACCCATATTTGTTTTTTTTTTTTTTAAAAAAAAATCTATTTCATTTGATTTATTTAATTTTTCATTTTAGAATGAATCATGTTTCCTTATTCCATGATACGTGTCATCAGCTCCCATCTCAGATTTGCTCCCCGTATTTCAACAAACTCGGGCGGTTGCTGGGCTACCCTCCCCTCCCCCAACACCCCTTGAAAATTAGAGCAATCGTTGTAGAAGGGCGAGACAAAAGAAGAAGAAAAAAAATAATTGGGCAAAAAAAAAAACATCGGTCTCTTGTTCCAACGTCTCACTGCTGCTACCCCTTGGCTCATTTCCATAACAAATAGCTGTCCCGGCTGAGACCCAAAACAAAAGGCCCCCCCCCCCCCCCGACTCTGCAGCAGCAGCCTTTGCACGCACGGTACTCCGTATTAGCCCCAAGGCTCTGCCTCGTTCCCCCTTTTGGTCCGTTTCCGTGCCTGGGCCGTTGTCCGAAACAAATCTTCAGTGACGATGACAGGAACCCCGAGGCTCGGCAGTCTCACAATTGCGAACGTCTGGAGCCCCCCCCCCCCCCCCTTCCCCAGAGGTAATCTCGTCTGGATTCCTCAACCACGTGTGCGAGCGTCCGCGCCAGCTCGGCGTGCTGAAGGAAGCCTTGCATCGCCTCTGCAGGGGGGAAGGAAGAGAGAGAGATAGAGAGAGGGAGAGAGAGAGAGAGAGAGAGAGAGAGAGAGAGAGAGAGAGAGAAAGGACCATCAGCAGAGGACCATCAGCAACCTGCATTGATGCACAGCCATGCTTTGCATGCATGTATGCAAGGAAACTCCCTGCCGCAACATGCCTGGTTCGAGCACTGGAATGATTACCTTTGCGTTGATTTGCGACGTGGCAGAGCTGAATAGCCAACGCGGCCCGCAGCCGATCCAGGTCACCAGGCACCGGCAATTCATCATCTCTTTGGCTTCCAGGCAAAGGCGCAAGTTGAAGTTGTCATGTGCAAGTAGGCACGAAGTGCTCCGTACGTATGCATCAAGCCTTGAGGGCTCGGTGCTGTCTATCTCTTGCACCCAAGTGGAGCGAAATTCCCCATTGATGAGTCCCCCCCTGCCTGCCTGCAGCTCAGCTTACTCCGTACGCACAACAAACCTGCAGAGGGCAATCAAAATTGGGAGAGGCCCGAGGATCCTGGCCAGCTGAGCAGAAGCAAAGAGTTGGCATGACGGCTAATTCGGCCCACTGCTTTTAGTCATGCCGCCTGAAGTGCTTGCGTTTTCGCAACAAGATGGCCCGTTTTCCGGGCCTCATCGGTCAACCCGCCACTTACCCTATAAAACGGCCAAAGGCATGAACTTTGGATCCATAGCCTATGCCTTTTGCTCGACCTATTGACTTGTAGAGATGGGGATGTGCATCTCTCTCTTTTTTTTTTAAAAAAAAAAAAAGGAAAAAGAAAGCAAAGAAAGCAAAGAAAAGAAAAAAAGAGAAAAGAAGAAGAGGAAGAAGCTCAACTTTGGACCACCCATAACAATAACAACACCAGATATCCTATCTGCTCTGGCACTGCGTCCTGAGCAAGAAACCATGGATGTCGGGCACCACTCTCCCTTTTTGTCTTCATCTGAATGCCAAAGATTCCAAAGATTCCCATGTTTGGTAACATACTGGTGAAAAAAAAAAAGGGTAAAGAAGGGCGGAGGGGCTTAGAAGTTGACAAATATTTCTCCTCCGTGGTGTCTTCTTGGACTCGGAGCGGAACAACACTCGCGGAACGGTTATTGGCCTGTCATGACAGTCTATTCAATCCCGTTCGACCATGGCCTTGGTCATTCATCATCTAGTAAAGCCACATCGCATGCCCCATTGCGTGGTCATCTGTATGCGCAAATCAAGTTCTCGTATACGTGGAAACGGTGCGGAAAAGTTGCACCCGATTCAACGTTTCTGGTCCTGGCCATCCTGGAGATGCCTCTCATTTTCCTTTCCTTTTTGACAGCTCAACTCTAGAACGTCAATAGCTCCTTGCCTAGCTTCGATTGGGAGAGATTTGACACGGATCGTTTGGTCGCCTAAACGGATTTCGCTGCCCTCCCAAAACGATGATCAAATCATCGGCACCCTCCCTGTGTCCTTTTTCAAGGTCATCCCGTCGCCCCGTACCATGGCCCTACCGAAACGCCGGATCGCGCGCCGATCAGGGTGTCGCACGCCATTGCTCATGGGATCAAAGTGCGTAGCGCTGCTATCCTTCATTCTCTACTAATCCGTGGGGGGCGTCTACATAGGAACTCCCACGGTCGTATGAGCACAGACGCTTGCGCAGTTGGGCCTTGGTAACAATGACTGCAGGCATCGCCTTCCATCATCAATGATCCTTGGGCGTCGCGGGAGTGCGCCCGCAATTCGCGAATCTAGTATTCTGTGCGCGAGTCGGCCAGTTTTGACCACTCCTTGGCCCATCGTAGGAATTCCTCCTTGGACGTCTTGTCCTCTCCAGATTCTGCAGCCTTTTCCAAGGCAATCTCCGAGAGAAGACTGAACATGTCGCCCCTGCCGTGAGAAGCGGCAGTGAGGAGGTGTCTTTCCGCTGCATCCCTGTCGCTTACGCGCAGCAATTTACCGAGCTCAACGTCTGCTTCAATAAGCCCAATCTCGGACAGGGACTCGAACATTGCTCGCGCTTCGTCATGCTTGCTCGTTTTGACAAATGCTTTCCCCATGCATAATCGACAGTAGGGCTTCCATTCGAAGCCTGCGGGCCCCACCTGGAGCGCCCGTTGCAGCGCTCTGATTGCAGCCTCGTAATTCCCCTGTTCGTACTGGAGTTCGCCCTCCACAGTAAGGGCGTCGGGATCTCTGGCTGCTGAGACGAGTTGCTTGAATCGAGCCTCGACTTTTCGGAGCTGAGCGATGCGTCCATAGGCGCCCGACCGAGCAAGGTGCCTTGCAAGCGACAGCGTCGATGGCCTATAGCCAGCTTCTGAGGCCGACGCCCAAAGCGCGGTTGCAAATGCATCTGCGCTGCGAGGGCCACGGATCTGCCGCATGATGCAAGCTGTCCCGTGGATAACCTCGACGGGGAAGCCGTCTTCTGCAGCATGGATTAGTACTAAGTTGTCGATCGCCGCAAGCGACAGCTGAGAACGGAAACGCTACGTACTGCCTGTCAATGTCGTAGACCATGGATCCGAGCCCCGACTGATTGCTTCATGGAACTTTTCGGCGCATCTGTAGTATTCGGCGGGGGTTTGCCGTTGAAAGACCGCTCCGTTTCTGTTGATGACGGCTTCGAAAGAGGATGGCGGGATTTCAGATAAATTGAACACCTCGAGGGGCAACGGCACAGTTCTTTTCATCCTCGGCACCGCGTAGTGGCGGACTTGGCCGTGGTTACCAGCTGTCGATGGTGGTTGTTGCTGGATGATGGGATGCGCTGTGGAGGCGCATCTCAATGAGCGTGTCGAAGAGATGAGAGGCCGGCTAGCCTTGCAGAAGCAGCAAGTCGACATGACGCTAAGCGCTCAGATAGAATGAAATACAAGCAAGCGTGTATCTCATTAAAACGCAAAACAACAGCGAGCTGCTCGAAGAAGACGATATCGACAGCTGCTAATAATTGGTGAGGAGAGTTCGATTGAATGAATTGCCGTAGTGTTGCTACGAGTGATGCCGAGGCACACAATATACAACCCTTCGATTGAAAAAAAAAAAGAAAAAAAAGGGGGGGATGAAATTCAATTTCGTTTCGACCCCATGAGCTTTAACATTGCAACATTCGTGTTGGGTCTTTTATGAGAAAGCAAGAAAGCAAGAAAAATGATAAAAACTGGCTGGTTCGACGGAGTGAGGGAGGTTGCTTTTGGGGCGTATTCGTATCACTGCCATGAGCCAATCAGACGCGCTCGCTGTCCCGCCCAACAGCCCCACCGCTTTTTTTTTTTTTTTTTTTTTTTTTTTTTTTTTTGCTTGAACCTTGAGCCATGGCAAATCGATTGGGCCAAAAGTGAGAAAAAGCCAAAGAGAAACTGGTTGTCAAGAAGAAGAAGAAGAAATTTGTTTGGAGAAGAAAGCCTTTTTCATCCAAATTTATCATCAGAACCAGAGCGAGAGGGAGAGAGAGAGAGAGAGAGAGAGAGAGAGGACTGAGGTGATACTCTAAGGAATCCTTGGTCTACAAACAACGTGTCGGAATCAGATATCAAATTCAGGGTCAATCCGGTTTCCACAACGCCAGATCTCGTCATCAACATGCCCGTCCAGACCAGGAGAAGAAAGGCCGTACAGGCTGTAGCCGGAGAGGGAGAGGCGGGCATCAAAGAGCAGTCATTTTCAGGATCAAGCTCTTCGCAGAAGCCACCGGCGAGGGAGAGGGATGACGAGGCGGATGTGCCGACCAAAGGCACTCTCAAAGTTTTTGGCGACGAGGACGAAGATGCATTGAGAGCCCCCATTGAGCCGTCATCCAATGTTGCCACTGGATCGGCGGCTGCTTCCAAGTCCGAGGCGGAAGAGGAGGAAGAAGAAGAAGAAGAAGAAGAGAGTGATGACGAAGCTCCCGAAGCCGTGTCTACTGCCAAGGCGGCTGAGGACATCAAGAAGTCGGCGCGAGCGGCTCAGATGGCAGCCAAAGAGTACGCCTTTTCTCCGGGCAGTTTTGGGGTTCTTCTTTTAGACTAACGATGCTGCCAGACAAGCCGCTACGCAAAAGCGCAAGCGCCAACAGCGCGATGAGCTCCTCAAGAAACAAGCCGAGGAGCGGAAGAAGGCTGATGAGGCCAAAGAGGGAGGAGGAGCGGCACCAGTCGTCGAGCCGCACGGCGAAAAGCCCGAAGCCAGGCGAGGCGATGCCGCCGGCAGCGGAAGAAGGCGAGCGGAGAGGCCCCGTGTGCCGTCTGTTCTTCCCGCCGAGTTCCTCACAGATTCTTCGAGCGAAGATGAGGCCGAAGGTTCTACCGGTCTCGCGGCGGGGCCGAAGAGGCGAAAGGTGTCTGGTGTCGAGAAGAGACTCACACGCCTGGATGCGGGGCCCAGGGATGAGGTGGTCGGGTCGACGGTGTATCGGGTGGCCAAGAAGACGGACCAAAGACTGGCGCCCAAGGCGAGGAAGTATTCAAAAGCGTCCAAGAATTCGCTCTTGAAGCGAAATCGGCCTGCGGCGAAGTCGGGAACTGGATTCCTGACGAGGAAATGAAAGCTCCTTGGAGTTGGCGCTCCTTGTGCCGGCTACGTACGATGATACCCGAGCCCCGTCGTCACCACCAACGCTCCCATCAGCGCTCATTCAGCCGCCGTCGTACCACTACACACCTACTCTTTGACAACGAAGCCTTGGGGTGATCTGGAAGATGTTGATATGCGTCATTCGGAATGCGCCTGTAGCGGGTAAACGAGATTTTGACGTATATCTCCAGTAACCCCAAGCCCCCCCCCCTTGCCACACATATACTTGCCAGCGGCGTCCATACGTGGTGTCTTTGAATTCTACTCTAGGCGGCTCTACAACACGGAAAATGGGAACACGCAGGGAAAAGAGAAAAGAAAAGAAAAAAGGGAAACAGAGAGAGAGAGAGAGAGAGAGAGATCAAAACGAACCAAGGGAGCTACTCAATCGACAACCCACGCTGGTTTTTTTTTTTCCCTCATAAAGTACTGCAGTTTACGGATATTTTTATTTTATTTTTCCATCAACAGTTTTTCCCCCAAGAATATTAGTAGGCAGTTCAATGGTACATCATTCTGTTTCCAATACTCCCCCCCCCCCTTTTTTTTTTTTTTTCCTTTTTCATTTCGAGACAACAACCTGCATATGTACTCATTGCATTGCATCGCACGATGGAGAACTTTGTCTCAGAACTAGAGCTCGAATGATGAATCGAAAGGTTTCCATTCAGCCTGATTCGGACGACTGCGGTCAATTTGTTGAGGGCGTCGTTGATTCTCCGTGTTGTTTTGTAGTAAGTAGGGTGCGATCGAATTCAATTTGCAGACTACGGATGATCCACAAAAGAGAAGACTATAATTGCTTTTTTTTAATATATCTATATATAATATATATATATAGATGGACATATATATATAGATGGATATATACAAGTTTGTGTGTTTGGGTTGAATCACACATCATCACAGTCTCCTCAATATATCCGGAACAAAGTCAAAACCCTTTTCCCCCATCTCACACGTCACCACCGGCAAGAGTCACGCAACGCCCGTTCCTCTCAGATTCTCCTCGTTTCCCTCTCTCTCCTCGCAAGGGTTACAGTCACATCTTCCTTCGCACGTAGCGCGCGCCACAGGTGAATTTTATGGTGGCGCGTGGCGCGCAGGTATATTGCCAATGTAATGTAATTTGATGCTGGGCGCCAAAAGGGACGTTCGGCACATCTAGGAACCAACCGCGTAGAGCCTTGGGTGCCCAAGTGACTGGAGCAAACCTTCCATGCGCGCACCAGCAGCCAGCCAGAGTGACAGGATTTTTTCCTTTCCCTACATCTTTTGCTCCAGACGATGGCTCCCTCTTCATCACCCATCGAGGACCCAGCACGGGGACGAAATAACAAATACGCACTTTGAATGAGATGCACGAAACGTGAAAGAAATCATGACCCTTGACCGTGAAACACGGTGGCCCTCACCTCCGTTCACAATTTGCTGCCGTTGTCTACCCACGTGCTCTTGTTAGTGCTTGCTCTAATGCGCTCCTGTTGATATGTACCGCTCTCCAAAAGGGGTCATCGTAGCGAGAAGTCTTTTGCAAAGGAGAGAGAGACTTTGGCGATGGAAGAAAATCAACCTCCCTCCTTTTCTCTCTCTCTCTCTGTCTCCCTCTCTCTTTTTTTTTTCTTTGGTTTTTTTTTTTTCCTTTTTTTTCTTTTTCTTTTTCTTTCTCTTTTTTTAATCTATTCATGCTTTTCAGGGTGCAGAGCAACTCAATTTGTTGAACTATTGGCTCGTATGTCCAAGCTGTAAACAAACATCAACTTGTAGAACCGCCCGAGAACGAACCCAATGTCCCGTCTATGCCGCTCCCCGCCGAGTGTTTGCGCAGACGTCACATCAACCTTCAAACCAAAGGGCAATTCCTCATTTCACGGAACCCCCCAAAATAGAATCCCATCTATGGTATGTACCGCATGCCACGATTCTTGGCAGCTTGCCTCGTCCCAGCCTTGAAACGGCCAATCTCTGTCCGATTGGGGGGGAGAGGTCTTGGGCGTTTGGCGCAGAGCTGGGCCGGTGGTGGTCTCGACGTTTGCCGCTTGCCTCTGGTCATTTATGACAAATGCACCGGCAGTCGGCACTCCCATCTGCTCCGTAGAACAAAAAACCGAGCCAATGGCCAGAGACATGCCGCCAGTGGGATTGTGGCGCGAATGCGACTCGCTCTCTCGAGAAACTCGCCAAAGCAGCAACAAACCGTACTTACATATGTCTTGATGCAAGCCCTCGCCGCAAGGATATGGTGAAACTAGTAGCCGCTACTCCGTAGTAGCTACTCTGAGCGCCAGAATACAAGAAGAGCCGGGGCTGTATTACTTATCATAGGGCGGCGGGGGGGGGAGGTTTGATCGAAAGCATCCATTGGTCTTCAGCTGCTTTTTTGCTCACGGCTAAGCCCCCCCCCCCCTCCCTCTAGGCTCTAGCTGGCGGATGGCCGATTCTGGTGGCTTGGAGAAAGCTGCGCGGACTTGGGAGAAGAAACAAAGGTCAGCCAGAACGGACCAGCCCGAGGCCCTATTTTGTTTTGGTCCTAACCGGCTGCCAAACTGCCCTGGGCTAAAGGGGTGGGAGGGAGAACAATGAGCGGATAGCGCCCAATCTCCCTACCGAAAGAACAAAAAGGCGAGTCATGGCCTTGGTCCAGGTGACACGTCGTTCTGTTGCCCCGAGATCAAGTGTTCTTTTGGCAGCGATTCGCCTCGCCTGCGCGGCAGTTGAGAGGGAAAAAAAAGAAAAAAAAACCACCAGGGGGGGGGGGGTTTGGATGTGCCGTCGGCCTTTGGAGGCGTTGAAGCCGATGTCACGGTAGAGTAGCAGCATCGCCGCCATGGGTCGGAATGGCGCGCCCCAACCGGGGAGGGGGGGGGGGGGGGGGGGGGGGCCAAAAGTTTTGCAGATGGCAAACAAGGTGCCGCTCGCTGCCTGGATCGTTCGCCGGGCGATATATTTTTTTTCAATTTTTTTTTTTTTACTTATTTTCTTTTCTTTATTCATTTTTTGTAAATTTTATTTTATTTTTAAGAATTTTTTTTTTTTTTTTTGCATTTGCGCATAGACGAGCCAGACCAAGACCCCGGGTCGTCACTCCGCAGATTGGCATTTATTGAGCATTTTTGCGCGCTGCTTTGTTTGGTTCTGCTCGCGAGTCTGGCCTTTGCGCGCGGCTCTAATAGTGGCTTCGGCCAAAGGGGGGGGGGCACAATTGGGCGATTTCCGAGCCGGCTGCCACTAATAAGGTGCTACGGCCTACAGGTACAGGTACGGAGTACAGGTAGGTAGGTACCTATAGTAGTACCTTATTAATGCGATGCTTGGGATGATTTATTCTGCCTTGCAAGCCGTTTGGGCTTTGTATAAGGTAAGCAGCAGAAAAGGCACGTTTCATTACTACGGGTAAAAAATAAAATAAAATAAAAATAAATAAATAGCGCGACGCAAATCGGCCAACATTCTCAAACGACCAAGACGGGATGCTTTCGCCCAACTAACTTGTCCGGTTTGCGTCCTGCTGGTCCGGAATGCCAAGGGAAAAAAAAAAAAAAAAAAAAAAAAAACCTCCCCGGCAAGCGTTGCATCCAGGCCAAAGTTCGTTGCATCGGCCCCCCCCCTTGCATGATGTACTCCGTACTCCGCACATGCGTACGAGTACAAGTTGCCGCAGGGCCTGGGCTGGCCCATTACCGAGACCGCTGCAAGGAGATTACATACATACATCTAGTACTTACATACATACATGCACGTGCAGAGTGGTGGTGGCTCGTAGGAATGAAATGCAAATCTCTGCACATCGTAAAAGAGCAGACAGGTAAAAGGTGCCTTGCAGGACACATAAGGTACAGTAGACATGGTTCGATAACTTTCCCCCCCCTTGCTCCCTTGCTCCCTTGGGTCCCACGGCCAATGCGACCTTTTGTTCCACGCTGTTGACGAATCGCATTGACCCGGCTTTGCTTCCTCGCATGTTCCGCCGGCCGCCATGGTGATTTCAAAAAAAAAGAAAAGAAAAAAAAAAAAGGAAAAAAAAAGGAAAAAAAAAATAAAGGAAGGGGGAGAAGAGACAGAATGCCATGTGGCAAAAGCGCCGTGGACTCAATTCATTCATTCATTCGTTGGAGAATGACGCCAGCCACTGTGATTCAGATCCATCTGTGGAATGATCACAACCCCCCCCTGTAGCTGAGACTCTTTTTCTTCTTCTTCTTCTTCTTCTTCTTCTTCTTTCCTTTTTTTTTTTCTTTTCCCCTCCCTCTCTCTTTTCTCTTTCTCTTAATGAGGGTAAATCGAGCTCTCAACAATTTGGTAGAGACGCCTCCCCCCCTCCCCTCCCCCTTGACGCCGGGGTGCCACGAGAACCGATCCGTCTCTCCCCCCCTCTCTCTCTCGCCTCGCCTGCGATGGATGGCACTACACATAGGCAAGTCGTGCTAGGAATTAGGAAGTTGATTCGTCCCTGCTATATAATATGTACCTACCTTAGTAGTAGTACGTAGTAGAAGTAGTGCTATTCCGACTGCGAATAGAGAGACCTGTTGTCGCGGCCCCCAACGCCGAGCTGCATGGCAAACTTGGCACGGCGGGGAAACCGGTTCTGTTCGATATGGTAGTAGCTCGGCGAGTTCTAGACGCCACGGAGCCGGCCGGCGATGCTATGCCATGCCATGCCATGCCATGCCATATCAAGCCGCAGCCGAGGGTCCTTTTGCTCCTCGCCCGGTTACTGCTACGGTGTGCATGCCCGGGTCCAGCAATGGCATGGCATGGCATGGCATGGGATGAGCGAGAAGAAGCACCGCCCGGCGGCGCTGGCTTCGCGGGATTTGCCCATTCTCTTTTCGTCTCCCTGCGCAGCCCGCCAGCTAAGGTGTAAACCCGGGTCGATTCCACGCAGCCGGCCGTGTGGAGAAGGAGAGAAAACCCGGACATTGCGCGCAGCCCTAGCTTCCCGCAGCCATGGGGACTCGCGACTTGGGACGAACCCCTACGAAGACTCGCGATGTGCGGCAATTCCCCGCCGTGGGCGTGTTAGCCGCATTCAGCAGTTTGATGAGCACTTTTTTTTTGTTCTTTTTTTTTCTTTTTCTTTTTTTTCTTTTCTTTTCTTCTTCTTTTCTGTTCTCTTTTCTTTTTTCTTTTCAGTTTGGGCACTGACGAGCAATCCCCTCCCCTAATAAACCGCCCTTCCTCTCGGTAGCCCGGTTCCCCCCGCTGCTAGACGCAAGGGTTTGTCTTCTTGATGCGCCCACGAGAAGAGAGGGAGAGAGAGAGAGAGAGCTTCGGGTGTGACTGGGCCGCAGAAGGCCGTAGACGGCTGACAACTGCGTCCAAAAGAGGAGCATCATCGCCGTGGGGGACATGCTCGAGCGCTGCCCGTCAACCGTTCGTCGGCGAGCCGTCGGACCCGAACTCGGTGGGAGGTTCGTACGGCGGGCCGCCATGGCGAATGCACGAGACTGGATAAGTGGTACATAAGCAATGCTGCTGCTGCTACAGTAAACCTGGGTTATCACGAATGTAGGTCAACTGCTGCTGTAGGTGGTAGCAAGTAAGCAGCCGATATTATATTGATCAATTGCCCCCCCCCCCCCTTTCTCGTGGGCCGGGAAAGCTGGCCATGGTCCCCCATAGGTTTACCTACCTAGGTAGTAGTTCCGCCACGCGAGACTAGAAGGTGGTGGTTTTTTTGAGACGCGAGTTTGAAGCTATGTCGGAAGGCATTCCACAAGGCTTCTGGCGAGCCCATCGTGCAGCACCGCGGCAGCCAAGCCTGCGATATATTTTCTTCTTGGTCATCATCGCGGCCTCGGCATACGCGATGGCGCGGCAACGGCTAGTTAAACAGAAAGCGAAAGGACGAGAGGCAGGCAGGCTACCTTAAGGTATACCTTGGTAGCACTACCAAGGTACTACTACTCTACTACTACCTAGTACTACGTACCTAGGTAGGCACCTATAGTAATGCAACTGCCAACCATTCGCATGTCTGCGGTCGCACAATCACAAATCAGCATCAACCAATGGCGCCAATCTCTCATCCGTGCGAGAGTGCGTGCATAATAACATCAAAAAAAAAACCCAAACAAACGCCCCCCGCCCTCCCCTGGCGCTCTCTCCCAGCGCAAGAGTCGTGGCGCCGCTTGCTGGGAGCTCCGTGCCCATCTGTATCAATCAAACCCCCCCCAATGCAAACATGCGCTCCAAGAGGGGGGAATCTGGGCAAGTAGCACCACTAAGGTACTAACTATCAAGGTACTAGGTTCTAGGTAGGTTCTAGGTAAGGTAGTATTACGGAGTACAGCTACTACTAGTACGTACTAGCAGGTAAGGTTAGTACGGGTACGGAGTACTTATTATAGGACTGCTCCGGCCGGCCAGAACAGGGCGCCACTTCAGCGGATTGACTTGCATCAGCAGGCATCGCAAGAGAGCCGTCATACAGGTGCTGGTGCATGCGGCCCACGAGGCACCGGCTCCATCGCGCTACCCGTGGGTACCAAGTTACCTTAGTACCTTAGTACCAGGCAGTACTCCGTACTCGTTCCATGCTCTGGCAAAGCTTACCTCTGGGTAACAAGCTGCCTTGGGTACTGCTAGGTGTCTTGGTACCTACCTACTGGGTAGTGCTAACCTACTACATGTAGGTAGGTACCGCCTTGGGGATATTTGTGGTCCCCCTCTTGGGTCGGGGTTCTTCCATGTTTTCCATTATTACGAGCCGGCTCAACTTTGCACATACTTTGGTGCTCCTGGAGCAAAAGCCCTTGTTTCTGCTTTGACGCCTTATTTTGTAGCGCGGAGCCGCAGGAATCATTTACTACTACCTTAGTACTCCCTGCAACGCTGCTTGAACGCGGAGACTTTGCTATCCGTATCATGTCCCCCAAGTGGCTGCTCTCGCTCCAACGTCAGGGATTGGGGGGGCAAAAAAAAAAACCCCCCATTTCAAAACAGCTGAGGCCAAGGAGCTTGCTGGCGGCCCACGCCACTTTGTCCAGAAGATAAGTCGACCTACTAGGTAAGGTATGTACTCCTGCTAAGGCATAGCACCAAGGTGAGGTAAGGAGCATGTAGCCACAGAAAGCCCAAATCTTTGCAGACGTACACGAATTTAGCGTTGTTGACGGAATGCAGAGGCTACCAGCAGAACATTGGCGCGCCAGGTCGGGCAGGCCCTGGCTGCTAATGGCATGTTGGAATTGGCACAAACGGCGCTCTCCCCACCACCACGCAGGTCTTGGCCGGTTCGGGACACGACGACAGGGGCTCGCATTGAATGCTTCGCCAGGGGTCCGGCAGCGGAGGAGAAGCTAGGCACCCGGCGGCCAAGGCGAGCGGCGTCTGGCGTGCCTTGGCTGGGCCGATGGGATTCTCTGCGGGCTGGACGAGGACGAGGACGAGGATGAGGATGAGGACGACGACGACGGCGACGACGGCGGCGGCGGCGGCGACAATGACGTTGTTGCATCGGCGCAGCCTCCGTCATGCAGAGCCGGCAATCAGGCCATCCATCCTCTGAGGCTTGCTTGGACATGTTGCTGCGTCTGTGCTCGTGCTCGTGCTTGTGTTTCTAGGAGGAGCTCCTTGCTTGCGCCGCCCGAGCCCGTGGTTAATGTGCCAGGGCTCCATCGTCCGCCCCAAAATGAGACCGCATCTGACATTTCTCTCTGCTCCATGGTGCCAGTACGTGTTAATCTCGCTCGGTCCGTGTTGGCCCGGGATCTGCAGCACCCGAGACTCTCTGATGGGTATGTACTGTCGAGAGGATGCTCTTGTGTTTGTGCTTGTGCTTACTATGCTGGATTGTAGGTTGGGACGAGAGGAGGGGGAGAGAGCAAGAGAGGGAGAAGAAGTATCCATGTGTTTGCGCCAATACTAAGGTACCATCCAACGTGAAGTGGTCAAAAAGGTACCGCAACTACTAGTGGGTACTCCGTACCTTACTAAGGGCATCTGCTACTGCCTTAGTGCCTTAGGTAGGTACTAAGTACGTACTAGCAGCAGAGTACCCCGTTACCTACTACCTTCCTACGGTACTGGCCAACAGATCGGGCTACCTGGAAGGCACAGGTGCCAGTTCTAGTGCCTTCCAGTTACTGCAGGCAGCGACCTGGTTTAGGTACCTAGTAGTGTCTGTAACTAAGGTACCTCTAAGGTGTGATAGTAGTACCTTAGTACCTACCTAGTACTTTTAGTAGGCACCTGCTACCGTAAGGCAGTGCCTAAGGTGCTAACTCTGGTACCTCCTACTTGTTCTATGTACTTGTACCGCCAACAAGGATACCTACATGCATGCAGCACCGCTGGTGCTAACACGCAAGCACAAGCACAAGCAGCGATGCTCCCATCCGTGCATGTATGACTTCGTAGTCCCATAAGAGGCAGTACCTGTTTGGCTGTACATGTAACGCAGGAACCAGCATCAGTCCGTTCGAAAGCGTCCGGGGTTGTGGCTGGCATAAAGGGAAGAAGAGAAAAGAGGATTTGAACGAACTGGGTACCGAGCTAAGAAGAGAGGGGGGGGGGGGGGGGTTAAAAAAAAAAGGAATAGGAATAAGAAAAGAAAAAAAGGAATAGGAATAGGCAAAAAAAAAAAAAAAAAAGGCAAATTGTCAAGCCCCCCCTTTTTTTCTTAGTACCTTGAGGTACATACCACCCGCGAAAGTACCTATACTCCGAACCGGGCCTCATCGCGTCAATCTCGCCTGCTGCGGGCATGGGCTTTTTTTTCTTCTCTTCTGCTCGGTTTCCTTCAAACTCTTATTATTATTATTATTATTTCTTTATTTTTTATTTTATTTTTTTACCCTTTTCCTGCTTCCTTTGGCCCCCCTCATTCTCTCCTCTGCCTCTTGTTTCCCTCGCCCGCACGCGTCTCAGTCTTTTTTTTTTTTTTTTTTTTGCTCGCGTCCAGCCAGTCCAGAGACCGCCAGCTCGAACTCCCGTCTCCGTGTGTGCCATCTCTCGTCTCCCCATCTCCATATATCGCCCTGCCTGCGTTTCCCGATCTGCGCAAAAAACGGGCATCCTTCGTCCTTGGGGGTGGCTTGCAGCCATCGAGCATCATGCGCACGCGGTCCCCGCCTCTAACCCACAGCCAGCCATTGTCGAACCAGGAGCGAGAACCGCATCTGCGCTGCCCTTTTTCTCTTCCCATCCCACCCCAATAGTACTTTTACCCTGACGGAGCGCCCCTTCGTTTTCTGGCTTTTCAAAAGTTTTTTTTTTTTTTTTTTAAAAAAAAAATTGTCACCTCGTCCTGCGTCGTGCCTGCTGCAGCCCGGCATACAAGTTCCCGCCTTCCGCCTTGTCTTCTCTTTTTCGCCCCCACCTGCTTTCAACTTCTTTTTCATCGCTTGTCGCTCCCTCGCAATTTCTTTTCCCTTGGTTCGCCATTTTTCGAACCTTTTGAAACAACTACTCTTGATTCAACCTTGCGCGGACCAAAAAAACCAAAACCAAAACCAAAACCAAAACCAAAACCAAGAAGAGAGAAAAAAAAAATTCACACTAGTCAAATGTCCAGTGACTTGGCGGCATTGCACACGCACTGATATTAAGATTAAGAGGCCCTCTCTGAAACGCGCAAAAAGAGTCAAGCGCGCAACCTCTTGTTAGATATCAATTATTGTTTTCTAGTTGGTGACCCACCGACAGTGGCTCTCCAATGTTCAGTCGAAAACACAAGAGCCAGCATCTCTTCGACGGCCGCCGGAAGAAGAACCAAGACATCTCAGGTGCTCTTGGTGATCTGGGCATCGTTGCCAGTTCCCGATCGGCAAGGTCGGCTGGCCCTCGATTTAGGCCTGAAAGTAGTGCCACGGATGCTCCGTTCCATCTTGAGGGTACGCATCTCATCTCCCGCGCCGGCTTGATTGTATACGCCCCCTTGAACACTATATGCGCCGCGACTCAAGCTCTCCCCCCCCCTCCTTCCTCTCTTTCCTTCTCTCCTGCTCCTCCTCCTCCTCCTCCTCCTCCTCCTCCTCTTCTTCTTCTTCTTCTTCTCCCCTCTTCCTCTTTTCCTCCTCCTTGACGATGGCTCCCTTTTTTGCCCTCCGTTCTCTTCAGCAGAGTCGCTAACCTTCAGTCCCTCCAGGTCAATCCTCTAGCAATTCTGCAGCGGCGCGCAGCACCGTTTCTCTCCAGCGAGGGCGGTCTGTGAGCACTACGAGCACCTCTACATCTAGAAGAGTGGGGGGCATCGACAACAACGTCATGTCGAGCAGCGCGGATCGGGGCCGCATGCGGCGGGACAGGACATTCGTCGGCAGCGAATGCGCAGTTTGCGAGGAGCCGCTGGAGCACACGCTGCGGGGCGAGCGCATCCTGCAGTTCTCTTGCTCTCACGTCTCTCACGAGGCCTGCTTCTACGAGTTCATCCGCGAGATGGAGGCGCAGTACTGCCCAACCTGTGATGCTCCGCTGCATCTTGACTCCAGTCGAGGCGGCAATGTCCTTGACATCAGTTCGTCATCTAGACGCGGGGAATTGCTGAATCATGCCGCTAATTCAGGGGTAGACAAAATCAGCAACATGGTGCGCACTGCTGGCACTGAGTCAAGGGCCGGTACCTCCGCGCCCGCGCCCGTCTGGGACGGCCAGGCAGCAAGGCCGCCTAGTGTTGATAGCGCCCAGAGGCGCCACATCAACCAGACCCCGAGTGTTGGCAGGGGAAACCACCGCGATGGCAGGGACGCCAACTCGGATCGCCATGGCTCTGCGAGACATGCCCGCAACGACAGCACCGGGATGGCCTCGTCCAACGGCTATCCCGAGACAGCGCAGAGTGGTTCCCAATGGCGCAATGACTTTGATGCTCAGACAATGGAGACGACGCCCGGCAGCCCTCGCCCGGCGACGAGAAACCCCATCCCCCCCCCGACCGTCACCATCCGCTCCGAGTTCCCCACGATTAGCAGGTCTCGCCAGCAGCAGACGCTGACGTGCCTCGTTACCGTCGAAGTTCCTGACAACAAATGGCGGCCAGACCCCGAAGACATTGGCTCGCCGGTGCAGTCGCAGCTGGCCGTCAACCCGGGCATCACCGAGGTCGTCCCCCGTGCGGTATCGCCCGCCCCGACGCCGAACGCCCCGCGCTTCTATCCTTACGAGTCCGCCGACGTGTTGGAGGAGATGACTGAGAGCCTTCGCAGCCGCGTTGACAACTGGCACGGCCTAGAGTTCAGCCGGTTCGGACCGCTGAGGCTGTGCGGAACGCTCCGGGTGGGCAAGGACAAGGTGTCGTGGCAAGAGCTGGAGTGCTATCTCTTCGCCGAGATGCTCATCTGCGTCAAGGAGAAGAAGCTGGCCCACCAGTGGGACGAGAACGGCGTCCAGCGAAAGCTGGCGACCCGCTGCACGCTCAAGGGGTCCATCTTGATAAGGAAACACCTCAACGACGTGGCGGAGACTGGGGCCATTGACGAGAACGTCCTGACCTTGAACCTTTCCGTGGCCGAGCTGCCCCAGTTTCACCTGAGATTCGACAACCGGAATCAGCTCAAGCTGTGGAACCAAGCCCTGTTGGACTTGAACGCTGTCGATTTTGCTCCTTCCCTTCGAAGCCCTGACCTGGACCGCGGCGAGATGTCCGAGACGGATGAGGAAGCGGAATGGAACCGGGCTCGCCAGCACCGTGTGTCCTCCATCGCCTCTTCCTGGGGCCACAGGTCCGGCACGACTGCGCCGACCGAGTACACCAGCGTGCCGACCAAGGCCGCTCGCGTTCCCAGTGCCGTTCACGTCCCGATCGATGTCGTCGTGGTCGTCCCCATTTCTTCGTCGATGCAGGGCGTCAAGATCAACCTCGTCCGCGACGCTCTGAGGTTCATGGTCAGCACTCTCGGCGAGAGGGACCGCATGGGCCTTGTCACGTTCGGCTCTGGCGGCGGCGGCGTGCCTCTCGTCGGCATGACCACAAAGGCTTGGCCTGGCTGGTCCAATGTCTTGGCCTCGATCAAGCCCGTTGGGCAGAAGAGCCATCGCGCCGACGTGGTCGAAGGCGCCAACGTCGCCATGGATCTTCTGATGCAGCGGAAGCACAACAACCCCATTGCCACCATTCTGCTCATCAGCGACGCGTCGACATCCGATGCCGATTCGGTCGACTTTGTCGTCTCGAGAGCGGAAGCCGCAAAGTAAGTCACGACATATACATGTGTACCTTTTGTCTAATCTACCCATTTCCCGAGGGCGGACGTATCCCTAACAATGGACGCTGTAATAGGATCACCATTCATTCTTTTGGCTTGGGAATGACCCACAAGCCCGACACCATGATTGAGCTCTCGACGAGGACCAAAGCATCTTATACATATGTTAAGGACTGGATGATGCTGCGGGAGTGCTTGGCTGGGTGCCTGGGCAGCATGCAGACCCTGTCTCACCAAAACGTCAAGCTCAAGCTCAAGCTCCCGGAAGGGTCGCCTGCCAAATTCCACAAGATCAGCGGCGCTCTGCAGATCACGAAGCGGGCGACAGGACGAGATGCCGAGGCATCGCTTGGCGACCTGCGATTCGGAGACAAGCGCGACGTGTTGGTGCAGCTGGTTATCCTTCCCGATACCTCTTCTCAGGAGCAGCTCCCTCCGGACCCGTGGGACAATATTGTCTCGGGCCTGGAGGCCCTTGGTGGCCCAATGGACAACGATGCGGAGAGGACTCTTTCCGTGGAGGAAGTGCCGCTTATCCAGGCCGATCTCACCTGGGGCGACATCTTGAGGGATGGCACCACCGCGCAGATGCCCCGGCCGTCCCTGCTGGCCATTACCATGTTGCCGGCAAGCCTTTGTCAGAAGAACCGGTGGCCGAATACGCCGCCCATCCCCCCGCACCCCAGCGTGGTCCAGAGGCGAATGGAGCTGCTCACCTCGGACATGCTCACGCGTGCCCTGACGCTCGTCAGCCGCGGCCAGCACGACCGCGCCCATACACTGCTGAACGAGACCCGCTCCATCCTCAAGGGCCTCGGCAAGGGTGGCTTGCCTCCTGTGCCGCCTAGCAAATCGCTACCCTCGACTCCGCACCCCGGCAACGACGGGTCTCCGGCATCCGGAACGCCGGATCGGAAGCGCAGCCCGTCGCCAACATCGGCAACGTCCTCCTCCGGCAATGGCTTGCCCGGCTCTCAGCTCGGTCCTCCTCCTCCGCTGGGCCGGTCGCGCTCAGCGGATGGGCTGGCGCTCGGCGCCGGTATCGATGCCACGACGGTTTCTGCCCTCGACGCTGAGCTGGAGAGCAGCCTAGAATGGATCAATCACCCCGCCGTGTTCGGCCGCGACAGCCGCAAAGCGGTGCTCCAAACGATTGGCGTTATAAGCTCCCAGCGTGCCTTTACCTCCCGCAGTCCTATCGAGAGCCTATGGGCCGGCCGTATCAGCGGTATCAAGCGCCTTGCAGAGCGCAGCCGAGAGTGGCGGGAAGAGGGAGGCGGCGAGGGCGGAATCACAGAAGAGGCGTGATACAACTGTTTTCTGGTCATGAACGAATGACAGTCTCGTATGTTTCGTTTACGGCATGTCCATGGCGTTTGGGGAATGGCTTTCTCTCTCTCTCTCTCTCTCTCTCTCTCTCTCTCTCTCTCTTTACAAGTGCTACGACCATCTCATGGAATTATTTTTTTTAGAACACTATTCGGATTCCCTCGGAACGTTTCGACGTATTCACGACATTTCCTTGCACAAGATGTCTTATTTACCGACTTGGCGATGGCTGTCATCATCGAGTATGAGAAATCTATGACGTTGCAACTTTTTTTTTTGTTCCCCGGCAAAGTATACCCCCCTCCAAGACACACACACACTCTCTCTCTCCAATTTTTTTTATAGTGAGAGATGTCACTTTTTGTGTTTGTTTCCTATGCTGGGGTTTTTTTCTTTCTTTCTTTCTTTTCTTTTTTTTTCCCTTTTTTTTTCCCGGGGGTGGGGGGGGGATGGGTGGAGGTGGAGGGTTTCTTTTTTTAAAAAAAAATACGCCTTAATTTTGCTTTGCAGTTGCCAATCTCAACGATGCCTTTTGGAAGAGAAAGAAGAATGCCCGCGCATTGCTTGTTACTGTCATTTGATGCCACTTGAATTAGATTTTTGTGTTTCCTTTCTTTGTTTCTCTTTCCTTTTCTTTCCTTTTCTTTCTTTCTCTTTCTTTCTTCCTCTTTCCTTTTTTTTTCTTCTTTTTTTTTCGAGTCGGGAACGGATTGGATTGGAATAATGGAGGATATCAAGTCTCCTTGGGGAAATACTTAGCGGGGAGCAAGTTGTGCATTAACAAACACGCTTCATGTGTTACATTCATATATTTCTATTTACGTGGTACCACGAGGATACAATGGGAGGGAAGGAGGGCCGATTCTATTCAAGAATTTTAGACAGTTTTGTGCTTTGTGCTGAATACATGCCCTGATAAGGTTGGTTTCCGCTGCTCCGACTATAGTATCCATTTCTGCCGAATTGTATCTCAACGCTCAATGCCGATGGCAACTTGACGTCCAATGAAAGGTCTTTGTGGGGGGGGGACTAGCAAAAGGAATAAAGAGAAAAAGGTATGATTGTTCTATTTGCATTTCTTTCTTTCTTTCTTTCTTTCTTCTTCTTTCTGTCTTTCTTCTTCTCTATGGAAAAATCTACGAAGATATCGTATCGGGTGTTTCCCAGATGATGGCGAAAGCTGACCAGTTCATTCCAAAGACACGAATATATACAAACAAGCATGACCGTTTTGAAGTTTATCACTCCTTCTTAGCCGGGTTTGCAAGCGCGTCCAACATCTCCTTGAAGGACTGCACAATCTCCTCGCTATGCTTCTCCTCCCACTCCTTCTTGGAGGCATCGCCCAGCTTGCCCTCGCCAACGGCAAGGAAAGTATCGGGCCCAACGCCGCCCGAGAAAGCAAGCTGGGGTCTGGTGGCAGAGATCTTCAGGCCAACGCCCTCAAGCGAAGTCTTGACCTGCTCCGAGGCGGTCTTGCCGCCACCGATGCCGTAGCTGATGATGGCGGCAGGCTTGCCATCCCACTCGTTCTTGAGGTAGTCGATGGCGTTCTTGGTGCTACCGGCCATGCCGTAGTTGTACTCGGGGACGATGAGGACGTAGGCATCGTGGGAGGCGATCTCGGCGGACCAGCGCTTGGAGTGGTCGTGGACGAAGGAGGCGCGAGCGGGAACGTTGGCGGGGACAACGGGCTCGTCGAAGACGGGGAGCTTGAAGGTGTCGACGTCGACGATGGAGAAGGTCGCCGAGGAGGAAGAGGGGTGAGCCTTGAGGATGCTGTGGACGAGGTCGGCGACGTGGGGACCGACCCGGGGGGTGCGGGTGCTGGTGATGACGATGGCGATTTTGGAGGCCATTTTCGGTGCTTTTTTTTTTTGCTTGGGGAGCGTTTGTGCGTGTGAAGGAACAAGTCTGGGGATATGCAGAATATTGAAGGAGCTTGAGTTGGATTTGCTGTCGTCGTTGCCTCCCCTCTCCCTCTGGAAAGGGGACGGGAACGTGATATATATATATATAGATAGATAGATAGATAGATAGATAGGTGGATGTATGGATGGAATGGATCTGTCTGATAATGAACTACACTACGATTGCAAACTATCACAAAACGCGTCCATAATGATGCAAGCTTGAAAGGGCGCCTCGCCGGAGCTCCACGTTCGAGCAATGAGAATTCTAACTCCGTCTGCCATGACAATTCCGCAACCCAAAGGGGGGGAACCCCCATCAGCTTCTTTCTAGCCCTTTGCCCCCCCCCCTTTTTTTTTTTTTTTTTTTTACATTGCGGCTGAGGAGCAGTTCGCTCAAGTCCAGCACGAGACAACAGTTCCATAGCAGACCAGCTGATGGCTGCTTAGGAGGCACAAAACCGAGCTCGTCTCATCGAAGGCGGCAGTTTTGTGTCAGGAAAAGGTGGGAGGGATGTGTTGACAAAGGCTAGTTGCAAATAAGGAACGATGATGACGCATGGCGAAAAAAAAAAAAAAAAAAAAAAAAAGGGTTAAAAGAGGGGGACCCGGCGTCGTCTCTCGTGATTCGCCAAGGCACCGCCCCGGTCTTGGAACGAATCCTCTCACAGGCGCGCGGGATCGATCCTGGGAACAATGGACGGAGTAAACTGTAAACGTAAATAGGGAATAAGGGAAAATCAATTGGGGGTGTAAGAAAAGTTGCGGGGAAGTTACAATTATAGGTACCTATCTGATCCAACTTGGCACGTACGCAGTAGTAACTACTAGGTACTACCTACTAGGTAGGTACTAGGTAGGTACTACTGTAGTACATAGTACTAAGGTTGGGAGGTGACTAATTATAGTAGGGTTAATATCAGGGTCGCCCGCCCTTGTCTCAACCTGAGAGAGAAGACCCGCTTTTGGTCAGCAGCGGAACCTAAGTAGCTTGAGGTAAAAACTACCTACTAATATAGAGCAGAGGTCAGGGATATTGACTTAGTACCTAGTACGGAGTACCAGGAACCTGAACACATAAAATAAAAGAATTTTTAGTTAGTTAGAGTTAGTGAACCTACAGTTGGATAAGGGTACTCTGTGGCTTTATATACTATGTACTATAAAAAAAACACACATCTTTCAATCTAGATGGGATATAAAACAATAAGGTAGAGTCACTTGAAAAATACCTCATGCACCCAAAAAGTAATATGTAATCATGATAAAATAAACGATGGCAGTCTATAAATAGGGACATGTATAGCTCCGTAGCTTGTAATATAATATTTACTAGTGCCAGGTGCTAGAGCTCTTTTGTTATATAAATAAATTCGTTTAGCCCCAGTGGTTGAGCAAACTCCCGATATTCCAAGTGCTGCCGGTAAGTGCTAGGTACTATAGCTTCTATTTGGTAGTAGTATAAGCACCTACCTACCTACCTAGTTACCAAGAATGACTCGGTCGTGTAAGACATTCCCCTTTTTAAGTATATGCCGTATATGCCGTATATGCCGTATATGCCTCTGTATACTGCTCCGTACAGAGAGAGTACTTGAATCGAATTTCGTGTGTTCTACTACTTAGTACCTAACCTTACCCGCGGTTGTTTGTGTGTTTATTGCCCTTGTACTTTTATAATCACCGGTACTCCGTTAGTACTAGTACCTAGTATGCAGTTGCACCCGCGTACTCCCTAAGCTGCGGCGCCACAGTGCTACGTTGTGGCGCCCCCCCGATATTGCGGCTCCCGCGCGCGTGTTCCGCCAAGCACAAGTGGCTTCGCATTGTTCAAATCATTGATTATTATGCGGCGGCAGTCCGGTTTTGCTGGCCGGATCCGTGGCCCGCCTTATATTGTTCGGAATTACGGCCCGCGACGCAAACAAGTTCGGCGGATTCGGCTGCCGGGTTTCAAGTTTTAATGATTTCCCCTTCCCTCTGCAAATGCACAGAGATCAGATCAAATTCTCTATCAATTGTTCTTTTATTTTTTTCATCTCCTCTTGTCCATGTCATCGTATTACATAACCCTGCCTCAAAGCACTCCGAGATATCCATGCTTTTTACATGCCCTCCTCCCCAGCTTCCTTTGACTTTTTTTTATCTTTTTTTTTTTACCAAAACTTTCAAGTCTCCTTAGTCCTCATCCCAGTTCTGTCAAAGAGTTAGCCAGTTGTAATAATTCATAGAGATACAAGAAAAATTCAAAAAGAAAAGAAAGAAAACAAAGGGGAAAAAACAGTCATCGTGGTAAAAAAAGAATTAAAAAAAAGAAAGAAATAAATAAATAAATAAAAAAAACTTACAGGGTTGGGGCCGGGAGGCTTCGGCCCGCCAGCTTGTCTCGCCACGATGATCTGGTCGACCGAGAGGACGGTGCGAGCAGCCTCCGTGGCGAGCTTGATGGCCCAGTTCTTGGATGCCAGCAAGTCGACGATGCCTTTCTTGGTGGCATTCAACACTCCGCTGCCTTCCTCGTTATCTACGTCGACGCCAGCATCGCCGCTCTCGCTCTTGTGGTGGGCAGCGTACAGCGTGCTGAGGACCTCGGTGGCGTCCAGGCCGCAGCTCTCGGCCAGGGTGCGGGGAATCACCTCAAAGGCCTCGCCGTACTTCTTGATGGCGTACTGGCTCAGGCCCGGCGTCTTGTCGCCCTGCGCCTGTATCCTTGCGCTCAGCTGAATCTCCGTGGCTCCCGCTCCGGGAACCAACCTGGGGTCCTTGGTGACGGCCTTGACGACGTTGACGCCGTCGTCGACGGCCCGCTCGATGTCGTCCAGGTGGTTCTGGGTGGCGCCGCGGAGGACCAGCGTGGCGGTTCGCGTGACCTCGTCCTCCTGCCTGAACACGGTGACCCGGTCACCGCCAATCTCAATCGTCTCGACGACGTCGATGCTGCCCATCTCGTCGGGCATGGGAGCGCCCAGGCGAGCCAGCGGCGTGGCGCCGACGACGCGGCAGATTCGCCGCAGCTCAAACTTGCTGAGGATTCGGATGCAGAGGAGGCCGTAGCGGTTGAGGTAGTGCATGGCCAGGTCGCCCACGCGCTCGCCGCACACCACGACCCGCAGGCCCGAGTCGTGGAGCTCCTTGATGGCCTTTTCCAGCTGCGCCTCCTCGCCCTTGGTGAAGTCCATCATCTCCTTCGCGTTGTGCAGGAGCACGGTGCCCTTGGTCTCCGTCTGGCTCGTGTCAATGGGACACGTGAAGACGCCGACCTTGGCCCGGCTGGCCGCCTTCACCGACCCGTCGGGCTCCTTGGGGAAGACCATGCCCCTGACCACTCGGCTCTGGTCCAGGCTGCCGCCCATGATCTTGACCACCCGGATGTTGTCGACGTTGAAGTTGGCGGGGTTCTTGGGCAGGACCGCCAAGACGGCTTCGGCCACCAGGTTGGACAAGAAGTCCTCGTTTCCGCTCTGCTTGCTGGCGATGACGGTTCGCAGGGCCTTGCCCAGCTCGGCCTGGTCCCGGATGTTGTCGACCTTGTCCACCGAGAGCTCCTCCAGCGCTTCCAGGGCAAGCTTCTGCGCCTTCTCGTAGCCGATGACGATGTCGGAGGTCTTGAGGCCCATGCGCAGCAGGTCCTCCGCCTTTCGCAGCAGCTCGCCGGCCAGCACGATGACCAAGTTTGTGGCATCGCCCATCTCGGCCTCCTGCTGCTGGGAGGCCATGACGAGGAGCTTGGCGGCAGGGTGGACGACGTCGAGCTCGCGGAGGATGGTGGCGGCGTCCGACGTGAGGATCATCTTCTGCAGGTGGTTGATGACGACCTTGTTGCGGCCGTAGGGGCCCAGCGACGTCTGGACGGTCGACGTGATGGCCCGGCAGGCGTCGATATTCCGCAGCACGGCTCCGTCTTCCGCATCGTAGCTACAGGCGGGCAAATTTTAGTGTTTTTTTTTTCATCATCATCATCATCATCATCATCATCATCATCATCATCATCATCATCATCGTTATTGTTGGTCAGCTCGGGCAGGGCAGGCCTCGATGGAACGATGGATCGATGGGAATTGCGCTGGTTTGGTGATGGCGGGGTTGGCAACTCACTTGTTGTAGCCCTTCTTGAAGAGGCCCGCGTTGGGCGCGTTGGGGATGTTGAGCGACATGACGGGCAAGATGGAAACCAGAGGCCCAGATTTCGAAAATTCAATTCCCAGAAGCTGCAAAACCGCCCCGCCCGGACACGCAAGTTGGGGAGAGTTTGGCGATGTTTCCCTTTGCGAGAGCTCCGTGGGAAAATCTTGGGGGGGGGGATGTTGGCAGCTTAGTAAGTAGCCTTGGGAGGGCCATTTTGTTGGTGCTTAGCCAATCATGGAACGCTCAGGAAAGGGTGTTATTCCGCTCCGCAGCAGCTGCCCCTCCCTTGCCTTGGGCACCTTACCTTATGCTTTCTACAGGAGGCCCGGCGCGTTATAGCAGCACTGCGTAGTAGTACATACTACCTTAGTGCTTCTCCCATTACCATTACCTACCTAGGTAGTAGTAATTACCTACCTACTAGGGGGGTCTTAAAAACAACCCAATCCCCATATATGCTCTACATAATACAGGGGGCGTGCTAACTAGGAAATTGTTTAATAATTAGGAAAAAAAATAAGCTACTTAATTTATAGTATAATTATTATATAAAATAATATACTTATATTTTATTTTAAACCTTTAGTATTTTTATTTTTTACCTTTTATTAATAATATAATATTATTATTGCTGTTACAGGCTCAGGCTTTGCCCGAGCCTTGTATAACCCAGGCCCTATAAAGGCCCAGCCCTCACCTAAGGTATTACCGGCCTAGGCCCTATAAGGGCCCGGCCCTTACCTAAGGTATTACTAGCCCAGGCCTTATAAAGCCCTAGCCCTTTTTTAAGGTATACCCATTCTATAGATATATAACTAGCTATAAAAGAATATAAGGATATATAAACTCTTTTTCTCCTTAAGTATATAAATTTATATTAAAATACTTATTTATAATTACTATAAAGCTAGTTCTTTATAGTTTATATACTTTAAAAATAATAAATAAAAATAATTTAATATTAATATTAATAAGTAAAGCAGCTACCTTTATAATAAAAAAACTACTATATATAATTATAATAATGCACTATAAAGTAGCATTACTATAATAAGTAATAGCCTAATAGTAGAACGCAGCTAACCAGCAGCCTAAAGCGCCTCTACCTAACCTGTTTTATAACCTGCCTACACTTTATATAGATAATATATAAAAACTAGTTTAATACAAGCTACTTTTAGTTAAAGACCTTTATAATAATAACCTAGCTATATTCTTTACTTAAAAATATACTATAATATATAAGCTAGTTATTAATAAAGAGTTTATTAAAATTAATAAAGATTTATTTATTTTTTTATAATAAAACCTTATTAAAGGTATATACTCTTTAATTATAGTATATTATAAATCTGCCTTAAAGTTTAAAAACTATATCTTAAGGGAATTCTTAAAATACCTTATATTTATATTTATTAACCTTTATTACTAAAAGATTACTTAAATAAAACTTAAATATATTATATAATATAATAATAAATCTTTTATTATATTCTTTATTTATTTTAAATAAAAATTAGCCTTAGCTAGTAGGTTATTATAGGATAATATTATTAAGCTAGCCTGCCTTTATTAAGTATTTTTTTTAAAAATATAAAACTATAGCTTAAAATATAGTATTTTATAAAATAATTATTATATAGTAATTAGCACTTATTAAGTTATTATTATAAAGCTTAAAACCTACTACTTTAAAGAATAGTTTTATTTTTATAATAAAAGTTACTACCCTTAAGTTAAAAAAGCTATAAATATAAAAAAAGACTTATTTATAATTAATATAAACTTTATTAAATTATATCCTATACTTAAAAAATATTTAAAATAAAAACTATAAAGCTATAAAAAACAATAGTTTAACCTTTTAAATAATTACCTATAGGCTTAATAAGTATTACTTAATATCCTTACTAAATATTATTAAAAAGGTAAATATATTTACTATAAGGCTAAAATATACTTTATTATAGCCTGCCTTATATAGCTAGTAACTAGGCTAATAGCTATCTATACTTTAAGCAGTAGTAAGCAAGAGGAATAAAAAAAAAATAAAAATAAAAAAAGAAATGCCTTACTTTTAAATTAAGTTTTTTTTAAAGATATATTAACCTTACTATAGCTATAATATAAATTACTTTTTTAATTATAATAAAAAAAATATAAAAAATATTATAATATATAAATAAGCCCCCTTTCTTTATATTAATACTCTTTAATAATTAAAAATTCTTAAATATATAAATTAATAATAAGTATAATTATTATAAAGCTATTAATAAAAAGGCTGCTTAAAAATTAAGTATAAAAGTAATATAAATACTTACTATATAGACTTTAATTATTATTATTAATAAGTATATAGGTTTTAAAATCTTATAAATTATTAAAGGTATAATAAATATAAATAAATAATAGTGCCTAGTACTACTTTATATTATCTTAAGCCTTTTTAAAGATACTATCTTAAGCTTGCTATAAATAAGATACTATAGTATCTAAATAAACCTTAATTAATATATAATTATTATTAGATTAGCAGCTAGCTTTATAGTATTAAAAACTACTTAATAATAAAATAATCTTTTAATTATATATATCTTAAGATCTATATATATAGTACTAATCTATTATAAAATATATTACTATAATATAAAGATTACTTTATTAATTACTAGTTTATAAGAAATTATATAAATCCTTAATATTACCTTTAGGTCTCCTTTACTATAGGTCTTAACTAACCTTTAGTAAAAGCTTTATTAATATTTTTTAATTAAACTATATAAATTTATTAACCTTTTTAATAAAAAAAAGGCCTTTAAGCTACCCCTTTACTAAAGCTAGCTTAACTACTATATTTAGCTAGTTAAAGATATAGACAGGCACAACCTAGACCTACCTTAAGGCTTATTATATAATATACTATAAAACTACCTCCTTAAGATTTAATATTAAATTATTAAGTTAATAAATAAAGGTTAAATCTATACTAGCTCTTCCTTAATAACTACTTTTATTTTATTTATTAAGAAGGCTAAGGGTAGTTAAAGGTTTTATATTAATTACTATACTTTAAATAAAGTTATAGTATAAGATTACTATCCCTTGCCTTTAATAAAAAAAACCTTTTACTCCTTTTTAAAGGCTTATTAATTTATAAAGTTAAATATTAAGTTAGCCTTTTACTAGCTATAAATTATAAAAAAGGAGGAATACTTTATTATATTCTAGACCTAGTTTAAACTCTTTAAATAACTAGTTATCCCTTTTAATCTAGCTAGCGCACCTACTACCTTTTAATAATATATTAATAAAATATTAAAAAATACCTTTAATAATTTTACTATAGCCTACCTTAATAATATCTTAATATATTTTAGCAAGAGTTATAAAAACTATATATATAAGGTTAGGGCTACCTTATATAAGCTTATAAAAGCTAGCCTAAATATTAATATTAATAAGTATATCTTTATAATAAAAAAAGTTAAGTACTTAAATTATATAGTTTAAGCAAGTAAGTCTATTTACCTTAACTTTAAAAAGATTACTATAATTAAGGATTAAGAACCCTTTATATAGGTTAAAGATATTTAAAGCTTTTTAAGCTTTATTAATTTTTATTATAAATTTATCTTTAACTTTATATAAACTATAAAGCCTTTTATATAGCTTACTTAAAAAAATATCTTATTTACTTAAGATAATAAAGTTAATATAGCCTTTAATATACTTAAGACTGCCTTTATCTTATACCTAGTCTTAGTTTAATAAGACCTTAAGAAAGATATAGTCCTTAAAGTAGATTTATTTAAATAGGCCCTTAAGGGGTGCCTTTTTTAATTTAATAAAAATAGTATTTTATACTTAATTATATACTATTCTACCCTCTTTTTTTTAATAAAATAAAATTATATTATTTATAATAAAAAGCTTTTTATTATTATCTTTTATTTAAATATTTAAGAGGCTAAATTATAAAGTATAGCTTATTTTTTTTATATATATATTAACTATAAGAACTTAAAGTACTTCCTCTGCCTTTAGTTAATCTTTAAGCAGCAGGCCTGCTAGGCTAAACTCCTTTTTTAATTTAATTACTACCTTTAATTTTATTTTAAATTATAAGTAAAGCAGCTTAATACTTTTTTATATTAATAGCTAAATAAAGCTAAAGAACCTTAAGTAAGCTAAGTCTTTTTATCTTTAAGTATCTTTATAACTATAATATAAGACTTAACTAAAGATAAGCTAACCTTACCTTTATTTATTTTTATTAAAAATAATACTCTCTTTTTAATAAGTACTACCTTATTTTAAAATACTTATCTTTAAAAACTTTAAAATTAAGGTATAGCTAAAGATATATTTTATAGCTAGTAGCTAGCTGCTATATATAGTAGCTTATAAAAGTTCTTTAAGAAAGTAATAATTAAAGAGTAAATAAAGGATTATAGTATTAATGCTTAAAATGTATTTATATATTAAAGCTATTTTTAGCTTTTAAATTAAAAACTTTTTATTATTATTATTATTTAATATATATATAACTCTTTTATAGCAAGATACTTTAAAAAAAATACTATTTTTTACTTACTTTAATATTTTTATTATTAAGATAGTATATTATAGTCTATAGTATAGTTTATTTATAATTATTATTACTATAGTAGCTATATATTATATAAATAGTGCTAAAGCTTTTTATAGCTACTTTTTATTATAAATAGATTTTAAAAGTAAATCTTTATAGACTTTATAATAAATCTCTTAGTATAGATTAATAATAACTTAAAATTTTTTATAGTTATTATAAATAAACTATTAAAATATATCTAGCTAAAGGCAATATACTTTATATTAATAAAGGCCTATATATAGTGCTTTAAGGATTATTAATAGTATTTCTATAGGTTCTTTTTTTAAATTATTAATAATAAAGGATTAGATTAAGTAAGATATTTTTAAATAATACTTTATAAGTTAGTAAAAGTTAAGTAACTCCTCTCTATAGCTTACTACCCTTAAATTAATAATAATATAAAGCAGGCTAACTAAGAGGTTTAAGCTATCTTGCATACTATAATCTCCTTTATATAATATAACTAGCTTAAGCACCTACTAGCCTGCCAGCTTGCCCTTAATAGATAGAACTTATTAATATTAAGTATAAGCTTAAATAACCTCTTTAATAAGTTTAATATTAACCTTATTTAATAAGCAGACATGCCTATAGCAAGCATTACCTCCTTAAAGGGCAGGGCAATAGCATTCTTCCACTACCTTAAAGAAGAATATTATTAAGTTGGCGATAAGGTATAGTTATTATTATAATATATTAAAATAAACCGCCCTAGCAGGAAACTTAATTAGCTATATATAAAATATACTATTATAATAGTCCCTTCTCCCTTTACTATAAAGCTAAATATTCTTAATAATATTTACCCTACCTTTTATATAAGCTTAATAAAAAGAGCTGCTTATAATCTACTATTATCCTAAGTCTTTTTAAACTTTAGGCCAGGCCTAGTCTAGGTATACTTAAAGGGTTAAGTAAAGCTAGTAAAAGAATATATAATAGAATATATATTAATAGCTAAGAATTACTATAGCTATAGCTAGAAGCGCTAGGTGCTAGTTAAATAAGCAGGCTATAATATATTTATATAAAAGCTATTAGAATAATTTTAAAATACTATAGTATTAAATTAATTTAAAGTAGCTTAAGGCAGTATAATATAAATTAATAAACTTATTTCCCTTAAGCATTATATTTTTAACTTAAACTAACTATAATAAAAATATACTATAAATAATATTATATATAATAATACTGCTTTTTTAATAATATATTAATAATAATAATAATAGCTAGTTAGTACTAAAAGTGCTTTTATTACTAAATAAAAGGTAAACTAAAAACAGGCAGGTTATTATTATTATCTTTAATAAATAAGGGTAGCGCTAGTATAATAGGCGCTAGTGCTTATTTAATTATAAAAGGGAATAGTTATAATATATTAAGGGTTAATAAAGACTTATACTATCTTAATATAAGTATAGCTAGTAATACTAATATTAGTAAGCATTAACTATTATATAGCTGCATTACTTTAGCTTATTAATATTAAGCCTCCTCCTTTAGTATATAAAGCTTATTCTCTTTTTTATTATTATTATTTAAAAGTAGTAAAAGGGGGAGTTATTATTAAAAAAAAGGCAAGGCAGGCTTATTATACCCTTACCCTACTTACTATTTATAATTACTATAATACTTACTTATACTTAATAAAGCCTAGAATATCTTTTAGTTATTAATATAAAACTTAATAATATTTTTTTAAAGAGTATTATTAAGCCTTTTAAAATAATACTATAAAGGGTTAATAATACTTATTATAAGGTTAATAAATTATAATATATATTAAGTATAATATTAAAGATATTAACAGCCTGCGCTACTTACTGCCTTTATCTTAGTATTTTAATATTACCTTTAGCTAAGATTACTATATTACTTCCCCTTTTTATAAGTAGTATATTATTTATTAAAATAATAAGTATATTAAAGGCATAAGTAAAATAAGGCTAGATAAGGTTTAACTAAATAGTAATAAGTATTTTTATTTATATTTACTTAAGTACTATAAACTTAATAAATAACTTTACTTTTACCCCCTTTATATCCCTTACCTTTATTTTAATAAGTGCTAGAATATAGCCACCTTGCTTAATAATGCATTATAGATTATAAAGCACTTGCTATAAGGTTAAGTTTATTATTAATTAACTCTTAACTTAAGAATAAAATTAATATTTATTAAAATATATTTTATAGCTATAATTATATTTAAGAATATACTCCTTTATCTCTTTATTAATTATTAAGTACTTAATATATAAAAAGTATATACTACTAGTTTATATTAAAGGCTATATATCTTTATTATTAGAGTTTTTTTTAATTAAGTAGGGCTTAATAGCCCTTTAGCATCCTTACTATATATTAATACTATCTTTATACTTAAAGGCACTATATTTATAAAAAGAAGGTTATTAATTATTATATTAATTAATATTAATTACTATATAAAGGGTAAAGGGGATATATTATTATATTAAAAATAAGGTTATAATTATTAATTAATTACCTTTATAAAAGTAAAAAAATAAGATAGCAGGCTTTTTTAAAGAATTTAAACTTTAAGGCAGTAAGGTTATAAAAAAGTAAATAAAGCTACTTTATATAGTAAAAAGGCAGGGCAGACCTTACTTAAACTAATTAAAGTATATACTTATACCTTTATATATATTACAATACTATAAAGAATGCAGGTTATAAGGCCTGCTAGACCTTAAGAACCTATTTATTAATAAAAATATTATTTACTAGCTATATAATCCCTTTTTATACTATATATAAATAATAAATTTACTTAAAGGCCTTTTAAAAATAATATAAAGAGAAAGAGGGTATATTACAGGCTTGGGCTTTACCTAAGCTTTATATAACCCAGGCCTTATAAAGGCCCAGCCCTTACCTAAGGTATTACTAGCCTAGGCTTTATAAAGGCCTAGCCCTTACCTAAGGTATTACTAGCCTGGGCCTTATAGGGCCCTGGCCCTTTTTTAAGGTATACCCATTCTATAGGTATATAACCAGCTATAAAGGAATGCAAGGATATATAGACTTTTCTTTTCCTTAAGTATATAAATTTATATTAAAATGCTTATTTATAGTTACTATAAGGCCAGTTCCTTACAATTGCAAGGATAGTGCATTCTTTAATACTGCTATTAATATATTAAATATAATAAAAAAAAATAGTATATATTAGTAAAACTTAACTATAACTTCTTTAATTTTTTATCTTTTTTTTTTTAATTTTTACAATATCTTCTTTTATTAATTATTAAGCTATAGTAAAAAAATAAATTAATTTAAAAATAAACTTATTAAAATTCTTGCACTATATTATTAAAAATCTAAAATAGTATACTATTATAGCTATTAAGTTATATTATATTAAATTTTATAAAAAGATAATAAAGGCATTAAAGGCTTTTAAAGTTCTTTATAAATAACTATAGAATTATATAAAAAGCATGTATTTAATATCTTAAAATAGTAATAATTAAATAATACTAGATAAGGTAGAAAAGCATAAGATCCTTATCTAGGCATATTACTGCATTACTTAAGGCTACTATATTTAAATCTATACCTTGCAGCATTATATAAATATTATTATTATTACTAAAGGCTAATTTAAATATACCTCTCTCTCTTAAGTATATAGGTTTATAAAAAGGTATAAAGAAATCTTTTACATTTATAAATCTATATTAAGGATTACTAAAAAAAAGGTAATATAAAATAAAGGTATAGTCTAGTCTTTTTATTAAAGCTAAAAGCAATTTTTAATAAAGAAAAAGGTTAAGTAGAAAAATATATAGAATTTTAATAAAACTAGCTTTATAGTTAGCTATCTTTAAGGCAGTATATTAATATAGACCTTCTGCCTTATTAACAGGCCTGTCTTAACTAATAGTAGTAACAGGGCTTTAATAATAATAGTAAAGAGTATCTTTATTATTAGTAACTTTATTCCTTTTTTCTTAATCCTCCTTAATATTTAGATTCTTTATTAATAGATTAAGAATACCCTTAATAGCAGTATTATCTTTATAATAAGTTAAAAAGGCTATATAATTAATATTCTTGTATTAAAATAGATTTAATACTTTAAAAAGTATACAAGACTATTAAATACTATAGAAGTCTATATTCTTTTTATAAATAGTTATAATAACTATTTTATAGCTAAGTTCTTTAGTTTTATATAGTAATATAATATAGAACTCTTCCCCTTGCCTTTATATCTTATATATTATCTTTAGCTACTAAATATTAATATTTTTTAGTTATTTAAAAATTAATAATAAGAAATTCTTTATTATAAGATTATTAATAGCAGTGTTAACTATAAAAAGGTTAATTTCCTTTTTAACTTTTAAGAAATATATAATTAAATATTTAATAAAAGAATTATATTATTAACTTAAAAGAAATATAGCTATTTCCTTTATAACCTAGCTATAGTCTTAGACTAACTTTAAGATGCCTTATTATTATTAATAAATAAAGTTAGTAAATATTAACTTCCTAGCTTTATTAATAAAGGCAAAGAGATATTATTAACTATATAGTATAGCAGCAAGGCTAGTAGCCAGTCTAATAAAGAAGAAAATAAAAAAAATAATTAAAAAGATAATAATATATTTAATAAAGAAGAAAATAAAGAAAATAATAAAGAAAATAATAAAGAATTTAATAAAGAAATTAATAAGGCATCCTTTACTATACTGTTAATAAGAAGGTTTAATTAAAATAGTATTTCTATATTAAAATTACATCTTAATAATATTAAACAGTATTATAACTATATTAAGTTTTAAATAAAAGCCTTAATTATCTCTTATATTCCCTTAACCCCCTTTATCTCCTATATATTTAAGAAAGTAAGGAAGTTATTATACACCCTCGCCCTTAATAGCATTACTATAACTAATAAGATAAAGCATTTTAAAAAGAAGCAGCTTGCCTAGTTATAGTTAATAAAAAGGATATAAGTTTTAGGGAACTATAGGCTACTTAATATTAATAATTTAAGACTTAAGGCAGTAAAGGATAACTTTTAATAACATGCTGTATAAAAAGCTAAAAAGGAAAGGATTAAGAAGAAAAAGGTATATAATAAAGTTCCTTTCCTGCAGTATTAGATATAAAAAACTTAATTAAAGGTTTAAAATAGCCTAAGGCTGCTTTATACTAGCTAGTCTTATATTCCTTATAACCTTTAAAGGCAGCTAGATTGCAGGTCTTTTATAAATTTAATAATATTAATATATAGAGTTTATTAGCTTTATTATAATCTTTATTTTTAGCGCCCTTTTAAAGAGAAAGCGCTAGTGCTATAGCCTTAAGTCTATAACCCTAAGATTATAGAAAAAGTAATGTATTTTATAATTTTAAAAGATTAAAAATATAGTTAGAATAAATTAAAACTATTATTAAAAATAAACAGTATAAAAATAATAAAAAATAGCATTTTTAATAAGTTAAATAAAGATTTAGAGTTTGTTAAAGATAAATAAGATTTTTTATAATAAAATTTATATAATAGCTTTATATTATTAACTAGGGGTATAAAAGAATAAACTAAAAATTATTTAATTAATAAAGTAACTTATTTTCTTATATAAATTAGCAGTAATCTAATATACCTTATTTTTTCTTAATTATTAAACAATTTCCCAGTTAGCATGCCCCCTGTGTTATATAGAGCATACACAGGGATTGGGTTGTTTTTAAGACCCCCCTAGTAGTACTTAAAAGTTAGAATATAGGGGGGGCTTTTATTTCAAAACTCCGTTATTTAGTGCTCCATAGTGCTCCGTACTCGGCGTTATCTGCCTGTATGCCTGATTTACCCACCCGTGGCTAGTTTGCCGTCGAGGAAAAACCCTTGAAGATGCTATTTCACATAATCCAAAGGCACTGTTAAGGCAGAGAGAGAGAGAGAGAGAGAGAAAAAAAAGCCCAGGACGAGGACGCGCTGCAACAGCCCTACAGCAACGCGGCACAAGAAATCGCAGCCTCGCATCACTGCCCGTACTTGACCCCCCCCCTTGTTTTTGCTCTGCTGACGCCCGCGTTGTTGCTGAAGGGCTTCTTTTTTTTTTTCTCCTTGTATTTTTTTTTTTTGTCTACCATCATCCCAACATCTCTTCTTTTCTTCCATGGGAAAAAAAAGATTCCCCAGATGAAAATATATATATATATATATATATACATATATTTTTTTTTTGCTTGCAATCGTCACGGGTTGGTGGAAAAGTTGCTGCTTACCTATTTGCTTCTGCTCTCTATTCTTCTTTTTTTTTTTTTTTTTTTTTTTTTTGGCTTTACACAGCAGGTCCGTCCGCTTCGTTCGCTGTACCGCGTACATTCCGTAGGTGTTTTGCCTCGGCCAAACCAAAGGTACATTGTACATCTGGCGCTTGCCCGTTTGACGCGGCGCAATTCTCTCTCTTTTTAATACGTACCTCAACTTTTTATCATCATGGCGCCCCAGCCTCGTGAGTCCTTACGCTTGTTTTGTTTTCTCCCTTCTTCAACACCATACAATCTGCTGTCTCGTCCGCACCGCGCGCCCCGTCGCTGCTGCGCCACGTCCTTTGCAATCTCCGATTTCGAGAGCACCGTCTCCTCCCGTGAATAAGTCGCCGTCTCGGCAATCCGCGCCTCGCTGCATCTTCGCATCTTCGCATCTTCGCATCTTTGCATCTTTGCATCTTCGCACCTTCGCGTCCTCCACGTCCTCGCATCGCCCCCAGCACACGCCACGACCGTGCCGACGATGCCTGCCAAGAGGAAACTGGTTGCCGAGGCTAACATTGAGCCAGCCAGCGTGCCCTCTCCGCTGCCTCCTTCTGTTGAGGAAGCCTACCGGCGGAAGTGTGTCCAGCTGAAGAATCGGACAAACGAGGTCGAGGATGCCAACGACGCTGCCAGACTCCGGCTAGCCCGCATAAAGCGCCAGGTAGAGAAGCTGAGGATAGAAAGGGCGTTTCTGCTGGAGCAATTGGCGAAGCGCACCAGCACAAACGTCGAGGACTCTGACGGCAGCCCCAGTCCACCTCCCACGGTATGCTTCCTAGTAATTCATCTTGTCTTGGTCCATTACTTCTTCTTCTTCCCCCTCTCTCTCTCTTTTTTTTTTTTTCTGCCTGGTTTGTGTTTCTTTATATAGCGCCATCCATCTAGCATCGAATTCCTTGCCTTTTTTTTTTTCCCCTTCTCCTACTCCTTCCGGTCCCCCTTCGCCAGTGCCGCGCCTTTGCTGCTCCTCCCCTTCTCCTCCCTCCCCACCAGACGCCTTTTTTCAGTGTTGATATTTGAGTGCAACGAAATAGGCAACCTCCTTCGATATCCCAAATGAATCGAATGCTAACCCCCGAAAGCCCAAGGACAAGCCACTGCGCATTAAGAAAGGCCACCGAAAATCCAACGCTCCAGCGGATGCTGATGCGAAACAAGGCGCCGCAAAGGAGCCCACGTCGCCGACTTCCGAGTCCAACAGCCCCGCCAAAGGCTCCCGCGCCAACGGCCTTTCCAAATCCTCCAAAGAGCACAAGAACCCTTTTGATCTTTACTGTGAGGAGGCTCGGTCAGCGCTTGAAGCCAAGAGCAAGGACGACGGTGATGTGAATATTGAGGAGGAGCTTGCGCGTGCCTGGGAGGAACTGCCGGAGGCTGAAAAGGAAGAATACCAGACCAAACTGGACCAATTGAGTAAATCTCAAGAGGAAGACGACAAGGCCGCCGCCGATGCCGATGCTGATGCTGATGCCGATGCCGATGCTGATGCCGATGCCGATGCCGAGACTCCCAAGAAGAGCGTCAAGGCCGAGCTCGAGGCAGAAAAGCCCGAGACCAATGATGATGACGTTGAGATGAGCAATTACGATACTGAGGACCAGGAGACTCAGATGGACAAGGACGGCGACGATTAAACAACAAGCGACTATGTGGGCATTATGATGGGAGACGGGGACATGTATGGAAGGCGTTTTTTTTTATTGGCACGGGACACAGAGGGCTTTTTTTTTTTTTTCCTTTTTCCTCTTTCCTTTCCTTTCTTCCATCATTTACAATGGTACTGTAATTTTCCGTGGTACATCTGTAGTTTGGAACATTAGATGCATGTATATTAAAGATCCGCCAAGGCTTATGCACTTCCCAAATGCTACAGACGGACTTGTCTCAGCATTGTCAATGTCACGCCTGTGCGGCCTGTGTCTATCTACTAGGTGGGTAAACATAATTTTTTTTTTACAATTTTCATCACTTCGCCCTTTTTCTACATTGTCCAGATATGAAAGAATTTGCTTCCCCCAAGAACATTTAACGCCATCCCGTTTCTGTAACCTGTTCGCTGTATGATTCAAAATGTCCATCCCATGATGCACAACTCCAACTCTCTCTCATAGGAACTCACGTGCGTTGGTATGCCAAAAAAAAAAAAGAAAAGAAAAGAAAGAGGAAGAAGAAGAAGAAGAAGAAGGAGGAGGAGGAGGAGGAGGATGAGAAGAAGAAGAAGAAGACAATAAGACATTCTCCTTTCAAATCTCCCCAGCATATAGATCCACGACAATGTTTATCGCAGCCACCAAGATCTCCATGGCAATCAAGATGATGACTAAGCAACAACAAAAAAAGAAAGGAAACAAGAAAAAAAAAGCCGGTTAGCGATGCAGTGCAGAGAGTCACAGCTGTAAAACGTACCTATCCATTCGAGCATTTCGCCGTGGCCGTGCGTTAGCTGGTCTTTGAGGACGGCCAACAAGTCGGCAATAACGTCCAGCCGTTCTGTCACCAGGCCAACTCGCTGATCCATCTCGAGGTAGCTTCTGACGGCCTGATAAACTGGTTCTAACTGAGGCTCGACCCAGAACAGCTCGGGCGTATCCAACACGGAGCCGTTGAGGTGGATGTTGATTCTCAAGATGAAGAGCTCTCCGATTTGCATGTTGATTTGCTTCCGGCTCAGAGCCACCTTGCCCGTCAAGGCAATCTGGGTCGGGATATCCTTGCAGGTGTCGATGGTAGAAGCGATCAGTTCTTCAAAGAGTGACGTCTGTTGATCCTGTCAGTAAACGACGAGGGGAAAAAAAAATAATAAAATAAAAAAATTTCTTCTCCACTTCACCACTGCCTTGACAGGTCAATCCTACCTTGACGCTCTGCGCTAAAGCATGGGAGATGGCCAGCTTGGTCATGTAATTGTTCTTGTCTCTCAGCGTGATGAAGTCGTTGTATATCCGCGCTTGGTATTCTCTCGTGTAGTAAAAGTTGAAATGCTCCGTCTCGACATCGTCGGGGGCCAGCTTCTCCAGTTCGAACTTGGCAATGTCTTTCAGCAGCTTGGCCTCTTGCGTCTCCGTCATGCCCCATATTACCACCACGCCATAGTCGAACAGGAAGACTTCTGGCGTGTGTACCTGGATGTCGAAATCCGGCACCGTGTCTTTTATGGGCATGTCTTCTGGCATGGCAGGGCCTAGCAGCTCTTCGCTAGGGAGACTTCCCGCCTCCTCCCGGCGCTCGTCAATCATGAGGCCTTCCCCGTATCCAGAGTCTTGCTTGCCGCGACGCAGAGATCTGAACTCTTCCTGCTCGGCCTCGTCATCAACAAGCTCGCTGCCCGTGGAGCGGCGCCTTTCGGGATCATGCTCGGGAACGCCATGATCTCGCTGACTTTTGCCGTACATGTAAGGCGTGTATATACACTCGTCGATAAGCTTTGGGTTGGCGCCGCGGGTTTTGCCTCTCCCTTTGAGGAATCTCATGAGCCCTTCCATCTCATAGCGATTTGCTGTGCAGTACGCGGTGACACGCGGTAGTCGATCTCGATCTGCCTTTCCAAGCCGCGCAGCATCTCTTCGCGCCGTCGGGTCTTTGATCCGTGTGTATTGTGAATAGACATCCCTTCCGCTTTCTTCATCCTCGCCCTCGTCTCCAAGGTCTGGGTTTGGCAGCAGCTTGAGCTTCTCCGTCTTCTTCGTACTTCTCTGCGGGCCAATCTTGGGTAGCCCCTGCGCTGAGGCTATCACGGGAACAAAGCCTTGGCTGTTTCTCCTGCGAAGCTTGCTGTTCAACGCCGCGAGCATGGGGGGGCCGACGACGCCGCTGCTGCTAGCCTGATGATTCACATTATGGGCGCCGTAACTCCTCGGCAGGCGAGGAGGTTCGGGCTCGATGGTTCGGCTGACGGGGTTGGCGCTGAATGTGACCGTCCGTACGGGTTTTGGTCTAGAGGCTTCGGACGCGGGCAGCAGAGGAGTGGTCTCGCCAGCGCCGCCATTCGTGGCATCAGGAGACTCCATGCCGAATGCTAGAAGCTGAGAACTGCCTAGGAGATCGAGACTAAGGAGCGGGCTGCGGCGGCTTAGAGAACTCCCTCCGAAAGATGGCTTTCTATGAGCAGGACAGGCATAAAACGATGCGAATTGCCGGTTGAAAAAATTTTTGTTAACGCTGCCCAGGGGTGAGGAGCGGTAGCGGCATTGGGGGCGATTGAGTAGGTGAGCAAAAAGATAGGATGCTATGGCTAAAGCGTGTGCGAGCAGAAAGAGTCGAGGATGCTTGATGATGTACTCTGTACTCCGTACCAGTTCCAATTTTCCCTGGGCCAGATTTCGGCGGAAAGCGGTCTAGGCCCACTACGGGGCACTGACTAAAGGTAGTGCGCATTGGGTATAGTGCAGTTCCGCCGCAGGCACAATGTCTCTGTAAGCCCCGGTCGGTACAGACAACTTTGGAGCGCTAATAAAGAGGGGGACTGCCAGCCCCGCTGGAGCTTCCGTGCAGGGGCCGAAAAGGTACCTTGCCGGACTATGGCTGCACGTTGGGAAAATCAGGTACCGCAGGAAGTACAGGCTCTATTGGGATCTTGCGCTCCTTTATAGGTACTAACCTTGGTAGGCACTTGGGCATATACCCCAGAATCCAAAACTGACATTGCTCTCAAGTACTATATATATATATATATATATATATATATATATGAAATGTATTTGGAAATACTCTGGAAATACTCTAGAGCTACTACCTACCGTGTATAGAATTTGTGCACCTAACCTCAATACCCCATCATCGTGCTGTATTCCGGATCACCTCGGGTTTAGTGCTAGTAGTATCAGGTACCTAATCGGCAGCACTCCCTATCTGTCACCTAAGGCAGGCTATTTATTACCTACTAGGTAGCGTTCATATACACACAAGCTTACCTACTAAGGTAGTACATACATTCCATCTTTCGTGGCAAATCTATAGGTATTTTCATGTGTATACTCGATCCATATGCCGGGCTAATCTATAGTAGTCTTCAACCATTTTCCATACGACCCGCATGGCAGAACACGCTGACACTGGCTTATTTATTCTGGATTCGAATCTCCATCCTGAACCCGCCATCATGAGCTCGATCAATGATGCCCTGTCCAAGACAACATGGGGTGTAGAAGCCCCCGTCTAACCCGAGGTCATCTTCCAAGACTGTGCGCGCACCCTCGGAGCAAAACATTGCCGTCACTGTGCCAAAATGTCTGATAGTCAGCGGCATGGCTCGGCATCTTTGGTCTGCTAAAGACTTGCAGTCTTCCACTTACTCCCGTACAAGCTACCGTAGTACCAAGCTCGACAGAAGGCCTGCTTGTCGGCGGGCAACCCCGTATCAGGATTGGCTATGCCACGCCACTCAGCCTCTTCCTTGTCCATGTCGTCCCTGGAGGGGCCTGTGCCTGGAGCCGGACCAAACTTCCTAATCACAGCCCTGACGGGGGGGACAAAAGTGATCAAAAACACGATGGCAACTAATGCCCAATGGATTATGATCCCGTGCAGCCAGTTGCGACTCCTGAAATACTCTGCCCAGTGGAAGTTTGGCCCATAAAACTCGTCTTTTCGGCTGGGGATTTGCGATAAAAGACCCCATGAGCGTTCTATTATTGGACGGTCGGCAGGGCTGGTGACGGACGTGGTGAGGGTTCCCAGGTTGGGCACATGGCGAACACCGAAGATCTTGTGCCATATGGAAGCTCTGTGGGCTTTTGCTCCCGCCGGGGGAGGCACAGGGGAATGGGCAAAGGGTTTTGCAGACTCCGCCACCTCACTAGAGGTGAAGTGTGCGAGCATGGTGATGATAGTCGACCAGGACCCTCCAGAGGGAAACCCTCTAGACGCACAGCTTTCAGCATGCTTGCATGGGTGATGCCAACCATGAGAAGAAGAACGAGTTCGACGTACCGAAGAGCGTGAAGCGAAATGACGACGTCCTTGGTCTTGGCGTTCATTTGTTTTCGGAGTATGGCAGCCAAAGCCCAGGTGCAGAGATCTGCTGGAGCAGACTCCAACCCCATCTGTGGGATCAGAATAGCACCGCTCTCCTTGGCGGCCTTTTCATACTTTTTGATCATTTGATACACCCAAGGCGTCTCGCCAGTCGCGTCAAAGTAGTGCGTACCGGCTTCTGCGCACGCCTTGACAACCTGCTCTCCTCCATGTGTGCTGTAGGGGCCGACAGTTGTGATCATCACAAATGCCTCCTTCGCCAGCGCGTTCACCCGCCCACCGTCGTCCACATTCGCCGTTTCAATGGCTATTTCCCCGCATCAGCGGCTCCGTCACATTGCGCCGAGCCGTCATGAGAAAAGATAAAACAAAACAAAGCTGACGGACCTGGCGGGCTTCTGTCCGGGTGTAGCTGTTTGCAATCTTCGACAATCGATTGAAGCTTCGACTCGGAGCGGCCTGCCACAGCCCATTTCAGATTGACCGGGAAATTGGCGGTGACGTATTCAGCTACCAGGCGGCCAGTATACCCTACGGTGTGTGTACATAGCTAAGCATCGCCTACTCCGTGCGTACACCCCATATCTTCTCAGCCTTTTTTTTCCACTCTTACATACCGGTGGCTCCAAAGACGACCAAGTCGTACTTGCGGTTGTGCTCCTTGAACGGCATGACAACGACCGGAATGCTAGTGCAGGACTGAAACAAAGAGTGAATATCGCGTGCTGGTATTGGAGGTGTAACGAAGGATACCAAGGCTCTTCCGCCTTGCTGCTGCTGCTACTGCCGCCTCCACAGAATAATGGCCCTTAACAAGACACGGAGGGAACTGGATATGGGCGAAAGAGTGAGTGAGCTTATTCAAGTTTGTGTATTTCACGGCACTCCTGCCTAGGGAATCTACAAGTTGGATGGGCGGGCTGTACAAATGCCGCAATGCAGAAAATGATACCTCAACCTTCTCTTCAGCCGACGCAAGCGCCTGTGGCGGGGGGCGTAATTGGGCCATGAGAACTGTCGAGTGTAACCATCCTGTCATTTGATACAATACGGGAGCAAACGAAGATGGGGAAAGGGGTGTTTCATCACGTGATTCTCCAGACTCCGTTATCGATAACAGTCTGAAGGGCGAAAAAAAGCCGGTGGGGCTTCGCTTGGCCCGTCGCTCACGTGCGTGCCCTAAGGAAAATCACAAGTTCCCAGCTTTCCAGCACATTTTCGCGAGATCAGCCTCCAACCGAAGTCAAGCATCCAAACATCCCCCCATCCCTCACACAAACCCGTCAAGATGACCAAGCGCACCAAGAAGGTCGGCGTGACGTACGTATCTTCTTCTGGCACATTTCGACCAACGAGATGGGTACATGCTAACATGTTGTCTGCAGCGGTAAATATGGTACCCGGTGAGTCTTTCTGCGAGATGCCCATCAATCTTATCCTCAACACGAAACATCGACCCCAAGCCCCGACGAAGCGAGTCGTCGATAGTCTCTCACGGCCTTCATGCCTCTATATACAATTTCTCTCCGAGGGCTGTCAGATGTGTCGGCTGCGTCCACGACGATCTCGAGAGACGCAATGCGAGATGCTCTGCGAGATGCTCGAAATATCCTTCAATCTCCAACTAATACGTCTGGATATATAGTTACGGTGCCTCCCTGCGAAAGCAGGTGAAGAAGATGGAAATCACGCAGCACGCCAAGTACACCTGCACCTTCTGCGGCAAGACCACGGTCCGAAGAAAGTCTGTCGGTATCTGGAACTGCCGCGCCTGCAAACGAACCATTGCTGGCGGTGCCTACACTGTTGCGTACGTCTACAACCAACGAGAGCCCAGAAACACGACCAATTCCTTTTTTTAAAAAAAAAAAAAAAAAAAAAAGGCAACCTGTGATCAGGAATTGACTACTGACTTTTGCAAATCTCAACAGCACACCCGCCGCCGCCGCCATGCGATCAACTCTGCGACGATTGAGGGAGATTGCTGAGGTTTAAGGTTGTTTCTTGATAGAGTGGTGAAGGATTCGGCTTTGCTTTTCGGTCTGGTGTATGGGGGACATTGTTTGCGTGCATACACTACGGGTTGACGACAAAAAAAGGAACGTCGACGCTCGATCTTGGGTCATAGACACCGGTCGATAGGCAATGAACAAAAAAAAGGGAAATTGCATTATCTCGGACACCCGAACTAAGACTGCATGGTGATGCCGTCGAACCTTGCGCCGGGTGGGAGGGAAATATGCCGGTTGGGTGATTGTGTGCGGCCCGACACGGGCCAGTTTTGCTAAATTGTCCCACGTCGAGAGGCAAGTTATCGCTGATCCGGCGGAAGAGATGAGCCCAAAAAAAAATCTCAGGACGACGGCGGCTTGGGCAAATTTGTAGACACGTCGGTGCATAAACACGTCTCCAGCCATGCCGGCTCAAAACGGCGGGCAACCGTCTCTACGGCAGCGATTTGCGGGATCAGCCCGCTGGGCCACAAAGGTTTTTTTTTTAGCAGCACCTCGGCGCCGACGTCGTCTCGATCCACCAACAAAAGTCACAAGGGTTCTCATTGCGGCCCTTTTTGTAGCGAGGGTCACAATCTGCCATCGAGCGCAACCTGGCTGCAGCATGTGCATGCTGGGGCAAACGCATGGCGACACCCCGTGCTTTGGCGATGCCTTGCGAACGAGGCCGCCGCCGCGGCCGTCACCCGATCATACACGTGAACTCGCCAGTGGTGCAAGACATGGCAGGGGCCGAGACACCATAACAAGGACGGCTCCAGGGTCGCCGCCCTCCTCGCACGATCCACGATCCACGATCCAACGATCCCAGAGCAAGGCCCGCTCGAGCAGGCAGTCGAGAGCAGTCCGGCTCATCCAGCAGGACACGATACGAGCACTCGAGAGCGCCCACGGCACTACGGGGGTGCCTCTGTGCTGCGCGATGCTTCGTATCGCCCAGCAATCCATTTTCCCGGCCTCGTGGGATCAACAGCGACGAGGTGTGTGGGGGAGGTGAGGCAGCCGAAGCGTGTGTTCCTTGCATGCAACGGACGGACATGGGACAGAGAGTCTCTTTTCTCTCTCTCTCTCTCTCTCTCTCTCTCTCTCTCTCTCTCTCTCTCTCTCTCTCGTTTTCTCGGCTCACGCTTTTCTTCTCCCTCTTTCTATTTCTCTCTTGAGATGGACATTGTTTTTTCATGCTTCGTTGACAATGTATAGTAAAAATGTACAAGGACTACTTACTTAGTACCTTGGCAGAAGAAAGACGCCGAAACTTTGAAGGGGTTTATCGCTGGACTGCCAGATGACCTTGCCTTGGCAGTAACTAATAATGGCCTATAGGTTACTTTAATGTAAACAGACGTTAGTTACCTAGCAGGGAAGTATTTAGTACCTTAGTATACAAGATAAAAAAAAAATAAAGATTATGTTAGAAAGAAGTATAATAAAGTGGGGCAGTAGCAAGACTGCATTACTAAGCATTAGTATAATAGGTCAGGTGCTTAAGGGCGCAGCTTTATAATATACTAAATACTTATATAAATAATAAGCTATAATATATATTTCCTTTATTTTAATTAAGGCATTTTATATACTTTTAAATTGCTTTATTAACTTAATATATATTTTAATAATTATAAGCCTAGGTGGTTAAGTATTGCATTAATAACTTTTACTATATAAAGAGTTAATAATAATAACTAAAATAGATATTTATAAAGACTTTAAACTAAACCCTATCTTTACTATAAAACTTAATACCTTAAATAATTAGGTTAAATAGCTAAAGACCTTATGTAGCTATATAATAAGTAAAGGTATTTAGCAGTATATAGATTTAATATACCTTAAGCAGACTATAGATAAGCTTATATTAAAAACTTAATTAATAATTATTAAAGTATAAATTAAAGTTAAAAAAATATATAAAAAGGTATTAATAGCTTTATTTATAAAAGAGATTATAACTATATATATAATAATACTATAAGATATAGACTTTTAATAATAAGATTTTATACTTAAAAAAAAGATTAATATTATTATTTAAAATTAGATTATTATTATTATTAATTTTAGGATATATTGTATAGTGCTTATATAGCTATAAAATAATAACTTAAATAAAAAAGAGTTTATAATTAAAAAGGTCTTAAAGGCTTTAAAGTTTAAGCTTATATTAAGTAAATTAAGTATAATAAAAAATATTAAGAAATAATATAAAGTAGTGCTTAAAGATATATACTATATTAATATTAAGCTAAAAGTATAGTATATATTATAGTCTAGTGCTTATATAAAGGCAAGTATATATAAGATTTTAAATATAAAAAGGAATTTAATTATTAATAATTTCCTTTATATAGTTAAAAGTAAATATATACTAAACTAGGTAAATAATAAGCTTAATAAGTTTATAGAGTATAAGCTTAATACTCTTTATAGTATATTAAGTCTTAATTAATATAGAATAATATTTTTATTAATTATTATAAAAGTTTATAAAGCTAAGAGTGCAAGCTATTTTACTATATTAGGTAAATACTTAAATTAAGAAAAAGGAATATATAATAAAAGCTTAAAAGCACTTAAAGTAGTATAAAAAAGGGATAGTAATTATTTAAAAAAATGCCCTTGCTATAAAGGAAAATTAAAGTAAATATATTATTAAAAGCTAAAGCACTATAAAGCCTTAATTTATACTTTAACTAAAAAATTACTAAAAGGCCTTAATTATTTTATTCTATAAAGAAAGGTTAAGGAAATCTATAATAAAATAAAAGAGTTAGGTAGGAGGCAGTAATAATAGGTTATATTATTAAACTAAAGCTTAAAGAGCTATCTTCTTTTTATACTCCTTAAGGGCTTTATAGCTAAAAAAGGGCTAAAGTTATAAAGAAAAGATTAAGCCTTACTATTAATCAGGCTAATTAATTAAGGCTGGCTATAGTAAAAAAGACTAATTAGTAAAGACTAGTTAGCGAATTAAGGCTAAATATAGCTTAATAATTTACTAAGCTAAACTTCCTTTATATAAAAGTAATAAATAACTATAAGCAGCAGTATTATTATATTATTCCCCCTCTTTATAATAATTATCTTAATTATTATATAAAAGGGATGCAGTATTAATTTAATTATAAAGGCCTTTTTAAAGGCCTTTTTTTTAAGTATTAATAGTTTTTTTATTTATAATACTTTATTTATATAGGTTATTGCATTAATTAATACAGGCCTTATATAAAGTACCTTTATTTATTATATTTAATTAATTAAGTCTTTATATTTATTTATTTTATAATATTTTTAATAATATAAAAAAAGAAGGGCTTTCTTTATAGTTTTTTAAGTTTCTTATCTTTTTTAATAATGCCTTAAGTATAAAAAAGTTTTATAACCTACTTAATACCTTAAATATATTAATAAATCTTAATAAGGCATTATAGCTATATTATAAGCTATTTTACTTATTATTAATAATATACTTACTATCTTTATTATATAAATATTATTAATATAAATATATTAATATCTTTTTAAAGGTTTTTTATAATTATTATATAAGTTTACTGCTTTTAGTTTAATATTGTTTTTATATAGTATAAAGCTTATATTAAGTAAAATAATAATTATACTTTATTTATAATCCTCTTGCTTTCTCTTTTTTAAAAAACCTTAGCTAATTATTAACTAGTCTTTTTATATTATTATAGCAGGCTGCTTTTTAGCTTAAGCAGTAGCTTAACCTCTTTAATAATTAGTATAATAAGCTAGGCAATAGTTTTTAACCTCTTAAAGCAAGGGATACTATATATATAGCCTATTTTTATATAATATAATAAGGTTTTATAGCAGTAGTATATAATCTTTATACTATTTTTAATTACCTTAATTAAATATATTAATTTAAGTATAGCCTTTTAGGTTTAAAGAAGAGTTTAATTAAAAGTTAAAGTATTTATTTTTATTTTATTTTATAGTAATAAGCCCTTGCTTTATAAGAATACCCTTATTCTATATTATATATTCCTTTTTTTATATATAGGCTAAGCCTTAAGGTTTTACTTAATTAATATTATTATTATTAAGCTTTTATATTATTAAAAACTTAAGTAATAATTACTTTTAAGTAAGATTTTACTATATAGATTAAATTTTATTAACTTTATTGCCTTTTTTTTAAAGACTTAGGTTATATTTTTTAGCAGGTTGCCTTTTATAATATATTTAAGGTAGTTAAAGGCATTTTAATAGTAAAGGTAGTAAACCTTATAGACTATACTTAGCTATTTAATTTACTGCTAGACTTAAAGGTGCTTATTTAATGCCTTAGTTATTAAGTTAAGGTTATTATAGATTTATTTAAGCTTCTTGGGTGTTTTTCTTTTTATAGCTAAAGCTTTATATATAAGCCTTTATTATTAATTACTTTATTATTACTAGTATAGCTAGATTCCTTTAAGTATTATTAATATTATACTTCTTTTTCTACTTCTTTTTAGCTTAGCTTATATAAAATCTTTTAGCTAAGGCAAGAGTGTTTATATTATCTTTATAAACCTACTAGTTATATTCTATAGGCTACCTAGCTTATTTAATAAAATAATAAACTTTTTTTTTTATTTTTTTACTATTTTTAATCTTTTTTACTTCTTACTATTCTTTAAGGTTATTTAAGTTAGGTATTATTAAGGGTTTAGCTAGGCTTTTTTTTTTAAGTTTTTATAGCTTAAGGAGGTTAATATAAAAGATATTATAAATGCTTAAATATTTTTTAAGTAGTATAAGTCTATAGGCTTATTTATTAAATTAAGCAGTAATATAAAAAGGCTTTATATATTTAAGTATAAGTTTTTTCTTTCCTTCTTTAACTTTAAGGTTTTTAGTTAATAATGCAATAAAGTCTTTTATATTTAGCTTAAAGGGTTTATATTTTTTATTATAATAAAATACCTGCTTTTTAACTATAATTTATTATTAAATCTTTAGTTATTTATATATTTTTTCTAGTTTTTTAATATATTATCTTGTATTTAGTGCTTTCTCTTTATAAATAGTATCCTTATTATTAAAGTCTTAAATATAAAAGTTAAGGTTTATATTTATAAAGGCTATAAAAAGAGATATTTTAATAATAGTATTTTACACTATATTTAAGCAGTATTAAGCTAATGCTAGTAGGTAGGGCCATGCTGCTTATTCTTTATTAATAAAGTAGTAAAGGTAGTGCTTAATAACTTAATTTATTTATTTTATTTATTTATTAATTTAAGGGTAAAATACTATAAATAGCCTTTATATTATTTTTAATATATAGTAAAGCTTTAACTAGAATTTATTTATAAATATTAAGCCTTAATTATTTATAATTCTTTATATAAAGCTAAAGACTATTTTTATTTAGCTATAGAATAATATTATAAGGTTTACTATAGTAATAATATTATTAATAAGAAAATATAGTAAATACTTTATAAATTAATTTATAATAATTAAAATTATATTAACTTTCTTAATCTTAAAAAAAGTAAAGGGCAGGCTTATAATAAAGTTTATTAAGACCTTTTTTTAAAGTTATAAAAAAAGTAATAAAGATTTAAGCTTATTATATAGCTTATGCTTTTTAAGTATACTTTTTTAACAAGGCCTGTAGATTTATATATACTTTTTTACCTTTTTATTTATAAATAATTAAAAAAACTTTTTTTAAATAAAATTAAGGGTTTATATTATACTAAAATACCTAGCTAAGGGATTATTATAATAAAGATTAATTATCTTATCCTTTATACTCTTTTTTAATATAAAAATATAGTTATAATACTATAAAATGCTTTTTATATTTATTAACCAAGTATTATTCCTTTAGTATAGCTTTATTATTACTTCTTTAATAATTTAATATTATATCTTTAGGTCTTTTACTTAAAGGTCTTTAATAAGAGATAGCAGTGGTTAAGAAGCTTTTTCTTTATATACCACTTCTTTATAAAGTGCTATTTTAATTAATTCCTTAAGAAAGAGCTTTTTATAATAAGGTATCCCTTTAGCCTAGTTAGCTAATTATCTAGGAATTAAAGAGGTTATACCCCTTAACCCTTTAACTTAAGGTATCTTACTTATTAAAAATATCTTATTATATTAATTACAAGCCTTAGGCATCTTGCTTTATAAAGATATCTTATTATACTTAGACTAGCTAAGAATATAAGCCTTTTTAGCTATTTTTAATTTTTTATTATATCTTTTATAATATATTAATATTATTATAATACTTTATATTAAAGTAAGCCTTTTTTTAAGGTTAAGTAATAACTCTTTATTCTTTAGTATTAAGGTTTTATAGTCTAGTCTCTTTAATAAAGTATTAATAAGGTTATTTTTCTTTAGCTTATATTTAATAATAAAGTTAAAAAAGGCAAGGTATATATACTATCTTACTTACTTTTTTAATAACTTTAGTTAATATATAAATATTTATAAGTTTTTATAGTTTAATAAAACCTTTATAAAGTTCTTTACCTTTTTAATATAATATTATTAATATTTAAATAACTTAATAATTATAAATATTTTTTAATTTAGTATTTTATAGTTAAGTTTAGCTTTATTAAACTTTTTTAATTAAAAGGCTATTAAATAATACCTTCCTTCTTTATTAAGTTAAGAAAGTATACTAGCTATTATAAATCTAAAAGTATTAATCTTTATTTAAACTTATAGCTATAGGTTAAAATATTATAAAAGAGGTGCTGTTTAAAAGGTATTTTTAAGTTAGTAAAATGCCTTTATTGCCTTAAGATCTAGCTAAAGAAACCTAGGCTTTTTCTTATTTTTATTACCCTTAAGCAAGGCTATAAAAAGGGCTGCTATCTTTAAATAACCCTTAATAAAGTATTAATAAAAATTATAAAACCTAAAGAAGACCTGTATCTCTTTATAGCTTTAAGGAGGCTTTTAGGTTGTAATAGTCTTTACTTGCTAAAGGTTTATTAAAATGCCTTTATTTAATAAGATAAACTTAAAGAACTTAACTTAATCTTAATAAAATATATATTTTAAGGGTTTTATATATAGCTTTATTTTTTATAGTTATTTAAAGACTTACTTAATATAGTTAATATATTTATTATAAGTTTTTAAAAAGATAAAGATATTATCTAGGTATACTATATAAATAGTATTTAATAACTTATATAGTGCTTTATAAATATAATATTAAAATATAATAAAAGTATTAATAAGTTTAAAAAGTATTATAAAGTATTTATAGTATTTATATTATATTTAAAATATTATTTTTTATTTATTTTTTTCTTTAATTTAAATATAATAATAAGTATCTTTAATATTAATCTTTATAAAATAATTTATATTTAAAATATAGTTTAATATTTTAAAAATTAAAGAGAGAGGGTAGTAATTCTTTTTTATTACTTTATTAAGGCCTTAATAATTAATATAAAGGTAAAGAGTCTTATCTTTTTTTAATATAAAAAGGATTAATGCACTAGTAAGACTTTATAATAATTAAATTCTTCCCTTCTTAATATTTTCTTTAAGGTATCTTTAAAGTTTTTTTAGCTTTTTAAAAAATAAAAAATAAATAGATTTATAAAGTGGTTTTATACTTAAAAGTAAGTTAATTATATAGTTACTTAATTAATAAAAAGGCAAGATGCTTAATTTTTTAAGGTTAAATACTTTTATAAAGTTAAAGAGTTTAATAAAGATATTATTAAAGTCTTAAGGCTTTATCTCTTTATCTTTATTAAGCAAGAGGAGGTTATTAAGTATAGTTATAATTAAGTAAATATAGGCTATTTATTTATAAGCTTTTTAAAACTTATAAAGTTATATAACTTTAATCTACTCTTAATTTAACTTAAACTACTACCTTTAGTCTTAAAGTATAAAGTAGATTTATTTATTAATTAAGGTTAGTATTCTTAAGAGTATTAAGGCTTTATAAAAGTATAGGTTATAATTAATATTAAAGCAATAATAAGTAAAATATTAAGTAGTCCTTTTTAAGTCTATAAAGTTAATAAAGATAGCCTAGGTATTATAATATAAGATGGTTAGGTTGCTAGAGACTTTAAGTCTTATGCCCTTAATTAAGACTTATTAATAGCTTTACTTCTTTATAAATTATATATTAATAAGGTTAACCTTACTACTGCTATTTAAGTCTATATAAAACTTAATAAGGTTTAAGTTTTTTATTATAGCTAAAGTATTAAAGTATCTTTTTACCTTAGTATTTTTATTATTAATTATAATAAAGGTAGCTACTTTAGTTATTTTTTATTTCTTTAATTTTACTTATTAACCTAGTTAAGATAATAATTTATATAGTAGCCTAAGGCTTTATAAATAAAATAAATACCCTTTAGGTTTTTGTTTTTATCTTTATTATAAAGCTTAGCTTTAATTAAAATATAGTTAAGGTTTAATAATTAATTATTAAGGTATTATTAATAAGGCTTTTTTTTTATATATAAAGGGAGTCTTTAACCCTTTACTTTAAGGCTGTATAATAAAGATTATCTTAATACTTTATTATTAAGAAGATAATTTCTTTATAAATTTTTAAAAAGTAGTTACTTTACTTTTTAATATAGTCTTAAAGGGAGGGGAGGAGTTGGTTATAATAAGTTAAGGTATAGTTTTTTTTATTAAAAAAAGGAAATTATTTTTTTAATAAGTTTAAATAGATATAAAATTTATAAAAAGACTGGTTTTTTTATTAATAAGCTTTATAAAGGGTAGAAAATAAAATAAGCTTTTAATAAATAAAGTCTTTAAGTAACTTATTATTTTATTCTTTAAAGTATTCTTAGTCCTTTTTATAATCTTCTTTTTATTATAGAGTTTATTTATTAAGGTAATATTTTTATTTTATATAGGCTTTATTATTTATATTATTAAGGGTATAAAGGACTTTATAAAAGTCTTTTTTATATTTATAAAAAGTGCTTTTAAAAAAGCATTATAAATTACTTAACTATCTATCTTAAAGGCATAAGTCTACTCTAGCTATTATATACTATATATTCTTAACTTTAATTTCTTTTTTACTTTTTTTAAAAAAGTTACTAGCTTTTTAATACCTTTTTTTCTTTAACTTAAAAAGGCTTTTTTTATTTTAAAGTTTAATATAAAGCTTTTTTATCTACTCTTAAAGTATTTTTAATTTTTTAAATTACTTTAATTAAGTTATTTTATCTTAAGCCTTTTTAATACTATTATAAAGGCATTAAATATCTTATTTATTAAGCAAGGCTTTTATATCTTTTTCTTTAAGTTAAAAAAGGTTTTTATCTTTTTTTATAAACTTAAAAAGGTTTTATAATACTATAGGTATAGGTTTTATAGTATTATTATAGGTTCTTATTATTATTACTTTCTTAAGTAATTTATAATAAAAAAGCTTTAAAATATAATAAAATAAAAAAGTTAAGTAAAAAATAGTAATAATAAATTATATTATTAAACTAAAGCTTAAAAAGCTATTTTTTTTTTATACTTTTTAAAAGCTTTATAATTAAAAAAGGGCTAAAGTTATAAAAAAAAGATTAAGCCTTACTGCTAGTTAGGTTAATTAATTAAGGCTGGCTATAGTAAAGGAGACTAACTAGTAAGGACTAGTTAATAAATTAAGGCTGAATATAGCTTAATAATCCACTAAGCTAAACTTCCCTTATATAAAAGCAGTAAACAGCCGCAAGCAGCAGTATTATTATAAAATCTTTATGCATTATTAAGCACTTTATTAAAAAGAGCTATATATAGAAATAAAAAAGAAAGGTTTCTACCTACTAAAATATAATAAAGATAAGTAAAAAGCTTTTTTAAAGAGTATTAATATAGTAATAATAAACTTAATAATCTTTATATTATTAAAAAGTGCTAGTATTTACTTAACCTTTAGTTATAGTATTTATATTTTAAGTAAAAGTATATTATTTAATAATTATAGTGCTATATACTTAATTAATAAAGAAGATTTATTAAAGCCTAAGACCTTTATTCTTAGCTAAGATAATTAAATTAAAGCAAGCATTATAAAATTTCTTATTAATAACTATAGTACTAAAGTATTAAAGAAGCTACTAAATAATAAGTATAATACTTATATTAAAGACTTTATATTAAAGGATATTATTATTATTAAAGGATTTTATATTAATATTATATTTAAAGTAAAGCTTTTAAAGGCTAGTATTTAATATTAAGGGTATAATTACTCTTTATACTTTAGTATACTAGAGTATAATATACTGCTAGTATAGTTAGTTAAGAAATATAACTTAATTTTCCTTAAATATAAATTATTATCTTTTTATAAATACTCTATAACCTAGGATATAATACTATATAGTCTAGTAAGGCTTTTTTTATTTATAAAAGTATAGTATTAACTAGCTAATAGCTTATAAAGAAAGTAAAGATTAATAAAAGATCCTTTATAGCTATATAGTAATTTTAAATACTTATAGTATTTATAAGCTAGATATATTAAGCTAAAAAGGCTTAAGGCACTAGTTTATAATATAAAGAATATATAAATTAATAAAATTAAGTAGATTAACTATAAAGTATATACTTTAGTAAATTTAAAGCAAGTTATATTATAAAGATAACTAGAGTATAAGGCATTAAGGCTATTTTAGTATATTTATTAAGATCTATAAAACTATAAAAAAGGGTTTAATAATTTAAATTAATTATTAACTTTTAAAAATAATTATAGTATTTAATATAGTATATAGCCCTTTATTAATAAGTATTAATATATATTTATAATTATTATAATCTATTTTAAAGTATAAGTAAAGAGATAGTTTAATCTTTTAATTTATATTCTTAAAAGTAATTAAAAAAAAGTAATAATATTATATATAAAGTGCTTACTATATATAAATTAAATTAATAGTAAAGGAATATATATTAAGCTATTTTTAATAACTATATATAAGTTAAATAAAAGTACTAAGCAAGCTAGTAAATATATTACTATAAAGTTAATTATAATACTTAAAGGAGTAAGGCTTTTAAAAAAGCTATAGTTAAAGAGTATATAAGCAGCTGCTTATTTATATAATATAATACCTTTTTATATAAATAAAATATTATTATTTATAAAGAAATTAAAGTAATAGTTTAAAATATATATGCCTTTAGATATTAAGGAGTATATAGCTAACTTATAGCTAGATTAAAGTAGTATATATATATATAGCTGCTGTATCTATATATTATAATATAATTATAAGTTTAGCTATAATAAGAAAGAGTATAAAGTAAGCCTTAAAGAGATAATTAAATACTTTATAGGTTATTTTATAATTAACTTATATAAAGTATAAATCCTTTAACTTAAAAAGGTTATAATTATAAAAAATATTATTTTTAATAAAACCTATTATTATAATTTATAAAAGTAAAGTATAAAAAAGCTTACTATATATTAGCTAAATAAGTTATTTATAAAGCTTAATAAAGATAAGGTAGATAAAATTAACTTAATTAATTAAACTTAAAATAAAATATAAAAAGCTTTTTAAAAAAGTAAAGAGTATTTAGACTTAAGGGTAAAAGTACTAAGAAGTATTATAAAACCTTAAGAACTAGCATTATTAAGGCTTTAAATATTAAAGAATACTTTAAAGAGAAATCTTTAAAGTATATAGATAAAGAGTAAATATAATATTATAAAGAGCAGTCTAGTTATTAAGGAGCAGTATTATATATTTAAAATAAGGATTTATATTCTTAAAGGTATATAGCTTAATAAATTAAATTAAAGAAGATTTATAAGTTTTAACCTTATTATTAAAGTAAAGTAATAAGTAGGTAATTATTAATCTAGTACTAGATATACTATTTAAAAATAGTAAAATGCAGTAGTAGTTAATTAATAAAGAATATCTAAAAGGTATATAAAAGATTATAAAGTTAATGCTATAATAAAGAAGTATATAGTAAAAAAGGATAGCAGCTTTTTATATAGAGTTGCCTGCTATAAAGTATAAATAAAGATTATAAAGACTAAGCCCTTAAAGTATATACTTAATAATAAATAAATTCTTAATATTAATTAGATTTAGTATACTGTTTAATTAATAAATATTAATATTAAAAAATATAAAGAGTACTTAAATAGTATTTATTATATTAAATATAGTATTTAATTAAAGTTTAATTAAATAAATATTAATAATTTAAGTTAAGCTAGTAGTATATTAAAAAGACTTGCTAAAAGTGCTAAATAACTAGAATAAGCTGTTAAAGTATTTATTAAAAGATAGATTCTTTAAGGCAGTATATAAAGAAGTATTAGCGCTATATATAAAAGGAATATAGGTTAAGATTAATTAAAAAGAGGTATTATTAAGGCCTTTATTAATAAAGTAAGTATTTATATATAAGCTATATATAGATAGATTGCTAGAGTATTATAAAGTATGCTTAATAGTATATAAAGACCTTTAAGAAAGCTTTATAATAAAGAGTATATATATAGCTATATTAATAATATAAATATTTAAGATAATAATTATACTTTTTATAAAATTTAATCTTAAACTTAAATAGTTTAATATAAAAAATATATTCTTAAATATAAATTATAGTAAGTATAGTATCTTTATAATATATAAGCTTTTTAAAGGATTTAAGTAGCTTAATAAGGTAATAAAATTAAAAAAAGCATTATATAGATTGTAAGACTTATTAAGTCTTTAGTTTAATAAATTATTAATAATACTAGTAAGGCTTAGCCTTTAATAAAGTATTAAGGAGCCTTGCTTATTCTATATAATTAATAAAAAGGTTTTTATATTATTTTATATAGATAATATTATCTTAGTATATTATAAAAGTAATAAAGTACTATATAATAACCTTATTAATGTATTAAAAAAGAAATATAAATTATATTATAAAGGTAATGCTAAATAATTTTTAAGTATTTAAATTATTTAAAATTATTAAAAGTATAAGATTTACTTATTATATAATACCTATATTAAAAAGGCAGTGTAGAAGTTTAAGTAAAAAGATACTAACTAGTACTTTATAACTTTAATACCTTAAATTAAATTAAAAAAAAACCTTTAATAAGTAATAAAATTATAAATAAAAAGCTATTAAAAAAAGATTAATATAATGCTTTATACTATAGTTATAATATAAATAGAAATTGCTTTTACTATATCTTATCTTTTATATTTCTTAATAAATCTTAAAAAAGAATATTATTAAGTAGCTAACTAGCTTATCTATTATCTTTATATATAAAGATACTTTGCCCTTTATTATAAAGGGTGCAGGGAAATATAGGTATTAACTACTTATAGTAATATATTTTTTATTAATAATATAAAGACTTAAAAGTTATCTTAAGGATATTTAATAACCCTTTATAATAGATTTATAATTTAAAATATAATATATTAAAATATAGTAATAACCTTAATTATAAAGGCTAAGTTATATACCTTAAGCTAAATAATATAAAAGATAATAGCTTTATAATACTTGTTTTTATAAATAAAATTTAATATTTAAAAAAATTAAAATATAAGCTATAATAATTAGTAAACTATATAGCTAGTAACTATAGAGAGTAGTTAAATAAGCATGCAATTATACTATATAGATATATAGAATATATAGTTAAAGTAAGAATTTAAAAAAGGATTATTTAAGATAACCTTTCTTCTTTTATAATAAATACTAGTTAATAAGTTAATAAAAAACCTTTTATAGTAAAGCTTTAAGAGATTTATTAAATTATTAAATATAGTAAACTTATTATTATACTATATTAAAGAGTAAGATACTAGTAAAAGTAATATATAAAAAGGAAAAGAAAGTAAGGCTTGTCTATAAGCTATATTATATTAAAAACCTAAACTACTTATTTCTTTATTAACTTTTTAATCTTATTACTTAATATATTTAAGGCATTAATAAAGGCTATAATATTATTATTATTATTATTATTATTAAGGGTATATAAAGCAATCTCTAGCACCCTTATTATATACTCCTTGCCTGCTTTTAATAAATTAAACTAAAGGTATAAAGCTATTTTATATTTATTAAATAATTATTATAATATTAATAATAAAGTAAGTAATAATAAAGAGTAAAGTATTTATAGCCTTATTATTATTTAATTTTATTTAATAAAATATTATTATTAATAGCTTAAGCTAAAGGTAGTTAAGTATAGTATTAATAATAAAAAAGCTTATTTTAAAAAAAAGAGTATACTAAAGGTTATAGTAATAATTATTTATAAAGTAATTAAAGTATCTTTTTATAGCAGTGCTATTATACTTTATATACTAGTTAAAATTGCCTTTGTTTATAATAGTGCTTAAGATATAGTTTTATAATAATACTGCTGCTTGCAGCTGTTCACCACCCTTGTGCAGGGGAAGTTTAGCTTGGTAGATCATTAGGCTGTGTTCAGCCTTAATTCACTAACTAGTCTTTATTAATCAGCCTTCTTTACTATAGCCAGCCTTAATTAATTAACCTGACTAGCAGTAAGGCTTAATCTCTTCTTTATAGCTTCAGCCCCTTTTTAACTATAAAGCCCTTAAAGAGTATAAAAAAAAGATAGCTCCTTAAGCTTTAGTCTAGTAATATAACCTATTATTACTGCCTCTTACCTAACTCTTTTATTTTATTATAAGTTTTTATAAGGCAGTATTATTAATTAAGTATTTAGTATTATAGTTATAAGCTTTAAAAGGGCTTTTAAGGTATTATTATCCTTTTTCTTTCTTTTTTACTTTATAACCTTTTAAATAACTATTTTAATTAATATAGTTAATTAATAAAAGTAGTGCTTTAAGGAGTAGTTATTATAGTAAAAAGGATAATACTTATTATTAAGGGGATTATAACTATATTAACTATTTTAAAGAAAAAGATAATAATAATAATATTAATAAAAAAAGATTAATTTTATAAAGTATAAGAAAAGCATTATATTTTATAAAATAATTATTCTTTTACTTATTATTTATAGTATAATTTAATAAAATAAAGTATATATATTCTTTTTATTTTCTTTATATTAAATAATTATTAATATTATAAAAAAGAATAAAAAATAAAGCTAAAATTATATATAAGTATAGTATTTATTTATAAAATAAGATAATAATAATTAATAAGGTTAATAAAAAGCTTATTATTAATAACTAAACTAGAAGTTATTTAAGGAAGTGTTTTAAATAGCTTTATTAAATAAGGGGTGTATTAAAAAGAAGTATAATAAAGTAAGGCAGTAGTAAGACTATATTATTAAGCATTAGTATAATAGGTTAGGTGCTTAAGGGCATAGCTTTATAATATACTAAATACTTATATAAATAATAAGCTATAATATATATTTTCTTTATTTTAATTAAGGCATTTTATACACTCTTAAATTGCTCTATTAGCCTAACGCGCATTCTAATAGATTACTAGGTAGGTACTAAGGTAGGCTCAGGAAAAATTAAAAAAAAAAACCCCCCCAATCATTCGTTCCCGGCAAATCATCCCCAAACACACACGCCCCGCCTTGCCCTTTCCATTTCCCCTCCCTTCTCATTGACTCTCTCTCTCTCTCTCTCTCTCTCTCTCTCTCTCTCTCTCTCTCTCTCTTTCCCAGCAATAGCGTCTACCGCCGGCTCGGGGGAACCCAAAGTTCCCATAATAATAACGCCAGATGAACAGCGTACATGCAAATGCTATTCGAAATCTTAATCATACACACAACCCATAGAGTAAGGCGCTCCGTGGTACCGTTCTAGCTCGGTTGCCTTTACACGGGGCCTCGCCCGCCTGCCTACCTACTACTACTAAGGTAGTACCTACCTACTTACTAGTACCACCTTGGCAATTACACCCATCAAAGATGCATCCGCCTAGTGCCGTGTAAGTGACATGCATCCATACAACTCTGATCCATAACAGTGCCTTGCCTTGCTGCCATGGCTTTGCTTCGCACAGGCGTGGCAAAAAAAGGAGCTGCGAGCTGCGAGCGAGCGGGTAAGCAGAAGACCTGGAGGGGAGGGGGGGTTGGGGAATACATGCATGTACCAGTGCCGCATGCTGCTGCTTTCCCCCCCTCCCCAAAAAAAAAAAATAGAGGAACAAAAAAAAAGAGAGAAGAAGAAAAAGAAAGAAAAACCGGATGAACCTCCTCCTTGTGGCCGTGCCTCTTGGACCAATGGCAAATTCGGGGCATGTTTCATTCACCAACGAAAACGCCCCAAAGCCCACGCCCGCCGCGGCACGCCAGACTTGCCATGCTCCCCCCCTCCCCCCCCCCCAGGTCTGCCCAGGTATCGCCCGCTGAAACCCAGGTACCGAGTACGGCGAACCTGGCAGCGTCGGTGCCAACTCGATGGAAGCAGTGTGGTGTGTTTTCTTCTGTTGGTCGCTGCTGTTCGAGCTTCAAATCGCCTGTTGCTGCTCCGATGCCCGCTCCCCTCCTCCGCCGTGTCTTTGGCTGCTAAACTACAGTATCTTACCTGGTACCTAACCTACTATACCTTAGTACCTCTAAACCAGTAACTGCTACTTTTCAAGGTACTACCTGTACTTACCTAGGTACTGTAGTAGGTACTACCAAGGTAGGTAAGGTACTTGGTACGAAGGCTTCATGCCGGAAAAGCCCTCGACTTGCCCCCAGAGGCAAGGAGCGAAGGAATGTTGAGCTGGTAATAAGCGGACATACAAGGCACTAACACGGCGTACCTGTCGCAAGGCAAGGTACCTTAGTACCTACTATGTTATGGTCACCAACTACCTAGTACCTAAGGTACCTTAACCTGGAAAGAGGTAGGTACTGAGAAACGGCAAATTTGTTCTGAGGTACAGAGTACTCCGCACTGCACACCCGCATTCACCGCGACTCCTCATCTAAACATGAGCGCGGTATGTAGGAGGCGCTTCCTCGCACTCGCACACTGACGTCCCTTTTTTTTTTGTTTTTTGGGTCCCTCTCCTCTGCCATTGTTCCTCTCTGCGGGCTGCTGCCAAACTGTCGCCTAAGGTAGTAGCGTGTCGCAGCCACAAGGGCTACGGTAGCAGTACCTATAGGTAAGGTTAGTAGAGGTACCTACCTAGGTGCTAAGTACTAACCAAAAGGCAGGCAGAACCTGGTAGGTAACCTGTTCGTGGTTCGTTGGGTCAGTACCAATAGGTAAGGCATCCAGCCAGGTTCCTTCGCAGTACCTACACAGGCGTTTTGGCGCAGTTCGCTAGGTATATCGTTACCGACCTGCAGTGCCTCCAGGGCACGGAGAGGTACCGGGACCTGGTTGAACACAGGTACCTGTACCCCCCCCCCCCCCTCTCCCTCCCCGGAAACGGTAAAAAAAAAAAAAGGAAAGAAAGAAAAAATAAATAAATAAATAAATAAAGATAAAAAAAAAAAAAGGTTGCGAATACAACTCAAGCCACTCCAAGACGCCCTAAAGATTTCGTCTTCCTGCCTCCAAATGGCGGCTCTCTCCCCTCCTCTCACAGCGAACCCTCCTCCACGCAATGCGCCGACGGAGTTCCTCCCGACCAGCTCTGAGAATCCCCCCCCCCCCCCCCTCTCCATCTCTCTCTCACTCACACACACACACTCTCTCTCTCTCTCTCTCTCTCTTTGATTCTGCCATCGGCCGCCACCTCCTCCCGGCGCCCAACAGCCATTCAACGGGGCGTGGCGCTGCGACTTGCTGATTGGCCCCGCCCCAGACCCCTAACAGGTCTGCGCTAGCCCGCCAGAGCCCGCCAGAGCCCGCCTTTTCTAGGCTGTCTCTAATAGCTGAACTCTCCCTCTTTCCAGTCCTCTTGTTCTTTCGTGAGCCCAGGCGAAGAAGGTACCTCACCTGTAGGCTGTCCACCGTGCGCCCTGCCACCGCTCTTGCCCTGACCTGCTTCGCCCGCAATTCACCACTAATACATCATAGTATCCTTCATACCAGGCCCGGCTTCTCGCTCTCTACAGCACACGCCACAAACCACGTTGCCAAACAAACTTCTTTCTGCCCCCATCAGGCACTGTTGACCTCGTTGCCCTTTTTTTTTTTTTTTTTTTTTTTTTCAAAATACATGTTTCCATCAGCTCCTGCCATCCGTCATCACAATCGGCATCATGTCTGAGCCTGACCAGTGCATCATATGTTTGGATCCGCTGCCGCGACTCTCGTCGTCGACTGCGAGCAACGAGGCGGCCATCGACACCGCTGCCGCTTCCGTCGCCGACGCTGCGGAGGCCGATTCGAGCCACCTCAACATGGTGGCCGCCCTCGATGGCTGCGATCACATCATCCACGATGCCTGCATCCGATCTTGGGCTCAAAAGACCAATACCTGCCCCATTTGCCGCAAGCCCTTCCACTCTGTCCGGGTCTACAACGGCCAAGATGGTGAGTTCGACGGTGGCAACCCCTCTGTGTGCCGGGACGCCTCCGCCCCGAGGCCTCGCGGATACGGCCGCTAACCTTGGCTGGGCAATCTACAGGCATCGCCATTTCAACCTACGAGGTCGAGGACAAGAAACAAGTTGCCGAGTTCGACGTGCAGCAGTGGCTCGGAGAGAACCCGGACGAAGAAGAGGAAGAGTCTAACCCGTGCCCCATCTGTAACTCTGCAGAGCGGGAGGACATCCTCCTGCTTTGCGATAGCTGCGATGCAGCCTACCACACGCACTGCATCGGTATCGATTACATCCCCGAGGGTGACTGGTATTGCATGGAATGTGCCCATCTCCTCCAGCTGACGGACGAACCACCAGAGCCGGGAGCTGCGTCCGAGGCCAGCCCCAGGCCTCAAACCGCTCGCCGTCCACCTGCTCGAGCCAACCGAGGCTTCCACGTCCGCACCCGCGCCCGCCTCAGGAGGGCACGCCGCCAGGCTCGCAACATCGAGTGGCAGGGCGCCTGGGGACAGTTCTCTGGTCGCTTCTATGAGATGAGCGAGCTCGACCTCGATAACCACGACGACGAAGACGAAGATCTCGAGCGTTTCCGCAGGTTCCAGCAGCTGGACAGGCGGGAGCTGCAGCGGTGGCAGCAGCGGATAAATATTGCCCAGCGCCTTGGTGCACGGGAATCCTTTGCCAGCAACATACCGCCTCAGATCAGCGAGCGCCTTCAGCCCCTGCCGCTGCCGGTGGAGGAAACGAGGGATGAGAGGCGGGCTTGGGGTGCATTGGACCGTGCTCGTGAGGCCGAAGGCTCTAGCCCGGGCACTCGCAAAAGAAAGGCTCGATCCGTGACAGCTTCGCCTATCGAACCGCCAACCCAGGAACCCGAACGAAAACTCAAGCGCCCCCGAACCAGACGTCTCCCCACGCACGGAGAAGGCTCTGCAGCGACTGCGCTTCCGCCAGCAGCCGGCCCATCCTCGGCAAGACTGCCAAACGGGACTTCCCTGAGAAGCAGCAATGCCGGCCAGAACGATGCCGAGCCAACCCTGGTCGTCTCCTCCCTGCTCAAGGAGCTGGAACCGAATATTCACTCCGAGGATGAGGCATCCGGCGCGGCCTCTGGTTGGCGCCCTTTCCACGAGGCATCGTCGCCGGCGCTTTCCCCGTCACCGTCAGCTTACAGCAGCCCTCGAGCTCTTTCATTGACGCCACCTCCACTGCCCAACCTCAACGGACGGCCAACATCTCCGACTCTATCTCTCAGCACGCACATCGAACCAGTATACCCACCCGCAAATTACTCACCCACGAATTACTCGCCCACTCGCTTCAGCAGCAGCGATCACAGCGATTCCGAATCGCGGCCAGCAAAGCCGGAGCCTCGGAACGACGGCCAAAGCGAGAATCGGCTCGAGAGTCGGCCTCTAGAACTTCGCCAACCTCGACCGCGGCGAGTGCACGAAATGTCGCCAGACTCCAGCCCGACGCGCGGCGACGAGAACTCGATGAGACATGTCATGACGACGGAAGAAAAGAAGAGCGTCAATGATATCGTCCGCAACGCCCTCAGGCCGCACTGGCGGGCCCAGAAGTTGACGGTAGAACAGTATGCAACGATCAACCGTGATATATCACGAAAGCTTTACGATGAAGTGAAGGACGCGTCCTCACTCGATGAATCTCGACGACAAACATGGGAGAAGAGGGTCACCCAGGAGGTGGCCCGGGCAATCTCCGAACTTCAAGCCTGATCACGGGTGCACGGCAAGAAGCATTTGGTCTGGCGTTTCAAGGCTTTTGTCGGCGGTCCATATCATGGTTCGATACCCCCAGCCTCATTGACGGCGAAGTGCATTTTATTTAGGGACACCGAGGTGTAATAGGAGTCGGGCATTTGTTTTTAGTTCTTGTCATACTGATGGCGCCTGTCGATCCCGCTACAGCGCATTGCGAATCGTGTTTGAATATGTATCGTACTCTTTCATACATCATGTCTTTTTTTTTTTTTCCTTCTTTCTTTTCTTTTTGCTATGGGCGGACTCTAGGGCTTAGAAACTTAGTTGAAAGAGAGATAATTCCAATGAAGTCGAATCCAACCACGGTATACATCGTGGGAGGCATACATCGAGGGAGGTTGTGCACCTAGGCTGAAGAAGTTTTTTTTTTTAGCCAACGCGTCCCAATGACTCGAGAGGAGTTTTACCGGCATCTTTTCAACGGGGAAACCGAAAGCCGGCAGCACTTCTCAGGAGATCCGATGCCTTTTCTTTGCGCTCGACGTCTATTAGAAGAGGAAAAATCGACATAATCCACTGCGCGATGGCCGCTCTTATTGCTTTTGAGTTTCGTTATCACGAGCCATTGCGGCCAAAACAAAAAAAAAAAAAAACGGAGAAGGAGAACAGAAAAATTGCTTCATGGTCAGTACGACGGGCGGGGCGGAACACAAAAATGTCGCAAAAAGCAATAGGAGAGAGGGAAAAAAAAAAGCCCCCCAAGGCTCTCATTTGGATTGTCATAAAAATGTCAGCAGTATCTATCTAACAGAACCCAGTGGTAAAATAAAATAAAAAAGGTGCCGCTAGCGAAAAAGACTGCATCTAAATAAATCTCTCTCGGCACACGAAAAATGATCAGGACGCTTTGGAGGTGGAAAATCAAGGTCTTGACGATAAGGAAATGGTGCCTTGAGAGGAGAGGGAAAAAAAAAAAAGGGAAGGGAAAGGGGGAAAAGGAACGCTGGGCTAATTAATATGTGGGAAATGTTTAGTTTCCAAGTTACGGGCTTTGGCCGTTGCGGCCTGAGGCAGCACAGAACATGCATGACCTTTAGCACACCTGCTGAGGGGTTTATGTAAGCGCTGCCATTTGGGAGTAAGGAACGCTACGCATGTGCTTACTAAGGTGAGAAGACTTAATAATCAAGGCAACTGCTCCGTACGGGATACATTAGGTAAGGTACCTAGGTACCTAGGCACTAAGTTAGGTTATCTTAGTGCCTTATGTAACCAGATGGGTTTGGTGGGATCAGGTACGTACCAATGCCAGATGGAGACAACGCCACCAAAAAAAAAGTTCGAGGCGCAAGGACATCACGACAAGCGCAGCTCGTGCTTGAGCTTATAGAGCAGCCATTCACGGATCCCGTCAATATGGCAGCCTCAAGCAGAGGCAGCAGAGCCATCAGAGGCCTTCTATCATGTAAGCAATCCTCACTACCAGCCAATTGGGCCGGTTATGCTGATGAAGAGCCGCATGTATAGCATCCCCCACGCTCTGCTCCAGATGCGCAACCACATACAACAACGCAGCAGCATCTGCTCGCTTCTACTCTGCAGCCGCGGTGACGGAGGCAAAGGCCCCTGCCGCCGGCGCTCCTCCTCCTACGGCTTCCTCGACCAAAACACCTTACCCTTACGATATCCGGTCCGGCCTCATCCTCACACGGCCGCCCCTCCTGACGAGATCTCTCCACCCCTTCGAGAACGCCTTCTTCTTCTACCAGAAGCGCCTAGAAGAGCGCCTCAACACGCCGTTCATCACGAGCATATACTTCAAGCCTGATACGGCGGCGCAACTAGACTGGAGCCTCAAGGTCCAAGAGCGCGGCGGGACGGTGGCCAAAGAGCTGGGAACGTACCACGGGAAAAGCTCCAGGGCTTGGGACGACGAGCTGAAAGTCGGCGATCAGCTGAGCGCGCAGGAGAACGTGCTCAACAGCTTGCTCAAAGACGCCGCCGCGCGGGTCAGCGACGATGCGGAAATCATTGCCCAGGAGGACGTCGTCCCGGTGGAGAGGCCGGCGGAGAGGTTGTCCGAAGCGGACAAGAAGAACGACGTGAGGCGGCTGGATCGCCAGATGGAAAAAACTCTCTATCTCGTCGTCAAGGGAGCGGATGGATGGGGCTTCCCTGCCGATATCCTCAAGGATGAGAACCTCCACGAGGTGCGTCGATGGAATTCGAAACTAACCGGGGGGGCTGCGATGCTGACAAGACTCTATGTAATGCAAACAGGGCGCAAAGAGAGTGTTGGACCAAGCCGCCGGTGTCAACATGAACACCTGGCTCGTTGGCCGCGTCCCCGTGGCCCACCTCGTCCAGGAGCCCGTCCTGGGCGCCGAAGGAGAAGTCCAAAGGAAAGGCCGAAAGACCTTCTTCCTCAAGGGAAGAATCATGGCCGGTCAGGCCGACTTGAAGGGCAACCCCTTTGGGTACACGGACTTCAAGTGGCTGACACGGGAGGAGCTGGAGAAGGAGCTGGCGCCAGAGTACTATCGCGGCGTGAGGAATATGATGGCTGACCGGTAAGGGAGGGTGATATATGTGATGATAAAGATGCCAGGCTTTTTTTTTTCGGAGCACGGCAATTTTTACGTGTAACATTAACGAATTTGTATAATTTACACCATTGCGACAGAGCGTCGCGGCGGCTGTCAAAACCGCCGAGATGTCTGTCTGCTTGCTTCTCTTGCTCCATGTGCCGGGTATTCGCAAGGCCGATACTTTTTCACCCTCACCAGGTAAAAATTATTTCGCTGTCCACGTAAATGAATGTTGGGAAAAAAAAAAAAAAAAAAAAAAAAAAAAAAACAAGAGCGTGGGAATTTCACATACGGTGCTTCTTGTTCCCAGCATACAGTCAACGCAACTCAATTTTCTAACCCCCTTTTTGTGAAAACCATAATTATGCTCCAACCCAAACTTCTCCCTGGCAGGAATATGGCCATCTATCTACACTCTCTCTTCCGGACATCCACGTCCCCCCCCCCGTCTCGCTTCGGCCAAAACGTGCCAGCAACATGTGCACTTTCACTCAGCCCGAACCCAGCCGTCTTCTCTTCTCATCTTGGCATTTGCCCCTTTCCCGCACTTCCTGAATCCCCCCTAGGCCGTTACCGTAGCAGGTGGGACATGCACAAAAACACCCGAGGCCAGAACTCCTAAAGCACCGTGGTATTATCCTTAAAACGTCAACCTACTCTAACCCCCCCCAACTCTATACATGGTCGGCATCCAAGGGAGCTAGCTATACCACACACGTGTTTCCTGACATCAAAAGAATCTCCAATGCCCTAGCCAGCATCGTCCCTTCATACAAGTTGTAGCACTACGAACCAGCCTCTCAAAAATGCACACAGGTGTCCATTTTACCCAACGCCGTACTCCGCTTCCCGGTTTTCCAGATGGCCAAATACCACTGGTATCGTGCCCAGTCAGTCAGGCGTCATGCCGTGATGTACAAACACGCTCCCTCTTTAATTTGGTTTAGCTTGCCCCTCCACAAAGTTGAGGGCATCTTCCGTGCTGACACAGTTGATCGAGCTCGTCTTGTTACGAAACGTTACTCCGTAGCACTTGTCGGCAATATGAACAATCTCCGGTCTGAAAGTAGTGCAGATGAATTGTGTGCCAGCCTCGTTGGAAATGGACTCGAGAAGCGAGGCGACAGCAGTTCGGTACTGCGCATCCAGGTTGGCGTCGACTTCGTCAAAGATCACCATGGGGCTGCTTTCAGTTTGCTGCAGCGCAAAGATGAGGCAGAGAGCACACAGACCTAGATGGCTTGCAGTTAGAGGCAGAGGAAAAAAAAAAAAAAAAAAAAAAAAACCCTACGTTCTGGGACAATGCACCGAGTCGGGTGGATGGATAGCACTTACTTTTTTGGCCACCACTGAGCTGCTGGATCTTCTGCTGTTCGTCAAGATGCTTGGAGTTGAAAGATACGCTGATGCCAACGCCAATGTAGTTCTCAACGCTCCCTCTTGCTTCTTCATCCGACTCTTCAGCGTCCTGGCGGCGATCCGTCTTTCGTTGGATGACTAGCCGTCCGTGGCCAGCCGGCACGAGCTTGCCGAAGATGGTGGCAAACTCCTTGGACACCTGTTTGAAGGTACGCTCAATGGCCTCATCCTTTCGCCGGTCAAGGTGCTCCACGAGCTCTTCAATTGACCCTTGGGAATCATCTAGTTCCTTCCGGCGCTTCATCAACTGCTCTTGCTGTGTCGTGAAGTTGCTGTACTGTTCAAAGGCTTTTTTGTTGACGTGCTTATACTTTTTCAGTGCTTCATTGACCTTTTTCAGTTTTGATGTAATCTAGCGAGCAATTAGCCAATCTCTCTCTCTCTTCACAAGGAAAGATGCAACGGGGGGTGGCTACGACTTACGGTGTTGGCTTGCATGTTCTCATATTTATCAAAGGCCTCCTCGGGCAAAGCTCCCAGGTCCCGGATATTCTTCGCGCATTCTGCAGCCTGTGAGGTCAGGAGGGCCTTTCGCTGCAGCGTTTTCTCCATTCTCTTCTGCTGCTTCTCGATCCTTGTGGAAATCTCCAGCTGGATCTGCTCACGATTGACCTTTTCCGATTCAGACTGCTCCAGGCGAGCATTGAGCTCGTCGAGCTTGTTCTCAGTCTCGTTCAATTCAGCCTCAACGGTCTTCAGGGCCTTTTGAGCCTTCTTCAGCTCTCGCTCGGCCTCTTTCAAGTTGCCTGACGCGCCGCCAACGGAAGAGTGCTCGAAAGCTTGGCTGTTGAGCTGGTCCAGCTTCATTTGAAGATTCTGCCGCAGGTCAATCTCCAACAGTTGCTTTTTCCTTTCGAGCACTCTTCGGGCGTTGCTGATTTCATTCCACTGCTTCTGCAGCTGTTGGACGGCACCGCTTGATCCTTCGAGCTCTCGCTCCTCGGCCGCTGTGAGAGTTTTCTTGAACTCCGTTCCGAGTTCGGACTCGTGCGCCGCAACTTCTTGCAGAAAACCAGTCATGTTCTGTTCAACCGCGTCCCGCCTCCTGACGGCCCCATCGAGACGGTTCCTCTCGTTTTCGATGTGAGAGGACCTATTTCGAAGCTCGTGCTTCAGCGGCTCGAAGCCGTCCTCAGCTTGCCGGAGTCTCTGCTCGAGCTTTTGAACTTCAGACATTGCCCCAGTAATCTCCTGATCCTTGAGCTCAATCTGCCTGCGAATGCGGCGAGATTGCTCAATGAGCCTCTCATACTCCTCTCTCCACCTGTTGGCGGCTTGTACGGCTTCCAGGCGTGACTTTCGAGGATCGATATAACCGCCAGTCATGGCACCTCTCTTGTTGGTAGTGTCACCCTCCGCCGTGATACCATCCACGCCGTGGCTCCTGGCATACTGAGCAGCAACGGCAAGATTGGGACACACCACAACCTTGCCAAACACCTGCTGGAACGCTTTGTCAAACTTGGGATCATAGGTGATCTTGCTCAAGAGGGGAACCGCATCATTGGAATTTGGAAAGTTCACTTTGCGAGGACGAAGCTGGGCCAGCGGCATGAACGTTACTCGACCGCCGTGCTGCCTGTACATGGTATCTGCGAGATGGGTGGCGGTGTTGGCATCATCCACGACGTAGTGGAACAGGCTGGCGCCGGCAATTTGCTCGACGGGTAGCCGGTACGCGTCGCTGACATCCAGGAGGTCCGCCAATGTGCCGTAGGCACCTGGGAGGTCCTGCTCCTGCTTCAGTCGGCGTATGGTGGCCAAACCACGAGCGGTGGCTCCATCTACCGCGTGGGCTAGCTCCCGCTCGGCATGCTCCTTCTCCTGCCTCGCGTTGGAGATAACAGAGCTCAGCTTATCGTCTTCTCGACGAATCAGCTTGCGCTCGTCATTCAACCTGTCCAGCGTGGCTCGCGCTTGGGCGGCCTGGTCCGCCACTTGGCCCCTGTCGCCGCTCCAGTTGGCCAAACGTGAGCGCAGCTCGGCAACTTCTCTCTCGCCCCCCTCAATCGCCTTCAGAACCCTGGCAACCTCCTCGTCCGCGTCCAGCTTGTTTGCCTTTTGGGTGCTGATGGTCAAGCTGAGTTCCTCGATTTCCTGTCTAAGCCAGGCATCGCGCTCGGCGCGATTTTTAAACCTAGAGCCGCGGCTCTGCTTTGCAAAGAGACGTGATCGTGACGCCTCGGCGGCGTCCAGCTGCCTCTTGACGACGTCTTCTTCGCTCTTTTTCTGGGTGTATTCTGGGAGGAGTTGCGCTAGCTCTTTTTCCTTGGTGCCAATCTCACGCTGCACGGAGGCGAGCTCGGACGCGTGATGTTCTCGAGCTTGTTCCAGCGCAGACTGTCCGTCTCTCAGGTTTTTCACTTTGAGCTCAACCTTGGCCAGCATCTTAGCGTTGTCGCGTCGGTCTTCTTCCTGCTGGCGTCGGTCGATTTGCAGAAGCTCCAGCTCCCTCTGCAGCTTGTGGATCTCAGCGTCGATCTTGGAGATTGCCTTTTCTCCCTCTAGGAACTGGGCGCGGCTGGAATCTGCATTGTCAAGGCCATCTTGCCTAGCGCTGTCGATCTCCTCGAGGGCGGCCTGGACGGTGGTTTGCTCTCGGTGGTGGTATGCGTACTCGAGGCATCTCCTCTCCCGATCTTTCTCCTGGAAGCCTCGCAGCTCTTCCTTTTCCTCCTCGAGCTCCGCCAGCCTCTCCTTGATGTACTCGAGGAGCTCATCAATCTTCTCCCGCTTGTTGTTCGTCTCGGTCATGATCTTGAGGGATTCGGCGCGGCGGGCTTCATAGACTTGCGTACCCGCAACTTCCTTGAGCAGGTTCAATCGCTCAGACTCTTTCATGTTTGTCAGGGCGGTGACGCGGCCTTGGGGCACGATGTAGTAGGGGTTAGAGCGTGAGAAGCCTGCCGCTTCCAGGAGGTTCGTGACATCCGTCTTTGTCACAACCTTGCGGTCCACGGAGTATTCGTCCTTCTTGAGCCCTATGGTACGTCGCAGCACAACCTCTTTGCCTCCGGTCGGAAATCGGTCGTCGCTGTTGTCAAAAATAATCTCGACGTAGGCCGACATGACAGCCGATCCCGAGCCTTCGTGAAGAAGGCCCTGGCGCTCTTCACGGCTCATTTGCGTGTATGCATCGCTGAGGACAAAGCGCATCGCCGCGAAGAAGTTACTCTTTCCCGATCCATTGCGGCCGACGATGACGTTCGTCTTGGGGGAAAAGGGTTCGATGACCGTTTGGTCCTTGTAGCTATGATGACAGTCAGCACCGCAATGTCCTCCTCGGCGGCCTTGGCGGGGTTGCGATGCCGCACCTTTTGAAGCCTTGGATGATGATTTGCTTGATATACATGGTCAGCTGCGCAGGCGCCGATGCGCAACAACCGAGAGACGAGGGAGCTGCAGGCTTGATCTTTTTTTTTTTTTTTTGCCGTGGGTTGCGCAAAATCAACAGAGCGCAAGTATTCTATGCGACGCGTCTCGTTCTCGTCTGGCCCGCGATTAAGCAGAGGGACTTGGAGTCGCGTTGCACACCAGCCCAGCTGAGATTAGCGCCTCAAAAATCAGGTGTCGATGAGGGCTCCTAGCGCACCCATGGCAGTGTTTTGGGTGCTCGCTGCTACCTGACCTTTGCCGGAGCAACTGCGCTACTACGGGGTACTCGGCACGTTGGTACATGTAATACTTTAGGCAAGGTATCTGCTAGGTACCTCAGTAGTAACACTAAGGCGGTACGCAGAGGCAGCGCATGCGTGCTTCATTAGTACTAGCCTATCAATTATTACCTACCAAGTACCTCTTTACTAGTACCTCTACCCTACATTTTGTCGTGATGAATCATTTTACTCGTCCATGGCAAAGAAAGGGCAAAGAGGAGGCCCATAGGCATGCTATAGTACCTTTCTTTCTTTTTTTTTCCCTTTTTTTTTTGGCCCTTTAGTTCATTGCTCGGTCGAAACTGTACATGATGTGTGGGCTGCAAGTTGACACTTTTTTTGGTTAGCTTTCCTTACGTACATGTTACCATACAAAGGTACTACACCTATATATTCTTTCTTGGCAAGACAGATTCAAATGCCTATTCAACACCTTCGTACCCTTGGGCACGAACTAAATCCTTGTAAATATATATATATATACCTTATATATATATATATTTTCTCGACGAAACTCACAGCCACTGCCCAAGTGACATGCTGTGTTGATGCCCACTGACAGTGCATAACCCAAGTACCTACCCAGTACCCAATAAATCTGTGAGTCTACCTGCTAATGCGAAGAAGATTACTGCTACCAAGAGGTGCATGGCCAAGCAGTTGGGCATTCCATGGGCGGTCATCTTCCCTCTTATTAGCACCCAGCAATCAACGCAAGCGCCTGGCACACACGCTCACTGCACCTTGATTCAGGGAGTTTGTGGCTGCTCCTCGAGAGCTCAAAGGACGCAACTTACCTGCCTTGGTGCCTTACCTGTGCCGGCCTGTAGTACCTGTACCAACGTAACTACCTAGTACTTACTATATTATGGCAGTACCTAAGGCACCGAGCTGGTATCATGCTGTCCCTGAGGTGCTCCGTACCTACCAAGGTACTAACCTACTACCATGCCTAGGGTAACTTGTACTCTGGTCCTGGTCCTTGTGCTATTTGCATTGAGGCGCCAAGCACGAGAGAGTGTGGCCGACAAGTCGTGCATAACTGATCGCCATAGGCGGGCCGATATTGCAGAAACCAGTCTCCGCGAGTCAAACAGGTTCGGGGGATCGATGGGTGTGTGTCCGACCAACCACTGCTGAGCAACAGGGACAATAGCGTGTCACGGCAATTTTAGATTACGGCCAAACGGGTCGATCTGGACAAGTCAGATCTGGTTTGCACCAACCAACCAGCCTTGGATCATTTCTGTCTGGACAACGTTAGGCGGAGAAAATTTTTGCGACAGAAGCATGTCAGGGGCTGCGCCTTGCAAAATCCCAGATGTACCTACCTAGTCGAGAAACCCCCCCAGAGGGACAGTATGGAAACGAAGAGGCCAAATTTTTTTTTCCCTCTCCCTCTCTCACTGTGGATTGAAGCAAGGATCACAAATATCCACCTATCCACCCCGGAGCTAGGGCATAGGCGGAGGCTTAGCAGAACGATTTTGTGCAAACGGCGTTGTCATCCTGGAAAACTGCCACTGTCGCGACCTGCCCATTATTCTTCCGGTGTTGCCTATGTATTCTATCGGTACCCAGGCGCTTGGCCCCCTTCACTCCTCCCGGGACAAGAATACCACCTTGGAAGATACTACATGTATTCGTGGTTGCTACCTGGCGTCATCAGCCTCACGAAAACGAATGGCTTGTCAATCCAAGCACAGTGTGTGTGAGTGGCCAACATGTCCGGTTGGGCTTGGGCTTCTGGGTGGTGAAGGAGAAACAATTCGACAGACGCGTCCCGACACATGCATGAAACGGGAGGGAAAAAAAAAAAGCCTGTATTTATATCCGGAGGCCTAGAAAGGACCCGGTCTTTACCGAGGAGAAGAAGAATGCCCTATTCTGCTTGCCAGACTCTTCCTTTCCCGAGCGGGTTCTGCTTGCCGCCAAACGCCGTGGCGCTCATCTTATTTCAAGCGATATTTTATCTATTGTCACCGTCTTGTCAACAGCACACGCCGGGAGGCCCAAAGTAAGCCCATCTCGACGGACAGGCGCGCCAGCCATGCTCGAACGGCGGTGGGTAAATCGATAGTAGCTTCACGCTCTGCATCGAGATTTCAATGCGGCCGTCAAGATGCGCGCTGGTCATCTTTCCGAAAAGCAAAACGCGCGGCGTGCTGCCCGAATGCTGGCAGGCTCTATCAGCCAACCTCCACAGGGAGCCTTGGGCTGCCGCTACTGCTGCCGCTGCCGCTGCCGCTGCCATCACTGCATATCAGCCGGCATGTTGCCGTATTACGAGCCGGCGAAAGGGGGACGAATCCAAAACGACGAAAAAAAAAAACCGTAACGAGAGGGAAAAAAAAAATAAGAAAGAAAGAAAGAAAGGAAAGAGATGGAGGGCGACTGGGGCTGCGTCTCGAAAGGGCTCCCAGCGGCGATGGGAAAGATGGGCCCCGCTTCTGTGCACGAAAATTGGCGCTAGCGAAGCATTAGGGACGTTAAGCGAGGCCTGGCGTGCGAGCCCGTTGGTCGTTGGGACGGCGAGCGTGTATAAAAATACAGGCATAGACATATAGAAAGCCCGGCCTGCCCTCCACCCAATTCTCCCCATCCAGCCCTGCCCGACCTTCTGCCCGGGCACATAGCCGCATTCACTCGGTCGCGAGCCAAAAGCACAACGCACCGAGGCAAAACAGCGCCACCCTCCGCCCAGCTGCTCCAGCCGCACCGCTACGTGTCCGCCCGCCTTGCTCGGGGTCCTTGCGCGAGGTACCTGCTGTCGTGCTCTGGAGCGCGCGCGCCTGCTTGTAGCTCCGAGTACCTAAGCTTCCGCAGGCAAGGCAAGGTACCTCTATACACCTTACCTTATACACCTAAGGCATACCGTGCCTGCTTAGTGCTTGCTCGGTGCTTGCACGCGCACACAACAAAATCCGCCCCGGCTGCGACTCTCCCAAGGGAGTAGCAGCGGCTCTCCACGCTTGCGCATATCTGCCTGTGCGGGCCATTTTGGCGTTGGCCCTTTTTCCTTCCTGGCGGGTGACGCCCCTCCAGCCTCCTTGGTAATCGGAAACGCTTTCTGCCCAATCGCGCATGCGCCATTGGCCGCTGCGCGAACTAGCTGGCTGTCTTTGCCGGGGCCTCTCACAGCGGCGGCAGGCATACGAAACGCATTCAGACCAGATATCGCATCGCATCGCATCGCGCCCTCGGATCTTGCGCTTTGTCAGCCAAGGCTGTTTGTTTGTCTGGCTGCGCTCCCGTCCTTTTGGTGCATCTCACTGCACCGTTTGGGCTTCATCCCAGAGCACGCCGGCGCTGTTTTTACAGGCAAGAACCCCCCCCCCCCCCCCTTTTTTTTTTAATTTTTTTATTTATTTTTATATTTTTATATTTTTATTTCATTTTATTATTTGAGGTTTTTTTTTTATGTTTTTTTATCCCCCCCCCTTTTATATCCCCAGTCTCCATCTGGTGGCATTTTGGTTGCTCTCTGGTTACGCCATCGTCCACTTTCTCCCCCCCTCCTCCCTCCCCTCCTTCATATCCCTGTCAGCCCAGTCCAACGATTTTATTTGCCTTGCTTCCTATACACGCCTTATCTTATCTATACTCATTGTATGCATCGTCGTCTCTCTCATCATGTAAAAAATCAAACTGTTTCGCAATTCGTCTTGCCCCCCCCCCCCCGATCCGATGCATTTCATCATTCTACCACAGTTTCCCTGAGTAACACCAGCCCTTGATCATTTCGACTCCTGTGCTACACTGCACGTGCAGCATGAGCTCTTCAATTGGGGAGTTGGCGCTGCATCACGGCCCTGGTGATGATTGCTCCTTCGATTCTCTCAGTCACAGTTTGTCTCCGAGCCTCGATGCAATGCATGCAACCGCATTCCCCCCCCCCCCCCCTCGACATGCACATGATGCACTGCAATCCTCATGGGCGGATCGCTTGGGCTGGCAGCCAGCTGCGCCATCTGCTCCCCTCATCAGCTTCATCTCCCCCCCTTTCCATCGCTTTAGTGCGCCGCTGCCATTTCCATTTCCATTTCCTTCTCACCTGGTTCTCACTCATGAATGCAGCATCTTCTGGATTAGCACGTCGGCTTACCATGAGCGATATCGACTAACCAGACGCATTAGAGCCTCCTACCGTTTATGCCATGAACCCCAAAATACCATTCATATACTGCTTCAAGACACCACGACGCAATGACTTCTAGGCATGTCCCTCACGCTCTCCTCTTTCTGCGGCGGTAGGACCGACGGCTAACCATTTCGGCAGACTTGATCGATTAGTTACGTAAGTCTTCTCTTTGCAACTTGTTTCCCCAGCCGAAATACCAAAAAAAAAGGTCCCCACCAATTCAACATCCAAACCCCATGACTGACGGTTTCCTACAGCATCCTCGAGACGGGGAGCACAAGGCTTATTCGGGACACGGCGGTAAACCAGCTCGCTGACTGGCAGAAGCAACATCCTGATGAGCTGTTCAACCTCCTGTCGCGGGTCATACCATATCTCCGTTGTAAGGATTGGGAGACGAGGCAAACGGCAGCCAAGGCTATTGGTAAAATCGTAGAAAACGCCCCGCTCTATGATCCTAATTCGGGAGATGTGCCCGCCGAGCCCAAAAAGGAGGAGAGCTCCTCCGCCGAAAACGGTACGATCAAGAAGGAGGAGGACACCAAAGCTTCCTCTGTTCTGTCCGACGACGACGTCTTCAGATTCGAGACGCTCGATGTGGAAACCGTTTTGCGATTCGGCCGACCGCTGCTGCGCGGCGGCGGCATAGAGTACAACCTTGCTGCTCTCGACCCCCAAGCCCGCCTAGAGTATCAGAAAAAGACGCTCTCGGGTCGGCTGGGCCTGCTTGGGAGGAGGTTCGAAGATGAGGAGATCACGGTAGGGGATGCGGTGCCGAAGACACCTCTTGATGCGCCCAACGTCAATGGCCTGGGTCGAGGCGAGGGCACGCAGTCCCAGGGCCAACCGACGGAAGAGTCACAACTGAGCTCTAGGCAACTCAACGTACTTAAGAGGAAGCGGAAGAAGGAAGCAATGAAGGCGCAGGGAAA